>JAUNZM010001152.1:0-600000 GCA_033459285.1 Clamator glandarius
TAATTGCTATTTCAGAGTATCAATTTAAAAAATAAAATACCACTTCCCTTCCTGCCCCCTTATTAAACTTTTTCTTGACACTCATGAGTTTTACTTGCTTTTGCCCTTCAATTCTTTCCACAATTCCTCTGGGGAGGATTGTGAACAAGCAACTAGGTGGGGCTCAGCAGGCTAAGGTGGACCCACCATAGTAAGTTTTCAACTATACAACTTCTACCATCCCGTATATTGAATTATAGTATTACCTTATCTGTATTCACTTTAAATTCATCCTTTTTATCTTGTACTGACAAGTCTACTGAACTAATGCCTATTTCAAATGTCAGATTTAATTCTTCCCATATTTTTGTGGTCTTTTTTGTCAATGTCTCAATGACTCCTAATTGAATTTTGATAACATTCTCCACATATGCATACTTTCCCTTGTTGTTGTTGTTCATCTGCAACAACATTTTGTGCCAGTCAATTAATTAAAGGTCATGTTACAAGGGAGTAGTCCATCAGTTTATGCAAGATCTAATGAGATTTTATTTGTAAGAGTGCATTCAGATCTAGGATGGGAACTAAAAAATATGGTGAACTTGGGGAAGAGACTGTCACCATGATGGTTCTATTAAAATCACTAATAAATCATGTAGGAAAGCTGATTTTGAATTGCATGTAACACTGTTTTGTGTTAGTTTGTAGAAAGGGTGATTTTTTATTTCATTGTTATTAAATTACATTTTTGCAGCTAAATGTATGCTTTAGCCAATAGTAGCTGCATTTTACATGACCAGGAAGGTTCTTCTTGTGTGTACTTATGCAACATATATTTTTTAATCTTTGAAGCAATGATTTCTTTGTCCTAAACTTATTTTTATGTTAAATCTTTAATTGCCTTGTATTAATAAATTTGTGACTATAGCAGATGGAAAAAAACAGACTTCTTATTTGCTGTATCCTTCGAGATTTTGGAGTTGCTAGATATTCTGCCCTGCTTTTTTCTAGCTGTAATTTAGTTAACTGCAGCCATTAGGAAAATACTGGTCTTGCGTCTGTAGATTAAGATAAGACTAAGCTAATGCTGTAGTAGGTGGCGATTCACAGAATCGAGATTTTATTTTTCAGTACCTTAATAGTTTGCGTATTTACTTAAGTGTAGATTAAGTCACTATTTTTACTAAATTAGGCAAATATTTCATGTAGAGGTTTTAAATGTAGCAGTGTTTAAAGGAAATATCAATGTCATTGTGTATTGTTGTAAATACATATGCTCTTCCCAGTTTTTATCAACTCCATTTTGTTCTCTAATGTTGAACAAGACTGTTGAAATTAAGAAAATATAGCTATTTTGTATATTTGATCTACCTGTAAAGTATTGTGTACTTGTTTTGTGTGTTAGTGTTAATACAAATATAACTAACCATATTGAGTAAGTGGCTTTATTAATTTTGAAGAAAACCTTCCTTTCATCCATTGTTACATTCTGAAGATTCAGTTCCCTTAAATTAAGGCAGAGAAACGACATAGTAGAGCCAGGCATCACATGGAATGAGTACAGTTTTATTTCATACAAAGTTGGTATGGTCTGTGGTAGTGGGAAATTCTGCTCTTGCAGAACCAAGCCTTGCCTATCTCTAGCACAGAGAAATTTTTCATTCCTGAAATAGCTTTCTCAAGCTAAACCTCAGGCAGTGTTTTTTTAAACTATATAGTTCATTGGAGAAAAAAAAACCAACATGTTTTTTCTTAGTTTTACCAGTTCAGATATAAGCTGAACCAGAGGTGCTTTTGAAATCATGCAACTGTGATTCCTCAACTTCATTTTCTTGAAATGCTTTTCCTGTTTATGAAAGTGTTGAAGACAGTCCTGGGTAGGGAAAACCAAGAGTTACAGAAAGCTCTTTTCTGTTGTGCTTTTTGTGTGCAAAGTTCTGACTCCAGTGGTCAACATACCAGGACACAAGTTTTCTTCCCTTTGCTGTTGAGACCTTTTTCCATTTTAAATCAAATGTATGATAGATGGATTTCTTTTAGACTGTGTTAATCTTGGTTTATAAGAAGCTCATAATGGAATTATCATTTTGGTGAAAGAGGTGGATGCTCACAGGCTTTTTTAGTGAAAACAAACCTTTTTTGGGTTGAGACAAAAGCTGAGTATTATATATGATGCAGTGATGTAAGTGTTGACCTGTTGCTTAAATACATGTGCGTACGTTTACAGAACTGTTTTGTCTTCTAGGATCCTTCTGTTACACAAGTGACAAGAAATGTTCCTCCAGGGCTAGATGAGTACAATCCTTTCTCTGATACAAGAACAGTAAGACTTTTTTTTTTCTTCCCTTCTGTAATCATGCTGTTAATCTCTGTAGGTAGGATTTGTGAAATGGAGGTGGGATTGTTTTCAGAGTTTGGGACTGATGTTCTAAAATATGTGATGGGCTGGCTAGAGGTAATGGAAAATGTTTAAAAATAGATAGTTCTATGAAGTATTTATTCAGAGTATTCAGTAGGTAAGTTGCCCAAGTGAGCTTTGACCTCTTAAGGAAGAATGGCTCTCACAAAAAGCACCAAAACAGAACTGAGTTTTTCCTCTGTTCAGTACAAATTCTGGTAGTCTGTCCTTGTGCTCTTCTGAATTTTACTTGCTTTAATGCTTATGAGTGTGACATGCTTCCTCAGTGTCTTGCTGTTGACTTCAGTTTCACTTAAAGAAAGTGCTGCTAAGAATAAGAAAAACATTGCATTTGAATACAGTCCACAGGCAATGAGTAGTTGTGCTGTAGTAAAAGGAATAATTTGTGTCCAAGAAACACTGCTGGGATTTGTCTCAAATTTATATAGTTTTAATTTGCCTTGTGCTTATTTTCAGCCATGGAGGAGAAATACAGTGAATGAGGAAATTCATATTGTAACAGCATTTTTCACTGGGTACTTTTGATAGTGAGGGTCTTGTGCAAGATTATCAAAATTTGTAGATGACTACTGTCCATCAGTATAATTTAGTAACGTTAAAGTATTATACTTTTCAAATGTAAGCTTATTTCTCATGGCATTGAGTGCACCCTTAAGCAAGTTTGCACACGACACTAAGCTGGGTGGAAGTGTGGATATGCTGGAGGGCAGGGAGGCTCCAAAGGGATCTGAACAGGCTGGACTGCTGGGCTGAGGCTGATGGCATGAGGTTTAATAAGGCCAAATACCGGGTCCTGCACTTGGGGCACAACAACCCTAAGCAGTGCTACAGGCCAGGGGAAGTCTGGCTAGAAAGCTGCCTAGAGGAGAAGGACCTGGGGGTGTTGGTTGACAGTGACTGAACATGAGCCAGCAGTGTGCCCAGGTGGCCAAGAAGGCCAATGGCATCTTGGCCTGTATCAGAAACAGCGTGACCAGCAGGTCCAGGGAGGTTATTCTCCCTCTGTACTCGGCACTGGTGAGACCGCTCCTCGAGTACTGTGTTCAGTTCTGGGCCCCTCACCACAAGAAGGATGTTGAGGCTCTAGAGTAAGTCCAGAGAAGAGCAACGCAGCTGGTGACGGGGCTGGAGAACAGGCCTTATGAGGAGCGGCTGAGAGAGCTGGGGTTGTTTAGCCTTGAGAAGAGGAGGCTGAGAGGAGACCTCATTGCTCTTCATAACTACCTGAGGGGAGGTTGTGGAGAGGAGGGATCTGGCCTCTTCTCCCAAGTGACAGGGGACAGGACAAGAAAAAATGGCCTCAAGCTCCGCCAGGTAAGACTTAGACTGGACATTAGGAAAAAATTTTTCACAGAAACGGTCATTGGGCACTGAACAGGCTGCCCAGGGAAGTGGTTGATTCACCTTCTCTGGAGGTGTTTAAGGCACAGATGGATGAAGTGCTGAGGGGCACGGTTTAGTGTTTGATAGGAACGGACTTGATGATCTGGTGGGTCTCTTCCAACCTGGTTATTCTACGATTCTATGAAAATGTAGTGTTAATGGGAAACAATGGCAGTTGAGTCTTTAAAACGCAAAAGTAAGGTTTCATACAGTGTTAAAATGCTAGATTGTGAGAAGCTTGTTTTCAATGTGTCTTCAATCAGGTGTTTAAGGCAGAGAATTTAGAACAAGCAAACATATTAAATATATATCCAAAATTTTTTCTCCTATTTCACAATGTTACTAAAAATGATCAATTCATCTTTCTGAAGTTATAAAGACAATAGATCTTGTCCAAAAAAAAATTCTAGAGCTATTCTGACTATTTTTATTACTTGTGTACTTATTTTAATGTGCAGCTCTGTGGGAAGACTGAAGCATATGGCTACGGTTGTCTGTCTTTGAACATGGCTTTGCATGTATAATAAATAGTATGTAATTATATGCGTTCTCAGGAATGTGCTTAGGTGTCTGAAGATACACTCACAATTCCCTGTGTTTACCTCTCTTTTCCTACTAGCTTTGTGTGCAAGAGAAGGGCATACTATACTTGTACAAGTAAATGTATGTGACAGGAGTAAAGGAAGGGACAGTGAAAGTTAATACCTTCAAGAATAGATGAACAGAGGTAGAAGCAGGGTCTGCAGATTTTAGATTTGGGGGACTACAGTGTTCTTCACAGTAGGGATAGAAATTACTCTGCATTCTGTGTGCTACTCAGAGCAAAAATATCTTAACAGTTTCTGGGAAATTTGCCTTTATTGGAGAGGTGAGTCACCTTGAACAGTTTTGTGCAGGTAGTCCCACTTCTAACATTAGAAAACTGTGATGATGCTAGTGAACAGAAAGGATACAAGCTGGTGGTAGTAAAGTATATCTTGGGGGTTTTTATGCTATGTAGTTTGAAAGTTGGTTGTCTATCAGGCTTAAAATGATGTTTGTTTCACTGCAAGTAACACTGTATTGTTTTAACTTCTAAGGAAGCTGAGAATCAGTTAAAATCCAAATTTCTAGTGATAGTGGTTAAGATGATGTCTTGCAGTCTGTAGCATTAACACAGCATTAACCTTCTTTCCCTCTTCACTTCAAAGTTAATAAATCATGTTGGTGGCAAGAAATACTCTTCATTGCAAATCCAGACAGGGGTGTTTCTTCTGTGAGAAAGTAACTTCAAAACTCTGAATACTAACATTTGTTTTTTTAGCTCTGTTGTGTTCTCCTTTTGCCAAGGGAGATGCTTCCTTTCAGTTCTTTCTTGGTTATCAGGGTAGGACAGAAGAACATAGAGTAAATTCTACTTTTTCTCAGCATTCCTTATTCTGTTGGGAGTTTTTTTGTATTTCAGTGGATTCACCTTTTCTTAGTCAACTTATATTCTTCATATCTGCAATGGGAGGTCTTGTAGGAAAATAACATGATGAGGAAAAAGACATGATGAGCAAAGAATGGGCATGAGAATGGGCATAGAAGGTGTTGGTTCTCAAGTGTCACCACTGTTATATCTAACATGAGAAATCTGGAATGGGTTTTTTGTGCTCCTTATCAAATTTTGAAATATGTCTTGTTATTAAATGAAACAATTTTTTCAGTGTATGGTATAAATGTCAGATTAAATATCGTTGTGTGCATCTTCAGTGGTTTTGTCTCCAGCTCTGGCAGTTACCATGGAGATCACTTTGTGTCTTTTGTCAAGTTTCTGAAATCAACAAGGAACAGATGAGATTAGACAATTAGCGTTTCTGCTTCATCATTCAGTGAAACTACTTTTAATGACAGCTGTCAGTCTCTTCCTGCTTCTGCAAATTTTGCTAATGCTTGTTAAAACTCCTCTGAGCACTCTGTATATATGTATAACATGTCTAGACATAGTGCAAATAGCTGTCACTTTCAAATTGTTGCATTAAAATGTGGAAAAACGTCCTTGGAGTTGGAGTTTTATTGTGTATAAGTGTGTTGGGTTTGCATGGCAAGGTTTTGGTAGTAGGGAGTCTACAGGGGTGGCTTTTGCTAGAAGATGCCGGAAGTTTCCCCTGTGACTGATAGAGCCAATGCTAGCTGGCTCCACACTAACCTGTGTCTGGTCAAGGCTGAGCCTGTCAGTGACAGTGATAGTGGCTTTGGGATAACATATTTAAGAAGGGGAAAAAACCTGCTGCACAACAGTAACTGGGAGAGAGGAATGAGAACATGTGAGACAAAATTCTTCACTGACCTTGGTGTCTGCAGCAGGTGCCAGAGCGGAGATTCACTTGCAGCCCATGGCGAAGACCATGGTGAGGCAGGCTGTCCTCCTGCGGCCCATTGTGGGCCAGAGTGGAGCAGATATCCGCCTGCAGTTTGTGAAGGACGCAACCAGAGCTAGTGGATGCTGAAGGAGGCTGTGACCACCATGGGAAGCCCACGCTGGAGCAGGTTTTCTGGCAGGATTTGTGACCTGACCCTGTGGAGGACCTGCACTGAAGCATTCTGTTCCTGCACCCCATGGAAGAGACTCCAGCTGGAGAAGTTCATGAATAACTGCAGCCTGTAGGAAGGACGCATGTTGGAGAAATTTTCAGGGTAATGTCTCCAATGTGAGGGACTCCACAGTGGAGCGTGTGAAGACTGTGAGAAGTCTTCACCCCAGGGAGGAAGAATGAGAGGCAGAAACGATGTGTGATGAACTAATTGCAACCCCAATTCCCTGCCCCCTGGTGCCGGTCGTGGGAGGAGGACATAGAGAATTGGGGAGTAAAGTTGAGTCTGAGAGGAAGGGAGTGGTGGGGAAAGGCATTTTAGGATTTGGTTTTATTTCTCATGGCACTGTTCTGATTGAATTGGTAATAAATTAATAAATAAATAAATCAGTTTCTCCAAGTTGAGTCTGTTTTGCCCATGATGGTAATTGATGAGTGATCTCCCTCTCTTTATCTTGGCCCACAAGCATTTCGTTATATTTTCTTTCCCTTTTCCAGCTGAGGAAGGGGAGTGATAGGGTGGCTTTGGTGGGCAGCTGGCATCCAGCCAGGGTCAACCAACCATGTCAAGGTACATATTTGAATGGATTTATTTTCAGTAAATTCCTAGGCAGCTCTTCCTGTCTCGCATCTGAGCACAGTGAAGTGTTTATGGGAAACCAGACTGATTATCCACATCTGTTTTCTTTTGGAAGTCTTTTCCCTGCCCACAGTAAACAAACTACTTTACACACATGGGGAAATCTATTCAAAAGAGGACTTCTTGAACGCTTTTATCCAACCAACCTCTTCCCTTCAAAAAAGGTCATAATAATTTGCTGCTTCCCTAAGTGCAGCTGTGAGAACAAGGCATGAAATAAGATCTATCCTAGAAGTACCATTTGGAGTACAAACAAAAAGGGGTTTTGCAGAGTGAAGTTGGTTGAATTTCCAGATGTAAGTACTTTATTGTAATGTGTTATTGAGTAAAGTCTCCAAAAAAGCAGTTGACCTAGTTGCCCTGTCCAAAAGTGGGTGGTATATCATGATATGATAATGATACTATAATGATAGTAGTTGATGGCTGGAGGTTAGTCAAGTTTTTAGAATAAGAGTTTGAATAGTTAGTGATTGAGTTACGCCCTTGAAAAAGCAGAATTGCTGACTGTTTGTCTTATTATGAATGTATTGTCTATCCTGTGCAGGCTATAAGTCAGTCTGTATCACTCTTCTATACCCAAATCTCTAGGCCGTCAAAGTACATGGACAGACAGGTATGACAAGTGCCAAGTCATAGTTTGCAAGAGACCTCTGGAGGTCATCTTTTGCAATTCACCCTATTCAAAGCTAATCTCCAAATTGCATTGCTCAGCATCTTGTCCTGGGGAGGTTTGAATGTATATGAGGATGGAGGTCCTACAACCTCACTGGGGAATGTTGCCAGTTCTTACAGAGGTTTTTGTTCTTTTTTTTTCCTCCATAGCATCTAATTAGTTTGCTGTGTTCTGCCAAGTAACATGGTGTGTAACAAAATCACGGATGGTGTAGACATACTTACTATAGCTCAAAAATGGCTGCTTTAGATGCACCGTAAGAACTGTGCTGGCCTTTTGCTGTTGTCCAGTGTGTGACAGGGGTAAGGCAACCTTTAGAAAAATTGAAGCTGTCTTCAAAGAAAATGTAAGAGCTTAAACTCTGTCAGTCTTAGGTATCTGCCTGAGCTGCAAATGTGGAGTTGCTTGTGACATGAGTGTATGAGTGCGTGAATCTTGTAGTGAAAGTCAAGGGTGAAACCTATATATCAAATAAGAGAACTCCAGATCCAGACAGGTATGTCAGGCATGCTGAGGGCCTACTGCCGGTATCAGATAGCAAGTCTAACACTGTATAGGTGGCCAGCTAGCATATAGTGCAACCTAAGCAAAGTAGGAGAGAATTGGGAGAACCTGGTATGTAATTAGTACCTTATATCAGTGCCATATAACGTGTATGCTGTTGCCTGAAATCTTCAATTATGTAGCACTAGTGAGCTTTCTAATTGATTCTTCTACTCTTAAGCATATATGCCTGTTCCAGTTTGCATAAAAATGCAGGCAGTTTGCATAAAATTGTCTTTCAAAGATGAGTATTTTTAATTCATTGTTCAAATATTTTCTAGTCTGACAATCCAGTTTGTTACACTATTACAGGTAATGCTACTATTACTGTTACTTTTTAGGTATTATAGGAGGGCTGCTGAGGTCCTTGCTGGAGATAATGAGCAGTCAGCTCCTTACCAGCTATGCTTTGAAAGCTGTTGTTACTTGAACCACAGAGCTACAATAATTAGACTTTTTTTACTTTTTTTTTTTTTTTTTTTTCTTTCGTAGCATTGCTTTGGGGTACAGTATATAATACATAAGGGTTTTTGTTCAGTAGCTTTTTGTTACTCTGATGCAGGTTTTGTATCTCATGTTTGAAACAGAAGATAAGACTCTTGAGGGTTGTTCAGTTTTTGTAGGGGTCCTTATACATGTTTTTTTCCTTATCACAGAATGCTCCAACATAAGAAAGAGCAGTACTGTCTTTAACTAGCTTCATAGAACTATTTAGATTGAGAAACACCCTTAATATCATTGAGTGCCACCATTTACCTAGCACTGCCAAGTCCACACCTAAACCATGTCCCGAAGTGCCACATCTGCTTGTCTTCTAACTACCTCCAGGGATGGTAACTCAACCCTTTCCCTTGGCAGTCTGTTCCAGAGCCTGACAACCCTTTCAACAAAGTAATTTTTCCTAATTAGTGATCTAAACCTCACCTGGTGCAACTTGAGGCCTTTTTCTCTCATCCTATCACTAGTTACTTTGGAGAAGAGACCAATGCCAACCTCACTAGAACCTCCTTTCAGGTACTTGTAGAAGGCAGTAAGGTCTCCCCCCAGCCTTCTTTTCTCCAGACTAAACAACCCCAGTTCCCTCAGCTGCTCGTCATAAGGCTCCAGCCCCTTCACCAGCTTCATTGCCTTTCTCTGGACATGCTCCAGCACCTCAATGTCTTTCTTGTGCTGAGTGACCCAAAGCTGTACACAGTATTTGATGTGCAGCCTCACCAGCGCTGAGTGAAATGGGATGATCACTTCCCTATTCCTACTGGCTACAGTATTCCTGATACAGGGAAGATGCTATTGGGCACACTGGTGGCTCACATTCAGACAGCTGCTAACCAACACTGCTAGGTCCTTTTCCTCCAGACTTTCCTCCAGTCATTTGTCTCAAGCCTGTAGTGTTGCAGGACTTGTTGTGACCTAAGTGTGGGTCTTGGCACCCAGCCTTCTGTTGGCTTCATCCTACAGCACTGAGTAATCTTTCTTAGGATGAAAAGCTTAAATCACTGAGAATTTCTGAGAATTGCGAACTATCTAATATCTCAGTATTCTGTCAGGAGCTGGCTTATAAGGAGGAAAGATAATTTTGAAATGGTGGAATCAGCTGATGTTGCTGATGTGCTACAGTGTCACACACAGAGGTAGCATTCATACAGGCATGATATTTTCTCCCTTGTGTATTGCATTTGTACCTTTTGAAATGTGGTCAGCAAAGATCCACTTAATGCGGACCAAGTCATAATTTGTCAAGTTAGAGGTATTTAGTTGATTCCTGCTTTGTTTTAAGGTGCTTTTGTTTTGAAAATACCACATTTGTCAATATTTTTGTTCTTGATTTGAATATTATTTGGGACAAGTGGTTCTCTGTATTACAAGATCACAGAACAGGGAGATCTTTGATGTTGCAAGTTCTGCACAAAGAAGTGTGGTTTCCCCAAAGCGTATTTAAGAATAAAATAACTTCATAGTATTGCCAAACTGTTCTGTTGTGGTAAAGTTCAGTTGAGAAATTCAATCTAGGCACTAGTTTTTTCCTTGGTTTCATACTGGTTAACATCCCACATGATAGAGAGATGTGGAGAGTCAGAAAAGATGATAAATGAGAATGAGGAGATTTTTAAAAAGCTGTAAGCTGTATTCTTACAGGTAATTATCAAGTGAATGAATTGCCAGTGGTGCTTAAAACTAGATACTGTGATACATACTGGAGGAATAGTTAGGCAGTATATTATAGATCTGAATGGAAAAATGTAATACAGTGCATTGATTCTCTAGTTAGCCAGGTGATAAAAGCGTTCTTAAAGCAGAAAGCTGTGGAAGACATTACTAATAAATGGGATCATGTTTCAACATATGAATTAGATCACTGTTGAATCCTGCAGTTCTTTTGAACAGTAACTGTCCTTGCTCATATTCATGTCTGAATAAAATTAAAATTCTATTTACTTTCTTCTGAATCCTGAAATTCTGTGGATGTTGATGAAAAGTAGTGCTGTGTAAAACCAAATAAGCAGAATGCTGCAGCACAGAATGTAGTTCTTTTTTCTAAAGATTATAAATATTGTAAGCAGCATATCAGATTTTCAGTTTATCAGTAACAGTTCTTTTAAAGCATCTAGATTGTTCTTGCAGAGTTAATGAGAAGATGTTTGTTAGAATAGGAGACTATTCACTATAATTGTGTCTTGTTTTCTTAGCCTCCTCCAGGAAATGTGAAAATGCCTAATGTACCCAGTACCCAGCCAGCAATAATGAAACCAACAGAAGAACCAGCCACTTACACACAAATTGCAAAGGTTTGTCTATAGCTTTCAAGCACTAGATTCCTTTTAATTATAATTATTTAAATACCCTTCAGGAGTAATGTCTTTTATAAATAAGCATTACTTTCCCAATGTTTTATGATAATTTAAAACTGCCTTTAAGTAACTGGTTAACACATGCAATGTTAGGTTAGTCTTCATACATAATTGGAGATGCTTGCTTATGGAAAGCAGACTTGGAATATTTAATTTTTGTTCATATTTTTTATCAATATCTAACAATGCCTATTTTGTTCAGGAGCATGCCTTGGCCCAGGCAGAACTGCTAAAGCGTCAAGAAGAACTGGAGAGAAAAGCAGCTGAACTAGATCGTAGAGAAAGGGAGATGCAGAGTCTCAATCAGCAGGGGGGTATGCATGAAAAAAAAACTTCTTTAAATTACAGAAATATAATTTTTTCCTTAGAAATTGTTTTACTTTTACAATGACGTTCTGAAACAGATCACAGAGGGAAAAAGAAGTTTTGTCTTGTTTGAGACAGTGCATGCAGGGAATAGAAACTGGCCTGGCCAGTGTAGATTTTCACTATAAAAATTTTAAGTGTAGTCTCTGTTACGTGTTACTTCATGCTATCAGCTGTTTTTATTCTAGTTTAATATCCAGGTAATACTGTTGAATAGAACTGAATCATTTTGAGAAGAAGAGAAAGTAACTTAATAAGTAACAACTCTTTGGTTTCTCCTCTGTGAGTATTTATATCTGTTGGAGAACTTTACTGTTTTGAAACACTTTATTATCTTTTGCTATGTTACAGAAGTATTAGTCTATGCAAATAGCAAAAATATGTATTCTATTATTAATCTTTTATTAGTTTTCCATCTGGCATTTTGGAACTCATAGTCAAGATCACTATCTCATTTCGCCACAAATTGTGAATGTGCTGCACAAAACCATTGGGTTTGTACAGCAGTTTAAAAAATTAGATGATTTACCTGAAAATGCTTTGCTAGAAGTAAGTCTGTGGGAATATTATTCATTTTCAAAAGGAAGATCTTACTGAAGTTAGGAAAAAAAGTGGTGACTGTGTGCAAGGTTGACTTTGTGCAGTTTTGATGTGTATCCGGAATTCTATCTATTTCCACGTGTGCTGGGTTTTTTGAATATCCAGTGGTGCAATTCCAGATTGCATAACTGCATAGTCATTCAAATTTTATAGAATGTAATGGAACATGATAGAATACATACGTGGGAGGGATCTATAATGATAATGTAGTTTAGCTGCCTGACCACTTCAGGGCTGGGCAGAAGTCAATGCATTTTATTGAGAGCATGGTTACTGAGAGCCTTTTAAACACTGGCAGGCTTGGCCCATCAACCAGCTCTCTCAGAAGCCTGTTCCAGGGTTTGAACAGCCTCTCTGTAAGGAAGTGCTTCCCAGCGTCCAGTCTAAACTTCCCCTGGCACAACTTTGAACCATTCCCACGTGACCTATCACAGAAAGACAGGACACGTGGGAATGTCTGGAGAGAAGAGACCAGCACTGCCCTTTTCATTTCTCTTTCTCAGAAAGCTGTATGGAGCACTTACATGCCAGTCATGCTAGATTCTGGGAATAGGGAACTGCTGTTATACTAAGGAGAAGAATCATGGTGATATTGTCCCTTCACTAAACCATTTTTATTTTCTCATTATTTGTTCTTTACAATCTCTTTATTAAATCTCTGTAGTTCTTCCCACAGATAATGATTTTTTGGTTGTTTTTCCTTCTCCTTTTAGTGCCCTTCATCTAATTTCACTTTTAATTCACATTGGTGGTCTGAATTGATTACTTTTCTGTACTTTAGGGACAATTTTGTTCATCTGTGCCTTAGGGAACCTAATTCTGATGCCCCATGCATGTTTCAGGATATTTCTGAAATGAGTATTTGTTATTAGGTTGCACTTGTTCTCATTACTGGAAGAATCCCTGAAGATTCTAATGGATTCTTTAAGAAGGCTGAACAGAGAAGAGAGAGCTGTTAAAGCTTTAAATATACTAGTTCTTTACCAAGTGACTGTTAAAAGATACTGCAAATTAGGAACTATATGTTGTTACTGAGAAAAATGTTTTTTCCCTTTTGATATTTCTTCTTTAATGCACTTACTTGAACTCCTTTGGAAACACTGTAGAGTTGTATTCATTGGAGAAGGAGGTCTTTGGCAATGCCCTGCGTATTTGCATTCAATCTAAGACACTAACTGCACACGCTGTCTTCATACACAATTGACTACAGAGCAAAATTGTTCTACCTGGTAGGTCAGCTCAGCTCAGGACCTTCTATCTTTGCTATTCAGGTTCTGTGGAGTATTATATTTGAGCTAACTAAAGTGTGGGCTTCCTGTTTCTGCTAGTTCATTTTGGTGTGCCTGAAAATCCCTTTCTGTTCCTGCATGAAGCTGATTTGGGGGTGTCTGCATTCGTAGTATAAACATGCTGCTGAAGTTAATATTAATAGGCCTTGAGGTGGTAACTTATGTCAAATGAAGTAACTCTTGAACTAGCACTTTGCTTGTCAGGATGCAATCTTGGAATGTGACTATCAAAAGTCAGTTTAAAAAGAGGTGACTTGTTTTTTTGATCTCAAACCATCTCACCAAGCTGTATTGCAGTCTTAGTTGAAAATTTTGAAACTTGTACGACAGCAGCAAGAAAGCACATGAAATACAATTCTTAAATAAAAATTATTACAAGATACCTGAATCTTTCCATATCTCTGTCTTGAAACTATCAGTTCTGAGAGGAATAACCATTTACTGTGGGTTGAAGGTCTGAATTATTGGATACTTTTCAAGTTAGAAATCCCAAAGTAGTTGAGAAAGTTACTTGATTACCTTCTGTATGCTCCCTCTGCCAGTCACCTTTTTGGAAAGAATTCGGAAGAAGAAGCAGAAAACTTGATACTCAGTGCTTTGGAACTGTTTGGGCAGAAATGACAGCTTCATATTGTCTGCGGAGCCAACTGGAAAGAATTCTTCAAGTTTTCTCCTCTTATCAGATGAACTGTTGGGAAAGATAAAGATGTGATTCAAGATAAAAATTGCTAGTAAAAATTTGTCAGAATCTGAAATAAAGGTGCCTTTGGGTTAGTCTCTATTTCAGCTCCGCTCTTGAAACACAGTGACTAATGTATCTCTTGCATCTGGAATTTGAAATGCTGTGGGAAAGGTTTGTTGCAGTTACGATCTCAGTTGAATCTCTTAAGTCTGTGCATGGTATGACTTGAGTTCTGCAGAATGTATACTCTTGCCTGTGAACAGATCAGCCTACAGAAAATCCAAGTGTCTGATAGTGCATCCTCTGTGGTGTCCTCACTCTGTCACACAACACTATCAAAATACAATCATAGAATCATAGAATAACCAGGTTGAAAGAGACCCACCAGATCATCGAGTCCAACAATTCCTATCAAACACTAAACCATGGCCCTTAGCACCTCGTCCACCTGTGCCTTAAACACCTCCAGGGAAGGTAAATCAACCACCTCCCTGGGCAGCCTGTTCCAGTGCCCAATGACCCTTTCCGTGAAAAATTTTTTTCCTTGTGTCCAGTCTAAATCTTCCCTGGTGGAGCTTGAGGCCATTCCCTCTTGTCCTGTCCCCTGTCACTTGGGAGAAGAGGCCAGCACCCTCCTCTCCACAACCTCCCCTCAGGTGGTTATGAAGAGCCTCCTCTTCTCAAGGCTAAACAACCCCAGCTCTCTCAGCTGCTCCTCATAAGGCCTGTTCTCCAGCCCTTTCACCAGCTTTGTTGCTCTTCTCTGGACTCGCTCCAGAGCCACAACATCCTTCTTGTGGTGAGGGGCCCAGAACTCAACACAGGATTTGAGGTGCAGTCTCACGAGTGCCGAGTACAGAGGGAGAATAAGCTCCTTGGGCCTGCTGGTCACGCCATTTCTGATACAAGCCAAGATGCCATTGACCTTCTTGGCCCCCTGGGCACACTGCTGGCTCATGTTCAGTCGCTGTCAACCAACACCCCCAGGTCCTTCTCCTCTAGGCAGCTTTCTAGCCAGACTTCTCCCAGTCTGTAGTTCTGCTTAGGGTTGTTGTGCCCCAAGTGCAGGACCCGGCATTTGGCCTTGTTAAACCTCATCCCATTGGTCTCAGCCCAGCAGTCCAGCCTGTTCAGATCCCTTTGCAGAGCCTCCCGACCCTCCAGCAGATCCACACTTCCTCCCAGCTTAGTGTCATCTGCAAACTTGCTAAGGGAGCACTCGATGCCTTCATCCAGGTCGTTGATAAAGACATTGAACAGGGCTGAGCCCAGCACTGAGCCCTGGGGAACCCCACTTGTCACTGGCCTCCAGCTGGATTTAACTCCATTTCCCACCACTCTCTGGGCCCGGCCATCCAGCCAGTTTTCCACCCAGGAGAGTGTGCGCCTGTCCAGGCCAGAGGCTGACAGTTTCTGTAGCAGAATGCTGTGAGAAACTGTGTCAAAGGCTTTACTAAAGTCCAGGAAGATACATCCACAGCCTTTCCCTCGTCCAGCAGCCGAGTCACTCTGTCATAGAAGGAGATCAGGTTAGTTTGGCAAGACCTGTGTTTTGTAAACCTGTGTTGACTAGGCCTAATCACCCGGTTCTCTTGCATGTGCTTCATGATAGCACTCAAGATCACCTGTTCCATGACTTTCCCTGGCACTGAGGTCAGACTGACAGGCCTGTAGTTCCCTGGATCCTCCCTGCGACCCTTCTTGTAGATGGGCACAACAACACCCAGCCTCCAGTCCAGTGGAACTTCCCCAGTCAGCCAGGACTGTTGGAAGATGATGGAAAGGGGTTTGGCCAGCACATTTGCCAGCTCCTTCAATACCCTTGGGTGAATCCCATCCGGCCCCATAGACTTGTGGGTGTCTAGTCGGGCTGGCAAGGCTCTGACCACCTCCTCTTGGACCATGGGAGCCTCATTTTGCTCCTCTATCTCTGGGGTTTGTACACAGAGGGAACAACTTTCTTTACAATTAAAGACTGAGGCAAAGAAGGCATTAAGTACCTCAGCCTTTTCCTCATCCCCTGTCACTGTTCTTCCTTCTGCGTCCAATAGGGACTGTATGGTCTCCCAAGTCCTCCTTTTATTATTTATATATTTATAGAATGATTTTTTTGTTATCTTTCACAGACTTTGCCAATCTGATTTTTAGTTGAGCCTTTGCCATTCCAATTTTTTCTCTACACAATCTCACTTCTTTCCTGTAGTCCACCGAAGAGGCCTGTCCCCTCTTCCAGAGCCCATAAACATTTCTCTTCTTCTTGACATCACTCAAGATCTCACTGTTCAACCAAGCTGGTTTTTTCCCCTGTTGGCTTTTTTTCCGGAACATGGGAATGGCTTTCTCCTGAGCTGCTAGGATTTCCTTTTTGAAGAGCTCCCAGGCCTCATGGGCTCCCTTGCCCTACAATGATGCTGTAGGGCATCTTGTAACAAGAAAGCAGTTTAGACCATTTTAGTAGCTGCCTTTCTTGAGGCTTGTGGGCTTTTAGGTAAAGTTTTGACCGTATACTGGGAACTAATTCAAAGTATTTGAGGTATCTGAGTGTTAAAAACATCAGGACTCCAAGAATAAGGAATGCTTTAGCTCCAAAGTGTTTGTATTCAACGAAGTGAGTGAGCGTGGTGGGACTTCAGGGAAATGTGTATTTAGAAGACAGAGAACTCTGAGAAATTGCTTTTCTGTCCATATCTGTCCGTTTTGAGAAGATGTCTCTTTTCTCATTATTCTGTAGGTACTGTCAGTTGCCTGATTGGTGTTTGACATGGATAAAATACTGTACTTTCCTTCATCCATCTGCACTTCATTGTATCTTATTTCTGAAGTTTATTTTCAGTGTTGTGTGAGGATAGCTGATGAAAGTCTTAAGTTTTGGTACCCCAGACTATCAATGCAGATTGAACAATTCCAAATTCATATCTCTTTCTACTATATAGAGATTAAAACTGTATTATAAAGCTCTTTTTTTTTTTCCTCTTTTGCAGGTAGAAAAAATAACTGGCCACCTCTTCCCGAGAATTTTCCAGTAGGTCCTTGTTTCTACCAGGACTTTTCTGTAGACATTCCTGTAGAATTCCAGAAGACAGTGAAGATTATGTACTATTTGTGGATGTGTAAGTAGTTTTTCAAAAGGAAAAAATAAAGTCTTTATTCAAACTTGATGACACATATGTACTACTTTGGCTCTTGCAACATGTGTAATGAGAAGTTTTTTAAAATCCAGTACTCAAATATTGACGTGAAATCTTGTTAGTTTCAATTTTAAAATTGTTGAATTATTTCATAGAAACTTCCACAGAAAAAAAGGAGAAGGATTATGCGAAGGTAGTTTGGATATAATAGTGTATTGCAGTTTTCTGGTTTTAAAGTAGAGGCTACCGAGGAAGGCAGTTGAGTCACCGTCCCTGGAAGTATTTAAAAGATGGGTGGATGAGGTGCTGAGGGACATGGTTTAGTGGTTGATAGGAATAGTAGGACTCGATGATCCTAGACATCTTTTCCAACCTGGTGATTCTATGAAATGTGCTCTCATGCATGTGCTGTGTTTTAACTGGAGAAATGCTGGATATACCAAATGTACAGATGCCACAAGATTTGTTTCTTCTGTCCAGTGTGATGAGAGCCTAATAATTACTCAGAGATTGGGGAAATTCCAAATATTTAGGTCCTTTAAGGCCTTTAATGTGTTTTTAGCATACTAAGGGAATGAAAATTTCAGAATCTTCTGTGTTTTTATCAGAGCTTCAGATTTTGTTAGTAAATCTCTATAATTTTGCCTGTTAATTTGGAAATCTTACAACTGTGTCTGAACCACGTAACTGATCCACAGAAAATGAGCCATCAGCATTTAATCAAGCGAATTCCACTTCATCATAATGCACAGCTTTCTATATTCACCACTGGGTCATAAATCTTCAAATAAGCAACTAAATCCACTGTAGAATGTGTGACTAGTCATTCCTGTAAATCTGACAGACATTTAAGATCTACATGAAGTCTAGGATCAAGAACTCCAAAATTTTAGGATAGTTACTACTTCTGGCCATTAGCAGGACTGAGTTCTGAAAGGACTGTGTGTTTCAAAGACAAGGTGAAGTTAGACAGTGAGAATTTGAATAGTCACTTGGAATACCTTTTTCCTTTTTTCTTCTTATGGCAATAAATAAAAGAAGCAGCAGTGTTGTAGTATTACAAAATGTAAATGAGTTATGCTTTTGTATTAACACGACAGTTTCTTGTAGGTAGACTGAGGTTTTAACTGAGTCCTCTTGCCCTTTTATTTCTTTAGCTCTCATATTCTTTGATTTAGATATTAGGAAGGAAGGAAAAGGGCGTAATAAAGGAAAAGAAAGACAAAATCTGTTTCAGGCATAGAAAACATTGTGTACAGAATTCTGTGCTTTAAAGCTGGCTGTTGAATCAGTCCTTGTGACTCTTCTTTTGCAGGATTGTGTCTACATAGCTTGGCTTGTTTTTTGTAAGAGTGGCTATGTTTCCTTAGTGGAGGCACTTATCACTATAGCAAATCAGCCTCCTTCTGCTTGCAGTTCTACCCAACAGTTTATTTCCTCTTCCATAATTCCCTAGGTTTTGTAAGGCTGTGGGGTTCTGTGAACATAATCACATTTGGATTAATGTAGTACTCCATGCTCAGCACTTTGTAAAGTAGGTTAGTTTTCCTCTTCCTTTTTAGGAGACTAACCTTTCTTTTTCAGTTTTCTTTGTGTTTCCATGTTTAATAGCAATTTTGAAATCCTTATTCTGAGTCTTACATACCTGAAGAAACTTTTTCCAGTTCCAAGTCTATATGCTCTTTGTCTCAGGAGAAAACAAGTCTATTTTTATCCTTATCCCCCCCATTCCATAAGTTTATCAGTCTTTTCTCTATGACAAGTCAGTGTTTTGCAGTTCCCTGATGTGATTTTATCTTTGCACATATTCTTCAATTTTTTTCTCCTGGAGAGAATTTTGGAGAGTTTTTTGTTTACTGACAAGAGTGTTCCCACGTTTGTGTGAACTGCATCAATCATTTAGCAATGACTCATATCAGCTGCCACTGGAGCTTTTCTGTTGTGTCTATTTTTTTGACCAGTGATGTTTAGTGGCTTGCAGATATTTTTCCTGGCTTTTTAGCACTAAACACTACTTTTTAGGTCTTCGTGTGCTGTTACTATTGAAGTGTCCCATGTGACTTGACCTGTATCTGACACCAAAAACTTTTTGACTCAAAAGCTGGTGTTTTCCAGCTACTTTTGCCACAGACAGATAGCAAGTACAAAATTAGCAGTACTGATTTTAAAAGAATATTTCTTATTTGAAGGTATGAACCAAACAGCTGCTTAACCTCGTGGAAAACTTCTGTGGCATTTGGGTTTCTTACTTCATATAGGTTGTGAATATTTGCATTTTCTATGAGAAAGATTCGTACAAGTTTTCAGAGACCAATGACTTAAACTGTAGGGTTTGCTAGAAAAATAATACCTCCAAATGCCATCTTTTACGGTGTCTTTTCTGTTTAGGAGAGTTTCATGTCATCCACCTTTCTGTCTGAGGATATGATCAATAGCACATGTCTGTGTTGATGTTTGTTCTGCCTGTTCCTGAGAATCTCCAAGGATGGGCACTTCACAAACTTCCTCCAAGCCTGTTCTAGTGTGTTGCTATCTTTTATAATTAGAAAATGTTTCCAAGTATATAGTTTAATTCACCCTTCCTGGGATTGATCTTCCTTGTTCTGTCTGCTGTTACAGAGAACACATTTATCCCCATTAGTCTTTTCCTTTTGACTAAATTAGCATAGTTTACTCAGCCTTTCTTTGTAGGTTGTGTTTTCTAGAGGTCTGATTGGTTGGTTGCTGTCATACAGATTCCCTCCTTGTTCCACTCCAGATTATTATGGGTATTTCTTAGTTTGTAGCATCAAGAATTTTACAGTGTGGACTGTGTCCAATATTTTGGCTGAAATCCTGGTGTAATGTGTAATGAAAAAAAACACCTTCACCTTTTTGATAGCATGTGCTTATGTGCTGATCTAAGCCTGGTTTAGAATATAGTTTTTCCTACGGAAAATAGTTCTGTCATTTGCAAAGTATGTTTGTACATGCCCTACCACCCCCTCTACAGAAAGACTGGAACAAAGGAGGAACAAAAGCCTTAATCTACATTCAAAGTCACCTCACCAACTTTGTCTTCACTTGTCAGTTGTCTTGTGGCTTCAAAACTCTTGATTTTGTAGGCATCCCATTCCCCTTGAGTCAGTCCACTACAGGTGTCAGTCCAGCTAGTTCCTGAGACACATTATTTGCTAAGTGTCCTAGTGAGAACTTTGGTTTTCTAAGAATACCATAAATAAAACATTACTGAAACAAAACTTACTACAAAAATATATTTTTATACAGTCACAGATGGGGCTGCAAAATAATAATCTCAGTAATGTAGATGTCAAATAGCATCAGTGCAGCTTGTGGTCTGTTTCTGCAGTTAACTTTCAGATATTAATGATGATAAAGTGTACTTGATTAAGACAGGGAATGTATATCCAAGTATGATTTATACTAGTAGAAATTAAATTGAGTCTGAATATTTATTGAACTAATGTAACTTCCCATTGTTCAGTCTTGTGGCAGAATACTCCTTTGATTTTTTTTTCAACCTCAACTACATCCATAGCTAAAGTAGGAGAAGGCTTTCACAGATCATGTCAAACTGAGCACTGCATTTATATAGCTGTGAAGTTACTGCCATACAGACATTGCATGTTCCAGACTTCCTCCAAAGCCTTAGGTCATTTGAGCTCCCAGGTATTCATTGTCTTCTAGTAACGTTAAATGCTTTCTATTTAAAAGTATAAAGTTTTCTGTTTCTGATAAGTCTTAGAGGAAGATGCCGTTTGTCCAAGGGCAGTGCTTTGAGTTTCCTCAGCCTTTCATGCGATGATGTGGGCATTTTACTTTAAAATTTTTTTTCCCATTAAGTTGATTTAGAGCTTTTTCAATTAGTGGTTAAGAGGGCTTTCTTACATGGAAGACAATAAGCTTTTCAGTGAAAGATTGTTTTGGAAGTTTTTATTTTCAAATTAGAATGTGTACAGTGCTAAATTTGGGAAGCACTTTACATAATTTATAAACTTGCTCTCAAAAAATGTTCAATAGTCTATATCCAATTATTACTGTAGAAAAAGTATCAATAGCTACAGCTGTAGAAACTTCTTTTTTTTCATTGTTTTGAAATGTCGTATTTTTCTGACAGGATTTTTCCCCTCACCATATAGTTAATAGTACTTGAATTTTCATGTTCACTACTTTCATTTGTGGGTACTAGGTTTACTTAAAAGTTAGAAAATTGTATAAAAATCAGCTCATTGGTGAGGGTATTGAGAAGGTATTGATTTATTGTCAGCATGCTGATGTGTTGTTTAAAAATGTTTAGCTTGGGTATGACTTTAACAGTTGTAATAATGTATTGTATAGGCATAATTTAATTAAGACTATTTTGCTTTTGCTTCTACAGTCGATACACTGACACTGTTTCTTAATATCTTTGGATGTTTGGCCTGGTTTTACGTTGATGCTACGCGAGGGGTTGATTTTGGATTGAGTATTCTTTGGTTCTTGCTTTTTACCCCTTGTTCTTTTGTCTGCTGGTACAGACCACTTTATGGAGCTTTCAGGTAACAACTTCAGTTTGACTTGGGATATTTAAAAACTTGTCAAAATGCATTAATATTCCAGAATTTGCTTGATTATAATTATTATAATCCTTTTATATGCTTTCATTAGAAACGAATAGCATATTTGCCATTGATACATTTGTTGTATTGGAAACAAAGATGGCCATAGTTAGGAATATCATGGAATAATCTTTTAAAGTATTTGTAACTTCTACCATTGACAAAATATTTGTGGGGAATATTTAGCTTTGCATTGGGCTGATAACAATTTTAAAGGAAAGTTCTCATTAAATCTCTATCTCTTTACACCAAGAATTTGTGTAGGTTAATAGTTAAGAGTGTCTTAAATTTTTGGCTTTCTGAATGAACTTCATAAAACAATATGCTTATAATCTTGCATCATTAAGTGACCTACAGTGTCTGTAACTAAAGTAGGCTGAGATTCTTAAAATGAGTAGAGAAAGTTTATAGTAATCAGACTGGTATTTTTCTTAGCTTTTAACAATCTTTGCAGACCTCACAAGCATGAGGTGTGGTAGCTTTGTGTTTAGGAAGATTGGTTTGCGTGCAAAACTGTACTTTTTTGTGAAAATCATTATGTAGAGATTCTAAATTCTGTATTTTTAACAGTTTTCCTTGAGTTTTTGTTTGGTGCTTTTTTTGTTTGTGTTTTTTTTGGTTTGGGTTTGGTTTTTTTTTACATCAAACAGTTTCAGGATATTCTCAGTTAAAATGCAGTAATTCTTCTAGAGACAGATTGATGGCCGGAATTTGCAGTTAAGCGTAACTTAGACTAAATGAGATGTTTCTTTTTGCTAAACAAGGAGGTATTGCTGTACCCCCATACCCACAGATCTTTGAAGAATCATTTAGTTTAACTTACATTTGCTCTCTATTAAATCCATGTTTTTTCTTAGTGAATATTGCTTTTTTGGAGAACTACTACTTGTGTATTCAACTTTCCATCAGTTGCTCTGCTGAACATGGAATAGGTATTGAGCTGAAATGATTGAATAAGGAGAAATTGACAACCTTGCTTCTGCAGGAAGAGTCGTTAATTTCTGTCACTTAACTAAGTGATTTTTCTTTCTTTAGAGCTGTGGTAGCAAGCATGTTCTATGATCATTAGTTTTGATAGTAATACACTGAGATCTTTGGGATTTTGCCTGTACTTTTATATTGAGCCAATCTTTGTCAGGCTAGTAATTTTGTTCAGTAATTTAAACAACAAGCTTATTTTGCATGTTCTGGTTTCATGCAACAGCTGCTTCAGTATTTTGGTCTGCATTATGTTTCAGTAATTCCATACCGGATTTTATTTCCTTCTGCAAGTAAATTATTTTCTTCCTATCCTGCCAGCACTGTGAACTTCAGTCTGCAAGTAGAACAGAGTTCTGTTCTTCACACATCGTAGCAAAACTTCTGTGTTTAGCCTTAAGAAGCCCCAGTGTGTGCTGAACAGAACACTAAGGAGTAGTATCTTGCTGCTGTTCTCACCTCTGTTAGAGGAGCAAGTGGCAAAAATGCTATATTAAAGAAGAAGCAGCTCTTATAAATAGTCTGCAAAACCACAGAATTACTGATACTTCAAGTCATTGTCAAAAATGACAGGACTTGTCTTATAGTTAATGGAGTAAAAACTTTTATATTGGTACTACAGTATTTGCAAAAAGTTATTGATTTCCTGGCTGCTTTAATACTTTTCCCCCCCTCTTCCAGGAGTGACAGTTCATTCAGGTTCTTTGTGTTCTTCTTTGTATATATCTGTCAGTTTGCTGTGCATGTACTTCAAGCTGCAGGATTTCAAAGATGGGGAAACTGGTGAGTATTCTATTTGCTGTAGCATCATACTCTCTGTAAGACACTCATATTTGATATAGCAACTGCAATACTATCTGTGTGCTTTTTCAAAAGCAAAAAAAAATCTTGTTTTCACTGGAATTGTTACATTTAGCTCTGCCAAAAGTGTTTTCCTTAACTAGGAAAAGTGAGGTAATTCTGTTATTAGGCTGGTCAAAACTTTATCTTTCAACATAAACTACATCTAACTCTTCTTTTATACATTGCTTCCTCTATTTTGGTGGTGCGTAGAAATGTTATTTACTCTGTATTGGACATAAAGACATAAGGAAAACTTAGAGCAAATGAAAATAATTTAGACAGTAAAGGTATACTGTTTGCATATTTTGTATCATTAGTTACTTGTAATTATGTTAATATACTTAATACTTAGGAAGTGAATTTATTGCTAAAATTGTAAGAGTGAGTCAACAGATTATTTGATCAATATCTCTTGGTGGTATCTCTTTGATATTATATGAAAAGTTCATTTGTTCAAGTCAGGTTCTTATTCTGTAATAGTTGATTTTCCTTTTTGATGCTTATATTAGTGTTTACTTGAATTTTTTATGTATAATGTCTTTTATTTGAGTCTGAGTTCTAATATTTAAATTTTTACAAGGAAAAGCAAATGGGAATCAGTCACCACATCAGGGAAAAAAAACGCAAATAAATTGAAATAACTAAAAGCATGGTCGTAGTGAGCATCTGCTAGCATGGAGAGCTGTGAGTAGCAGTACTGTTACTGGGTAATGACACTTCTCTGTACCAGTGCTTTTTGCTGCTAACCTCTAGACACGCATAAGGCAGACAGAACCGCATTGTTTTAGGACTGTAGTGTCAGGAAATATTGTGGTTCATTATTTTCCTCTCAAATCCAATCTGTTGCTTTTTCATAGGTAAGTTAATGTACATTAATGAAATGAAAAGGTATTTTAGAGGGCCAGCTCTCCAGTTTTGTGAATGTGCTTTTAAGGACACTCAGGGGAGGAGTATGAAAAGTAAACAGATCATGAGAATATTCTAATTGCAGTTTGGATTCTGGAGTTTTGTAAGTGCTAAAAGTCCAGTTGGACATAGGGGATATCAGACCAGTTTGAAACGTACAAAGGAAAGTCTTAAGGTCATTTGGGTTTACAGAAATTTTTTGCTTTTTTTTCTGTGGAAGAATCTTTTCCATCTTAACATCTTATTTTTCTTAAGGCAATCTTGTTTTTGTGGTTTTAGTTTTGATATTTTCCTATTAGTGTTCTAATTTCAAAGAATGTGGAAGTGTTGAAGTAGACATTGACATAGCAATCTCTTCTATTAGTAGATCTGATGAAATCTATTTCAAAAAATTATCATATTAACTTTGATTAAAAAGGCATCACTGTGTAGATAGAATTAAATGAGTCTTCCTACATAGAGGTGTGTGTCTGTCATGTTTTTGTTCTCTAATTAAAGCAATTAGAAGCTGTCTTTTTAGGGACATTTTCTCTTCCGTGAAATAATCTGAAATGTCAGTATGATAAAAAAATCACCCAAAAAGTTGATGAGCAGCTCTCTTAATTTCTTTACAATTTTGCTCAAGGTTCTTTACTGCAGTTTTTCATATGGTTTCACTTCATGCATTGGGGAAAAAGGGAAACCAAGCTCTAAAAGCTTATTATGGAACCAAAATGGACGTATGTAAAGTTCCCTTGACTTTTTCTTCAAAAATATTCGAAGTTGATCAGAACCAGGAGGTTATAAAGCCTCCTTTGACATAGATACCTCTGGCTGAGTGGTTCATGTACTGTACCAGTAAAATTTGTCCATTCTTTTTCCTTCAGTGGGTGGATTTCAGCTCTTACTGGTCTTAACAAGAGTATTCCTGTTGGCATTATGATGATAATCATAGCGGCACTTTTTACAGCATCTGCTGTTATCTCACTAGTTATGTTTAAAAAGGTAAGTTGCATATAATTCCCTTCTCCTGTTTCCTATGTTTGATTTGGATTTTTTTTTCCAGTTTGAGAGGTACTCTCTCACAAAGTAATGAGCATAAAATTATTTTCTTGAGAGTCTGCCTTACTGATCAACAACTGTACTTTTTTGCTTATGCTGTTGTGAAATTAATGAAATGCTCTTTGTACAACACACTTATTTTCTTCAACCAAAAATAGGTAAGGATAGCTCTGAATATGGGAAGTTGGGAGGTAAGCCCAGAATGAAAGGGTAGGTGAGACGCTCTGGACACTGTGATTGTACCTTTTGATGCCAGATTGTAATTTTCAGATCTGTGGTGATTTATCAGGCTGAGTGAAGTGTGACTCACGTGGCTCATACGTTTCTGCTCTTACCAAAAATCATTCCCATTAAAATAAATAGAAGAGGGGGATGCCTGGCACCTCAGAAAAGGATGTTTATTTCTCTGCTTGTATTATTTTATCATTTTGTTGATAATTAATGATTGCACACTCAAAGAAAGATGCTTTTTCCCCTTGGTCCTTTTTTTGTGGATTTCTGTCCAGAAGACTAAAGTATAGGTACTAATGTGCTAGTAAGTTTCTGTAGTTTAGATAAAATATAACTGATGAACTGTTCTGGCAGTTCTAATAATTCAACCTTAATTTCAGTTACACTTAGATTTTCACATATCCAAACTTGTCTGATGTATTTACAATAAGCTAGAAATTTTAAGCATTTAATGGAGATGTCTCTTCTCCTTATTTGTTTTCTGCATAAATACTTGGCTACAGGAGAAAGAAATAAGCAAGAAAAATGTGTGGTGGAGGATTTTTTTATAGTTTTCCCTGCTGTATGCATCAGGATTCTTTTCAAAAACTTGCATACTCAGTTATCTGTTTTAATATATTTTTATGGATAAGAAATAATCATGTTTATAACAAAGCAGTAAGTTACAGCATTAATTTTCCTGCTACACCTGAATGAAAATGTTTTTTCAATATTATTTGACAATTTTGTTGTGACTTGATTGCATTTAAGCCAAAAATAGCATTTTAAGTAAATTCTGCAGTAACTGGAAGTTACTAAGGGTCTGGGTTTTTTTATTGTACTAGTGATTATACACCATATTGTTTAGAGTGTTCATAAGTCATGTTGTTTAAAACCTCTGCCTATTACATGGAGTTGTTTTTCATCACACTGGTTTAGCAGGTATCTGCATTATTTGGACATTTATACTTCTGAATGTTCCAGCATAGCTTAGCTTATTCTTGTAACTATAGCAATTAGAGAAACTAAAAATTGATGTAGAAGAAAGTTCCCCAAAATGTTATTGACACAGTGTATTTAAAAATACTTCTTTGGGTTTATCTCCTGCTGGGTTTTTTGAACATGCACGCACACAAAGTCTTTTAATGAATACTGCGAGTTATACACAAATTGAGACAGGAGATCTTTTTGCAAGCTATGCATTATGCTAAGGGTGCAGCCTGTTTGTCTTTTTAAGTATGTTGTTTCAGACAGTGGAAACCATACAGATTTTAGTAAAGATCTATGAAACCCCTCTGAACTTGCAAAAAGTTGCAGATATATAGTCAAACTGTGTGCATATCAGAGCAATCAAAAGTTGTGGGACTTGTAGAAAAAAATCTATTTAGTCATTTTTGGATCTTCATGATCCAGAACATGTGAGCAAACCAGATTTTCCCACCACACAGCTCTGCATCATGTTTGAGACTTTGTGATTATTCTACCAAGAAATGGAATGCTCAGCAGCCCTTTTTTCTTGCTTTTCCTCCTCTGTAGGTGCACGGTCTCTACCGCACAACTGGTGCTAGTTTTGAGAAAGCACAGCAGGAATTTGCAACAGGAGTGATGTCCAACAAAACTGTACAAACTGCTGCAGCCAATGCTGCATCAACAGCAGCAACCAGTGCAGCTCAGAATGCATTCAAGGGTAACCGGCTGTAGGGAAACGTTAAAAGTCATCATGATTCTCTTCGATTGTGCTTTGTTTTCCAGTCACTTAGTATATTCCCTAAAAGCCTAGATCAAAATTCACACAGCACGTTTGTCTCTTCTGCAGCTGTGCATGGGTAAAATGGGAAATGTTTGGTTTATTTTGTTATAAATTTATTTATTTTAAAAGCTAGCCATTCTTTGCCCCTCTTTAAGACGCTGCATTCTTGAATATAAAGCCTTACATATTTTATGGAGAATAAATGATTTAAAAAATTGGCTCGAGTATGAATTGTGGTGTGTAATGATCAAATAAATGTATTAAGAATTCCGAATTTTTTTTAGTCATTCACTTTGATGGTTTTTTGTAACTTCAGGAAAACACTTTGGATCAATTATTTTTCATTCTAGGAACTGTTTTCCCTAATTCTACTACAGGAAGTGGGGTAGACTTAGAAATGTAGAAAGTTAGATTTGGCTACTGCTTTTGCCATTTCATCAGCTGCTGGAGGACAAATAGAAGTAGGTAGATATAAATTCTTTTTTTGGTTTGTTTTTTTAGGGTAACTCTTTTGATATAAACCTGTAAGTTTGCATGAACACTGTTGAGTTATCTGATCTTGTTTAAATAGTGTTTTGGTCCAGAATTTACCTGCACCACTTTATAATTACAGCATTTGTTTGTATCTATTTTCATGGAATATTCTCTACCTGTGAGAAATGACTATGGTGCATAAACATTCTTTGTAATAGAATGTGTAATGCAGTGTACAGTTTGAGGAAGTTAATGATGGTTTCAATCACAGAGCTAAATGATTATATATTTGCTATTTTTAATTTCAGTATTCAAGTCTTGGGGTAATAATTTTGCTGGAAAAGAAACCAGTATTGATTTCAGAACACTAGTTTCTTGCACACTTCCCTCTTGTATGTGCAGTGGTATTTTTGTTGTACTTGGGATTTTTGTGGTGGTTTTGTTTTTTTTTTAAAGTGTAGATTTGTGTTTAACAGTGGTACTAAATCTCTAGCCTAGAGTCAATCTGTTCACTGCTTGTCCAAAACCCTAAGTATACAGTATTTCATTTTTTAACAGGAACATTGTCTAAACCCAAGATTTTTAAGCAGTGACATTTAACAGATACTTGAATTTATTTTAATGGTAACTCAGCCAATCTCTGTGATATGGTTTAAGCTGGGGAAAAAGAGCTTTTAAATTAATTTGAGTTGGAAAAGTGAGAAGTCTTCATCTTTAACAAAGTTAAATTTTAAGTCATTGAACTGGAGGCCTGAGAGGTTAAAACTGTGCCAGAGAAGTGAACAATCCAGAACTGTACCCACCATCATAAATTTCTAGAATGTACTCATGTCCTACTGTAATGGCATTTTTATCTCCTTTGAAGTTATATTACAGAAACACAGGACTACTAGGTTGGAAAAGACCCATAGGATCATGAGGTCCAACCATTCCTATCAACCACTAAACGATGCTCCTCATCCACGCGTCTTTTAAATACCTCCAGGGAAGGTGACTCAACCACCTCCCCGGGCAGCCTGTTCCAGTGCCCAGTGACTCCGTGAAAATTTTTTTTCTGACATCCAGCCTGAACCTCCCTGCGGAGCTTGAGGCCACTCCCTCTCGTCCTGTCTGTGCGAGTCTTCCATACACTCCAGGAACCTCCTAGACTGCTTCCTTTCTGCTGTATTGTACTTCCAGCAGACATCTTGCAGATTGAAGTCTCCCATGAGGGCAAGAGTTAGCGATCTTGAGACTTCTCCCAGTTGTTTATAGAAGAGCTCATCAGCTGCTTCTTCTTGGCTGGGTGGTCTATAACAGGCTCCCATCACAATATCTGCCTTCTTGTGGGCTCCTCTGATTTTAACCCACAGGCACTCGGTCCTATCATCACCATAATCGAGCTCAAGGGTATCAAAGTTCTCTCTAACATAGAGGGTGACCCCACCACCTCGCCTACACTCCTGTCCCACCTGAAGAGTTTATACCCCAGCATAACTGCACTCCAGTTATACGAGTCGTCCCACCACGTTTCCGTATGGCAACTAAGTTGTAGTCTCCTTGCCCTACAATAACTTCCATCTCCTCCTGCTTATTGCCCATGCTGGTAAATTTACACCCATTGGTGTAAATGCACTTCAGCTGGCCTGGTGAACCCTCAGCTCTCACAAAGGGAGTAGTGATCATTCCCAATTGACTGGTCCTTGGAATATCTAACCCATGAGTGCCAGTTTCATCCTTTCTGTCACCAGCTGTACTCCCCCCCACTCGCTCTGTGGTGATGTGCTGGTGGTCCTTGCCAGCACACCATCTCTCAGGCACTGGAGTTCCACTTCCAGGCTCACTCATGACTAGCCTGGCTTTGCCCCCCACCCCCTTCACATCTAGTTTAAAGCTCTGTTTATGAGCCCTACTAGATTTTTAGTGAGGACTCTAGTACCCCCAGGAGACAAGTGTGCCCCATTCCTAGTAAGGAAACCTGGAGGTGCATGGGCCAGTCCGTGATCAAAGAACCCAAAGTTTTTCTCCTCACATCAGGTTTGGAGCCAGGTATTAATCAGCTGATTCTTTTTGATCTCTTGCTCTTCATTCCTTAGTGTTGGAATGGAGCTAAACACTACTTGCGCCCCAGAGCCCTCTGTCGTTCTTGGATTGCCTCATGAATCTTAGGTACAACACTTGGGCTGTTTTTTCAAATGCAGGCTTTTAAAAAATGAAAATGGGAAGGACCACATCCTTCAACCTGTGTAGACTATAGCTTGAAATTAATTCAGCTCTTAAGGAGAATCACCTTTAGTAACACAGCATAGAATTCTGAGGCCTGTCCATGCCTCACTGGGATCTTTTCACTACACTGTATTCATAAAAACAGAAGAGTACACCCCATAGCTTAATCTCTGGATTGGTATTGTACTCTTTAGTATGAAGTCCCTAATATTCTGTTTTCTTTTCATCCAACTGGAATTTGGATAAACACTGTAGCTTCACCAAAGCTGAAGTTCATATTAATGAATATACTTGCTTCTAGATGTTTTCTGCATCATGAAGTTAAAAGCAATTTAAATATTATGTGTAATAGGGGCTTTAAAATTTCATCTTAGTGGACATTGCTAGCATTGCACTTAAGATTGTTGTAGAATGCTACTAAAAACTTTCCAGACAAAAGCCACCATTTTGTGTTGAGGACAGGCATCATCCTTCTAGCATCAAGATTGTTCTTTTCATAATGTTTTAACTTAACTTGACATTTTTTTCTAGAAACTCTACTATGGATTAGGTATAAATCTAAATTTACACAATTCTCTGGTATCTCTTGGATAGGAATCCCAGAGACATCATCCTTGCAATTTAAATGAAGTTGAAGAGTGCATAATAATAAACATTACAAGAATATATTAGGGGGGAAAATATGAATATAACGTGAATTTGGAAGGGAGGAGGGGGCTCCCCAAATGTTTAAAGTCTCTTTGACAAAACATACTTTAATGTTTTATGTATAGGGAGCGTTGATTTGTAATGTCATGGGTAGGATGTATGGTTTTAAAGCTGAGTGAAATTCAGGGTTCAGTTACATGTGACTTGTTTAAACCAAAAACCTCTGACACCTTGCAGCCCAAAAGGGAGGGAGAAGCTTGAGTTTAGCTTTGACAACAGGAGGTTGATATTTGTTAATATGTTTTGTACCTAACAAAAACTAGATTGTACAGAGTATGGCACCCACTCAAGTTGTCATTTTGTAGTATTGTGGCAAATTTGAGTACAAGGTACGAAGTTTAAACACTGGAATATCAGTAGTCATTGATCTGTAATTTAGGAGTTGGTTTTATTTATCTGAGGGATGTTTGTATATTTTGTAAATTACTAACAATGCTCTGTCATCCTGGTGAATGTCATGGTTCTGTACAAATGCACTTCTGTCCCTCTGTTGCATGTCTGAGTAGTTCAGAAGTTTTGTATATTTATTGTATTAACACAGTGTCATAGAATAAAAAAAGACCTTTTTCCTGGATGTTTGTTCTGTATAGTTTTGACCAATGTAGAGATTTTTCTTCTAACAGTCAGGATAATGTGCAGAGTGGCTGCTCTCACTTCATATTTATAATTCTCTATATAAAGTGTTATAATAAGTCTGCTGAAATGGGGAAGCAAAATATCCACAATAATACATTAGGGTATTGGAATGAGTCCACTCAGCTATTATGATGAAAATTCTTGAACACTCGCAGCCCATTTTCTTGTGCTGTAACCTTAAGAGGGTTAAAATCTGAACATGTTCTGCCATTACAGAATGAAATTCTACAGATATTTAAGTGAATCTTGAAACACTGTTCAAAGTAAATGATCTTGCTGGTAACAGCATTGCTTTGATAGTGTTTATTTTCCAAATTTCTGCTTATGAATTGGCATTTCTGTATCACTGCTGTATCTTGCTTTTCTCTGGGGCACTGCCTCAGTTCTGCTGGCCTTTTTTCATAGCATAATGCTGGCACTTGCTCTCTAGGGCACAATTCGGCACTGTAGACCTCCGACATATATGGAGTTATGCTCACAAATGAGAACAAAAAGAGAATCACAGAACTACTAGGTTGGAAACGATCCACAGGATCATCAAATCCAACCATTCCTATCGATCACTAAACCATGCCCCTCAGCACCTTGTCCACCCTTCCATTAAACACCCCCAGGGAAGGTGAATCAACCACCTCCCTGGGCAGCCTGTTCCAGTGCCCATTGACCCTTTCCATGAAAATTTTTTTTCTGATGTCCAGCCTGAAGCTCCCCTGGTGCAGCTTGAGGCCATTCCCTCTCGTCTTGTCCCCTGTCACTTGGGAGAAGAGGCCAGCACCCTTCTCTCTGCAACCTCCTTTCAGGTAGTTACAGAGAGAATGAGGTCTCATCGCAGCCTCCTCCTCTCCAGGCTAAACAACCCCAGTTCTTTCAGCTGCTCCTCCTAAGACTTGTTCTCCAGCCCCTTCACCAGCTTTGTTGCTCTTCTCTGGACTCGCTCCAGAGCCTCAACATCCTTCTTGTGGTGAGGGGCCCAGAACCGAACACAGTACTCGAGGTGCGGTCTCACCAGTGCCGAGTACAGAGGCAGAATAACCTCCCTGGACCTGCTGGTCACGCCATTTCTGATACAAGCCAAGATGCCATTGTCCTTCTTGGCCCCCTGGGCACACTGCTGGCTCATGTTCAGTCGCTGTCAACCAGCACCCCCAGGTCCTTCTCCTTCTGGCAGCTTTCCAGACAGGCTTCTCCTAGTTTGTAGCTGCACAGGGTTCTTGTGCCCCAAGTGCAGGACCCGGCATTTGGCCTTGTTAAACCTCATGCCATTGGTCTCAGCCCAGCAGTCCAGCCTGTTCAGGTCCCTTTGCAGAGCCTCCCTGCCCTCCAGCAGATCCACACTTCCACCCAGCTTAGTGTCATCTGCAAACTTGCTAAGGGTGCACTTGATGCCTTCATCCAGGTTGTTGATAAAGACATTGAACAGGGCTGGACCCAGCACTGAGCCCTGGGGAACCCCACTTGTCACTGGCCTCCAGCTGAACAGAGCTCTGCAGTGCAGTGAGGAGTATTTTGGGAGACAGCAGATGTGATCCGTGCTTGCACTGTTCAGAAGTGAATTTCTTCATTAACTTGATCTGTTACTTTGTAATTTACAGACCTAGACTGAAGGAACAGCTTTTGTACCTTTACTGTAAATGGTAAGCACAAGGTGCAGCTGTCCCAGTCATGTGTAACAATTAAAATTTAGTTTAAACCACACAGTTTAAGTGCCGTTGTGTGGAGATAATTCCTGGTTTGCTGAGACTAGTGGTCCTGAAGAAGATGCAAGTATAAAGTCGGAAAGGTGTGTACATACAGAAAACACCACGGGGAAGAGAACAGTGATAAAAATACTCAGCAGTACTTCTGGAAAGATATTGCTGTCAAGGAAAAGTCACACACCTATAGCATTCTGGTTGAGTAAGTAGTAAGGCACTGTGGATCATAAGTAAAATATGTGTGTGTGTGTATGTTTCACTTGGTTACATTACAATGGGTATGAATTAGGTTTTTACTTCTACATCTTATGTCTTTAAGTAGCTTTTATTCTTATCAGTATAAAAGTCAGGAAGAATTACAAAAGAAGGTGTGCGGATTTCTTGTCTGGGCAGCAGCATACTAGTTTAACTTTATGCTGGGATTAAGCTGGGTATCATGCCAGACACCACTGAGGAGAAGATGTATTATTGGGATGGGTGACTTGTGGATCACACTGCTGTACATTTTGTTATGGAAAAGAAAATTAATTGCCAAGCTTTTTTCTAAAATGTGCTTTCTGTTGGATGACTAGGTAGCAGTTACACCAAACAACTGTGGGTTTGATTGGTTTGTTTTACCTTCATTCAATACACGTGGTGATGTGATTTGACCAAGTAATGTATGTATGTAGAAGATGTACCATTCTGCTTCAGCAGGTGCCCCCATGTGGTGCTGTTACGTCACGTTAAGGTGAATGAGAACATTTCAACACAAAGGAGCTGCTGTACCAAGCATTGAGAAGACCAGGTTTTACTCCTTCACCCGCAGTTCAGGAAGGGGAACTTTGAGCTGGTGAGATGGGAAATTACAGAGATCGAGTTATCGTGAAATAGTGTGGGCACGTGGTGGGCTTGCCTGTCGCACACCCTGCCCTGGAGTCCAGTTACTTTTGACCATTCACTCGGCTTTTCTGCTCTGTGCAGATAGGGAGCCCGATCGGTCTCAGAAAACCAGCTGCCTCTGACCACGGCTGCCTGTGCCACATCAGCTGGTTTGGCTGATAGTGCTTCAAGTAGATTTTCTGTGTTTGTAGGCTACTTAAACAATAGTTTATGGTCTGAGTTAGTGAATGCACACATGCCACAGCACATGGCACAGCGTTGGCAGTTTGCAGTGCTGGGCTGTGGTCTTTGCTATGACAGTATTTTTGATGTTTTAGAGGAAAAAGTGATACTTATTGTTCCAGGTAAGGGAGCAATTGGAAGTGGTCAGAATAATGACACTAATTTTGGAACTACTTTACTTTTCTCATCTAGACTAAAGTAATGATACTACTACATCTGAGTGGTACTGAAACAGGTTAAGGACACAGATTCCTTTACTCTCAGAATTTCAGTTACAGTAAAGAAATCAAATAAAACGTATCTATTTGAAAACAAGCTTTCAGTGAATCACAGGAGCAAGACATCTTTATAATTGTGTCCCTCTGATATTAATAATATACATTCACTTTCTCATTGCATTGCCATTCCAAACCTAGCTGGAGCTTGGGAAAGCAGTTACCGGAACACAGAAATCGCTAGTAATTCACACAACTAGAAGACCGAACTGTGTGTTCCCTGTTGCCAACTCCGTTAAGACTGCTGAAAAAAGGCAGGTAATATTTTAGCTATACAAATCGGTAGTTGGTAATTCCTTTTGGCAGTGTTTTGTATTTGTAGAACAACCGCTGTGTCTGTAGCTGCTTTGGAATCCAGGTAGGTTACCAACGTGGTGGGGTGCACTGAGTGGCACTTACTAATCCCCTAACTAATTCTGGACTGCAACTTCCTGCATGTTCCAAGATTTAAACAAAAGCTACTTCTTGGAAGTGTAGAAACTGTTAGGTGTGCAATTAAACTAAATGTAATTAATGATACGTAAATTTAATATAAATGGACCATTGCCACTGTGACACAAAAGCAACATCCTGGCTGTTCTTGAGGCTACTAAAAGCCTTACTCCTGGTTCTGCCATGAATTGCTTAGAGAACAGTATTGTACCCTCTTTCTCTAGAGGCTCTCTGGAGTTTGTCCAGTCACTGGTGGAAGGAAATGCACAGTGTGGCACACACCATGTAAAAAAGTTTGCATGATTAAGCAATACTTACTTACCCTATAGCCTTCACTGCAATGAACTGCAATGCTCTAGGTAGAGAATGAAAAACAGTTGTCAGTCAAATGTTCAGTTATAAAGTCTCTTTAATGCAACTGCAGCATGTGACACAGCTACGGTTTCAGATTACGCTCTTTGATCAGTAAGAGGTTGTACCTGTTGACGACCTGTTGATGTCAAGTGGAAATCTGAAATGCCAGTGGCATCAGTGGGCTGGTATCTTAAATACGAGTAAAGCTACAATTAAAACTACCTTGCTGTGGCTCAACTTCTTCAGTATGTTTGAATTAAGGTAGTCAGACTCCTGTTAAAGTTTGAAAACTCACATTTTAATTGTAGTTTAGATTAAAAATAACGTTAGGTACATTGTTCATGCTAACAAATGTACATAGTGGTGACTCAAGAACAGCAAAACAGTACCACAAATAAACCATGGCTCAAAACCTACTCCAGCTGAACTGCCACAGCTGCTCCTCCTATACCAAGCGGTTGTGATGTACACGGTGCTGCCAGACTCTGCTTGCTGGGCTCTGTCCTTCCCTTGAGGCAGGCACCAGCCCGCTGCTTTCAAGGAAGCCGTGAGTTCCTGTCCATTCACCACTAGGATGCAAGAGACGCTGATGTGGGATAACAAAGCAAAATGGAAATGATGTGGCTGAAAAAAAGTCTCAGAATCCAGGGAACTTTATTGGGTAAACAGATACAAATGTGATAAAGACAACCCAGAAATAGCTTAGAAGCAATGTTTTTTTGCAGTGCCACATTATAAATAAAGCACATTAAGAAACCTTGCTGAGCCTTTTCAGCTTTTAGGTTGTATATTGCCAGGTATGGACAGAGCTTCACATCTGAACTGTCTACATTACACAGATCTGAGTATTTCAAATCAATCTAGAAGAGATTTAACAAAAATCTTCATGGTGCTGATACTGCTGTTTAATTAGTCTTCAAAATCAGGGATTCTATTGCAATATGCTATGCTTTAGCTTGTCCACACCACCAACAATCCAGCCACTTCTTCCCTGGAAAGTCCCTTTTCCAATATCTTGTTTAAAAGAAAAAGCTAAGGAGAAAAAAAAACAAACCACAACAAAACAATAACAGAACCCATTTCTGGTATTGCACATCTCACACAAGTTTGTGTATATATATATATATATATATGTTTATGTGTGTATTTTAAATATGCTACAATTAGAGAAAAAGGTCTATAGCACTTTACAGAATATAAGTTTATGCAGTCAATCAAACCACAGATGTCTGAAGAATTCTTCAATACCACAAAAAACAAAGTCAAATTGAACTAATTGGCACACAGGTTTTAAGAGTCCACAGCAAATTCTTCTAGATCATATGCAGTGCATGTACATTAAGAAGCAGTTATACTCTGCAGACCCCTCAGAAAATTAATTAAATTAGCTTGAAGCTGTTTTTTTCTTATTCCCCCACAATATCTTTGAAAGCTGCTGCTGAGGTGAACTTCAGGAACAGCATTTGACAGCTGTAAGATATAATGAATAACCTCATCCAGGAAAAATAATATCTGCAATACACCATCTTACTACTCACTGGAAAAGCAGAACCCTGAGAAAAGAAATTCTGGGTGTTTTTTCTTCTCCAACATTTCCTACTAGCCCATCTTCTGTTTATGCTGTGATGAACATGGCTGTTGTTGCAAATTAGTGGATTATGCTGTTGCAGAGCAACTGGAGAGTATACCAGCAACAAGCAGAAAAGCTGGTTCTTCTTGGTTAAACCAAACACAAACAAAAGCAACACATGACACTGAAAAAGCTTTCTTTGTACTTAAAAACTGCACTATTAAAATTCTTCAAGCATTCTGACGTAAGCAAGTAATGTCAATGCAGGCTGGTCATTGCTTACTTCTAAGCTAAAGCAGTATTTGTGCTCTATACCTTTTGGAAGAACTGACCTTATTCTAACTAATCAAGTGCTCAAGCCAAAGCCGCGTTGGTCACACTAATACAGTGTCAGGATTTGTCAGCTGTGGCAGTGTGGACCCTGGATTGCTACCCACCTAAGAAAAGCTAAAATAGTGCATCTGTTCTGCAATTAATTTTTAGCTGACTTACTTAGATGATACTCTTCCTAGTCCCCTTTTCTAATTGCAGAACCCTGGAGAGCACAGCCGAGCTGGTGGCCCAGCCCTGTGGCTCAGAAGGAATGTCAGCAGGATGGTTTGAGTTACCCAGTGGCTGTGCTGGACCTGAGGCGCAAGCCAAGCGCGTGCCCTTTGTGTGTATGGGGAGAAGAAAACACAAGAATAAAACAGGCATAGGCAGGATGCGGTGGCTTCTCTCCTCAGGTACCACTATGTGCTAGTTCTTTTGATTTGTTAAAATCTACCTTTGTGCAGGCAGCTGGCAAAAGAGGTTTCAGTCCATAACTTTTGTGGGTTTTTTTAAATTAAAGATTTAAAAGAAAAGTGAATTGCCCATTTTAAACTAGAAGGTAGTGGACAGAGGTCGCAGGAAGAGGTGAATGCAAGAAGAAGCCAGATTAAAACATTCCCTTTCCAGTGGATTGGAGATACCTCCATATCCATCCCGCATGTGGCCTGAAGGTGCTCTGGGCACAGACGTGCGCAGGCTGGGAGAGGGGCCGGGTTTGCTCCATCCACTGGCACAGCCCACACTGCAGGGCTGCTCTGGCACTGTGAGTCCTAGTGCTCACCTGCCCTGGCCTTGCAGTTGTGACTGCTGAACAGCTCTTGAATTGCAAACGACTTGAGCCGGGCACTGAAATTAGCCCTCTACCTGGACAGTAACAATGACTTTTTTAATACCTATAAGGGACTGACCACGCAGACACAAGAATCTCTGCTCCACATTAAACAGTAAAGTAATGGACAGCAACACTGTCACTGGGTGATAAATCACCAAGAATTAAGAAGAGTCGTCTAAAAATCACTCAGTACTTTGTTAGAACAAGTTCTCAGCTGGAATTATCCCCAGTGCTCCCATGACACTGTTGCATCAGTCCTTCATTTTTTAAAATACCTTTAAAATTTGTTTTTAGAAGTACGTGTAATACGTGATGCAACACCACAAGTAATACAACCAACTGCCATTAAGAAAATAACATCATTTGTGGCAACGTCTGCTTTATTTCTGCTGATGTAGTTGGAAAAGGATTCAAACTACATGCAGTTTAAAGAAAAAGGGAAAAGATCTTCTGAGGCATGTAGATTTTGGCAATACTTCCTGAAAATTTTAGATTTCCTGAGGACTTGTGTGGCTCTAGGTCATGAGACAGACTGATCTATAGCCTAGGAATAAGTTTTCACTGGCTGGAATAAGAATAGGAGAGGCTACAGCCCAGCCCAGGCTGTTGGCGTTCACAAGATAATTGCCAGCTATGCTGTGGGGAGTTCTCATCTGCTTGGGATTTCAAAAGTTTTAATAAATATTTCTAACAATGGCTATTCAAACAACTTTATCAGAATTGGCTGAAAGCCACTGTAAAAACAGCTTCTCTCTCTAGTCAGCGGAAACAAAATCATTTGCCTGCTGAGTAATGAATGGCACACACCTTGCGCTGCAATTTTTAAGACAAAGAAACCTGGCAGGGACTCAGATTTTTAAATGCTTAACAACTGGTGTAAACTGCATTTCATGAGCTTTGCTTTCTCCAATATATACTTATTATCTGAGAAGGCACTGTACTTGAAGGAAGTTCAGTATAAAAAAGCACCTCAATGAAAAGTAAAGTACCAAACCAGGTGGTGGTGAAATAGTCACAGGTGAGGGGAGCCCTTGGAATAAAAGCCTAATTAAAATAGGCTTCTGTTTTGCATAAGGAAAAAAATGTGCTGGCTTTTATTAATTTAAATCCACATTATTCAAAGTGACTATGGTGGGTAGGGCAATCCGATCGATCAGAAATTTGTCAGTTGTAACAACATTCCTGCTATGTACACGTGATTCCTCACATCCCCAGTCAGATTAATATATTCTACTGTTTCCTGATCATAGAATGAAACTAAAAATATCCCCAAATATTTACATTCTGCTTTCTTGGGATCCTCCTCTGATCCTCATTGCCCAGCAAGTTAAAAAAGACCATTTCAGTAGTTCAGGGCTGGAATGCATGGGGCTCAATCACACAAATGCTAGGAACAGGTAGGCGGATCTGCTTATCCAGTCAATGGAAAAGCAGATGAGGATCCAGCCACTGGTATTCTTCCCCACTGGAGTTAAAGGAGGCAGATGAGGTTTTTTCCTTCTTCTATTTCTTCTTGCACTTTGTCACTGGATGTGGCTATTTCAGCTTGCGCGGAGAAGACTGCACAGATGAACGTCAGAACAGTGCCACCGATAGCTGTGTAGAAAGCCCAGCCCAAGGAGCAGTCTCCTAGTCTGTAAGCAGAAGCATAATGTCCACAATAGCTTATTGCTTTCTGGCATCCCCAACCTGCAGGGTAAAGTATCAAGCCTAAGATAAGGAAGAGGCCTAGAAATAAAAAGAGAAAGACAGAAGTTTTACAAATTATCAGTGTTACACGAAATGTACCACATGGTCACTATTCGTAAGTACCTAAGACTCTTCCATATCAATCCTTCCTTTACTTATTGTTTCCTACTACACACCATGCAGTGTTTTATCAAAACTTGAAGCAACTTTTCCTTGTAAAAGGCTCATTTTGCATAATGGCTTAATTCCTAATTTTAATTTCTGTGTTCCCTCTACATCCTTTGTTTTCACACATTATTGCTAGGTACACAGAGCTTGCAAAACATTTGAACATCTTTACCTACTGTTTATACTTGCACTTTTAAAATACTTAAGAACCTTTGCGTCCACTTTTGATTCTGAGTGTAGCTAGCTCTCATTCAGCTTTATTTAGCTGTTCAGCATAAACAATTTTGCATTTTGTCCTCTGTATTTTTCCTATGTTGATTTTCTTGCCTGGGAAAAAGAACTAAAATATCACACTGCATGTGCATATTTGGCCACATTAGGCCACAAATAATACAGCCAGCACATGTGAGATACGTTTGTAATGAAGGGATTCTGGAGGAAGACCCAGAAAAACACATCTAAGTACCTGTGGGCTGGTGCACAGGTCACACAGGGATTGCCTCTAAACAGGCAAGCGACTATTGCAGTAGGGAAGGACTTTTCCAGTGATGACAGGAGCAAAAGCCTCAACTCCTCAACTTGCTAAACTGCCCAAACAACCTGCTGTGCCTCAGGCTGGAAGCAAAAAGCTCAGACTAGTTTTTCTGCCCATCTGATCATCCTTGTATTGATAGTTTTTGCCAAAACACAACCAGCTTATCAAGAAAATTAATAAAGCCTTCCAGATTCCATAAATATTACTGATTTATTTGTCCTGCACTGTAAAGCCATTTACTCAACCTGGCACCTTCACAAAAACAGCCCTTCAGGATGCTGTGACCTTCCAGAAGTGGGGTGAAAGTCATGCTTTCTGTATATGGTGCCGTTTTACCCAGTAGATTTCATCTAATCCCAAAATTTCTACCAAGTAATAAAATAGAAAGCAGTCCTCTTTATTTTTCCTGTGTGGAGAGATTACCAAGAACAGCTGTAAAGATTTGTTTGCATCTTCTTCGATGCAGTTAAGCCTATCTTGTTCTGCAGTACATCAGGTTTCTTTAATTGTTTGTTTAAAGAAATAGTGCCAGATACAAGAAAACTTCCTCACTGAGAAAGCTGGGTCCTAGGTAGCAAACAGTTAATATACACAAAATGCAAACCCCATCATCCGACTGTCTAAAAATTAATGTCTATGAATGCCAGACATTTCACAAAAGAAATTCCTTCCTCCAGCGTTTTTCTAATGATGACATAACACCACGGGCATGAATGAACTCAATGGCATTATTCTTTGAGGCGGCAAAATCCATTAGTGAGTGATATCCATTCTCTGTGAAGGGATTTCAGCACTGTTTACATTTAAGAACCAATGACAAATTTCATGCAGTGTTTCCTGGATGATTGGGCAAACTACATTAAGTATAAAGTATGGCTTTATCTTGGACGGACCTGGATAAGCTGTGCTTTCATCAGGCTGAGCCCTGTAGCTGTTTCAGACTAAACACCAGCAGTTCCTTCTTCTCTGTTCATTACCGTTTTCTCATTCTGTGTAACTAGCATGACCACACTATCCGTTTTTCTGAGTGTATCCTGGCATGGGCCAGTTGCCATTTTCTCTAATGATCACAAGTCTTTTCATAGTTAAAAATCACCATCACTAAATTAAGAAGCCAGATCTTAAATGCAAACATAGCTGCTGCCAACAAGGAAGTTTTTAAAGTTTATCACTCCAACATTCGTAAACCTAGAGAGCTCATGTTTAACAGCAAACCTGGCTCATGACTGAGTAACAAGCAGGACTAAGAAGCTTCATCCATCCCTTTTAACCCAAACTAGAGCACTGAACAACTTCTGAAAGCTACTGGTTCATGGTGTGTATGCTCCAAGCTGAAAAGCTGTTACCTGAAACTCAGCATCCTCAAAGCTGCAGCAGTGCAGTGTGGTGCTCAGGACTTGACTGAATTAAGGATTTATTTTAAAAGCACAGAAAATTCCTGGAGAAATACCAACTACAGCCCATAGTCCAATAATCGACAACTGTTTTCTCACAGCTGAAAACAAAATTTGGAGAAAAATCAACTATGGACTTGAATATGGTCAGAGTCTCATCTGACTTTTCCTTCAGATAGCTAACTTTGTGAATCCTATACTGCCTAGCATAATAAAAAGAAAAAAAAAGGCTCTAAATTGAAGAGAGGCAGATTTAGACTAGACATAATTTCTTCCCTATGAGGGTGGTGAGGCCCTGGCACAGGTTGCCCAGGGAAGCTGTGGCTGCCCCAACCCTGGAGGTGTTCAAGGCCAGGTTGGATGGTGCCTCGGACAGACTGGGCTGGTGGGAGGTGTCCCTGCCCATGGCAGGGGGGTTGGAGCTGGATGATCATTAAGGTCCCTTCCAACCCAAACTATTCTATGATTCTATGAAAGTAACCTTTTCACTATTGAACCTATATTCTGCTACTCCAATTTCAGTGCAGGCAGAGGGCTTCTTGGGATATGCACCTCTTCTCACTGTAACTTATATTTACCATTTCTCATTTCATTAACAGTTGGTTCCTACTTGCTAGAAAAAGTGAATAAATTCAATTAAGCCAATTCAACATACCCATGACAGAAACGGCACTTCTCCGATTTCATGCTAACAGCAAGTGGAAAGGCACAGATGCCCCATCACATGTTCAGCTCCAAGTCCCACTGCCTGAAGCAATGGCTGAGCTGTGCAGGGTGCAGAGATCTCTTTCCGATTCCCTCTACCTGCCTAAAAAGCAGTGTCCAAATAAGATGAACAAGAAGACCTTTGCTTCCTGCTTCACAGTAACTACAGAAGAGATGGTCACAGGCTACACACGACTCCTCACAATATAACTCCTGCAGCTTAAGCTCAACAGACAGAAGATGCTTTACCGCCCACCAACACAGCAAACCATGGGCTAAAGCAGAAGGTAGCAATTCAAAGTGCTTAACTGTCCAACTACTTATAACCAGAGCAGCAGCTTCCAGAGACCCCCGAAAAAGAATCTCTGTGCTCCTGGGAACATGAGTGCAGAGGGAAGGGAAGGAAAAATGCCTGTGTGGAAAGGACAAGGTAAGCTATCATGGCAGGAGCAAGGGCAGAAGAGTTTGTGTTGCTGTTTGGGAAGTCACGGTCTGTTTTTAAAAAGGCAAAATGGTTAAATGCCATACAAATAACTTAGCAGTCTCCATGCTTTTCCACCTCAGACCTACAGAGCACTGCATACCCATTTTATGCAGCACAAAAAGCCAGAGGGCTGCTTATACAACTAATAGCATAGCCTTGATCTACATCTAACACACGTGCAAGCAGCTGCAGTAGCACAAAAACCATTTAAAGGTGAGTCTGTGGCAAGACAATCCGCAAGAGGAATACACATGGTAAATTCTCAGTGCTGATTTCTTATACCAGTGTCACAGAGCAGAGCCTGGTCAGGTCCCTTACATCTCTGTTTCTTCAGTAAAGATTTAAGCTTAATTCTCTATATCTCTGCCATTTTGTAGCCTCTGATCAGTCACTCGGGGGGTCTCCTGCCTGCAGCTGTCTTGATTTAGTTATTTATTTGCATTACCACAGAACCTGGCAACTCTGCTCATGGTTTCTGCCTCCAATAGCTGACAATCTGCTTTTCAGACAAGCCACTAAGTTGGAACACAAGGCATGAGTGAGATAACCCTGAACAACATAACAGCAATAGCTTCATCAAATCTATAGCTTGCTGGTTACCAAGTTTCCTCTGTACAGGCTTTACAACAAGTCAATCTGGAGGAAAATGTTGGAGGAAGAGAAACGGATTTTCATTTGCTTGTGGAGAGTACATGGCTACATGGAGGCACCTGGGTATTTTTTCTGAAGAACCTCAGGGGGAAAAGTGGAGAAAGGTATTAAATGGGCTATACAGAGACAGGAGTATCTTGCCAGCAAATGAAACATAGCGGCCTGGAAAGGCAAGCCAAGCTCTTTACCCTGGCATTCATACTTATATTGCACAGGAAACCAAGACCAATCTACACTTTTGTGTATAAAGATGCTGTCTGGATTGATTAACTATTGTAATTCTCTGATTTCTTGAATTTGATTTGGTTATTCTTACACTTGACTTATTCAAATATTACTTCTGTATTGTGCAGCCTTCTAAGCCATTTGATGCTGTAAATTAAGATTAAAACACTTAAGCTTTTGTTAGTTTTAAGACTACAAAGCTCAGATTATATCAACATAATCTCATAGAGCAACAATTATCTCCTGTTGACAGCTTGGCTTGAGAGGTATCTGGCAGAAGGACAGTAAATAACTGTGGCAGAGATTTCTTTTTCTTAATATACCAGCTTTTGCTCTTGTCCCAGTGTCTCTGAAGAGAAGCCAATCTTCAAGGGAAAGAACAGAGAAATTAAAATTGAGTACTCTGCCTGAAGAAAAGGTTTCTGCCGTGAATCCTTTCAGCAGTAAATGATAGTGTCTATTCACAGCCAATCTATCTGTGGTCTTACTGCTGTTTGTTCCCCTGGCTAGAAAGAACAAATTCATTTTGAAAAAGCTGTTTTCCACTATGCTTCTCTACAGGCTTGCTCTGTTCTAGACTTAACACCTCCCTGAGCACAGCTGTACTGCTGAGAGTGCAGCTTCTGCTATACACATACTCTTGTTCCTACTTCTTAATTAGCTCTATCCCACTTATTTAAAAGAGTATATTTTTTCATAACTACATATTACTTGTTGTTAGTTGTTGCCAGCTCTCAGTTACCTTTCTTTCTTAGGATTTGTTAAAACAGAGGTCTGAAAGAATGCTGCTCAATGCTGCCAGATGCCTAGGAATGACAACAGAAAATCATTTAAAAGACTTTTTTATCCAGAGACCTCATCTAAAACTCTTTGGTATAAGTCTGTCAGCAGACGACATTTTCCTATCTTTCACTGAAGGAATTTTGCCCACAAAACATTTCATTATCAATCTCTAAGGCTTCTTTCTGAAAGCAAGTAATTAAGAAATACAAAATTTAGAAGAGATATAGATTTTACTGGGATTATTATACTAAAATGTGTTTCCTGATTACAACACAATCTATTAAACATAAGTATTCCTATATTCAAATGATGTAAAAGCAACTCCTTTCTCTTAAAACACAAATGCAAAACATTATAGAATACTGTGTAATGTCAATATAAATACAGCAGACTGCACTGCTGTGCACAATGTTTCTGAAGACAGCTCAGTAATGCTTTTTCTGTAGGATAATCCTTTTGTATTTGTGCACCAGCAACTCTTCCCCTTTTAAGGACCTGAAACTGCAGCAAGCAAGTGCTCTGCCTGGTTTTTATGCAGTACAGTAGGGCCATCACGCTAACATCATGGGAAATCAAAATTGGTCTATCGTTATGGGCATTTCTATGTCACGTTTTGTGCTGGGGTCAGATCAAAGTAAAAGCTTTTTCATTCCATCCTTGTTAGTAACCCTTGAGACAGGGGTTAGGCAGATGCTTGTTTAGCTAAGTGAAAACATGCTATTTAGTTTTGACAGTCTCCTGCACAGCTGCTGTGGTGCCATATTAAACAACAGCATACACTAACAAAGCCGATTTCCATTGCAAAGCCCGAAACTATCTTCTCATTTCCTAGCAAACTAGCAAAAAAAAAGCTTTTAAAGGCTTCTGAACAAACAGGAAATTAAGCAGCTGTGATCAGTGAGGTGGCACTGCAGTGGGCTCCTGTGGAGCAGCACAACTGAGCAACAACATTTTAAGAGAGGAACAGAAAAAGGGTAAAAATGGAGAGGGATTAAGCCTTGCACAACACCAGGCTGCCAGCACAACCGAATTGCAGTGATCCTGATGATTCTTATCTTCTGTGCAACCACAGGAGGTTAACACTCAATCCCAAAGTCACTGCACCAGTGAGGCAAAATAAACCTGACTTTGTTGATTGTATTTACAAATGTGTCAATGTGCCACCTGAATAACTGAAAAATTTCATGTGTAAAACATTTGTACATATGTACTACGCCAGCTTAACCCAAGGAAGCTTTCATATAGGTAAATTCCCCCCGACAAATCCCTGCCCAGAAGGAGTATTACCAGGTTGCCATCTGCATGCTTTTGACCACTTAATCCACTGATAGAGAACCAAACTGACAGTCTGTTATACAGCAGCTACATAACAGACACCGTCAGAGCTGTGCAATGATTCAGTAATACCGTTTAAATAACATGCACACTAATGAGGTGGATTCAGGCTAGCTGGTGAGGTAGTCTCAGCACTCCACACTGGTATGAGGGTAGTGCCAAGACACTGAGGGGCACACTGTTTGTGGTACCCACAGCACCGGGACCCAGACCTGACTCTGTGGCTGCTGTCCATCCAGGGGATGACTGCCAGACCCATCAAACACAAGCAGCTGACCACAGGCAAGATCTTTCCCCAAATAAGAAAGGGGAGACTGCAAGCTCTAGTGCCTTGGAGATGGTCTCTGGCCTACTTGGAAATGCTGCAAAACAAGCAAAATTAAAATTCATAACATTAAGAAGATCAATGCTTAAAAAAGCCTACTGGACACCACACAGTGCAATTTCACACAAGCAGAGGGCATCTGGGTTAAGTTGGAAGCATAGCTGTTGAGGGTAGAGAGGGCTACTGATGGGCAGTGCACTGAAACAAGGTCTGTACCTCTGTACCTGCTGTCACTGCAGGGGACTGCAGCTGTACACAGATTTCAGTGTACCTGGGACACCCTAAGCTGAGGCAGAAGAATGAACTGCTTATACCTGTTAGCAGGCTATGGCTCAAAACCTGCACAGGTAATTTTTTCCCCCTTTAAGTTGTCTCAAGCTCTTATAAGGGTAAGTAGTTACTACAAGAAGGCAGTTCCCTATCCACTGCCTTCCCCAAGTTGAAGAACAGGATAAGATACCTGTTCTTTTCAACAGTAAATTAACTATACTACACCATTTATTCATGTGTCTTTTCCCATTTATTAAGCAAATCAATGACGCTCATTCATAACCAAACTTATGCAAGCATGTGTAAACTTCCGATGGCATTACTAATGCTGGAATATAGAAACAGGGACAGGAATACAGGGCAGAAGGCTACTGGTGGAAGCCTCAACTTTTGCATATTTTGCTACCCAAAGAGAAAGCAAAAACCAGGTCAGTTTATCAGTGTGATGCAGGTTGCTTTGGCAGAATGACATCATATGATTCAAGGAGATTAATAGTTTGGCCTTTCTGACATTGATGTGATCTAACTGCCTGGACATCTCTGTAAAAAAAGTGTAAGCCTGTAGGTTTCTGCTTTTAAGAGATCGAAAGCAAATTCCCCATTAGCTTTTAATAATTTTTATATATGTGGTAAGAGTCCTCCTTAGCTGGGAGTCAAGGACATGTGAAGACTTGAAGTCAGATCAATGCCAAGCCATGAAATGGCACCACTGTCTCTTTGCTGGCTGCCTGTTACGTGTACTCATGTCACCACACTACAGGTTCTCCCCTGTGGCGGATCCCAACCCTGTAATTAAGTGAAGATAAAGCACCTTATAGGCTAAAAGCCAAATGTCTACAAGTTTTCAGTAATGCTGAGGTAACCAAAGACCTCTCCACTCATAGGGCCAATGCTCAGGCACAGCCAAGAAGGCTGGTCACCTCTCATATTTTAATATGAAAGCCAATGATGAATTCAGTGTTTTTAATCCAGGACAACCCAATAAAAGGCCTGAAGTTACTAAATGAGAAACTCAATTTTGAGTGGTAAATTAGGAAGCTTCCTGAATTAAGAAGGGAATATCAGGCTGTGTCAATTTTTCTTTCCATAAAAGAAGCAGAGAAGACCTAGTATGTTTTATGCCACTCATTATTTGACCAGTGAATGCCGTGCCCTCCAAACAATCCATCACTTAAGCTGAACCAGAAGAAAGATGAAAACCACCACCTCCTAGCTACACCTCTGTAAGGGAGGCTGAAGCAACAACCTGCCTCAGTTAAGCCAAAGTAAAAGGGCTACAGGCTTTCTTTTTCGTGGCATTTTGTTTCTTGGTTATGTTTCCCAGCAGCACAAAAAAGTCAGGGGTGCAGAAGGGAGGAGCTCCAGAGGAGCTAAGGCTCAAGAAGAAGGAACAGGCAAAGGGGAAAACAGGAAGGTGAGAATTTTTGGTGACTTCATGGGTCATATAGCTGCAGAGTGCAAGTCATCTGAGTTGGGGAAGAAAGCAAAACTCAAACCCACCGATTTCCTTCACCACCACAGCAGGCACACCAAAGACAGAAGCTAAGCATAAGTTAGAAAGAAACTTTTCTGTCTGGAAAGAACTGCTTTTCTCTTTTTCCTCAAATCTGAGTTAAAATGCAGCATTTGTTGAGTTTAAATATTTTCTTAGTGCTTGCATCCTATAGACAAACAGCAGCACCAACCTTGGCTCTGATGCCTAGAAGCAAATATCTGATGGAAAGGGAGATTCACTAACCTCCCGCTGTCCTCCTGGACTCTTGGGGGGCTCTCTTACCCTGCATCACCAGAGCAGTGGGTATAAAGAAGTTCTTGCCATCTCACCCACCCCAATAGGGGTAAGGGATCTCAGTGTGTACATTTGCCACAATAAAGCATTTCTCTGTGGGTAGTGTTAAGAGTCTCACACTGAGCACTGTTTGTTAGAAAAGATATACGCTTGCTGAGAAAAACAGCTGCCAAATCTTGCCACTGAAAGCCTGATTTTTTTTTTTTTTGCTTATTTTTATATTCTATTTACTGTCTCCTGTGTGTCTACAGGTTCCCATGTGCCCACCTTGGTAGCACAGGAGATAAGGCGACCATCAAATTAACAAAACACTGAAATCTTCACTTTATTTCTTTGAAGTTACTAATACTCTCCCTCAGGGACAACAGCAATTTAGCGCTTGAACTCAATTTTCCTTCCCTGGCATATTCCAACGCAGCAGTTGCCTTCACTTGAACTTTCAGCGGCCAAGTGTATATTAGATGTTGTGCTGGCATTAGGCCATATAGGTTACAGGAAGCACTACACCACAGACAGCAAAAGCAGCGCAGACTGTCAGGATTTCCATTAGAAATACTGTTCCTCCCCACCCCCCATTTTTCTTTCTTCCCAACCCAGGAATTCAGAATTCTGGCATCAGAAAAGAAAAACTCTTAGCTGAATCCAAGAGGAAATATGCTCTTTGAAAAATGCATACTCTGCATTTTAGAAAGACAAACCAGAAGCTTCCTTGCCTTTGAGGGGAAAACCACTGTTACCTTGGTCTCCTACTGCCTGGGCTCCCTGGCTAATTAGTAGCTTCCTTTGCTCGCAGGAAGCAATGTGAGCTCACAAGGTGCTTTCTTCCTTGCTTGCACGCTTGGCCCTTTCTCAGACAAATTAATTCTTTTTTACTATATGCTGCTGCCTACAACTATTCTGCAACTTCCTTAACCTTCCATGTCATGCTCTGCTTGCCAAAGATCTTTAACAGCCTCATGCCCACCCGCCTAGCAGCTTGCTTCTCCTTTTCTCCTGTCTCCAAGAAAAGTTCTGGCCAACCTCCCACTTCCTCCTCAGCTTCCTTCTCCACAACTCCCAGTGGTCTCCTTACCTTCCAGCATCAAGAGGAGTGTGCTGTCACAGGGCCCCATACATCACAAGCCCATCCTGCACAGCTGGATCCTAGGTCCCACACCCTCACAAACAGCTCCAACCCTCTTCCTTTTCAGATGGTTCCTATCATGCGTTGCTGAGGCCATCTTCCCAAGCCATCCAGCCTCCCAAATGGAACAGATGACAAGTAAGTATAACACACTGAATTATTTCTTAGTGTAAGACACCTAAAACAAACTCTTCCAGCAGCAAGTTACAGAAACAGCTGACTCCAAAATGGATTTCACCTCTTCATTTTAGAAAATCGTGTTTTCTTGCATTTGAGGGTGAAGCTACACTCCTAGAATGGAACTACTGGCAAGGCACTGCAGTAGCTTCTGATGGAGAAACATCCTGAGATACCACCACAGGGAACAGAAGACATGAACAGTAATAACGGGAAAAAACATGGAAGGAACAGATTGTGTTGAGAAAAAATCAGAAGGGCTCAACTAGAAATCAGATTGGCAAAGTCGTTGAAAGATAACAGAAAAATCATTCTATAAATATATAAATAATAAAAGGAGGACTAGGGAGACCATACAGTCCCTATTGGACACACAAGGAACACCGGTGATAGGAGATGAGGAAAAGGCTGAGGTACTTAATGCCTTCTTTGCCTCAGTCTTTAATTGTAAAGAAAGTTGTTCCCTCTGTGTACAAACCCCAGAGATAGAGGAGCAAAATGAGGCTCCCATGGTCCAAGAGGAGGTGGTCAGAGCCTTGCCAGCCCGACTAGACACCCACAAGTCTATGGGGCCAGATGGGATTCACCCAAGGGTATTGAAGGAGCTGGCAGATGTGCTGGCCAAATCCCTTTCCATCATCTTCCAACAGTCCTGGCTTACTGGGGAAGTTCCACTGGACTGGAGGCTGGGGGATGTTGTGCCCATCTACAAGAAGGGTCACAGGGAGGATCCAGGGAACTACAGGCCTGTCAGTCTGACCTCAGTGCCAGGGAAAGTCATGGAACAGGTGATCTTGAGTGCTATCATGAAGCACATGCAAGAGAACCGGGTGATCAGGCCCAGTCAACATGGGTTTACAAAGTTTGGCAGGTCTTGCCAAACAAACCTGATCGCCTTCTATGACAAAGTGACTCGGCTGCTGGACGAGGGAAAGGCTGTGGATGTATCTTCCTGGACCTCAGTAAAGCCTTTGACACAGTTTCTCACAGCCTTGTGCTTCAGAAACTGTCAGCCTCTGGCCTGGACAGGCGACCACTCTCCTGGGTGGAAAACTGGCTGGATGGCCGGGCCCAGAGAGTGGTGGGAAATGCTGTTAAATCCAGCTGGAGGTGAGTTACCAGTGGGGTTCCCCAGGGCTCAGTGCTGGGTCCAGCCCTGTTTAATGTCTTTATCAACAACCTGGATGAAGGCATCGCGTGCACCCTTGGCAAGTTTGCAGATGACACTAAGCTGGGTGGAAATGTGGATCTGCTGGAGGGTCCGGAGGCTCCAAAGGGATCTGAACAGGCTGGGCCGCTGGACTGAGACCAATGGGATGAGGTTTAACAAGGCCAAATGCCGAGTCTTGCACTTGGTGCCCAACAACCCTGTGCAGTGCTACAGACTGGGAGAAGTCTGTCTAGAAAGCTGCCTGGAGGAGAGAGACCTGGGGGTGTTGGTTGACAGCAACTGGTCATGAGCCAGCAGTGTGCCCAGGTGGCCAAGAAGGCCAATGGCATCTTGGCTTGGATCAGAAATGGCGTGACCTGCAGGTCCAGGGAGGTTATTCTCCTTCTGTACTCGGCACTGGTGAGACTGCACCTGGAATACTGTGTTGAGTTCTGGGCCCCTCACCACAAGAAGGATGTTGAGGCTCTGGAGCGAGTCCAGAGAAGAGCAACAAAGCTGGTGAAGGGGCTGGAGAACAGGCCTTATGAGGAGCAGCTGGGAGAGCTGGGGTTGTTTAGCCTGGAGAAGAGGAGACCTCATTGCTCTCTATGAGGGGAGGTTGTAGAGAGGAGGGTAATGGCCTCTTCTCCCAAGTGACGGGGGACAGGGCGAGAGGGAATGGCCACAAGCTCCGCCAGGGGAGATTTAGGCTGGACATTAGGAAAAAAATTTTAACAGAAAGGATCATCGGGCACTGGAACAGGCTGCCCAGGGAAGTGGTTGATTCACCTTCCCTGGAGGTGTTTAAGGCACGGGTGGATGAGGTGCTGAGGGGCATGGTTTAGTGTTTGATAGGAATGGTTGGACTTGATGATCCTGGTGGGTCTCTTCCAACCTGGTTATTCTATGATTCTATGAAGTGGCTGCGGGAACTAAATGCTCCTGGCCCACCTGCAGCAACCTCTGAAGACATAAACCTCTGTTTTGTCTGTTAAATGCATAACTGCCAGTGGCCCAGCATTCTAAGCCACCTGATGGTAAAATGCAGCCATGCATTCACCTGACAAACCAGAGGCACCCCTCAGGAGGCAGCTGGGATGCAGCTGGTCTTCTGACTGATACAACCCAATTTTTACATGCCTCTTTTTTTTTATCTCTTCTTCACATTTCAGTCTGAATTCTGTTTAGTCAAGACCCATTTGAGCTCGGAGACAGTGAACTATCAGTAGAGAAAGCAGTGATAAGGGAGTGACCTGCAAGAACACTCCCAGCTGAAGCTATCAGCCCTCTGGAAAGACTTTAGAGAAGAGAAGCAATTTTATCACCTTTCAGTAAATCTGCCTGCTAATCCAGCCCCACTCCAGCATGGTAAAGCAGTAGTAACAGAAACTGAACTCCCAAAGATATCTACCTTCCTGACACACCAGCACTCTTGCCCCTTTAGTCTCCACAGAGACTTTCCAAGCACATGATGGAGTAGGTTATTTTTAAATTACATTACATAGCACCAAAGTGAAGTATGCACTTGTAAATGCATCGGCAACTATCCTACCTCTCCTACATGCACACCAAGATATGTCTATCGGGGATCACCAATTGTCTACTTCCTCTATGTAGATAATTACTGTGAAACTTTACTTTTAATTGCTTCTTATCAGCTACCATATAATAACATGCTGCCTCTTCCAGCCTCTGAATTTCAAGTCATTCATAGACTGCAAATATAAAATTCTTTTTGGGAAAGACAAAATTAAAGTCTGCCCAGTCTTCTTGCTGCTGGGTGGCAGGCAATTATCTGCTTAATTACAGAGCTCCATTCTTTGTACTCTCTATTGCAGAGAAAAGATGGTTTTCCAGATGAAACGATCCTCAAACATCTCCAAAAACAAGGCCACTGATTACTGTTTCTACAGCTCCAGAATGAAAGGCACTCCAGTCTGAAAACCAGTGGTAGAACCTTTTGCTCTGTAACAAAGGAATTATGGGATTTTAAGCAAGAGTTGTATTTTCTTCCCTTGTGGCTTTATAGTTATAATTTTCTGACACACACCAAAAAAAAAAAATTCAAACCAAACTCCTCTATGGACCAGAAATGTGTTCCCATTGACCTACATGGGAGTTCACAAATGTGTACAAGGGCCATAACTGAAGACATGTTGCTTTCTGTTCTGTAACTGCATTGTAAGCATCATCCAGGTCACAAACCACGTTGCTAGACTGAAAAGATGTATCTGGTGCCTATTGTTTTTTTCATTATGAATTGCAGGAATAAATTAACTTGTATTTTTTTAATCATATTAAATTCCCTTGTAGATGGGGCTATCTCGTCTTTAACACATGTTTGTCATACTTGCCAATATTGGAGTGATAAAGGCTGATAAACAAAATGATTTTGTGAGTCCTTCTACACTTTTTAAAAACATAATTGTTTACATTTGAAAGAATGACCTTATGTTTAAGACAGTTAAGGCAGGGTTCAATCTTGTTCTCTGGTCAGGGCACTAGTCTAGCTACCAAAATCTCTGTATAGATTAACCATACCGACAATTGACTTTCTTCAGCAACTTGCTTAAGCATTTTTCAAAACTCAGGAACTGAGAAAGTTGAAATTAACAGATGTGATAAGTCATAAGGAAAATAATTTCAACTAAGTAAGCAGATGTTGTAATGCTACTGGTGCAAAACCAGCAGTGGACCCAATAAAATTAATCTTGAGAAAACAAGTTGCTAGCCACAAGACACCTGGCTGCAAACACTAGCAGGCCTTCTTCTCATAGCAACAGTTTCAGTAGTGTGACCTTTCTGTTACCCGGTTTCATGCTGTGTCATTTATCTGAATTATAAGAAGGGGAGTACTTCGACCCTTAGTACAGCTCAAAAAAGTAGTGATATATCTCCAAACATGTAATAAGTGCTTTGTTGACTGAATGGTTTAATTCTTGAGGCCACAAGTCCCATTACAGGTACAGCCAGTTTGATGATAAAACATAAAACTACCTTTTCACATATTTTCTAACATATGCATGGTCACCAGGACAGTATTTCAAGACAAAAGAACCTACTTACTGCTCATCTTAATGTTAGACTAGATTTTGAGATGGTATCAGAGTCATAAGCAACCTTATCTTTACAACAGACTGAAGTCTGACGTGCCAAACATCTACTTATGCTGCTAAGCAATCTCTCCCCTACAAATACCCCTCCAACAGAAAAGAAGTAATGTCATCTCCTGAAAAACAAGTTTCATGGATTTCTTCTGAAGTACTGAATAAGAAAGCAAGAAGCTAAAAACTTCCCCTGGCTTGTTAAAACTCCTATTTTTAAAAAAATTAAACCATTTAGTGAATTGAAAACATATGCTTAAGAGCGCCACCAAGAGGCAAAGAGTATATTGCCCTACTCATTCCCTCCCTCTGAGGGCTGCCAGAGGCAGGGCAGAAGGCCACTCTACTCCTCCAGATGACCACACACATACACAATACAATAGATGAAAACCTGCACACAGAACAAGTTCTCCTTAGGTTTGCTCATGGGAAGTACAGAAAGCCAAATACTTCTCTAACTAGCACTGTCTAGTGTCAGGTTACTAACTGTCATCTAACCTCTGTAAAATCCATGGGTTTAAGTAGAAACACCAAATCTCTAGAACTAATTCATCTTTTCAGGCAAAGCACAGCTGATACTTGGACAGTGAAAAGATAAGCTCTCTGGGCTGAACAATAAGCTGGCTAAAGGATGGGTTTTTCATAAGGTATCGCTTGTCGAGCTCAGAACCTTGAAGGAGGCTGCTTAGCATGAAAGTTGCACTAGAGAAGTGCAACTGCAGGCTGTTCTGTCCCTGGGGTGGTATTAGCTCTTAACACAGTCACGAAGCCTCTGAGACACCTAGAGAATTGCCTTCAGCTGATGGAAAAATTACTAAAGTAGCAAGAGGGAGATAGACTGCCTTAATGTGAGTATTAACTTTACTCTCTGCTGGTAACAAAGGAGAGAAGTTTTTGTTACTTTAAGAAATTCAAACAGAGGGGGGAAAACTGAACAGCAAACAAAAGCAACACCGGTTAGTTCATTTTGGCAGACACTGGGCTTCAATTCTTCTGCCAACGTCAATGCATTACATGCTGTGGAGCTATAAATTTCAGTTGTGTTTGAATAAACACCAGTGTATAGAACCGCTTAGGGTCTGCCTAATGTGGTCTGTCTGGAGACAGGTCAGAACCACTACATTTTTTCAGCTGAACAGCCCAAAAATTAAAATTCTAGTTGCTCTCAAAGTACACGTACCTGCAATCCCTTGTAGCAGCCCACAGACATTAAAAATGCTTTTCTTCATAATACTCTGCACACACATAGTAAAGACAGACACAAATGCCACAGCACAGAGAATCATGATTCCCACGGCTAGGAAAATAGCGGTTGCTTGCCAGAACCCACTGGCAATCTCACTGAAGGTTTCGGCATATGGACCACAAAGCGTGTCTCGTCTAGAAAGCTGCATGTGGGAGATTCTGGTACAGCGCCCATAGATGCCCAGCGTTGGATGGTAAGGTTCCTGCGACCCTCCCGTTCTGTTGTCCACCTCCTCAGAGCTTGAAGGTTTTGCTTTGCCAATCAACCAGTCTGCACTCATGAAAGCGATGAGCTCTGCAAAAGCCACCACAATACTCAGGAGAGTCCACAGCATTGACCGACAAGTTACAATTACATGACACATATTGATGTCCAGTGCTTGTGATCAGTGCAGCCGACAGTCTTAAAATCCAGGCACAAGGCCAAAAAATTAAATTTTTTTTAAAAAAAGGAAAAAAAAACCCGAGAAAATCACTGCGGCTGCTCTGCCTGCTCTTTCAGCTCTCTCACAAAGGCCAAGATGAAATTTCTCAGGAGAAAAAGTGAACAGCCCCAAGTTTTGCAAGCAGTACAGTCATTTGTTCTCTGTGTTTAGTTCCTCCTTTTTTCTTTCTGAGATGCTGAGCTCTGAAGCACGCTTTTCTTTCTTAATATTCATGCTGGCACATGATGCTGCAGGCTGGTGGGGGAGGGTGCAAAGACTGCCCACTGTTTGACATCACGCACCTACAAGGAAAATAAAAGAGACAACACATCAACAATGAGAAAAAAAATCTTTGTTTCCACCCCCGCAGTAAGCCAAGACCTCATGCAGGTCTACATCAACATACAAAAACTTTTAACAAGGGTCCATCAAACAGCCTACTGGAAATCTCGCATGTTTGTCCCAGGGAAATGAATAATTTCCCACTGCCCAGCTGTACTTATGGTATCTGCTCTGCCCCATCTCTTTGCGAGTGTTTATTAAGCACTTTGCAAGCAAAGGTCTCAGTAACACCCACTAACCCCACCCACTCCTAGCACCACGCCCCCATCATCTTCCTCTGGTCGAAACTACCAAGGTCGCTGGCAACTACCCAGCAAAATGTTTGTACATGTTTAAGTGGTTTCACAGCTGTACAGCTTCTGCCTTCAGTCTGGGGAGTCGGCACAGTGTGCCTGCAGGAAGGAAGGTGGGTACGGCTCCACTTATCATGGGCATCTGGGGGCAAGGGACAATAAAGGAACCTTGTTCCAACCTTCTGGGCTTCTGATGACTGCAGCTGAGCCAACCCTGGCCTCAAGAGGAGGGGAACAGGATTGCCACTCTAAGATGCAGTAGCCCATCCCTCTGAAGCCTGGGTTTTGCAAGAGGGGTGGTTCCCTGGGTTCTGTATCCAGCTTTGCAGCAGTATTTCAGAAAAGCAGTCTGCCTGCAGGTATGTAACACACCTCATCTTGAACTGACGCGAATACTGGCAGCCCCCAGTGACTTACAGCACTGAAAACAGGAATCTGTAGAAAAATGCTCCAGTCACTGCCAAGTGGCCAAAAGCCCTGGTGAGAAGGGTTGCCAGTCAAGCCTTGAGCTTCCCAACTCCTCTTGATTTCCTACTTCCACAGTCCTGTGCATGCTGGGACTGCAGCAAAACCTTCCCCAGGGATTTCCCTAAGCCTTTATGCTGCCTTTCAACAGCAGCTGATGACATTCCCAGAGTTACACTTATCTTAGTACAAGAAGCAATCGGGGATCACTGTACTTCCAACTTGTATCCAAATATTGGCCTTAAAATAACAAACCGGTTCATGAAACATGCCCCTGCACTTGAAACTGAAACTATGTCACTTGAAAGCAAGGAATAGGAGACCTGGAAATACCCTCGCATTATCCACTCCATGATGAGGGCGTAGCACTTCCAAGTTTTCCTCACAAAATACCAAAATCTAACTGGAGGCAACACAGTTGAGAACAATATCTGGACCTCACTGCTGCACTGCTGCCAAGCGCAAAGGGGTCAGCAGGTGGCAGAAAAAACATATATCCTGAATTTTTATTTAGCTTTGTCACAGTGCTGGTGGTCAACTGCTTAGGAGTTTTGAGCTCAGTGGCTGAATCCTAGTCCCACCACATGCAAAACAAAACACACAGACACATAACTTCAACACATTCAGAATTTCATCCAGCAATTTTTACTCCCTCCTAAACTAGCTGGAGTGAATCTTCCACAAGATTTATTCATTTTACTCTTTCATATCTAAATCTGCTGACTCCTCTGGTACTAGCAGATACATGGACCTAGGCTGCTGTGCCAACAACTCAGTTTTGTCTCCTTTAGTTTGATGGTACGTTATTGAGTTTTTAAAAAGGTAAAACACATCTAGTTGTGCTTTTAGACATACTGAGATAACAGTTCACTTCCCATTTTGGGAGGGAACACATAAAGTTTTCAAGCAACATGACATACTGATGATTTGAATACACCCTTTGTAATAACAGAGAACTGAAGTATCAGCCTGCCAAAAAAAAGTTAATTCTCTCAATATTTCCACTTTAAATAACAACTGGAATGCAGGAAATGTCCACTATAAACCTACATTCTTTGGATAATATCTGCACAATTAAGGAGCATTTAATAGAAAATGTCTTTATATATTAAAGGAAGTTCCAAAGAGCTCTAGAATCTCTATTTCTGTGCAAGTACCGCACCTGTGTAAACTCACATCTTGGTAATTCCAGGATTTTAATTAAGGTGCAAGAGACATAAGAGTTGAACATCTATCCTAGCTGTTACTGATTACTGTGTACCTGCTGAACAGAAAATACTGTTTATTCAACACAGATGAGAACAAAGCTCATGTTTATTTAAGCAGGTGGAAATTCCAGATGAATGCTGGCAGCCGTAAAACCATGCTACTGATAACAAATGTGGATGTTATATTTGAATGAGAAGTAAAGACTGAACCATGCGTTTCTTTACCATTTGAAATTAAAGTGTAAGAATAAACACAATTTATAAACTCATAAATAAACTAATTTTGAAACACAGGATCTCCAGAAAAGTCACTGAACAAGAAAAATAGCCTGTCTAAAGATGATACAGAAGTTATGTCAAATCTCAGGACTTGACTGGAACAGCTACTCCCCTTGTTTGCAACACAAGGAAACTTCACAACATTTAAAGGTTAGAAAACATCACTGATAACTACAGTTCAACAGAATATACTTTACTTTCCAATGAAACCTTCGCAATTCAGCTTTTCCCTGGTACAAAACATATCTCCAGAGCAATGTATCATTATGCATAGAGGAACTTCTGCATAAATTTATTCTTGCCCTAGTGATGCCTTGGGATGGGAGCGCCACTCAACCTCAAATCCTTTTCATAAGTGGATGGACAGTATTACATAAAGTAGGATGGCACACTGACAAGAGGAGGGGCAAGAGCATTTCTTCTTTGGGAGACTTAGCAAGGAAAGGTTGCAGATAAATTACTGGAATTAAGTTAAAGTTTAGTCATACTTGTGTAGTTAATATTTTCCTTCTAACACACTCCACTTCGGTTTTCCAAATGAACCAAATAAATTCTCACAGGGCTCCAACAGCATGTTTATGCTGTACATCAAAGCCTTTCTAGATACCAACTGTGCTAAATAACTACTTCATGAAGCTTCACTCCAGCACTTTGCTCACTCCTTTTCTTCCATTTTTGCTCAACAGAAACTCAAACTAGGCCCTTGCAAGGCTAAGAACTAGTTGTTTATCCCTCCTCTCAGTGTCCTCTGCCTTGAGAAGCTTTTTCCATGACAGAACTGTATGTTCTTCACAGCATGCCACTCAATATCCACTTCTGACCAACTGTCAAAATATTTGCTTTGACAGCCCAAATTCAAAATACACAGCAGTTCTTTAACCCCTTTGGTATTAACACATTCAAAATAATTCTCACTGAGGAAGTGGACTACAAAAAGTAGGCTTGCCCTTTAGTCATTTGGGCCTATTTTTCCTCCCACTATGCTTCCTATTGCATTCAATTGTACATGACATGAAAAGAGGCCATCTGCGCAGGGCAAGTGGGTGCTCCATGAAGGAAACATCCCTACATGGCAAGCAGCAACATAAGCCATACCACAACAGCTCCTCAGGATGAGGGTGTCAGCAGCACCATTGTACCCTACCACATAACCCACCATTCCCCGGCTGGACAGCACAGCTCTTGGACAGGCCCAAACTACACCTTCAGCCTGATTTACTCTGCTCCCTGTACCCTGCTCTGCATTAAATGAAGTCTAACACAGTAAAAAGATGCTTGTGAGAACATCAGATAACTCACAGCACTGGAAGAGAATAAAACTGAGCTCCTGAATGCAAACATTATTAGGTTATTTTAATTTAACAAAACAAACAATCTTAAAATACCACTAAATGTTTCTCCCTCTTCTCATGCAATTTTGACAGCCATATAATCTTCCTCAAGTTATTCAGCTGTTACCTTTTACTACACAACAGCCCTGAAGGAACTGGAGCTGCTTATTCTGGAGAAGAGAAGTCTAAGGGGAGACCTCATCACTCTTTACAACTATCTGAAAAGAGGCTGCAGTGAGGCAAGTGTTGGTCTCTTCTAAGTGACAAGACAGAGGACCAAGGAAATGGCCTCAAGTTCCACCAGGGAAGGTTTAGATTGGACATTAGGAATAATTTGTTCACTGAAACAGGCTGCCCAGAGAAGTGATTGAGTCACCATCCCTGAAGGTATTTAGGAGGTGTGTAGATGTGGTGCTTAGGAACATGGTTTAGTGGTGGATTTGGCAGTGTTAAGTTAACAGTTGGACTTAATGATCTTAAATGTCTTTTCCAACCTAAAGGATTCTATGATTCAAAGTAAATAAATAACATCTATTTTTCTAAACTAGATAAAGAAACACACTTGCCTCCATTCCGCTTATGCTGCCAAAACCAGAAAGTCAGAAGCTGATACAAATTATAATATTTGAATTACGGTTTTGATTTCAGAGATGTTGAGCTGCAGGGTTTTGCTTTGTCATACAGAGAGTTAGGAAGGAACAGCTGCAAAGTTCAAATCTGAGTCAATCACATACCACAACTGCTTATTTTAAAAAGGTGTGCTACAAGCAATATACAAGGGACCCACAAGTACTTTCCAGAACAATGTTATGGCCAGTCCTTCATGCTCCCTTTATAGTTTGACTGAAGACAGGAGCTCAGACTAAACCCTACAATTCAGCTTTTGCTCTTGCCAGCCTAGTGCTGTTAGCTTATGAGTGAGAATAAGTCATCTTTAGATAAGTGGCTTTTGGCTTAGCTTAAACAAACAGATGAATGGAAGGCCACACAGACTGCTGAAACAGTCCCAATTTATAAAATAAATCCAGGCAGAATTAGACGTTTTCTTCTAAAGCTTGCTACAGTCCAAAACACAACTACACGGAGGACTTTCTAAACCTTGTTTATAATAAACAAGCTTGAGCATCTCCTAGTTCAAAATGTGCAGATCTTGGAAGCTTGGGTTCTGCTTTCTCTGAAACATTGTTCGTTCGCTGTTATAAACCTTATGAAAATCCTTTGAACTACAAGAGTGGAAGTGGCTCCTACTTATGTTGATGTTTGCAGACTCACTATTTAAAACAAACAGACAGAGGCTCACACACTCAGTTACCTCAAGCTGACCCCCACCCAGGTCAACATGAACTCCCACTTTATGCAGCTTCCTTCCATAGGTGTTACTGGACAAGCAAGCTACTCAACTCTGAGATCACTTTGCCTTGCTCAGTGAGGCAGCCACCAAGCCATGAAAGCAGGAGGAACAACACTTAGGCAATGCCATATAAGCATTAGAGATTATTCATTTTCTGTGCGAGTGATAAATGTGAGCAGATAAACTTCTCTTCCCACTTTGACCCCTCACAGGAGGTGTGTTCTTCCAGGAGCTGCTGCCTAGGAGGAGGGGGCAGGCTCCTGCTGACTTTTACTCAGTTTTCAAAGTAGTGGACCAAACATCAAGCAGCATTTCTCAGGAGATACCATGATGAACATCAACCCCTCTTGCTAAAGGTGCACCTTTGCATGTCTGTCCCCACACACTTATAGGTAACCTGCAAATATAAGAAAAGGTATGTTCATCACACTCTCTTGTCACGAGACAATAGTGACTTAAGAGAAGACGAGTTGTCCCAAAAGTTTTGGATTAAGCTTTCCCTGCAGACTACGAGGACGTCTGCTAGCATTGATTTCTGTTAAGCAGTGCACACTCACCACGGGAAGCACCTGAACCAAGACAAGGGAAGGACATTTAGATACTTCTGTGTGTCTTTGTTTTGTTTTTTAAATGCAATATTTTTCAAAGATGACATCAAAAATATTCAGGGTCAGATAACAAAACAGGAGAAGATGCTTTAAAGTTGAAGCGGTTGCACAGCATCATACAAACAGCAGCGAATAAGCAAAGGATTGCCTCCCCCTTCATCCATCTTCATATTTTCATAAAATTACTGCCTGCTAAAACAATATTCCAGACCAGAGCTTTTTACTTGAAGAACAGAAATTAAAGCTTTGATTAGTCACCACTTGTGAATTAAAGGAGGATAGCAATCATTTGCATATCTAATAAACACTTAAGTCTTATAAACACACACAGGCATATTAATGAGTGCATTATTGTGACATACCATACTGCATTCATAGAGCGATGCATTTACCTAGTAATAGAAGGAATGTAGACTTAAAATGCATCATGTCTTGATCTTGTTGACACAATGTAAGATGTAAAATATCACTACTTCCTTATCTTATTTACTTCAGCCTTCTCTTACCAAAGATAGATCTTGTAGATATAAAAACTTAAATTAAATTATCCCTCATGTGCTCAAATGCCCAAATTTTATGTACGTCAAAAGTAAAAACTACAAAAAGAAACAACAAAAAAGTGCTGAGAGTCACTATTGTTCAGAGGCAGCGTGGGATGGTTATTGCTTCCCATCTTGCAAGTGGACTTCTTCCTATCAGGCAATGGAAAATGCCATCTAATTATAGGTGTAATAGCAGGTATAACGTTTCTAGAATACATCACTGTAAAAGAAACTAACTTAAAACTTATTTCCAACTGTTAAAAACAGCAGCTGAAATACACTATTCTCTTTTTGACCTCTTTAAAAGCCGTGGCAAAACTCCCACTGACATTAGTGGGGCCAATACATCACTGAAAAATCACCAGAAGAATGAAAGTTTCCAAATTTTGAGACCAGCTGTAAGGCAAGTTTAAACACAGGATTCATTTCCTTCCTCCTTTATCCAGACAAAACTTTGCTTATTGGCAGTCCCCTCTCCTGCCCTTCCCCCAAGAGGAGATCAAGCCAAGTCAGATTTCCAGCATCTCCTTTGAATCACAAATTCTCAAGTAGATTTGTTCCATTACTCCTTATTTATTGACTTAAAAAATTCCTTAAACCTACAGCCCTTACATTGTGTTTTGAAAACTTACTCAAGATCTTTTGCAATTCCAAAACTTACTTAAACCTACGAAGCTAAGAAAAGATAACGTGTAGTATTTCTGTTGTTGCTATCTCAAAATAAAATTACATATCGCATCAAAAATCATCACTAAGGGAGCAATCTTGGCTACAATTAGTGATAGCCTAACTGCTCAAGAGTTTACCAACTGGGAGTGGAATGACAAGTTTCCTTTCCTACTCTCATTCCTCACTAGCTTATGATGTCTCAGTTTTCAAAAGCCTCATCTGAAGACCTCTTTCACTGTTGCCTACACTATCACATCTGCCAAGTGGACTCAAAACATTCACTGTCATTGTGATTACTTCATACAACAACTCTTAAATACAGCTTCAAAAGGACTTTGGCACTGGAGAAAGCGTGGCTAAGGGGAAAATGGGAAGTCGGAAGGAAAGTATATCTGGTAGCAAACAAATAATTCTTTTAGACTAAGGATTTCAACCTTAAAAAGAAGCTAGACTTTGGCTGTTTAAACAGTTAACAGTGCATGCATGAGCTACAGTATAAGCACAAAAGACTAGGAATCTGTGCTTGTTGTTAAAAGCAATTCACCCATGAGCTCACCATGGCAGATTTGGAACTGCTCTTTATAATTTATGAATATTGTATTAAGATATTTATTATACTAATATATTTGTTATTGTTCAATACCAGGCTGGTGAGAAAAACAGGCAGGAAAGGAAAGAATGACTCAGTTATACCACTTCTTAGCAAACTCTGGAGAACTGCTTACTAAAAAGACAATACTTAGACAGGAAAAGCCTTGCAAACACAGCAGATCAAAGATGCGAGGACTGTTTAGGAAGGAACAGTATCTTAAACTGAAGGGAAGAGAAGCTGTTTTTGACAAACAAGCTTAAGAAAAAGGCACCTACTAGAGGTGCCTGTTGAAGTTAGGCCAACATGTGACACCAAACTGAGCCCCTCATTTGTTCTTAGTCAGAGCAGACATCCCTGCAAACAACCTTCGTTCTTCGTATGAAGGAAACACTGCTACAGTTAAATTCTCAAATGGAAACCATTGATGTATCTCCTTTCACAGCTGTGGCTTCATTAGAAGAGCAACCACAAAGGTTATGATCTATCTTCAGCCTGCCTGAACAGACCGGGGTGGGCAATTCTTCTGCTGAGACAAGACTTAAGGCTGTAAAGCCAAGGAGTGCTCTTTGTGAGCACAAAGGACCCAGAAGTGTCTGTGCTGTTACTCACTGCACATTTCTGTAAACAATCTTTTATGTCAGTCCCTCCAGAAACCTACCACTTAGCAAGTCACCACATGGGTATCGACTGTTTGCCAGCTGCATAGCACCCCCACAGTGTGGAAAGGACACATTTTTTTGGCAAGAGAGGGTACACTTTGAATTCAAGCCATATAGGTCAAGCAAGCTACCTGGCTAAAGATACCAGTGACAGATGAGATGGAGAACCTATCATATTTCAAAATATATGTATTAATTTCTGTTCCTTCCTCTTAATTCAAACTGAAAAGGAAACATCCTTCAGAAATAATCAATACAGAGGAGCAGCCCAGCAAAGTAAGACATACAAACGTACATGCAGCAGCACCTTTATTGAGAAAACACTTACTTTTCATGGTACTAGAGCTGATAAGAACCAGTAGTGACTCAAGGTAACTGAAAAGAGTTGGGATGGATCAGAGCTGCCATGTTTCTGTACTAGAAAGGCATGTACACATCTAAAGTATCTGGGCACCACATGCACCAATGACCTTGAAGAAATACCTGAAAATCCTTTAAACTCTTCTGGAAAAAGGCAATTTACTCAGAGAAACAAAGACATGCAATATCTGTGTAAAGTTCTACTGAATGTGGGCTTTCACCATTGTTAATGGCTAACCACTTAACCACAGCCAAGAGAGAAGAACCTAAAGGAGATGTTTCTGATACTCTGTATTTAATTAAGCAATAATTACAAGAATGCTGTGTTCATTAAGATCTCTAAACTTTAAAGTGGAAGCTCACTGCAAAGAGCTCAGAATAATTTAGACTAATAACTCAAATTCTGGAAATCCCATTTTAGATCAAGAAACAAAAAGAAACAGAAGATTCGTTTTAACAACTGGAATCAATCCTAAAGCCAAGACTGGACATAGTTCTGCAAGCTGCACCATGTACAAAATTCTGGCTTGTTTTACACATTTGAACTTGCTAGACCAGGTGTAAAAGTCCTTTCTGTCCTCAAAATGCATACAACTCTGAAAATAAATAACTAATAAAAAAAAAGCTCAGAAGGGCTAGAGGGAGAAAAAACACCTGCACCTTTCTCAGCTTCACTTTCTCTGAAAATGCTCTATCTGCCACTGATGTCCTGCAGTTTGTGTCACAGCAGCACTTAATGAAGCAAATAAAACCTGGACATGTGTGAGGATATGCATATAGTTTAGGTAGTGATACACATTCCCAGCACCTAGATGCACAGGAAATACAGAAGGAAGGGGGCTGATATACTCCCCCGTGTTATGCACTGTGCCAATCACTTGTCTTCTCGTACTTCAAACACAAATCTCAGCTGTTTATCTGTAACTTTGAATCGTCAGCATTGACACAGTGCCTGCAAAGGTAGTCATTCTCCACTAAGTATGACCATGGACAAATGATAACAAATTAAATGATCGCCTTGTCCAACAGTAACTTTGATTTTCTTAGTCACTGAAGAACAATTTTGTCATTAAATTGTATTTTTTTCCTAATGTCTTTACTGTTCAGATAGGTAATGCCCATAGCAACATGCCACAACAGCTTGCCCATCGTACCAGTAAATACAAATTCACCTGTGAAAAATCAAAAACTTACCTCTATGACTAGCCTTCTCTATTTGTACTTCAGAGAAGAACATGACCTCAGTCATAACATCTGTAGGGAATGATTCTGCCCATGTGCATACCTTATTGAAGAGAATGAAGCTATAGTACAATAGCAGATATTTAACGGATCACACAAGGTTATAGGGAGTGAACTTATTTCAGGACAGACAGCCCTTTCATGTTTGGGGTTGGTAAGTTTTCTTTTTAAAGCTTTCACTAACATTAATCCTTTTGAAAGTGAATTCAGTCTACAAACTAGTGTAAATGTAGGATCTGATTATAATGTTGCCAAAAGGTGGAAAGTTCTTGACTATAGTCGTCTTCCTCTTGGAACATGCAAATTAAATAGAAACCAAATCTGTATATCTGAAGATCTCCCAATGTCTAGACAGACATCTTCTACTAAGAAAAATCTCTATATACTATCAGCATAAAGAAAATCTGCCTGCTCTGTAAATTTCAAACGTTTAATTGGATTTTGAAAACAATCTTTAAATATAAGGAGTATTTATTAGATCTCCTTATTGCATTTCAAGCTCTATATAAATATATAACTTCAGTGCAAAATTAATTTCAGTGCAAGAAATTGTTTTATTAACTCTCTGTCATGCAACTTGCTGTTTCAGAACAGTTCTAAACAGTGCACTGCATTTTGTAAATTGTTAATGGCAATCATTTGCATAACTTGGTTCTTTAAAATATGTGGTTGCAAATTATAAAATTTATCTCCACCTCCTAATAGATGCCCTCCTAGAAAACCAACACATTTCACTCATTTCAACGTTCTCTCCTTACAAAATAACTCCTCATTCTTCCTGCAGAGAAGTTGAATCAGGAGATCTATCCATTTTTCATTATACCAGAGAAAAGATTAGAGGACATCAAAGTTTTTATTTTATTTAGAGTTAGCCAGTAAAAATATCTATATCAAAGGCTAAACTTAAAAAATTATGATCTTCTCACAGCATGAAGGGAGAAAACCATTTCTGTTATGAATTCAACAATCCACTGGATAAATCAAAATCAAAACAAAGCAGCTTGAACACATATCCAGTACCTTGTCAGTCTCCAGGCATCAGTGAATGAGTCTGCAACATACACAGGGGATAATCAATTTGGTACCTACTGCAGTGAAATGGCACAGCAGGCTCCTCTTTCTTATCTATATGACAGGGAATATAATTCTAAATGAAACCAGACATCAGATTAATTAATCTGTGTTCCGTGAATACCATCTTTTAAAAAGCAAGCAGCAATTCTAATGGAGTATTGTTTTTCTCTTAAACTTTAATTCATTGGCTACAGTAAGAGTTCACAGATATGTTCAGTGTTTTGCATAGGACAAATTCCAAAAATACACTGGGTGGTGTGCAGCACACTTTCTGCACTAGGGTAAAGCACAGCTTCAGAGTTAAAAAATCCACAAACAGCTTGAAGTGATCATCTCAGTCCTTGCTCCCAGAATCACTTTCATCTGTGTGTTGTCTGAGCTGTCAAGATGGTATAGAAGTAACAGAGCAGAAGCCCTGAACAGTTTTTGGTGGAGCCTGCTCCATTTGCAGCACAACTACAACATGCCAAAAGATTTAACAGGACTGACTCATAATTTGGATAATCATTTTATCTGAACTGAAGCTGCAAAAATGCCAAGTGATTTGAGATGCCATAATTGGTGTTGCAAAATGTAGATTCTCCTGTAGCTGTCCTAGGAAGATGGCTTTGTCAGAAGAGAGAGATGAGAGAATGTTAGAGCAGCCACTCCTCGGGATGCAACCCTGATTCTCTTTGTTATTCTAAGATGCTGTCTTGTACACATCAGGGCTTAAAGGAGCTGAAATTGCAATGAAATATGCTGCAAAAAGTATGTATATAGTTCTTTTCCCAGAAGTGCAAAAACTTTTGTGTACCAGATTTTTGTTTCTTTATAAGCTGTTACAATAAGATTGTATAAAACTCAAGTTGATTGAGTTGCAGAAAAAAATCCAAACAAATATGACAGATTAGGCTAGGTTAGATTAGGCATGTGCATCTGAAATGTAATGCTGCTTACAGTTACATCTAATAAAATAATCCTCCCCCTTGTTTTCAAACCCATTATGTTCAGGGATTTTTTTTTTTTTTTTTTACCGGAAGCTATAAAAAGAAACAGTAAGTAGAAAGAACTTGAACCACAAGCAAATGCAAGGAAGAGATAAGATGAAATACTAAATATAGATCTGGAGCAGTTGTGAGTTGGTGAGGAAGGAAAGTAACAAGGAAACATCTATGTTTTTATGCAAATACAATTAAAAAGAAAATAAAGAAATAGGAATTGGTTAGTGTGAGGAAGAGTCTGGTGGGACAAAGCACACTATGGAATTGCGAATAGGCTGCTACAATAACCTGCAAAACAAAGCTGAACAACTAAAAGCAGGTCAGTGCACTACTACTATACTCAAAGACAATGAGAATGTACTAAAATATGAAGAGGAATGTTAGAAATTATGGACACTCAGTTACACATGTGTGGAGATCGTAGAATCATAGAATAACCAGGTTGGAAGAGACCCACCAGGATCATCAAGTCCAACCATTCCTATCAAACACTAAACCATGCCCCTCAGAACCTCATCCACCTGTGCCTTAAACACCTCCAGGGAAGGTGAATCAACCACCTCCCTGGGTAGCCTGTTCCAGTGCCCAATTTCTTCCTAATGTCCAGACTAAATCTCCCCTGGCAGAGCTTGTGGCCATTCCCTCTTGCCCTGTCCCCCGTCACTTGGGAGAAGAGGCCATTACCCTCCTCTCTGCAATCTCCTTTCAGGTTGTTATAGAGAGCAATGAGGTCTCCTCTCAGCCTCCTCTTCTCCAGCCTAAACAACCCCAGCTCTCTCAACCGCTACTCGTAACGCCTGTTCTCCAGCCCCTTCACCAGCTTTGTTGCTCTTCTCTGGACTCGCTCCAGAGCCTCAACATCCTTCTTGTGGTGAGGGGCCCAGAACTGAACACAGTATTCCAGGTGCAGTCTCACTAGTGCCAAGTACAGAGGGAGAATAACCTCCCTGGACCTGCTGGTCACACCGTTTCTGATCCAAGCCAAGATGCCACTGGTCTTCTTGGCCACCTGGGCACACTGCTGGCTCATGACCAGTTGCTGTCAACCAACACCCCCAGGTCCTTCTCCTCCAGGCAGCTTTCTAGACAGAGTTCTCCTAGTCTGTAGCTGCACAGAGTTGTTGGGCACCAAGTGCAGGACCCAGCATTTGGCCTTATTAAACCTCATCCCATTGGTCTCAGTCCAGCGGCCCAGCCTGTTCAGATCCCTTTGGAGCCTCCCTACCCTCCAGCAGATCCACACTTCCTCCCAGCTTAGTGTCATCTGCAAACTTGCTAAGGGTGCACTCGATGCCTTCATCCAGGTCATTGATAAAGACATTAAACAGGGCTGGACCCAGCACTGAGCCCTGGGGAACACCACTGGTAACTCACCTCCAGCTGGATTTAACAGCATTTCCCACCACTCTCTGGGCCCGGCCATCCAGCCAGTTTTCCACCCAGGAGAGTGGTCGCCTGTCCAGGCCAGAGGCTGACAGTTTCCGAAGCACAAGGCTGTGAGAAACTGTGTCAAAGGCTTTACTGAGGTCCAGGAAGATACATCCACAGCCTTTCCCTCGTCCAGTAGCCGAGTCACTTTGTCATAGAAGGTGATCAGGTTAGTTTGGCAAGACCTGCCAAACTTTGTAAACCCGTGTTGACTGGGCCTGATCACCCGGTTCTCTTGCATGTGCTTCATGATAGCACTCAAGATCACCTGTTCCATGACTTTCCCTGGCACTGAGGTCAGACTGACAGGCCTGTAGTTCCCTGGATCCTCCCTGCGACCCTTCTTGTAGATGGGCACAACATCCCCCAGCATCCAGTGCAGTGGAACTTCCCCGGTCTTCCAGGACTGTTGGAAGATGATGGAAAGGGATTTGGCCAGCACATCTGCCAGCTCCTTCAATACCCTTGGGTGAATCCCATCTGGCCCCATAGACTTGTGGGTGTCTAGTCGGGCTAGCAAGGCTCTGACCACCTCCTCTTGGACTATAGGAGCCTCATTTTGCTCCTCTAGCTCTGGGGTTTGTACTCAGAGGGAACTACTTCCTTTACAATTAAAGACTGAGGCAAAGAAGGCATTAAGTACCTCAGCCTTTACCTCATCTCCTGTCACTGTTGTTCCTTGTGCATCCAATAGGGACTGTATGGTCTCCCTAGTTCTCCTTTTATTATTTATATATTTATAGAAAGATCTTTTTGTTATCTTTCACCAACTTCGCCAATCTGATTTCTAGTTGAGCCTTAGCCTTTCTGATTTTTTTCTCTACACAATCTCACTTCCCTCCTGTAGTCCACCCAAGAAGCCTGTCCCTTCTTCCAGAGCCCATAAACATTTCTCTTATTCTTGAAATCACTCAAGATCTCACTTTTCAACCAAGCTGGTTTTTGCCCCTGCCGGCTCGTTTTCCGGAACATGGGGATGGCTTTCTCCTGAGCCGCTAGGATGTTCTTTTTGAAGAGCTCCCAGCCCTCGTGGGCTCCCTTGCCCTTAAGCACTGTCTCCCATGAGACTTTGCCAACCAGCCTTCTGAAGAGTTCAGAGTCTGCCCTCTGGAAATTTAATGCTACTGTCCTGCTAACCACCCTCTTTACTTCGCCTAGAACAGAAAACCCTATCATCTCATGATCGCTTAGTCCTAGGCGTCCTCCTACAGCCATATCCCCCACAAGGCCTTCTCTGTTCACAAACAGCAGGTCCAGGAGGGCACCTTCCCTTGTAGGTTCATTCACCAGCTGTGCAAGGAATTTGTCTTCCACGCACTCCAGGAACCTCCTAGACTGCTTCCTTTCTGCTCTATTGTACTTCCAGCAGATATCAGGAAGATTGAAGTCTCCCACAAGAATGAGAGGCATCAATCTTAGAGATTAACCCCAGCTGTTTATAGAAGAGCTTGTCAATGTACTCGCTCATAGTCAAGGGCAGCTCAACAGCACCACCACTTCTTGATAATACTGGAGTAAAAACAACACTGCCTTGACGTTAGGCAGTTTTCACACAGGAAGGTGTCATCACTCCAGGTGCCTCTGAACTGCAGATGCTTTGTACCACTCTGCAATACAAGAAATGACACTACCAGAAGTCTTATAATACCAGTGTTAAATGATGACCTCAGAAATGTGACACTATATTTTGTAAGAAGCTATAGAAGAATGGCAGGTAATTGAAATACTTTAAAAAGAATGATCAGTGATGGCTAAACCTTTGAAAAGTCTTGGGGAACACATAAGAAGAAGTTTCAGCATTGAAGAATGTAGTGCTGCGGCTGGGGGGGAATCAACCCAGCCTCAGCTAAGGCTGAGAAACAGGACACCTATGAATGCTTGTAAGCAATTGCCTTAAAACCACAAAAAACATGACATTATAGAAATTAGTCTAACCCTTCCATGGTGTGTTCCTTTAGAATGACAGGCTAAAATCCAAAGCTTAAACTACTATTTCTCTGGGAGGAAAAGATCAAGAAAGGTCTTTGGACAAACAGGCAGTTATTCTTCCTTGCATTTTAAACTATTTTTTCTCCTGGAAATACCAGGAAGACATGCACAGAAGGATGCTGCTGAAGACAACTTTCATTAGGCTGAAACTGGATACACCCCTTTGTCAGACCCCAAACAACCCAGCTTCCTAAGGGTAGGCTACCACTGAAACTCAGAACTTAGGGAGCAAAGCATTCAAGCTGCTAGGACTCAAAGAAGTTTTCCTCACTCTGCAGATCCATGCCCTTATGATCATGATGAGCAAACATGACTATTAGTTACGAGGCAACAATTACCTCAAGCCTGGTTTTAAAATATTTAAAAACTAAAGAGTTTAGCAGCACCATGCTGAGAAAACCAATGATGACATCCATTTTCAGTTCTACTTTCTGAGACAGCAGAGAAAAAAGTATTTGTTTAGGTTTGTTGTTAATGTACATATCTGGTTGTTGATCACTCAAAAGAAGTTAATGCCTTTGTAAGACAAATGAGTCATGGAAGCAATTAACACAGAAAATGTCTCTTTGTCTTTTTTCCTCTCCCTGCCTTGGTAGACATAAGCCATATTTGCATCAATAGTGAAAAACAGGATATTGCAACACTTCCATAACCACACTTTTCTTAAAAGCATCTATGCTGATTTTAAAAATATACTTTAAAATCAGTTGGTTAAGTAAGGCAGCAAATAAACAGCACATATTTTTAAAAATAGTTGTATTTAACTTGATAAAGTTAAGCATTAGCACAATGCAGATATTGAAGTCTGACAATACCACTACATGTACATCCAAACTAATTCAAAGTCATGTTCCATGACAGTATCTCATGGAGGTAAATGTTACCCCAGTCCTGATAAACTGCTATGCATGCTGTCAAATAGATATACTGTGAAAATCAGACAAAGAGAAAGCAAAGAACACACTCCTCTCCCTTGTTTTCCCCAGACATGGAAGCAAAAAAAGGAAGTTAATTTGAGTCCAACAACAGAATCCAGGCGATGCTCAACAGAAAGGAGTGATGGGGGTGTGTGCTTGTGTTTTGTTCTCAAAAGATTCCCTAGATATATTCTGCAGTAACTTGTTGTTCATAATACTATTTAGCTCTTAGTTAAAATTGTGGCTTAAAGGAGAAAACAAATATAGACTATAACACTGAACTTTCAGCTGGTAAAATGCTTTCATGAACCCACCAGAATATTAAGACACAAATCCCATTGGCTAGTAATTTAGAATGATATAACTGTTTGACCTTAAAGATCATCTAGTTCCAAACCCATTAGCAGCGACATGTCCCAACAGACTAGGCTGCCCAAGACCTCATCCAGCCTAGCCTTGAACACCTCCAGGGATGGGGCATCCACAACTTCCCTGGACAACCTATGCCAGTGCCTCACCACTATCATTGTGAAGAAATTCTTCCTTACATCTAGTCTAAATCTGCCCCTCTCCAGTTTATAGCCATTGCCCCTAGTCACTACAAGCCTTTGTAAACAGTCCCTCCCCAGCTTTCTTGTAGCCTCTTCAGGTGCTAGAAGGTTGATAGAAGGTCTCCTTCGAGCGTTCTCTTCTCCTGGCTGAACAACCCCAACTCTCTCAGCCTGTCCTCATATGAGAGGCGCTCCAGCCTTCTGATCATCCTTGAAGCCCTTCTCTGGACCTGTTCCAATAGTTCCATATCCTTCTTATGTTGACGATCCCAGTACTAGACCCACTACTCCAGGTGAGGTCTCACAAGAGAGGAATAGATAGGCAGAATCACCTCCCTTGATCTGCTGGCCAGGCTTCTTTCGATGCAGCCCATGATGGGCCGTGAGTACACGTTGCTGGCTCATATTAAGCTTATCAACCAGCACCCCCAAGTCCTTCTCCACAGAGCTGCTATCAATCACATCATCCCCCAGCCTGCATCAAAACTGTGGATTCTCTGACCCTGATGTAGGAACTTGCACTTGGCCTTGTTGAACCTCATGAGGTTCACACAGGCCCACCTCTCGAGCTCGTAGCCCACTTCTCCAGCTTATAATAGTTTGAATTCAGCTCCCAGAAGAAACTAGAACACAGTATCAAGGCTGTAGATACAATTCTCAATCACAACAAAACTTTTGAAATGGTAAGTGCATTTAGTTGGTTTTTTTTCCTGAGCAAAATGATTTTTTAGGATATACTTAGAAATGCTCAGTATAATTTAAAAATTCTAACTGCATTGCCAATTGTTGATGAACTCATCATTTCCATGAGGCTTTCCTTGCTATTTGATCACAAGAATACAAGCTTCTTTTGGGCATTAACATGCATCTACAACTGTAATCTTAGAAACAAAACAAACTGACTCAGTTACTATGTTTTCACTTAGGTCTGTTGGTATTCAGGAAGTGAGACTGATTACTAATCATCCAAGCGAGCCCTTGAAATGATGAGTGACCTTTTAAGAGTTCAGAAGAATAAACATGTAAATCACTGGGAAACAGCTTCTTAAAGAAAACGGGTAATGAAGAAACTTAGTTGAGTATGAATGTACCACTGGGTGTCTGTCACATTCTGACTGCAATGTTTAGAACACAGCTAGGCTGAGTGCAAGCTCTCTCCAAAAAACAGGAATGCTTGCATTTGGTTTTCTGCTTCACAATTAAAACCAATGCCTACATTCTATTCACATTGCCCACTAGAAGACCACCTATGTCAAAAAGTTCTTTTGTAATATTGTGCTGTTCTGTAATATTGTGAGCCAAGATACTGGTTTACCCTAAATCCAGCAAGCAGTCATCAGAAGGTACAAACAATCAGGAGCTTTTTAAGGCTATATTTCAAAGAAACAGACACATCTGAAAAGACAATTAAAAATACAGTAAGCTAAAATGGATTAAATCAAAGGTATCTTTTACCACCTGTCACTGTAAGGCAGACACGATCTTAAGTAGAGGAATTCAAGAGGGATATCATTGAAATTAAAGTCAGTAATTGGACCAGTTCATGGCAATTACATATCATAAACACAATGAACTTTAAGCCTTGGTACATATCAAGGACTATAAATTAAATAACACTAATGAGATTACATAAGGAAAAGTTCAATAACAGAATAGTCACACGTTTTGGAACAGCTTTGCTGCTTTCTCAGCCAAAAATGGCACATGAGAAGAAAATAATCTTTTGCTGTATTGCAAGAATGTAAATATTTGCTCAGATGTCCAGAAAAATGCAGACAGACAGGTCTGGAATGTTTCTGGTAAAGGAAAAGAAAAAGGGGGCGAGGGCGGGAAGAGCACATATCAGGATGAGCCATACTTCGAAAGCATCCCATTCTCTTCCTTCTCAGAAGGAAATTATGATGATCAATGAAGTTCAATTTTTATTTTTAAAAAATAATTGAAGCATCCAGGAATCTGGACGCAGTGATAACACAGAACACTACTCAGTTATTTCTTGAAAGTACAAGATTAAATGGAATGAAATAAATAAATTTTACAAAAAGATAATATTCAATGAGGACAAGTAGCAAGAAAGAGAAATCAAGTCTATAAACACAGAGTGAAGAGGATATTCTTCCTAAAGTTTTAGTTATGCCAACACAGAGCTTCTTCACACTTCCCTTGGTAACCACTAAGTCTGTGGAAAGTAACTACATAAGTGTTAGAGAAAAAGTTCAACTGACACAGTTGTTTGTTCGAGAATTTCAAGTTGGGTACTGCCTTCCTCTTACAGTGAAGAGGAATGAAAGTTGTTGCTGTTCAGTCTAAAACTCCAGCACAGGTTCCCTTTATCCACCAAGATGTACGATCTGCCTTAGTACAGAGATTGTTCAACACTTTCCACTCTTAAAAAGCATTTTCATTGCTTACAACTTAGCCAGAATAGCGGTTTAGGCTGAAATTTTCCACACCAGATGCCTGCTTCAGGCTAAATTTTCTTGCGCATGTTTCATCAAATGGTTCAGAAAGTTTAGAAAACGAAGCTATATTTTTTGGTATTAAAAGTTTCTGATGACCTTTTCTTCAAGAAGGAAAGACATTCCTGACAGAATTCAAATGCCTGTTAGCCGGACAGAGAAGCAAGATTTGTAACAGGGATAAAATATCTGTTCCATCAGTTGGTATATGACATTGTGGGGTGCACATCTATGCTGATGTGGCAGTTTCAAGCCTCTCCTAAGTTTGTCTAGTGACTCAAACCTAAACAGACCGCACCCTCACTTTGTGCACCTTTCCCCCTAGCTGGAATCCTGATCAGAGCTGCAAAGCAGAATCACCATTGCCTGGGGACAACATGTGATTTCAATCAGCCATGCACTACAACTGACCAGAGCTGGAATGAGACCTGAAGACAGGGTATGTTTTTCTCTCTTCTGCCAGTGACTGGACTATTGAGAGAGCCAGGCTGGGGGGCTGCTTTGGAAGGAGACAGTAAAAGAGCTTTAAAAACTAAATAAAAAAAATAACCTACCAAACAAACACACACAAACGATAACAACAGCCATGTCACAGCTGGAGACTGGATGGGCTGAAGAAATGAAGTGAGCTGTAAGAAGACGGAGAGTCTGGATCAGGGAACTAGAACTCACTGACGAATCAGACAGTGTCTGTCCAAGGAACACCCCAACCGGCTTACTCAGTGAGAACAACTAGGAGGTGAAAAGTACTTAAAAGACACAGAATTTATTTAGCACAAGCAACCTAAAATCCAGAATTTCTTTACCTTTTAAAACTCTGCATGGCAGCATTCTTAAAGCTCCCTCATTCTGCACCTGCAAAACTACTTGAAAATGTCCACATGCGTTACTGTGAAGAGTAAACTCAGATACTATGGCTGAGCCAGCCTATCAGGGATACCCTGGAGGCTAACCCTGACTTCTTTCTTCCCATTCCTAGACACATTTCCCTTCCTCATCCCCTCAAGAATTCTGATTGGCTACTGGATCCCTCCACTGAATCCATCAACCCAGCAAAAACGTAAAAGAGAAGGAGAGGAAAGAAAACACAGGAAGCAACCACACAGGCACCTTCTCAGAAAGTAAGCTGAACTGTCTCCCTGTGAAGATAAGAAGCACCCCAGCTGGCAGCAGGAAAGGGGCAGGACCACACAACAGGGAGTGAAGGAGTGAGGAGAAGAGCAAGACCTCCCCTTTCTTTACAGATGATGGCCTTTGGCATCACAAGTTAAAGGATATTTATTACAAAAATTACAGCGTAACATATCAAACTTTTACGAGAAGGAATACTGTTGGGTCACCTAAAGTTAAGCCATTATCTCAGTTTATAGATACGCAATGTTTCACAATTGCTTAATCCTCTCCACAGACTAGGACTCCCAGAGACAGAATCTTCTTCCAGAAAACATGACAAAACTATTTCTTCATTCACAGTCACAAGTCCAGAGTCATATACTGAAATTGTTTCACTTCAGCTATGTTACAGTGACTCACAGGCTGGTATATACTCCACAAAGAACTCTGCTTTATTGTTTATTTCATATCTATGCTGTTCAAAAACAATATAGTTTTATTTAGTCTCTCTTATTATTTTGTACTTAAGTCACACTGGTCCAATTGCACCCAGTGGGCACCCCGCCTACTTCAAGATTAAAACTAGAAAAATAATCCTTCTGTTTTCATTAAAAAGTTCTTCCTCCTTGACCCACATTACAACTGAACTCATACTCAGACAGTGCATTCCAGACAAAGTTTTAAAGTTTTCTTTTTACCAATTTTTTCCTGCACAGTCTCCTGACCCCACCCTAACCCCCCAAAAATCTTCCAAAAATACACATTTAAACCTATCTCAAATAAGGGGTCAGTGATCCATCTGCCAGTTTTAATGATTGTGTTTGCAAATAAAAGGTAATCAGAGAAGCGGTGCCTCTGGCTCCTGATGGAATAGTGCAGCCTTTGTTTGGGTCTATCACTAAGCAGGAGGGCTGCTGTGACCAGAGCCAGTGACTCTGGTGGTGGCACATCAGAAGCCTTGTGGTTTCACCAGCTGCAAGACATCCATTAGAAAACCCTGGTGCTGGGTGACACACTCCTAAAGTTGCAGAGAGACCTGGGGAGCGTAGATTCCTTCATGCCATAGGCTCAGTGCAAGGATGCCAATTGTAAATGTGAAGGTAGTGACCATCATGGAGCATGCAGAAAGATGCATAAAACTTAGCTTTCCAAATTCTTCCCTGCAGTTCAGTCCTTATTTCACAGCCATACAGATCTAGGTCTGGCCTCCCCCCTCTCCTATCCTCCTGGACAGAGATGAGTCTGCATCACAGATACGCAGCATGAAGTGTCCTGGCGTGGGGAAAGGATTGCCACATTGCTCTCCAGCTACAGACTGGAACCATTCATCACACCAGCTGACAGATTAGGCTTGTGCATCTGGGGAAAAAGGAAAAGCAACAAAAACTCCACTACACATCAAGCAGTCTGCAGCAAGAATGAAAGATTCTTGCATCACATTATTCTTATGCTGCATTCAGGGTTTTTTGGCCCTAACTCTCTTTCTGACCTCATCTACCATGACCATTCTCCAAATCCCATCTCAAAGCTCATTTACTCATGGGAGCTCAACAATTAGAAACTGCAGCCACAGATGTACATTAAAAAAAAAAACCCTAAATACACACAGATTGTCCAAGCAAGTTCTCAAAGAATGAGCTTCCAGTTGGTTTATTCATCCATCAGTTCCAGCAATCGACTTTGTTTCAGCCACTTGTTCCTATCGTCAAGACATTAATTTTATTGCGTGATACTTTTCAGGGATAGAGCACTTTTTAAATCAGAACATCAGATGCTAAATCCTGACACTGAGTTCATGAGAGGAGGCCTCCCTTCGAGGCTTCTTTGGGATCATGGAAGGTAAAACATACTTGTGGAGAATCCCCATTTCTTTCTAGACTGTCAGGTGCTAAGTGCTTCTATTATTACATACATCACTGAAAATACCTCTCCTCTCAGTCACATAAATTGGGTATACCAATCTCCCAAATAGAAAATGTGTTTTCTTTGAGTTTTAAAGAATAAATGTGAACACCTACATCTGAAAGGTCCAACTAGAATTAGTATGCAATTTAAAAAAAAAATAAATGTGGTGACTGTAAATTACATACAGAAAAACAAAGCACATCTAAGTGCACACAATAAAGCAAGCAACCATTAAGGACTTTAATAAATTTGTATTTTTTAAAATAAATCACTTTTTTCCTTTTTCCCTTCAGGGAGAGCCGATACTAACTGATGTAATTTGATTTTCATATAACAGACAGGAAAGAATTTCTCGGGGAAAGATGAAAGGATTCAGGTAACACTGTATATACAATTAGAATTCCCAAATGTTTGCATTAGTGGCAGTTCCTGTCGGTGCCAGGGAAAAGATTAAGCTTTATTAAATTGAAGATCGTGCAAGCTTAGTTATGGACTCAAACATGAAATAAGAGATCTGAAACAAAGATATTATGCATTTATCTGCTGGAAAAATACCTGGATTCAGTCCCTTAATTATTTTCAACATAAAAATCATTGGTTTAATTTGAGCAGAGAAATAAATGAAGTCTAGTGAAAGTGTTAGATGGGGAAGTCAAGGGATAAGCAAAATTATGTCAGTCTAAGAGTCTGAAGTAGAGAGCTGATTGAGAGCAGCCCTGCAGAGAAGGACTTGAGGGTGCTGGTCAATGAGAAGCTCTACATGACCCAAGCAATTTGCGCTTATAGGCCAGAAGGCCAACTGTATCCTGGGCTGCATCAAAAGAAGCATGGCCAGCAGGTCAAAGGAGGTGATTCTGCCCCTCATTCCTCTCTTGTGAGACCTCATCTGGAGTAGTGGGTCTGATTCTGGGATCATCAACATAAGAAGGATATGGAGCTCTTGGAACAGGTCCAGAGGAGGGCTCCAAGGATGATCAGAAGGCTGGAGCGCCTCTCATATGAGGACAGGCGGGGAGAGTTGGAGTTGTTCAGCCAGGAGAAGGCTCCAAGGAGACCTTCTATCAACCTTCTAGCACCTGAAGGGGCTACAAGAAAGCTGGGGAGGGGCTGTTTACAAATGCTTGTAGTGATAGGACTAGGGGCAATGGCTTTAAACTGGAGAGGGGCAGATTTAGACTAGATGTAAGGAAGAATTTCTTCACAATGATAGTGGTGAGGCACTGGCATAGGTTGTCCAGGGAAGCTATGGCTGCCCCATCCTAGGAGGTATTCAAGGCCTTGGGTAGCCTACTCTGATGGGACATGTCCCTGCCCATGGCAGGAGGTTGGAACTAGATGGTCTTTAAGGCTCCTTCCAACCCAAACTATTCTTTGATTCTATGATTTTACTACCTAACTGGCCAAAATGCATAGTTCAGATTGTCCCTCATATGGTTCTAATCCATGTAAAGATCCATTCAACTATACTGCCATTTATCTTTAGCACTTGTTACTCATTAGCACATGCATTTGGTCATGACAAGATTATGCTAACATGAAAATATTTGGAAAGCTTAGAAGTCCTACTGTATTCTAAGCCAGATACCCATATGGTTGATTCAAAAACTGAAATCTTAAGAAATTAACCCCTCTGACAATGTATTTCAACAAAGAAACTGGAGAAGAGAGAGGGAAGGGCATGGAAATTCAGCAGAACATTCCTTACAGTTCATATAGTCCTTATAGTCCTTGTGGTTGGTGCATACTACAGGCCATCCGATTAAGGAGAGCCAACTGATGAAGTCTTCTTCCTCCAGCTACAAGAAGCTTCACACTCACAAGCTCTCATCCTACTCTGGGATTTCAACCATTCCAACATATGCTGGAAAAGTAGCATGGCAAGCTGTGGGCAATCCATAAGACTCCTGGAGTGCATTGAAAACAATTTCTTAGTCTAGCTGGTAGAGACCCCCACCCAAGGAGATGCAATACTATGCTCACTAATGCGGGTGAACTCATCAGTGACACTAGGATAGGAGGCAGCCTCGGCTGCAGTGATCATGCATTGGTTGAGTTCAAGGTCCAGAGGAATATGGGACATGTCAGGAGTATAGTCACGACACTAAATGCCAGGGAAGCAGACTTCCAGGTCTTCAAGAAGTTACTTGGTAGGATCCCCTGGAACGCGGTCCTTAGGGACAAGGGAACGGAAAAGAGCTGGCAAATACTTAAGGATGCTTTCCATAAAGCAAAAGAGCACTCATTCCCCATATGTAGAAAATCAGGCAGGAAAGGGAAGAGACAGGCGTGGTTGAGTCAAGACCTGCTGGTTAAATTAAAGAAGTGGGCTTTGGCTTCTTTGATCATGGAGTGACTCACGTACCCCCAGACTTTGTTGCTAAGGATGGGACACGTGTGTCTTCTAGGGGGGCTGAAGCCCTTGCTAAAAACCTAGCTACGCTCATAAATCGAGCTTTAAACTAGATGTGAAGGGGGAGGGGATTGAGACCAGGCTAGACAGGAGTGAGCCTGGACATGGGGCACTAGTGATTCGGAGAGGGTGCGCTGGTGAGGACCACCAGTACATCACCACACAGAAAGTGGGGGAGAACACACCTGGGGGTGGTAAGGGAGGTACGGGTGCTCTGGTGCTAGGTAGTACAGTTACCAGGCAATTGGGAATGGACTCTGTTCCCTCCAAGAGGGCTGAAGGCTCAGCAGCTCAGCTGAAGTGCATTTACACCAATGCACACAGCATGGGTAATAAGAAGGAAGAGCTGGAAGCTGTTGTAGGGCAAGGAGCCTATGATGTTGTTGCCATCACGGAAACGCGGTGGGATGACTCATATAACTAGAGTGCAGCTATGGTGGGGTACAAACTCTTCAGGCGGGACAGGAAGGGAAGGAGATGAGGTAGAGTAGCCCTCTTTGTAAGGGAGGACTTGGACACTGTTGAGATGGATTGTGGCAATGAGGAGATTGAGTGCCTGTGGGTTAAAATCACAGGAGCTCATAAGAAGGTAGATTTTGTGATGGGAGTCTGTTACAGACCACCCAGCCAAGGAGAAGCAGCTGACAAGCTCTTCTATAAACAGCTGGGGTTAATCTCTAGATTGATGCCTCTTGTTCTTGTGGGAGACTTCAATCTTCCTGATATCTGCTGGAAGTACAATAGAGCAGAAAGGAAACAGTCTAGGAGGCTCCTGGAGTGCGTGGAAGACAACTTCCTTGCACAGCTGGTGAATGAACCAACAAGGGAAGGTGCCCTCCTGGACCTGCTGTTTGTGAACAGAGAAGGCCTTGTGGGGGATGTGGCCGTAGGAGGACGCCTAGGACTAAGCGATCATGAGATGATAGGGTTTTCTGTTCTAGGCGAAGTAAAGAGGGTGGTTAGCAGGACAGTAGCATTAAATTTCCAGAGGGCAGACTCTGAACTCTTCAGAAGGCTGGTTGGCAAAGTCTCATGGGAGACAGTGCTTAAGGGCAAGGGAGCCCACGAGGGCTGGGAGCTCTTCAGAAAGGAGATCCTAGCGGCTCAGGAGAAAGCCATCCCCATGTTCCGGAAAACGAGCTGGCAGGGGCAAAAACCAGCTTGGTTGAAAAGTGAGATCTGGAGTGATTTCAAGAAGAAGAGGAATGTTTATGGGCTCTGGAAGAAGGGGCAGGCTTCTTGGGTGGACTACAGGAGGGAAGTGAGATTGTGTAGAGAAAAAAATCAGAAGGCTCAACTAGAAATCAGATTGGCAAAGCTGGTGAAAGATAAGAAAAGATCTTTCTATAAATACATAAATAATAAAAGGAGGACTAGGGTGACCATACAGTCCCTACTGGATGCAAAAGGAGCAACAGTGACAGGAGATGAGGAAAAGGCTGAGGTACTTAATGCCTTCTTTGCCTCAGTCTTTAATTGTAATGAAAGTTGTTCCCTCTGAGTACAAACCCCAGAGATAGAGGAGCAGAATGAGGCTCCTATAGTCCAAGAGGAGGTGGTCAGAGCCTTGCTAGCCCGACTAGACACCCACAAGTCTATGGGGCCAGATGGGATTCACCCAAGGGTATTGAAGGAGCTGGCAGATGTGCTGGCCAAATCCCTTTCCATCATCTTCCAACAGTCCTGGAAGACCGGGGAAGTTCCACTGCACTGGAGGCTGGCGGATGTTGTGCCCATCTACAAGAAGGGTCGCAGGGAGGATCCAGGGAATTACAGGCCTGTCAGTCTGACCTCAGTGCCAGGGAAAGTCATGGAACAGGTGATCTTGAGCACTATCATGAAACACATGTAAGAGAACTGGGTGATTAGGCCCAGTCAACACAGACTCACAAAGTTTGGCAGGTCTTGCCAAACTAACCTGATCACCTTCTATGACAAAGTGACTCGGCTACTGGACGAGGGAAAGGCTGTGGATGTATCTTCCTGGACCTCAGTAAAGCCTTTGACACAGTTTCTCACAGCCTTGTGCTTCGGAAACTGTCAGCCTCTGGCCTGGACAGGCGACCACTCTCCTGGGTGGAAAACTGGCTGGATGGCCGGGCCCAGAGAGTGGTGGGAAATGCTGTTAAATCCAGCTGGAGGTGAGTTACCAGTGGTGTTCCCCAGGACTCAGTGCTGGGTCCAGCCCTGTTCAATGTCTTTATCAACAAACTGGATGAAGGTATCGAGTGTACCCTTAGCAAGTTTGCAGATGACACTAAGCTGGGTGGAAGTGTAGATGTGCTGGAGGGTCCGGAGGCTCCAAAGGGATCTGAACAGGCTGGACCGCTGGGCAGAGTCCAATGGCATGAGGTTTAACAAGGCCAAATGCCGGGTCCTGCACTTGGGGCACAACAACCCTGTGCAGTGCTACAGATTAGTAGAAGTCTGGCTGGAAAGCTGCCTGGAGGAGAAGGACCTGTGGGTGCTGGTTGACAGCGACTGATCATGAGCCAGCAGTGTGCCCAGGTGGCCAAGAAGGCCAATGGCATCTTGGCTTGGATCAGAAATGGCGTGACCAGCAGGTCCAGGGAGGTTATTCTCCCTCTGTACTTGGCACTGGTGAGACTGCACCTGGAATACTGTGTTCAGTTCTGGGCCCCTCACCACAAGAAGGATGTTGAGGCTCTGGAACGAGTCCAGAGAAGAGCAACAAAGCTGGTGAAGGGGCTGGAGAACAAGTCTGAAGAGGAGCTACTGAGAGAGCTGGGGTTGTTTAGGCTGGAGAAGAGGAGGCTGAGGGGAGACCTCATTGCTCTCTATAACTACCTGAGGGGAGGTTGTAGAGAGGAGGGTGATGGCCTCCTCTCCCAAGTGACAGGGGACAGGACAAGAAGGAATGGCCTCAAGCTCCACCAGGGGAGATTTAGGCTGGACATTAGGAAAAAGTTTTTCACAGAAAGGGTCATTGGGCACTGGAACAGGCTGCCCAGGAAGGTGGTTGATTCACCTTCCCTGGAGGTGTTTAAGGCATGGGTGGACAAGGTGCTGAGGGGCATGGTTTAGTGTTTGATAGGAATGGTTGGACTTGATGATCCGGTGGGTCTTTTCCAACTTGATGATTCTGTGATTCTGTGAACTGCACAGGCAGTGCAGGCAGGGACAGGTAAACTGGGATGTGTATAGGGAAGCTGCCTGCTTGTGTAGGGATAAGGTCAAGAAGGCCAAGGCTCAGTGGGAGCTGAACTTGGCACGGGAAGTCAAGACTAACAAGAAGAACTTCTACAGGTACATGAGCCAAAAGAGGAAGGTCAAAGAGAATATACCTCCACAGATGTTTGGGGATGGTGACCTCATATCAACAGATGAGGAAAAGGCTGAGGTACTTAAAATTTTGCCTGTCTTCACTGATAACCACTCTCCTCACCCCTCTTGGGTCATGGGACAGCAAGATGGTGACCAGGGCAGTAAACCCCCACCCATAGTAGAGGAGGATCAGATTCATGACCACCTGAGAAACGTGAACATTTATAAGTCCTGATGAGATGCATCCCAGGGAACTGGCCGATGTGATTGCCAAGCTGAGGAGGGCCTATTCATAAATGTTTGTGGTGATAGGACTAGGGGCAATGGCTATAAACTGGAGAGGGACAGATTTAGGCTTGATATAATGAAGAATTTCTTCATGATGAGAGTGGTAAGGCACTGGCACAGGTTGGCTAGGGAAGTTGTGGCTGCCCCATCCCTGGAGGTGTTCAGGGCCAGGTCGGATGGGGCCTTGGGCAGCCTGATCTAGTGGGAACTAGATGATCTTTAAGGTCCCTTCCAACCCAAACTATTTTGTGATTCTGTGACTTTTTTCCCCTGAGACTGTCCAGGACCACCAGACAACCAGCTGTATTCCTGTTCCTCATGAGGGGCCTGAATGTGCTCACTACTGACAGAACAGGTTTCAACCCTAACTTAACAATACCAAGTATAGACTTGAAAGACATGTAAGATTTTACTTTTAATTCCAGCAGAGGCAGGGTTGACCTCTTCAACCCACTTCCCAGAGTACTTTAAGGGGAAGAGCATGTTCAGCCACTTTTTAGATTTCAAAGCTGTAAGAGAAAAATCTGAGGTGGACTTGAGTTTGACCCCTTTATTGTACCATGCCACTGAAATGAAAAAGTTGCTTCTGTTCCTAGAAGAGTCCAGACGGTCCAAAAGCTAGCATTTCTTTTCAGGAAGTTGGATTTAGAGGCATTACAGAAGATCATCAAATTAACTCAAAATGTAGCTAAAAGAAAGTCAGCAGCCTTTGTGAGAACAACAAAAGCCCCAAAACAATTAAAATTACGAGTCAGAGCATGAAATATTGCAGCCTTTGATTTTTTTTTTTTTTGTCGTCTCTGTTTCTCTAGGCTTGTAAAATGTCATAAAATGCCTCTGTGCTGGGTACGTTGTCTTTCCAACTAACAATGCTAAGTGCTTGTTTATGTGAAATACATTGCTGAGTTGCTGAGTTAGCCCTAATCTCTCAGGTTTAATCATAAATTACACTTCCAGGCACATTTTGTAAAAGCTTTTAGCACTGATTTAGCCACAGAGATTGAAAAAAGAGTGCTGGGATTGAAAAAAACCCCACAATTATTGATGAAATATTCCCTTGCTTAAGCCATGTGTTAATTCCTATAAAACAAATCCTCTTTCAGTTACACAAGCGAAAGACAGAAGTCTGCCCTTCGGGGCCTTTCATAATGGAATATAGGCTGAAGAATCGAATTTGAAAAAAGTAAATCTTGAAAGCAACACAATGGCTCATATAGGGAAGAGCTTATTGGCGACAGTGATCTTTGCACATGGTATATGAAAACATGGAAAGTGCTCTGGGGTAGGCTAAGTTGCCATTTGATGCCACAAGACTCAGATCAATAGGTAAGCATGCCAAAAGAGATGAAGACCCTAAGTGAAAGTGGAACTTTACACAATATATTCTCAGCCATTCACCTCATTCTCCTTTACAAAAGCCTCTGGCAGTAACAGGAGAAATTCAACAGCTTTCTTTGCTTTCTGTTTAGTAATACTGTTATCACTCACATGACAGCCTGTAAGAATATGCCTTTTTAAAATTCTACTTACTAACATTATAAGCATACACATGTGACTGGGGTTTGTATCTATAGCAATGAATCTCTGTTTTACAGGAATAAAGATTATAGTGGGCCACTTAAAAAGAAAACAAAAGTAACTCACAAAAAAGTCTTTGGAGAGAATATTTCTGCTATGATGAGTCATTGTAAGTTGAATTCTGATGCTCCCAAAGTCCACAATTTGAAAAGCACCATTCACAAAGCTGAAAACAACCCATTATTTGACTGCAGCCATCAGCTAGTGTTAACACTTGTGTAAAACAAATGTGAAATTAATATTTTAAATATATGCCGTTCTGTCCAGAGTACTAGCACTGCTTGCACACTTTCATTAAAGCATATGGAGAATATATCCCCTCTAAACTCACAGAGTAAAAAAGTGACATATGAAAAATATGTACAGTAGTTTGAATAAAATTTCTTCTCTAGTGTAGTAAGCTTGGCTTCGCTTTTAGACACATTATTTTTAACATGACATGAAAATAATTCTGTTTCATTTCCGTTTTAATCTGTACTTTTCAACTTCTATCTATACAGCTTCTTTCTACAGAGTTATAATATTAGACACTTGATATTTCTATTTACCTCCCCTTCCTGTCACTTGCCTCTCCCAAAGTGAAATCCACAAGCTCTTCATTTATGAACGTTGTTGGTATTATCCTAAGAGCAAGGAAAAACTCTTATCTTTTAAGACTATCTTTTGGCAAGTGAAAGATAATTCCTTACACAAAAAGCTGATGCCTGAAGTTACATTTCTTTTTTAAGCAGGAAGGATGCAAGGTTAATTTAAATTTTCCTTATGCTATTTTGCAAGTTGTTGAAAACTGCATTAAAAGCCAAGAACTCAGTTCTCACGATAGGAAGAACTTTGACATCTTCACAGAAACTTTAAATTGCCTCCTTCCATAACTAGTGCAAGAACATTTTAACAGATAAATAAAGCAGAAGAATGCAGATCCAATTCACAATCACTTAATAAACAGATTATCTAAGTCACCATACACTTCTGTAGGGATGCTTTTGACTTTGGTCTGCCAGTGTAATCACAACATGGACCACTGAACCACAACGATAGCAAGACAAGATCAGCAGTTAATGTTTTGCCAGTGGATGCTCTTTACACTTTGCTTCACAGCTACTCAACCTATCCACCTACCAACACATCTCTGTAACAAATCCATAGGAAGAAACAAGCTTCCACTGCAACATCTGCTCTCTTAGAAGGATCCAGCATTAACTAAAAGAAAAACAGCAGCAAACTTTTTCCATCTCTAAGCAAAGGTACGATTTCTTTGTATTCATGTACCTTATCCTCCAAAGAAAAGCTCTGCTGCTTCTGGCTCACCTGATCTTTTCCAAAACTTATCACGAGTGTTTTCCAGCTGGAGCGACTGCAGAAGCTCACCATATCACTCAGCCTGCCCATCCTATTGGTCATTCTTCCCCTTCACTCTGAGATCGATAATGCTTAGCTATGGATAAAAGAAGGAAATATCTCTAATTTGGCTAGCATTGGAAGAGTGAAGGAAAATGATGACAAACTGATGATGAAAACAAGACAAACTGAGAAGATATGCTATGCTTTATGTGAAAATGGGAGAAAGCACAGTGCAAACAGAAAGCATGTCAGTGGATGAAATAACGAACACAAAGATATTAATGGCCTGGAAGAGACCATGCAGATAGGTCATGTATATGTGAGATGTAACCTCAACTTAAGAAAATAAATTTTCAGTTCTTTTTCAAAAAAATATAATAATTGTGATTCTATGTTTGGGGACTACAGTTTCACAGAATAGCACTCTACATAATAATTTCTCATCTGCAGAAATATTTGCATTATATTAGTGGAAGAATAACCCATACTCTTCCCTCCATGGATTAAACCACCAAATTACACAAGAAGTCATAGCTAACTAGAAACAGCTGCTAAGTTGCATGTACCTCTGTTCCTTTGTAATACCCACTAATAACTCAGAAGTATCATATCTTACATCTGTGTCTCTTCTATATCAAAGTCATAATAGGTAGCTTGTAAGTGAAGTTGTCATAGAAGCTAGGTCTCGAGGAGAGGCACAGAAATATGTCCTGAGGTTGCTGCAGATGTTTCCCTCTGTACATTTACTAATAGCTGTCTGCTGAGTTTTAGTATTCTTGGGAGACAGGGTTTACAGATGTCTCCTTCAAAATTAATACAAACAACCAGGAAGTTTATAGAAGTGAAATTACCTGAAAACTTCTCTTTCCTCACATTTTTTTTTCTGGTCAGCCTCTGATATGCACAGAGTAATTGTACACAACACCACAGATTTGCTGCCCTCACATAAACAAGCAAAACAGTGTGCCCAACAAAATTGTTGCAGAAGACTCACCACCACTGTGTACCAGAGACAGCCCTTACTGCTCACCAGCAGCACCGCCTCCTCTTAGTGCCAAGCATTCTGTTCATATGTGACCAGCATACCAAAACACAGAGTGAGGGCTTGGTCTGACAGTAATGCCCATCACCTCAGAGACATTATCAACAAGGTCTGACAGCACAAAATAATATACAGAACTCAACACACTGAAATGTCATGAAAATTCACCCCAACATAGATTTGACCAGCACTTATCTGGCCATCCTAGCCCATACCATCCTTGAGCAAAGGCATCTACTTTATTTTCCAAAAAAGTGCTTTGAACACAAGACAGAAATCAAGATATAAGATTCACACATCCAAACTTTCAAATAATGTTTTATTATAAAATGAAACCCTGCCAAGTCCCTTTATCAAAATTCAAATATTTTCCTGTTTCTCTTGAAGAATGAATGCAGCCACCTCGTTCTTATTCAAAAAAATAAACTAAAAAATATATCAAACAAAACAGATTGTACTGAGGAACACAGTTTCAGTGACTGATGTACTCTATTCAAGGACTCAAACTGCTTCTAGCCAACAGCCTACAACAATGGCCTCTGAGTATGCAGACATTTATTTTCAGTGACAATTTTATGAAGATGTACACACACAAAATGGGATCCACACAGGCAGTATTTACAGCCTTCCTTGCCTGCCATCAGAAATTTTTCTACTTTAAACAAAGAACTAGTGCCTTTCCTAATGGAATGAACGTTTCTAAAGAACCAGAAATCTAGCTGCAATTAGGCAATATAAATCAAACCACAGTAATGGAGTACACAGATGACCCAGTTTTCTAATAGAGCAGGATTTTTTTTGAAGTAATTCTAGGGATTTTTACCATTAGCATACAATATATTTTTGTCTGTCAGACAGTTTTTCTCCTTTCCTGAAAAAGAATTCTGAACTCTGCTTAGGAAAAAAAACAAAACCCAAACCAAACAAAAAAAACTCCCACAAAATATATAAGATAAAATGACACAAAAAACCTCTATGCACTACAGCTAAAAGTATATGGCAAAGACAAACAATCCAAACTTTTCTCCAAAAACCAGCAGCACAGAATAATCACTTCAAACACAGACAAGACTTCCAAGATCTTGACCTAATATCAGTGAACAAGGGCACAAGTCAGCACTTTCGGCTGAAATGGGGACCAGCTTCTTTCCTGTTGGCTGTTTCAGAGCAAACAGATCTAACTTGTTTGCATCAGCAATTCCATTCTTGTCTGTAGTATGAACCTATGACAAATACTGATTTTATAAAGTTGCAGGTTTTAAGAAAGTTCATGGAAAATTCTTCATCAGCTTGATATCAAGCAGCATCAGATGGTAAATGGCAAGTTGAAACAATTGCGAACTATTCTGCAGAATAATTCACACAACTTAGAAACAGATCTGATGAAAGCACATTTCAGAAAATTCTTGGCTCAATATCATTTTCCGAATAAGCATCACGTACTTACTATTGACCAACATTCAAACCACTGCTATAGAAGCTTATGCATCAGCCTCCCATCTGCTTAGCACTTCTCTATTTTCCTTCCCTTTTTGAGCTAAAAGTCATATTTAAAATGTGAAGGGGATAGCAGTATGACTTAAATCTGAGACAACTATCTGACAAGAACTACTGCCGTCTCATTAATCCTGGGATGAAACAAAATAACAAACTTATCACTCACATTCAGGAAGAGACTCTTAATTTAGGGATCAGGATTCACTATCCTCTCTCCAGTCCTATGCCACAATAGAATAAAAATTGTTGCTTTCATTAAAGTCACAAGAGTACCCTCTTTTTAGAGGAAGAATTACATATGGTCCCTCAGACCTAAAATCATTGTTTGACTATTAATTATTTTTTGTACCATGTAAAAGTCAACTGATAACAGAACAAAGAACTGCATGAAGCAACTCTGCATTTCAAATGCGGCAGCTAGAGGTAAAAAAATATGGTGCTAGAATACCCTACTGAAAGAAAGTACATAATTTATAGTTTCTACAACACTGCAAACTCCAGAGGATATTCCTGCTACAGCTGAAACGAAGCAGAAGTTAAGAAACACTGAATTCTTTTCTTTGAGTATCACCGCAGGAAGGCTTTCCACACAGCAAAGAAAAAGGCTGGAATTTTCTCTTGATACAGCAGTATTCAATATGCTGCACACTACTTCAAAAATGTCTGTGTGATTTAGAATCCCAAGTTTTTCTTTTTTCTTCTGCAAAACCCTATTTCCCCACAGCCTTTTGTACTTCAGAAAGGGCAAGTCACCTACCAAGGATTCCTCTGTATGAAAAATGAGCTCTCCTCTGGAACAAAGAGGCACAATTCAATTTACCTTTAAAACTAGTAAGCAGGCAATCCTGTCCAGCTATAGCTAACAGTAGTACTAGATAACACTAATGCTAACATTTAGGAATTAAAGATGATGATAATGATCTGCAACAATGTCTCTCTTATTTTGTTAAAATTACAAAGGCAGTATGTTAATCAGCATAGCTACTGTCAACCCTTATTGTGCAATTGTGAACCATCATGCACAAGTCAGCAAAATGCTTTTGCAACTGGAAAACTCAGTCTAGACCTTTATCAAAAGATGATCAGAATACAAAGATCAAAGACTTGCACATTGATTTAATTAAAATAATATCTCCTTTACTACAGCATGTACTTCACTACACTTCAGAAAACATCAAACCAACTCCATTCTATCATTGCTTAAATAACTTTTCCATGGCAAACCCATCAATTCTATTATCATAAATGTAGATTGAATCATAAAGGTTTTAGTCAATAGACTTTGTTCTAGACTATGTCATAGAAACATCAGACTGTTAAGATTTTTGGAGGCAGATTTGAGTCTGACTAGCTCTTTTTCTTCGTCCTCAAGTCAGAGAATTTAAACAAATTAAATTGTAAGCTTTAAACTACCCAAAGTTATTTAGAAATTAAAAAAGAGGTGAATTGGAGCAGTTCACAATTTAACAGGCTTTTTCCCCTCAAAATGTATTTATGTCCCCAAGAAGACATTGCTTTTGTTTCAAAAATCAGTATGGCATTGACAAAAGGTCCAAAATTTTATCTACTAGCACTGCTCTCTTCTTCTACAAGACTTCTAAAATATCTGAGACTAACATTTGTTACATCTCTCTCAAGGCCTCTTTTTAACCCACTGATTTATAGACTCCAGAGGTGAAAAAAATGCCTCAAATATAATGAGGTGAAAGAAATAAACCTGCTTAATAGTGTTTTAGTAGCAATCTTTTTGCAGGCTTTTTCAAATAAAATGCCAGATTCTGTTAAGTTCTAGAAGAGCCTTTTAGGATGAGGTGTGTTTCAACATATACTCCCACTGTTAAGGCCGTCATCACTGTTCACTGAAGCCAACAGCATTGTTTCACCTACCTTCAGCGGACTCTGGACGGAGTTATTATACCAGTGGTACTACAGATACAAAGATAACTTCCTTCCCTCAAAATTAATTGCATGCCTACAAAGGTCAGAGAAATAGCTCTTGAAAAAGCCACAGCTGTTTCTTACTTCAAGCATTAAATCCAGGTGGATCATGTAACAACTCTTACAGTTCTGCTGATTATTCCAAGTTTGAATACAACCAGCATTTTAAAAATGCCTAAAACGCCTGAGTGGATTGGGCCACCCTGGTAGGAAAATCTGACAAAATACATAACTTCACATAATTCTCACTGATTTAGGCATGCTGCAAACTGCTGGACCGTTAAGAAAGACACTGCATCATTGTACCCTTTGTCAGTTAGCTAACAGGACTTGTATACGCACACAAGCAGCTAAGAACATGGCATAGATCTATAGATGAAACTCAATTGGGAAATGGACTATTTTTCTCTTCATTTACAAGTCCACTATTCCAACTCTCATTTCTTGTGGACAAGAATGTAAATAATCATACAAGATCAAAAGCCCAGTTTTATGGACCTGTTTTGGAAAGTAATCCTTTTATTAAATATGACATTTTACAATACACTAGCTTCCAATTAATCAAACTGTACAGTTGTGTGTCACGGTATTTAATATCTTATAGTTAACCAATATGAAGTAAAACTTATAGTGCCACTTAGTGAAGGAAGGTTATAATTACTTAAATCAATACTTATCACTTCATCACCATCAAAATTCCACTGCATAGTTCCCAGTGATAATAACTTCCTTTTTGTTAGCATGGGTAACACCACAAAAATATGCTGCTAGATGGATCTACAAGTATGATCCTGTAAAGAAATATGCAACTATAGCCAATACCAAACAAAACTAAAGGAGCTGCGATGAAGTCACAGTTCTTGTGACTTTATTCAATTTTATTACTATTGTGAGAGGCAAAGGAATCTGGCTTTTTATATATATATGCATCCAGACATGAAGCATACAGATGACATCCTGTGCTAGACGACTGGCTATCAGATTTTGTTGCACAAAAAGCAGGCAATTGTTACAAAACTGCTTTTCACGCTTAGTGACACTGCACTAAGATCCACATGAATGAATTTCAACGCATCTTCTTTGCTGAGTACTTTCACTAATGAGAGAAGCCCCATTTTTTACTTTTTAGACAAAAACAAGTATTTAATTATTGGACAGCTTACAATAGCAACGGTATGCTATTCCACCCACAAGTTGGCTGGCATAAGTCAAAAAGTGCAAGAATTAGATGAACTTAGATTTTCTGCTTTTTTTTTTCCCCCCTTTGTCAACCAAATAAATTTAACAAGTAGTACCAGTAAGTAAACAACATTGACTAGGCCTCTGTTGTTAAAACCAGTCATTCTGTTGTATGATTTCAAGAATATTCAAAAGCCATTCAAGTGGTCACGTAAGAATCAACATTATCTAAATTGGAAGGAGAGAGGGAAAGCATACAAATGCTTGCAATGCAAATATGACGCTTAAAGTTTTTTCAATTAATCTCTTCTGAATACTCTCAGAACTAAGTTTTTTAAAAGAAGCTGGTGCAAACAAATTGCCTTTCAATGTTCACATAAATCTCTGTAAATCCTAGGCATTGTCTGAAGCATGTACAGCTATTCCAGCAATGACAAAAATAGTTTAAATCAGTAGAGAAAAAAGAAAAGAAAAAAGTTTCTCCTGTGTTCGTTTCCAACATTGAAAATACTAAAACTTTCTCTCAGGTTGCAACCTGCAGGAAGCAATCTGCTTCAGCAATGGATTAAGTAGATGAAGTAAATGGTTTCTCTCACCTCAGATTTTGATGTTGTTCCTCATTTTAACCAACTTATTTAATGAGGAAAACCAAAAAGACCTCAAAGTAAACTTTGTCCATAAAGCAAATTCAAGTAAGCATGAGTTTGAGGATTCCATACAGCTGAAGGCAGTACAAGAAACACAAAACCAAGGATGATCTTCTGTAGTATGCTATTACCTACTAAAATATCCAAGACTGCACTTCAGCTGCTCTTCTTACAAACACCCCATCTGGCCTCAGCAAACAGAGGAGAAAAGTGATGCAATTTTCACAGCAACTACATCCTCAAAGACAGACACTCATCACCTATATGTCAGCAAGCCCTTACACAAGTCTTCCCAAATTACTGCTTCTCACCAAGACCTGAAACTGGCTTCCTTTAACATCTGTTAATCTAATTGGTTCCTACGAGCCTTTAAAAATTAAACTTGGTGTTGCAAGGAGCAACAAGGAAAGGGGATTTTAAGTATCCACAGCTGGGCCGTTAGCAGAACAAATGGACTGCATATGACTCAATGGCATTCATCCAAATTCAGCCCTAAATAAAGAACAAGCCCTAAATAAAGCTTTTGGCCTTTGCAACTAGGCTGAGCTTAAAGCATTTATCAGTGGCTCTGTAATAACAGTGATCATAAGGAAGGAGTAAAGGCTTCAGAATTCCTCTGGTCAGCAAAGTTAAAAATCCTGGAGGAGAGTATGGCTACAATCATGGCAAATATGAAATGAATCATTCATTCAAAGTGAAAATAGAATTTCTGGATGATGCATTATGAAATTGTATTTTTTTTGTTTACTAAGACGGAAAAAACACTGGAATAAAATCACTTATTAGATTAAAAATATTTTTACAGAAAGGGAAGTATCACAACAGCTGAGCAAACTTAGCTCTTTACTTATGCAAAATACTTCAGTGATTTAAGTTAGGAATAACTTTTTTTTTTCCCCATAAGAAAAAGCGAAAATTGAACAGAGCAATGCCCAGCTTATTATCAGTCCTAGTCCTGGTCCCATTTCCACAGACTCACTATGTGTACTTACAGGAGATTCGCACCTTAAGACAGAACTTTCACCTAAGTGAAGTGTATAATGGTTTGCAAAGCATGAACTGTAATATCTTTAGTATCATCAGCATTCAGTCTTAGGAGAACTAATGCTTTGTTGTAAGTTTTGTAGATCTCCGAGTACCTCACAGCCTGAGAAAGCAACAAGCCCTGCAGTTTTCTTCCCAGAAAAAAAAAAAAAAAATCCGTGCCAGATTAATGTCTCTTACAGCTAATTTCTCATCTTTTCTACAGTCTAGTTTTAAAGTGACTTAATGAAACACTTTTTGAAGTATTTGTGATCCATGCTCTGTTCTACACTTTCCACCTCACTGTTATGCCACTAAGCAGCTGGGCACAATGCTATACTGAAGTGATACCACCATGACACCTGGAAACCCCTCAAAAGCTCGTGCAATACTCAGATTATGTGCCTCACACTTGGACAGTTAGTTTACTAGCTCCCACTTTAGGGTGCACGAGGGACAACAGGAGTTATTTAATTTATGGGAGCCAGGGAATTTAAAGCCTTCACCCTCTATTTCTTTAAGAAATCTCTAGCCAATGGCTTTTATTTCTTCAACTGTTTTGTTTGTTATTCTTCCCTTTCTTAATCTGTGTCTCTAATTTTCACCAAACTCTGTGAAATTCTACAAAGTTACCTTTTAAAACAGAAACAATTCTTAGGGATAAATTGATACTTTGGAACTCTTAAGTGAATGCAGAACCTTATTTGTTTTCCAGAGTATCCTGAAGGAAGGCCTATGTGTCTTGGTAACACCCGTTACTACTTTCCATAATGTCAGCCAATAATTTATCAGTTAAATAATTACTTTCCTCTTATCTCTGATAACTGCAAAACACTTCAGCAGTATCCTCTTTAAACTTTATAATGATTCTGAATCAAACTCAGTCAGCATGAGAAGGTTGCTCATGGTATGTTGAGCTATTTGATGCTCCAACAGGTAAAATTATTAAAAGTTTAAAGTTTGCCAATGTAACCAACACACAAGACTCCCAAGAGACTTTTCTGTAAGTAAGAAATTCTGAGCTATACTTCCAGGGACATTTGGAAATAGCATTAAGGATCTATTCACATCATCGTGCCCAGAAATAGCTTTTGAGTTATAGCCTTGTTGGACTATCATATGATAAATTATCATTTCACATAATTTCAGGTTAGTAAGGCTGATTATCTTCAATGCTTTAAGAAGTTACTCTATTTCCTCTTTTTTTTTTTCATTTACCTCACTTTAATTTCTGCTCTGCCTAGATTGAACTCTTCCATCACACAGCCAAGATGGAACAGATTAAGATCTTGATTCACCATGAACACCTTCTTGCACACTGGCACATTATATATATTTCCAGTGGTTCATTAATATGAGTGACAGGTGAGTTGCTATAGGCACAGCAGTGAATGCAGACCACTGTGACAGTGCCAAAACATAGGGCAGATATGAATACAAAGAAGCTACATTCAGACCTACAACAACACAGCAATCTTTCAGGCTGCCCCAAAACATATTAGAATATATTATTTCACACTGCTATTCCTAATTCCCATCTCACTCTTGTTAGCTGAGTATCATCCTAAAACAGAAGTGATGAATTTTTGAAATCACTTGCTGAAACATAGCACAAATTATAGTGTTCTATTACTGTTCACCGATTCCATTTAATAAGAAGGAATTGTACATACAGACTGGTGATTAAAAGAAGTAAAAATAAATGGGATAAGAATCTTCCAACTGAGAACCCTGGCATTTGGTCAGTTCTTTTCTGATTCACATATACGTTGCATGTGTAGACTAAGCAGACTAATCCCTCTTGTCTGGGTTCAGCTGGGATAGAGTTAATTTTCACAACAACCTGGGAGGGGACATAGTTGGGTCAGCTAACCCAAAATGGCTAAAGGGATATTTGATACCAAGATATTATGTTCAGTATATGTCAGAGGTGGTTTGTAGGGAGACGTGGTTTTACAGCACGGTTCACAGCTTGGTTTGGGGCTCAGTAATCACAACTCAGGAGCACAAGGGGCACCAGTTTCCAGGTGCTGATCAGTTTGGGCCTGTGCATCACTCATTTTGTATAGTCTTCTATTGCTATTGTTATCATTGGGTTTTTTTTTCTCCTTCTTTGCTGTCCTGTTAAACTGTTTTTATCCCAACCCATGGCTTCCACCTTCTTTGTTTCCAATTCTTCTCCTCACTTGAGTGGGACAGGGCAGGAAAGTGAGCAAGCGGCTGTGTGGTTCTTTGTTGCCAGCTGGGAGTTAAATTACAAAAGTAACTTCTGATGGGCAACAGAGGCTCTGGACTGTTGGGATTATGACAGAGCTGACCAGAGGATGCTAAAACAAACTTGCTATAACAATTCATTATATTAGTGTAATAGTTGCTGGTCACAGTGCTGTTTTGTTAGGTAAATCCTTACATACGATATGTACTCCTTGCAGTGCTGTTTATCACCTCTAGGAGAAAGATTAAAATTATAATTTTGATGTGTACTATCATACTGTGCACTGTTGGCTTATGAACTTTTGAGAATTTGGAATACCCTTGGGCTGCTCAAGCCAGCATGCTCCTAACACTAAGTCTCCCAAACATGTTTTGGGCTTTGTTTATTGTTACAAAAATTGTTTTTAAGAATACGTCCCAGAGATCTGCCCTGAGGCTGGATAGGCATGGGTGGCATGGCATGCGGGAGAATAACAGCACATATCTAGAGAATTTCTCATCCCCAGTGGTGTGGAATCTCACTCCAAAACAACCATGGGATCCTGATGATATAGAATATTTGAAAGGAAAATGCTGTGCCTGTTCCAAAGAGGCACTGCTTACTGCACTGTGCTGGGCTCTGGCCAGTATCTTCCAAACAAGCTTTCTTAGGCATTATGACTTTTTCGAGGATGTATTGCCAAATTACATTCTAAGGCCTCTTTATGAACTGACTCATAAGAACTATGTCAAATGGGTCCCTAAGCAATGATAAGCCTTTGAACAAATTGAAGGGGAGATTGTTCATGCAGTAGCCCTTGGTCCATTGGCAGGACAAGATGTTAAAAATGTGGTCTACACTGCAGCTGGTGAGAATGGCTCTGGAGTCGCTGATAGAAAGCACCAAGTAAAATCCAAACATCAATCCCTAGCATTTTGGAGTTGAGGATGCAGAGGATCTGAAGCCTGCTATATTCTTACTGAAAAAGAGCTATTGGCAGCATATGAAGGAGTCTGAGCTGCTTCAGAAGTCATTAGTATTGAAGCACAGCTCCTCCTGGCACTTTGACTGCAGGTGATGGTTAGATGTTCAGAGTGTCCCCTCCACACCTCGTGCAATGTGGAGGAAGCGGGTCACACTGTGCCTGAATAGGAAGCTTCAATTGACCAGGAATACTGGAAATTATCATGGACTGGCTGGAAGGGAAAGATTTTGGAATATTGCCAGAGGAGGAGGTAATGTGTGCTGAAGAGGCCCCACTGCATAATAAACTAGCAGAAAATGAGAAGTATTACACCCTGTTCACTGATGGGTGATGCATTGTAGGAACACACTGAAGGGGAAAAGTTGCCATGTGGAGTCCTGCACAATGAGTCCCAGAAGCTGCTGAGAGACAAGGTGAAACAAGTCAGTCTGCAGAGGTGAAAACCATCCAGATATTTAAATATTCCTGAATGAAAAAAATGGCCTGTACTTTATACTGACTCATGGATGCTGGCATGGGGGTGGTTACAGCAATGGGAGCAGAGAAACTGGCAAACCCATCTTGGCTGTTCCAATGTGGCAAGATATTGCTGCCCAGCTATATCCTGTTGTACAAGTACATCACATAGACACCCACGTTCCTAGGAGCTGGGCTGCTGAACAACATCAAAACGACTAGCAAGTGGATCAAGGTGCTGAGATCGAAGTTGGTCAGGTAGATTTGGAGTGGCAGCATAAAGGTGAATTATTTATAGGTCAGTGGGCCCATGACAGCTCAGACCATCAAGGAAAAGATGCAAGATATACATGGCCTCAGGATCAATGACTGGACTTGACCATTAACATTTTCACCACAGGTTATCCATGAATGTGACACATATGCTGCAATCAAAGAAGCTAAGCAGTCAAAGCCTCTGTGGTATGGAGGCCAATGACTAGAATATAAATGTAGCAGGCCTTGCAGATTGACAGTATTGCACATCCACAAACGTAGATGGGCAAGTGCCTTGCGCTTACAGTGTTGGAAGCAAGCATCAGACAACTGGAAACATATCCTGTGCCCCATTCCACTGCTCAGAACACTAGCCTGGGCCTTGGAAATCAAGCCTTGTGGCAACATGGCACCCAGAAAGAATTAACTCAGACAATGGGACTCATTTCCCAAACATCTTCATAGACACCTGGGCCAAAAAACCATGGCATTGAGTAGGTATATCACATCCCCTATTGTGCACAAGCCCTCAGGGAAATCAAACTATACAATGGACAGCTTAAAACTACACTGAGAGCAATGAGTGGTGGGACCTTCAAACATCAGGATGCACATTTAGCAAAGGCCACCTGGTTAGTTAGCAGTAGGGGATCCATGAGTCAAGCTAGCCCTTTGCAGTCAAAACTTTTATATACTGTAGAAAGGGATAAAGCCTCCATATTACTCACAAAAAATATGTTAGGGGAAACAGGCAGGGTCAGTGCTGCCTCATACAAAGGCAAACCCACCTACAGGATTACTTCAGCTCAAATACTTGGGTGCACTTGGCAGGTGATGCAGAAAGGTGGGGAGGTCCACTGTGTATCTCAAGGAGATTTGATTTGGGTGAGAAGTGCCAATGAATTAAATTGATTATGTTAATTCCTAAATAACATGCCATTTTATGTCATCACTACCACAGTTGCCATACACCATATCAAGAGTATTAAAACAGGAATTGCCCAATTAACGGAGAACAAACTCTGAAGCTGAGCAAAGTGCAGCAGTGATGGAACCAGAACTGGCTTTGCTAGCACCCAGGAATGACACCTTCAACACCTCGACTATGGACATGGGCTACGGGCCACGCCATATACACCAACCACAAGCTCCAGCTGCAGCATGGAATAATTCAGCACCACACACACCCTTCTCTCCTGCCCTGAAAGACTGTTACCACAGATGGACTCCAAAGTCATGGATTAGATGAACTCAACAGACACTTCAGAGGGATGGCCCATAGTCTACTGGGACTACTGGAAGGATATCTCTGTGTGTATGTGTATATCAAAGACAGGAAAAGCTGGAGTGATTACACACAGAATCACAGAATAACCAGGTTGGAAGAGACCCACTGGATCGTCGAGTCCAACCATTCCCACCAATCCCTAAATCATGCCCCTAAGTACCTCATCCAACCTCACCTTAAACACCTCCAGGGACGGTGATTCAACCACCTCCCTGGGCAGACTGTTCCAACGCCTAACCACCCTCTCCGTGAAGAATTTTTTCCTAATCTCAAGCCTAAATCTCCCCTGGCGGAGCTTGAGGCCATTCCCTCTCGTCCTGTCCCCTGTCACTTGAGAGAAGAGGCCAGCACCCTCCTCTCCACAACCTCCCTTCAGGTAGTTGTAAAGAGTAATAAGGTCTCCCCTCAGCCTCCTCTTCTCCAGGCTAAACAACCCCAGCTCTCTCAGCCACTCCTCATAAGGCCTGTTCTCCAGCCCCTTCACCAGCTTCGTTGCTCTTCTCTGGACTCGCTCCAGAGCCTCAGCATCCTTCTTGTGGTGAGGGGCCCAGAACTGAACACAGTACTCGAGGTGCGGTCTCACCAGTGCCGAGTACAGGGGGAGAATAACCTCCCTGGACCTGCTGGTCACGCCGTTTCTGATCCAAGCCAAGATGCCTTTGGCCTTCTTGGCCACCTGGGCACACTGCTGGCTCATGTTCAGTCGGTTGTCAACCAACACCCCAGGTCCTTCTCCTCCTGGCAGCTTTCCAGCCAGGCTTCTCCTAGTTTGTACCTCTGCTTAGGGTTGTTGTGTCCCAAGTGCAGGACCCGGCATTTGGCCTTGTTAAACCTCATGCCATTGGTCTCAGCCCAGCAGTCCAGCCAGTTCAGGTCCCTTTGCAGAGCCTCCCGACCCTCCAGCAGATCCACACTTCCACCCAGCTTGGTGTCATCTGCAAACTTGCTAAGGGAGCACTCGATGCCTTCATCCAGGTCGTTGATAAAGACATTAAACAGGACTGGACCCAGGACTGAGCCCTGGGGAACCCCACTTGTAACTGGCCTCCAGCTGGATTTAACTCCATTTACTACCACCCTCTGGGCCCGGTCATTCAACCAGTTTTCCACTCAGGAGAGTGTGCGCCTGTCCAGGCCAGAGGCCGACAGTTTCTGAAGCAGAATGCTATGAGAAACTGTATCAAAAGCTTTACTAAAGTCCAGGAAGATACATCCACGGCCTTTCAGGAGAAAGTGTAGGATTTGGGCATGATGTAGGTGGTACAGAATAAGGGGTGGATACGTCCTGTGCCCAGCTGGCATAGAGCTGATTTTCACAAAATGCTGGGAGAGGACACAGCTGAGGTAGCTGACATAAACTATCCAAAAAGATATTCCACATCATGCCATCATGCTCAATACAAAAGGGTGTTTAGCGGGCTGGGGTGCACAGTTTGGCAGCATAGTTCTAAACTCTGTAGTCATGGCTTGGAAGCACATGGGGTATCGGCTTCTGGTTTGCGCTGTGTATCATATGCTTTGTGTACCTTTTATTGTTATTGTTTTCCTCCTCCTTTGCTGGCCTGTTAAACTGTTTTTATCACAACCCCTGAGTTTTACCATCTTTGTTTCCAATTCTCCTCCCCATCCCACCAGTGGGATTGGTGGGGTTGGGTGGGGAAAAAGCAAGCAGCTGTGTAGTAGTTTGGTGCCACGTACAGTTAAACCATGACACCTCTATATTTCACAAGCATTAGTATGCTAGCAGTACCTCTGAGGTGGTGTCTCTCCAGTTGCCAGGAAAACAGTCATCAAAAAAAACTCAGCAACAAAGAAAACCAGCTTGATAACCAGCCATAAGAGAATGGATTGTTGAGAATGCAAAGAAGGCAGATCGAGAAAATGCTTTAATTGCATTAAATATAATGTTGCCTTGACATATGTGCAAGCAAGAGTACTTTATTTTCATATTCCTAACGGTATTTGACAGTTTCAGGAAGGGATATGAATGGTATCCAATTTCCAGAGAGAAATATGCTCAACCCGGTCTGGAAAACTAGTAGGATTTCAGGAGATGTTTTTAACTTCCCTAGTATAGAATTTCATTTTGCTCTTTTCAGGTTCAACTTTTCCAATACATGAAAAAAAAATTACCTGCAGGGAAGGATTCTTTTTTCCTCCTTTAATAAAATCTACACATATTGAGAGACTATAAACGTCTTCATTTTCTACTGTATTAAACTTTACCCATAAAAGAATCTTTCTGAAAATATTTATCTTCCTATATTATTTGTTTAAGAGGTGGATTTAAAAATGACCCAGCAAAGGACAACTGCAACTTTCTACCAACTAAATGAAACTATTTTGCTTTTGTGGGAGAGGCAGGAAGGTAACAGTGATATAAAAAGTGCAAAATTAAAGAAAATCATCAGCCTATGTTTGTTACAGCAATTTTTTTCAATTACAGCAACATCCAGTTTTATCAGGAATACATATATTTCACCAAAATACCATTCTAAGATTTCAGAACAATAAGATACTAATTTTAAAGACATTTTTCATGGGCATCTTGAAGTATTTTGGACATACGTACAGCATAAGAACATGTTCACCTTTTGGTTAGATGTTACCTCACCTCCTTCCTTCCATTGATCATGTTTATTTCATTGCACTCGAAGTCGGTAATATTCTCAAAATATTGTTTACTCTTTGTCCTAAGTCACTCTGCATAACCTTGTGGGAAGCTGCAGTTAACATGCTAATGGAAGCACTACCCCTATGCAGAACTACAGTGGCATGATCAGACCACAGGACTCAAGTGTCAGGGATTCCTGCCTACATGTATCAGTAGATATTCTTGGTATTAGTCACATCTCTATTGGTTTCATACTGTTTTAAAAATCAGTGAAGTAGGGATTTTGGTGCTTCCCTGGTATTCATCAAAAGTTCGGCTAGTAACATTTGCTCACCTGGCAGCCCAGTTCTCAGTTCATAACTCTCATTGAATGATTTTTCCATGGTCTGTCTGCATAAATTATTGAGGAAAAAGAACCATATTGTTTTCTTATGCTTCAATTCCACAATGTATTTAGACACACGAGTTCAAACAGCCTTCAACAGGTTACTTGCAAGCTTACTTAGAGGCACAAATACGGTCCTCCTTTTAATAACTTTGGAAAGTAATCTAACAGTTCCAATAGCTAGAGAAGGCCAGAAGAATGTAAAAGAATAATTCCTCTGTGGGAAACAGAGAAGAAGACAGCTTCAAGAAATTAAGAAGGAACTATTTATTTCAAGCAGTTAAGTTCTACTTGGACATACAGTACTTGTCTCCACCATTGAGCTTTGTGCACTGCTCTGCTTTCTGCATGAGGTAACCCTAATCACAGCAAGTTTCAACAATAATAATATTAGTGATATCTGACAAGCAGTCCTTGTCAATCTATTCTTTCACTGACAGCTTTTCCTGGAATTCATGATGGCCCTATTTCTAAGAAATGATTTGCATGCTGAGGCTAACACTTCTGCTTATCTTCAGACACATCTAGAGTGCACAATGCACCAATCCTGCACATTTGAAATAAGTCAGTGGGCTGTAGTATTTGGTAGAAAGAAGGGGGAGGGGGAATGTAAAACATAAGTCTATCTAGCACATCTGAAAATGAGCTCAAGTTCTTTTCAGCTCCAGCAGCTGCCTATAATGGAAAAAATGAAGATTGGCTCTTGCCAGAAAAGTGGGCAGTTAGAAATAACAGATGTGAAATTTCAGCAGCATCATTGGCTGGGTCGGTTGCACAGCTTCAGAGCCTGGGTTCCTGTTAGGTGCAGCATTCTCAGAGGCATGCTTGCTTTTTGAGCTGCTGATCTGTTCCCCTACCTTAGCTTATTTTACTCAGCAACCTCACCTATTAATGTGATTGACAGGAAATACATTCTTGCAAGCATGTTGAGTTTTTATGTAAAGCTCCTTGATTAAAGCTAGTCACTACATTTTCCCAAAACATTTTAACATTTCACTTCTCTACCTCCATCTCACCCACCACCTCTTTTTTTTCATGGGCACTTACGAGAAGTGGGGAAGAGGAGACAGATCCTTCAATACAAGATCTTATTATATGAGACTTACAAAGAAAGTAAGGTTAAAGAAATCAATTTGATCTGGTGTACACATTTTTATAAGAAAGGGCAGTGGCTGAAAAATGCCTTTCAAAGAGTCAGCTCATTACAGAAGTAATTTTCAAAGAAGAACTAAGTTTCTTGACAGAGTTTAAAAGGGAAATTATGAATAAAAGATCTGTAGAATATAGCACATGAAGAGCAACTTCTGTCATCTCACTATGAAAGATCAAGTGGTCTTCAATTTAAATGAAAATTAAATCAAATCAAACACATTTAGGCATCAGAAACATGTCTTGAAACTGTAATGTGGATCACAAAGATGATTGCTACTTCAAAAATAATTATAAAGCTGTATTAGTAAAAAATACTTCAATGAAGAATACATAACATCAGCAACTGACAACAGCAAAACTGAAGACAGGCTGTCACATCCATTGCAAACTATTCTCCTGCTACATTCAAAGTCTGTTTGTAAAATGTAGCTCTTAATAACCCTAGATTTTCGGGTGTATTTATTACCTGCAGCTGAAAGAAATGGTATTACTCTCCTTATCAACTCCCCGCTGCTTATTCCCTCTTGGTTCCTAGTAATTTCCTAGCCACAGGATATGCCAGGCCAGCATAGTTATCTGATGTAGTTTTCCTTCCCAAACAGTTAGGGTTTTTTACTGAATCAGCTGCTTACCTTTAACTCACTGTGGGGCCAAAGGCTGATGCAAGAGGGGAAGAACAGGCAGAAGCAGTACTGCCCCTTTTGGCATCAGCCCACAGTTATGCAAGACCAGATGCAACAAGAAACCATGCTCTGACTAGTACTACTAGCTTTCTTCTTGCAGAATGAATATTCAGGGATCTTCAGGATTCCACATCACATGAGCTCCTAAGAATTAATGTCACAGCATGAGAGAAACTGTACAACTGAAAATAGAAATGCTAAAGGACTCCGCAAGTATCAAAGCACAGTGAGATTAACCAGGGTGCAATATCTGGACAAAAGGTCTTGCAATCCAAACAGACAAAAAGAGTAAGAAATAATTAAATGCCTTAATATTGCCTAGCGGGTTAATAACTGAGGCAGAAATCAAATGTCAGAGTCAGGAGAGGCAGCTTTATCTCCTACGCCACACTCCTTCCTCTGGATGCAACTGCTGTTTACTCGCTACTTGTGGCATGGCATCTCCATGTCAAGAACTGCACTAGGTTCCAGAAATAACAAAATTAAAATCAGCCATTGTATTTGTGGCTCCATAAGCAAATTATCAGCTCATGTGGTTTATAGCATCTAGAAGTTCCCAGTGCCTTCCCAAGGAAAGAACTCCAAACCTTAATATTTTCCTGACTTGGTAACTCATCCACTTGCCCCTCCGATGACAGACAAAAGGAAAGGAAGTGAAAAAATGTCAACTGCTGGTTTTGTTTCTATTAAACAGAAATGGGGTGCAATTTTGGATTTGCTTTAAAATCACCTTAAGGCTCTCCAATGAAGGAGTAAACAAAGATAAATTACATGACGGGGGGAAAGGCAAAGCACAAAGAAAAGAAATTGCTCATAGAGGAAAAGCAGTACAAATATATAACTTCCTATTTACTCTGGCTGATAATAAAGCCAAGTAAAACCAGCAACACCGGCTACAGCTATTTCTGGCTTCCAGAGGTAAAACTCCCATGTTTATTAGAAAAGGCATTATAAGCCTGTATCCTACTCCTATTGCAACAAAAGGAGTATACATACAAGTCAAGAAGTATGTGAATGCTCTTACAATTAAATTGAAAACTTGAGGGCAAAAAGAAGAGGAAAGAATAAGCAAAATAACAAAGATTTCACAAACAGCTTATCAGAAGATAATTTTGTACTTGAAATTATCTCAGTTGTTTATTTCTTGCTTCAAGTTACAATTTCATGGATTATGTTATTGCAACTGAAGCAAAGATTTTTATGGAATTAAGTACTTACATATTTACAAATGTTTCCCTAAGACAATGTATGCAATGCCTATGAGGAAAGCTCAGACAACTATGCCTTTGCTGTGCTTATTACTGCATCTGTAGAAAAGTATTTTGTTATGAAGGAAAAGTTATAACTTCAACTTTCTTTCAACATATTACATCCGCACAGAGCTAATCTTATCAACTGTGCAATTCTATTGTCTCCTCTACACTTAATAAGTGTAACAACATGAGAGGTGGACACTATCTTAACAAGTGTAGTGGACATTGTCTTTAGGAGCATGGGGTGAGAAGCAGACACAGTACACCTGTACTTCTCCAAGGCTCTTAATACAGTTTCCACAGTCTCCTCCTAGAGAAACTGATGTGTTACAGTCTACGCAAGTGATTTGTGCAGTCCTTTTTGAACTGGAAACCTGTTACAAGTTAGGCCCAAGGCTGGCCAGGGAGATGGCTGAGTGACCATCAATGGGGTGCTTAAAAGACTGGTAGATTAGGTCCTTAGGGATATGATTTAGTAGTAGGCAGATGTGGTTGGGCTTGATGAACTCAAAGCTGGGCTTGATGAACTCAAAGGTCTTTTCCAGAATCGTAGTGATTCTACGATGCTATCATTATTACTACTATTATTTTATGAATTAACAGTTCATGATTTTATCTGCATTTGTAAGGCTCTCTCTGCCAGTCTGCACCTACAGCCCAGGAAGTGCAATACTGTATTTATTAATGCATTACTAAACAAAACTCACTTTAAAAGATATTTGAAATGTTTAGAGTTCTTCCTTAGACCCTTCCTGCATTCTTCACTAGTCACAAGAGGTGATACAGTCACAACTTAACTAGCATATACCCTGCAAAGAATCAGCAATTAAGAGGGTGTAGAAGATCAGCAAAATTATCCACCTTTACAAAAGACATCACAGTTGGTAGAGCAGTAGTTAAGAACCAGAGACATAAGCTTGGGTGTTTAAAGAAAGATAAAAATTCAGCTTACACTAATTTATTAACTTACCTTAGGTTTCCATGTATTCTAGAACAATAGCTGATTTTATAATTGCTTAATGTATACACTGGCATGATTCTGAGCATCTTGGATTCAAGCATCATTCATTTACTACAGAGGGTCACAGTCTGTGTTACTGCTTCAACAAGTATATATTGAACTCCTCTGCCTGAAATACTTTAGGTTCAGTATTTTTTAAGTCAAGGCAGAGGGGAGTGTTCACATATCAAAAGCAGTCACTGAGACTACCTCCTCTTTGTCTTCTTAAAATCTCTGTTTAAAAAACTGAGATGAAACCTCCTTGAACAGGAAATTGGTGCTCAGAAAATATTCAAAAGACATAGCCTACCACACACCTTCCATCCTTCAAACAGCAGTGAAACTTTAGAGTCAGAGAGCATATGAAAATACCAGACAATATAATCTGAATTTAATTTACTCACCACTGTCCCAAGTCCTTAGGTCCTGGTCAACCTCTTCAGACACCTGGCAATACCTAGAGAAATAATTGACATAAAATGTAAGAAAGGTACAGAGCCAAAAATATTGAAGCAATATTTATGATTAGCATTGGTGGTTGGAATCATACAGTTGGGCTTGTAAGAGATTACTTGCACATAGGTAACATATAACCACCAGAACACCTCTGTTTTGTTAGAATTGCAGCACTCTAGACATCACTTCAGCCACTAAGGAGCTAAGAAAAATAAGCCCATGTAAAGAAGCAAGACATAGACCACTAAGTGTGTATCAAATTCCATTTTTTTCTCTTCCTCTATTTCACTAATAAAGTATGCCAAGATTCGAAAATACAACTAAGATTATTTATATATTCTATGCTGATAGAATTTTAAAATAAAAAAAAAAAAATTTTAAAAACAGGTATGACTTAGGAAGAACTTCCAAAGTTCCTAAACTATGGAAATAAAAACCTAAACTACATAGCATTTTCAACCCAGAAGACTATGAAATGCACCTCCAAATGCCTTTCATCACCTCACAGATGTATTTTATGGAGTTCAGTAAGGACAAATATGAGGTCCTGTACCTAAGCTGGGCTAGTTCCTTGGACACACTGGGTACGGACTACCCAGGGCACACCCCTCTGCAATGAAGCTGGGGTTCTGGGCAGACAGAGGCCTGAACATGAGCCAGCAGTTAGTCCTGTCTGCAAGGAAGGCCAATATCCCAGGGTATACCTACAGGCTACGTTCGCACAGATTTCCCAGGGCTCAGTGCTGGGTCCAGCCCTTTTCAATGTCTTTATCAATGACCTGGATGAAGGCATTGAGGGTACTCTTAGCAAGTTTGCGGATGACACCAAGCTGGGTGGAGGTGTTGATCTGCTGGAGGGCAGGGAGGCTCTGCAAAGGGACCTGAACTGGCTGGACTGCTGGGCTGAGACCAATGGCATGAGGTTTAACAAGGCCAAATGCCGGGTCCTGCACTTGGGGCACAACAACCCTAAGCAGAGCTACAGACTAGGAGAAGCCTGGCTGGAAAGCTGCCAGGAGGAGAATGACCTGGGGGTGTTGGTTGACAGCCGACTGAACATGAGCCAGCAGTGTGCCCAGGTGGCCAAGAAGGCCAATGGCATCTTGGCTTGGATCAGAAACGGCATGACCGGCAGGTCCAGGGAGGTTATTCTCCCTCTGTACTTAGCACTGGTGAGACCGCACCTCGAGTACTGTGTTCAGTTCTGGGCCCCTCACCACAAGAAGGATGCTGAGGCTCTGGAGCGAGTCCAGAGAAGAGCAACGAAGCTGGTGAAGGAGCTGGAGAACAGGCCTTACGAGGAATGGCTGAGGGAACTGGGTTTGTTTAGCCTGGAGAAGAGAAGACCTGGGGAGACCTTATTGCTCTCTACAGCTACTGGAAAGGAGGTTGTAGAGAGGAGATAGCTGGCCTCTTCTCCCAAGTGACAGGGGACAGGATGGGGGGGAATGGCCTCAAGCTCCAAGGGAAGTTTAGACTGGACATCAGGAAAAAATTTTTCATGGAAAGGGTCACTGGGCACTGGAACAGTCTGCCCAGGGAGGTGGTTGATTCACCATCCCCCGAGGTGTTTAAGGGACAGGTGGATGAGGTGCTGAGGGCCATGGTTTAGTGTTTGATAGGGATGGTTGGACTCGATGATCCTGGGGGTCATTTCCAACCTAGCCATTCTGTGATTCTGTGAATAAGTGTCTATTTGTCTTTAGCCAGCACTCCAGGAATACCACATTCAGCTTTACATCTCCAGTACCAAAAAGGAATAAAATAAGATGATGAAGGTAATGTAAGGTAGATTCAGTGATGCTGAACTACAAGATTTCTCACAATAATAACAAATCCTGCATTTCTACATCTGCATCAGTACACGACATGAGAGGTAGTGGGATCAGTGCCCACATTCTCCACCAACCCTATGGAGTTTAACGCAGGCAAGTGCTGGATTTTGCACCTGGGACAGAGGAACCCTAAATATACATTCAGACTGAGGAACAAGAGGCTGGAGAGCAGCCCTGTGGAAAGGGATATGGGGATGCTGGTTGATGGCAAGTTGAATATGAGCCGACAGTGTGCCCTGGCCAAGAGAGCCAGCAGTGTCCTGAGGTGTATCAAGCACTGCATCTGTAGCCAGTCAAGGGAGGTGACTGTCCCATCAAAGGAGGTGACTGTCCCACTCTACTCCACACTGGTGCAGCCCACATTGAGTACTGGGTGCAGTTTTGGGTGCCACAGTATAAAAAGTCTACCAAGCTACTGGAGAGTGTCTAGAGGAGGGCCAAAAAGCTGGTAAAGAGGGTTTAGAGGGGAAGCTGTAAGAGGAACAGCTAAAGTCATTTGATCTGTTCAGACTGGAGAAGAGGAGACTGAGGGGAGACCTCGCTGCAATTTACTGCAGGAGGAGGAGCAGGCGCTTGTCTCTTCTCTCTGGCAACCAACGACAGGACCTGAGGGAATGGCAGGAGGATGTGCCAGGGGAGGGTTAGGCTGGATAATAGGTAACGGTTCTTCACCCAGAGGGTGGTGGAGCACTGGAACAGGCTCCTCAGAGCAGCAGTAACGGCACCAAACCAGATAATATTCAGGAAGCATTTGGACAATGCCCTCAGACAGATAGCGTGAATGTTGGGGTTGTCCTATGCATGCACAGGAGTTGGACTTGATGATCCTTGTAGGTCCTTCCCAATTCAGGACATTCAATGATTCTAGGATATATCAAGAACCTCTCTTTACATAAAAGAACAAAGAGAGCTGGAAGGTCACTAGGGTCTAACAGAGAAAGATAATTTGGCCTTAGTGAAGACAGTATAACAACAGAAAAATCAGTGCAGAGCTTCTAACAAAGCCTGCTGCTAAGGACAGAGGAGAATGTACCAGGAGCACTGGAAAGTCAAGCCCAGCTTAAAATGGCCTCTGAATTCCTGGCACATAGAATATTCATCCAGAAAAACAAACAAACAACAGACTGGACTAAGTAGCTGTGATTATTCCAACTTTTCTCCTCTGTATCAAAAGCAGTTAAAGCAGCAGTGAAAACAGAGCAGTGCTAGCAGAGATAGACTATGTTTCATGAACAAAAAAAGGTCAAATTATTTTAAACTCAAGTACCCAAAAATGCATGATCGTTTTTAAGTAAGGGGAGGAGAACAAGTTTTGTATCAAAAAAGAAATGCTTTGTTTTGCCATCACATTTGTGGTGAAGCTAACAAGAGCATGCTAAACTTCCCTTATGCCACAGATGGCCATAATGAAGCCCAAATTCTCCCAAACAAATCAGAATGAGAACACGTATATGCTCTCTCATTCTCTCAGGAGCACACTCTTAAAAATTTCATAATAGCTCAGATGGGTCTCTACAACAGTTGCCAAAAATACATAAAATCACAGAATAATCTGAATTAAAAATAGACCTTAAAGATCATCCAGTTACAACCCTTCTGCCAATGACAGGAACATCTTTCACCAGACTAGGCTGCCCAAGGCCCCATCCAGCCTGGCCTTAAACACCTCCAGGGATGAGGCAGCCACAGCTTCCCTGGGCAACCTGGGCCAGTGCCTCACCACCCTCACAATAAAATATTTCTTTGTAATATCTAATCTAAAACTTCCCTCTCTCAGCTTAAAATTGTTAACTCTCATCCTATCACTGCACTACCTGATGAAGAGACCCTTCCCAGCTTTCCTATAAACCTACTTTAAGCACTGGAAGGAACATAAACTCCAGTTCTCTCTTTCCACTCAACCAGCTGTAAATTTAACCAGATAAACCAGATAAACTCACCCACACCCACTCATTCTCCCAAAAAAGAAAATATTACAAAGCCATTGATTTAAAATTTTACTGTTTACAGCCAACAGGAGAAGCAGTTAGGCTGGACGCTGTTAAGAGAACACAGTTGCTTTGATAACAGCCCCATGTCACATACCCCGGCTTTGTACACAACAGGAATTGGGTATACTTAGGCTCCCCAACAAAAATAAAATAAGAAAAGAATACAGATATATCCGCTGTATCTTCAAACATCCTTTTCAAGTATTTTTTTCTTCAGATATACTACTGTGTGATACTTCCATGTATTATATAACAGCAAGTATCCCAGTCAAAGAAATATTTACTTACTTCAGGAAGGTTTATATGACCAATTATGTCACTATGAATAGAAATAATGCACTCAAGGGGTCTTTTGTCTTTTGATATCAATGCAGAACAGTATAAAATAAAAAAATCCCATACTATTTCACAGGCATCATTAAAGCTACTTTCAGAAATAACAACAAAACAAGAAGTGTATTTTCTTTGGGGATACACTGGTAGCAAGTTAAAAATGGCACAATGACCACTAAACGAATTACAATGCCAAACACCACAGGAAAGCAACAGTTTGAGATATACAATGCATTTTTTAACATTACTTCTCAGGCTGATTATTCTGTTTCACACAAATCTACAAGAAGAAAAATCCAGTTTTGCTTTTTGCAAATTTGTTCAATCTAGAAGATTATGCTATACATATATATGTATGTAATTTAAAGCAAATTCAAATGAGCGTAGCATACAGAGCAACATAATTTTCAAGCTATGCCAATGAGAACAAAAAAAATTCTCACTTTTTCACACTATAGAAGATATTTCACCCAAATGCACCCTCCCTGAAGTTTACACCTAATAAAAGCCAGATGTACTTCTAATACACCGCTGATCCCTGCTCTTAATGCCCGTTTTCCCACTGCACCACCTTAACCAAGAAAGTACAGCATAGTTTTACACATCGTTAAAACATTTAAACCAGATATTACATTTTTATAATCCTAGAAATTCCCACAAAACTAAACAGAATAAATACAGAAGCATTAAGAGACCTGCACAATGACTGAAAGTTCCCTCTTAGCCTGTTACCTGATAGAACAAGCACCTGAGTGATTCATGAATCAAGTCACCACATTTAACAAATCGGTCACTCCTAAATGAAGCAAGATATGCAAACTTACTTTTAGCAATGTTATTCTATAAAATTATTTTGGTCTTCTAGGGTTTATTTTACCTAAGCATTAAACTTTATTTGAAGTTAGTAGCGCAGAACATGAGTTAGCAGCTCAATCCCATGTTCTATAAAATCGGTGGGAGTTCTTCTCTTTAGTGTTACCCATGAAGATAAAAGAAGATAAATTGTTTAATTTAAAGGTTATGTCAGAGCACTTAACAAGGTCATTTTACAACGTGCTTCTTGAGTTACACCTCTATGTCACAGGGACAGCAAAGCAAAAAGGCAAGTCATCCTCCCACCCCCACACCGTCAGAAACGGCGTGACCAGCAGATCCAGGGAGGTTATTCTCCCTCTGTACTCGGCATTGGTGAGACCGCTCCTGAAATCCTGTGTTCAGTTCTGGGCCCCTCACCACAAGAAGGATGTTGAGGCTCTGGAGCGAGTCCAGAGAAGAGCAACAAAGCTAGTGAAGGGGCTGGAGAACAGGCCTTATGAGGAGCGGCTGAGAGAGCTGGGGGTGTTCTCCTCTGGAGAAAAGGAGGCTGAGAGGAGACCTCATTGCTTCTATAACTACCTGAAAGGAGGTTGTAGAGAGGAGGGTGCTGGCCTCTTCTCCCAAGTGACAGGACAAGAGGGAATGGCCTCAAGTTCCACCAGGGGAGATTTAGGCTGGACATTGGGAAAAAAAAATTCACAGATTGTGTAATTGGGCACTGGAACAGGCTGCCCAGGGAGGTGGTTGATTCACCTTCCCTGGAGGCATGGGTGGACGAGGTGCTGAGGGCCATGGTTTAGTGTTTGATTGGAATGGTTGGACTCGATGATCTGGTGGGTCTCTTCCAACCTGGTTATTCTGTGATTCTGTGAGCTAAATTACACCACAGCCAGTGATTTAGTCTTGCTTCATACAACCTATCATCTCTGCGAGGCTAAGACAGCCAAACCCCAGAAGCTCTGCAGTGCTATCTCCAGGAAGAACATTCACAGTCACTAAAAATGTTCCTTGGCTCCATTGTGGCCATAAAGCTCATCTAAGTGGCTGCTGTTTGGCCACCACCAAGAGGGATCAGACAAGAATTGACTCAGAAAACAGCTCCATCCAAAGGCCAGCACTGTTCAGCCACCAGCCACCTGCTGCCTGTGTAGAGGTGGTAAGACAAATGGGTTGCATGGACAGCCCAGCAGTCATCAGGCAAAAGCAGGCTCCAAACAACCCCACAGCATCTGGGACTGGAACAGGTATGCTGCCAACACAGTTCCAACAGGGACTGATGGCCCTAGGCTGGGCTGAAACAGGCTCCTCTGCTCTCAGGCAGGAGCATGAGCAGGACCCTGGGGGCCCTGACAACTGGTTGCTAATTCAATGCTGTAACCAATATCATGCTCCTCAGCAATGAGCTGAAATCACTTGGGAAGCTCAGGCTATTCTTCGTCCTAAATGTCAGCTGGCTTAATGAAAAACAACTTCTGATGAGTATTGTTAGCATTTGAATTATGGCCCCCAGATTACCGTGTGCTGTGGCCTGCAAAATGCTAAGTTTACAAACAAAGCTGTCTGCTGGCAGAAGTGGAACAGAACAACTCCAAGGGAGACAACTCCCTTATCTTTTTCTGAAGGCCTAGAGATGGCAACTGTGAAGATTTATTAAGGTTTAAGCAATTAACCTACTGGTTTATTTAATCAGCAGATGGCCTGAGCTTGTCGTAGACAAGCTGCAGAGCTATCACATCATGATAGTCTAGAATAAAAAGATATGCTATCTCACGCAGTCACATATCAGATGCTTTAAACTCCGTTTAAACCAGAAGCTGTGGGATTTGTTTTGTTTTCAATCCAACACCTCTTTCTCAGGCCAAGATTATAGTCAGAGTATCATCTTAGCAACACAAGTTGTGACTACTACAAACCAATGAAACAATCATTAAAACGGTCCAATTGCCTGCATTTTGCAGTACTCCTGCATCATGATTTAATTAGGAATCTGCCTATTTTGTGGTTTCAACCTAAATTAAAAAATGCCTTAAGCGTAATCTTCCCCTCAAACAAAAGGATATTTACGTTAATATTCAACTTCCTTTCCCTCTAAGACAAAATATCTAACAAAGGAACCAAACACTGAAATAGGGACTGGTTTACTAAGGCATAAACAAGCTGTTGAGAGTCCTCAGAATACACTCCTCTACAGTGTCAGTAAAGTAATATTGTTTACCTTAAGCTTATGTTGTATATTGGACTAATTTCTACACCTTCCTCATCGCTTTCACCTTCATAGATGCAACAAAAAAACCCACATAAAACATAGCTTATCAAACAGGTGCTACCTGTGACCTTTCACCAGGGAAAAGCTGCTTTTTAATCATGAATCACTGCAGTGACTTGGGTAATGATTTTGCTAAATGACAATTCAATTTGACCCATAAGCAATGTTCCTTCTGCTGAAAATAGTGTATCTGAACATTATCCAACCAAGAGGCCTATCATGCACTAAAGGCCTTAATTGAAATCAAGAAATAATTTTTAAAGCACATTAACTTCTTCATTTTCAGCTCTTCTCCAGCTTGTGTCTTATTACTGGTTTTTAGACTTGTAAAAAACAAACAAAAAAAAAACCCAAATCCCAAAAGGAACATAGAGAAAAAAAATAAATAAAGACGAGACCCTGAGCAACACTCCATGTGTCTTTATTGAGTGTTTCAGCAAAATCATATTATCAAAATGAAAATCCTTACTCAAGTCTTATCTGCCCAGCTTTCCTATTCTGGAGAACATCCTGCAGTTTTACAGACTTCAGAAAGATCTCAGCCATCTTCATCCAGTCTGCTTTTCCAACAAGATCTTACAAGCACCCCTTTGATGCTAACCCAAGGGTAGGGAAATGAGCTATCCACTGGTAAGAGTTAAAAATTACTCCCAGTTTGCAGATGGAAGAATTAGCTAGGCCCTGGAAACTGAACAGCAACTATGTTAACCACGGTTTTGTTTACCACAAAGTAGTTTTCCTTTGCCTTTTCTGTCATATTAAGCTTTCTCTGGAGCCAATTTGTTTATACATTGCTAGAGAGACGATCTTTTCAGAAAATGTCTTGATAATTCAAAAAATAAAATGTGTGGGTTTACTTTTTCCCGAAGCCAATCATATCCTCTTTGATTACCCTTATACCACAGACTGTAAGAAGTTCTATTTATTCTTTTAATTCCTCTAAACATTCTTTAAATTATTCCTTAAAATAAAATTCTAACTACAAATAACTGAATATAAATTTTAGTCAGACATGTTCTCCTTGAATATGCATTATTTGGCTTCCTGCTTGCTTACCTTTTCTTTCTGATTAACCTTTACATTCCCAAAGGTAGGTATTCAGTGTGCAAGAAAGCTTATGGTAATCATAAAATGACTCCCTGAAGTTCTTCACTGAAATTCATGAGAGGTGGTTTACCTACCCAAAATTTTAAGTTTGATGCAAAAACTTTTGAAATTCTTCGATGTCTTCTCTTTTATCAAAACTGCAGGAGTGATGGAAGATTCCTTGCTTTCCTTACGTCTTCAATTGAGAAACTGTGATGGCAATATGTATCAGTTCACTTAACTTGGGCTCATTTTACAACTTTAAAAAAAACACACTGTACTTTCTCATTAAGCAACGATTTTCTAAATTAAAGCAAAGAATTGGAACACAAAACCCCAACCTTACTTACAGTTCAGGTGGTATTCTCCACCAGATTCACAGAGTTTTAAAGTTTAGCGGTAGAATGAACTCCTAGAGAATGGCTATTTAGCATGCATATATTCTTTTGAGAAGACAAAGACCTTCAGAAGCATCTCTTACCTCATCTTGATCCTGTTTGGCAATGCCTGTAACTATATATCAGAGTGATAAATCCAAGCTTGATCTTAGAATCCATCAAAAAGAGTTAACATCAGCCCAGAGGATAGTATTACCAATTGCTGAAGACCCCAGTGACATCTTCCTTTGAACTCTACAAAGAATTCTTATTATCTATAAGTGAGCAGCAGGGGAAGACATCCAAGTTGGATTAGGAACATGGAAGAAATACTGTACTGATTAAGGGAAAAAAAGCTAAGAAAAGATAGTAGGCCTTGCATTCTTTAGCTTAATAAAAATGATGACAAAAATTAAGTAGAATTGTTTCTTGGAGGTACTGGAGGCAGCTAATTAGCAAGGAGAAAGAAGATACACTTAAAGTAAAAGCCAACATAGCAGCAGGAACAAAAACACGTGACTTGACTGTGAATACTTTTAAGATGTGGGTTAAAAGATGATTTCTAGTTCTTGCAAGATTCTGCAACACCCTTTCAATAACAAAAGCAGAGGCAAGAAACCTTCCTAGTTTTAAGTCAGAGGCTGATGACATGGCTAAAGGAATTGCATACAACATGATTGCCTGCAATAACAAGGGAACAAACCTCCTTAAAAGGGCCTTCTCATCTAAAGATCTCTATGTTTTTTAGAGTACTTGCAATCATCTCTCAGAAAATATGCATTTACTATCTTAAAGCCACTCCAAGTTCCACTGTTAAAACCAAGATATGCATTCTATGTCTATTTAAAATACTCTCAAAATATTAAACATAAAAAATGCTGTTTCTCATCTGAGCTTTACCAGCCCCATACAGAACTAACTGGCTCTATCCCATGCTTTTGATTAGTACAGGCAGAAGGCAACTGCATTTATTGTAAGTCTTGATCACACTCAAGTTATCTACATCAACTACATTCACAAAGTCTTGTTTAAAGAACATGAAATACTTAGCCATTTATGTCATTCTAGACAAAGGCTAAAAAACAAGACATGGGGGTACAAAGCTGTTTATTTTGAATGTTATTATATCTTTTCTTTTCTTTTGCAAACTGTATAAACAAAGGAATATCCATGAAAGAAAGTTATTTTGAAACAAAACATGAAAAACTAAGGTTATGCAGACCTCCATAAAAACAAAGAAAAGGAAGAAATTGGTCACTTCACAGAGCACAAGCAAAACAGCCTCAGGAAATCCATATGAAAGATTTTTTTTAAAGAATACAAACTCTGCTATAACCTCCACAGATCTCTCCAGCAGTCAAGCTAAGAGACAATACCTCTCTGGAACATAACAAACATTTCTGAAATTTCCTTCTGTTCTCTCCATCTCTTAAAACACTGTATTTCACTGTTTTGTTAGGCATAAACATTTTAATTGGCATTGCCCATTTGCTTGCTAACAGAATAAAAATAATCATGAACAGTCAAGGTGAGAAGTTAAGGAACAACCAAAAAGGCAGCAAGTTGGAGGACTCCCATTCTTACTACCTAGAATGCAAGAAAACGATCACTACTGATCTCCTCATGCTCCACTTCAGGTTTGGGGTGTGACTGACTCCATTATTTATCCAGAGAAAAACTGTCTGTAGCTGAGTTCACACCCCCTGAAGGTTTCAATATAATATCATAAGTCTAATTTTAAGACTTCCAAGAGGGCTTAAAAATTTCCAAGCAACCACTACAGATCCTAAAACAAGACATAATCTTGCCTGCTTAATCAAGTTTGACAAAACTTAAGAAGCAACAAATTTGTTAGGTTCTCCCTGCCTCCTTTTTTGGCACATTCAGGAAAGCAGAATATTTCCAGGCTACATTGGATTACATAACTGAGAATAATCTCATACATATAAGCTAGACATTTTAACAATGGTTTCAATTCTGCAGCAAGTGAAAATGCAGATTCCTACTAGTAGGTGTTATTTCTCAAGACTATACATACATGAGAGAGGCTTATCACACTTGGAACTATTATCAATAGCCCCATTTCCATAAGCTTTCTTAGCAATTATGAAGAAATACATTATAAAAACAAGAATCACACAATTCCTTAAGCTTCAGTGACTAGCCAATGCATAGATTCAAAATCCTAACTCCATGAAGTCTGAGGCTGCAAGTTCCAGAATCCCTAACTACTAACCTTTTCTTCCACAAAAGTAGCTTTCTAAAGTACTTGTGTGGACTATCTTTTTAGAGTGATTTTTCCAATGAAGGCTGAGGTTTAGAACACAACAGGAATAAGTTTTCTGACATAATTGCTTTCTTATGGTATTCCAGCAACTGAACATTGACTTGAAATCTCTTACAGGCAGAGCTGGCTGGTTTAAATCATTGCTTTTGAAAGCAAACAGATGATATGCAGCTACTTTACTCTCCAATATCCTTTACTGCATCAAAAGAGTTCTCAAATAAAGAAGATTATATGTATATACACAATCTTTCTTTCATATTCATACACATAATATATCTCAGCTCCGTTCAGGTGGTCTCCTGAGGTTTTGAGTCTCTAGAAAGAGTTAAATATCTGAAAATGACCCTTTTTTTGTTCATATTTTAGTACTGTTTTCAAAGGACTGTTCAGAGAAGGAAGCCTAAGAAAAATGTAAATTCTCCACTCCTCACTCAACTAACATGTAAGTGATTAAGTGTACATTGTTTGAAACTTAATTCCACATCTGTTTTTCTGTGGGACTTGGAATACAGATGAATTTTTCTGACAATTGTTTGCAGAATGGATAATCACAAGCATGTGTAATAGTATCCCAAAGTGCAAGGGGAAAACACTATGAGTTTAAAAAGCTTTTTTTTCACTGAATGTATTTGTTTCTTTTCTAAGGAAGATAAAAAAATAAGATGCTCTCAAATGGAAATCATTAATAAGTGCTTGAGAAGCTGTCCACTATAACTAAAAAGGCAAAGCAAAATCCAGTTTTTCTTCCTAAAAATCATCATGGCCTGTTGTATTTTGCACCAGTGGCAAAATCCTGCCAAACTACAACACAAAAAATACAGTTTCATCATGGAGCTCTGCAGTTGTGAGAGAACATTCCAGGCTCTTACACTATGAAAGTCAGTGTCTTTTGAATGGATCACACATATAAGTGATAAGAATGTATCTTCTGTTGAGCTCTACAAAATGCTGATAAGCACAGAAAGGAAGAATAGATAGAAACTCTTCACTGTATTTGTTAATGCAAGTGCTGACAGCATCAAAGCATACTGGGGAACGTAAGACTGAAGAAAGCACTTTTGCTAAGAAGACACATTTATGTTAAAGAAATCTGCCACAGTTTTCTCTGAATGTTAAATCCCACATTTGCTCAAGAAATAACAGGACAAGTTAATGAAGGAAAGATCCACTGACAGCCATCAAATGCAACAACTGCCTTTGACCCAGTAACTCCTCAAGATATAGAGCAGTCGAGACTATGAAAGCATCAGTGTTAATTTGCTCTGTACTTTAGGCCACTGGCAATTACCAGGTCATGGGTTAAGCGAACCTCTGGTTAACTGGGTTTTTTTTGGCCTTATGACATTACCTTGGATCTTCATTTGATCTACACACATAAAACGTACAAGAGTGACATTATATACAGCAATTGACAAAGACGTTCTCAGGGAGGGGCTCAGGATAAATGGAAGCCACTTTTTAATTTTAATTTAATTAATTTAATTTAATTTCAATCACAGCAAACTGATGATTCAGTCAAAGAAAGCCGATACTACTGCCAACTCCTACAATGTTACTATGAACTTCCCAATACTTGTCTTTTTCTTAAAACTGCAGATGTCAGAGATACACAATTACCTTACACCATAGGAGGGATTTTCAAACTTTTCTCCACAGACATTAGGACTAAAAATACAGACAACAGAAGCCCAACAAGGAAAAAACCAGAACATAAGTGCAATTATTTTTGGTTTTGTTCCCCACCCCGTGCTGGTACTGGCAGCAGTGGAAACCAGGGTAATCCATGTGGCCAGTGCTGAAATACTGGATCACCCTGGATGAAACAGATGAAGAACCTGAATGAGAACCAGAGAGGCTTCCTAGAGTAAGAAGGAGAAAACATGCAGGAGAAATCAAGTTCAAATAACAGAATGCTTGTTATTTATGTAAAAATAAACCATACAGATACAGAAGAAAAGCCTGCCTTTTACAGCAAAGGACAATGTTTGCTTCTAAAAGTATTCTGCTCAGCAAAATTGCTGACACGACTGAGTTAGGACTTCCATTTAAAATGCATAGGACAACCAATTCCATAAGTCAGAAGGCACGGAGGATCTATTGCATATGATATTTATGTATTTTCAATTTCATTATGTACGTGTTGTGCTTTGGAAGAAATGACTGACACATTAAAAGAAGAATATTCCTTAGCTCAGTTGTAAAATACAATAAATATCCTTATTTATACCTAAAAAGTGGGCAGGTTTGGCAGATAACATTACCACAATCATCAACAAACTATAAACAATAGTAACTTTGAGTTTTATTCACAGAATCACACAGAATCACAGAATAACCAGGTTGGAAGAGACCCACCGGATCGTCGAGTCCAACCATTCCCACCAGTCCCTAAGTCATGCTCCTAGTTACCTCATCCACCCTCACCTTAAACACCTCCAGGGATGGTGATTCAACCACCTCCCTGGGCAGACCGTTCCAATGCCTAACCATTCTCTTCGTGAAGAATTTTTTCCTAATCTCAAGCCTAAATCTCCCCTGGCGGAGCTTGAGGCCATTCCCTCTTGTCCTGTCCCCTGTCACTTGGGAGAAGAGGCCAGCACCCTCCTCTCCACAACCTCCCTCCAGGTAGTTGTAAAGAGTAATAAGGTCTCCCCTCAGCCTCCTCTTCTCAAGGCTAAACAACCCCAGCTCTCTCAGCCGCTCCTCATAAGATTTGTTCTTCAACCCCTTCACCAGCTTTGTTGCTCTTCTCTGGACTCGCTCCAGAGCCACAACATCCCTCTTGTGGTGAGGGGCCCAGAACTGAACACAGTACTCGAGGTGCAGTCTCACCAGTGCCGAGTACAGGGGGAGAATAACCTCCCTGGACCTGCTGGTCACACCGTTTCTGAAACAGGCCAAGATGCCATTGGCCTTCTTGGCCACCTGGGCACACTGCTGGCTCATGTTCAGTCGGCTGTCAACCAGCACCCCCAGGTCCCTCTCCTCCTGGCAGCTTTCCAGCCAGGTCTCTCCTAGTCTGTAGCACTGCACAGGGTTGTTGTGCCCCAAGTGCAGGACCCGGCATTTGGTCATGTTAAACCTCATGCCGTTGGTCTCAGCCCAGCAGTCCGGCCTGTTCAGATCCCTTTGCAGAGCCTCCCGACCCTCCAGCAGATCCACACTTCCACCCAGCTTAGTGTTGTCTACAAACCTGCTAAGGGTGCTCTTGATGCCTTCATCCAGGTTGTTGATAAAGACATTAAACAGGACGGGACCCAGGACTGAGCCCTGGGGAACCCCACTTGTCACTGGCCTCCAGCTGGATTTAACTCCATTTACCACCACCCTCTGGGCCCGACCATCCAACCAGTTTTTCACCCAGGAGAGTGTGCACCCAAAGAGGCCAGAGGCTGACAGTTTCCGAAGCAGAATGCTATAAGAAACCGTATCAAAAGCTTTACTAAAGTCCAGGAAGATACATCCACAGCCTTTCCCTCGTCCAAGAGTCTAGTCACTCGATCATAGAAGGTGATCATTTTACTCTGGCAAGACCTGCCTTTCATGAACCCGTGTTGACTGGGCCTGATCACCCAGTTCTCTTGCAAGTGCTTCTTGATAGCACTCAGGATCACCCGCTCCATGACTTTCCCCGGTACCGAGGTCAGACTGACAGGCCTGTAGTTCCCCGGATCCTCCCTGCACCCCTTCTTATAGATGGGCACGACATCAGCCAGCCTCCAGTCCAGCGGAACCTCCCCAGTCATCCAGGACTGTTGGAAGATGATGGAAAGGGGTTTGGCCAGCACATCCGCCAGTTCCCTCAAAACTCTTGGGTGGACTCCATCCGGCCCCATAGACTTGTGGGCGTCTAGCCAGGCAAGCAAGTCTCTAACCACCTCCTCTTGGATCTTGGGATCCTCATACTTTAATATTTTAAATTTTAAACTTTAAATTTAAACTTTAATAATTTAAATAATTTTAAATGAAAGAATACTCATATTCTTTCATTTAAAATTATTCCATGTAAAGGATCACTGAAAGCTCTCTGCAGGTAAAAGAAATTAGACAAGTTATTCACAGTCTGCAAAGAAATAATCAGGTGAAGAAACAAAACTACATCCTGTATATCGAAACCTGCTGATACCAAGACAGCAGCAAAGCTGAGCCTTCATACTGCTCAGTTATATGCCAGTCCCATGGAAGTTTGTTTACTTCAAATGTTGAGAAATGTCCCAAAGAGTTGTCTTGATTTGTCTTCCATGTGGTACGGGCACTGGAGGAGATGTATGTCTAATTTTTTTAGCTTGTGTGCCCTCTGCTAATACTATTTCCTATGTATATATACTACAGTATATATATATGCACATATGTACTTACAAAATAAAACAACAAAAAAGAAACAAAACCAAAAAAAACCAACAAAACCAACAAAATAACCATTGAATAAGACTGCAAACATATATACTTTAAAGACCCCTATAGGGTTTGTTTTCTGTTAGTGTGGCTAAAAGGCTAAATGAAATTCAATACATATAGGAGTCCCAAGGGTCTCTTCCACTTTGTCCTTCTGTAATAGTGCTAAAAGCTTGTCTGGTGTTTCTCTCTCAAGGCATCTGGAGTTGACACTTCTCCTATTTATCCAGCTAAAGAAAGGTCTCTTGCTTCTCCCCTGCCAATACTATGAATAATGTAATGTATCATCAGGTACTTGAAGCCTGAAACTCAATCCAATATTTTCATAAAACAATTCACATGCCCGCACCGAATTTTTCGACTTAAAAGCAAAGGCTTTTCGTACAGCAATTTGGGGACAGATTAATCCACTCGTGTTCCTAGCAATGGGGGAGGAAAAGCACCATAACTTGCAGCCACCAAATTGATTTTAACATACTGAAAGAGAAAAGAAATCACTATTTGAGTTCCTTCATAGCTTAAAATACCACAGTAGCTATTTAGTGCCTTCTGTGAAATAAAGAAGGATGAACACCAAGCAGCAGATAACAAATTAAGTGGGTAATAAAACAAAATGGGAACCAAGAAAAAAAAGGAGAGACTGTTTCTTACTTTACAGAATGGAGAACAGTAGCTTAGAGCTTAATCTTACTCAGTACCAATATCCTGGATAACAAGAACAAAATATCAGAGGAAGATTTGGATCAAAGGAGCACTCATGTGCAAAACTGAACTGACCTCCCTTTACATAACTAAGCAACAAAACAAGTACTTAGAATAACAGAACCACAGAATCACCAAGTTGGAAAAGACCTCTTGGATCATCGAGTCCAGCCATTCCTATCAACCACTAAACCATGTCCCTTAGCACCTCATCTGCCTATCTTCTAAATACCTCCAGGAATGGTGACTCAAGCACCTCCCTGGGCAGCCTGTTCCAGTGCCCAATTACACATTCTGTGAAAATTTTTTTCCTGATATGCAGTTTGAACCTCCCATGGTGCAGCTTGAGGCCATTCCCCCTTGTCCTGTCCCCTGTCACTTGGGAGAAGAGGCCAGCTCTCTTCTCTCTACAACCTCCCCTCAGGTAGTTGTAGAGAACAATAAGGTCTCCCCTCAGCCTCTTCTTCTCCAAGCTAAACAAACCCAGCTCTCTCAGCCGCTCCTCTTCAGACTTGTTCTCCAGCCCCTCCACTAGCTTCATTGCTCTTCTCTGGACTCACTCTAGAGCCTCAACATCCTTCTTGTGGTGAGGGGCCCAGAACTCAACACAGTATTTGAGGTGCGGTCCCACCAGTGCCGAGTACAGAGGGAGAATAACCTCCCTGGTCACACCGTTTCTAATCCAAACCAGGATGCCATTGGCCTTCTTGGCCACCTGAGAACACTGCTGGCTCATGTTCAGTCACTGTCAATCAAAACATGGAAGGAAATCCTATTTTGCCACATGTACTAAGGAATTTATCAAAATTCTCAACACCACTTCCACTTTGATTATACTACCCATTCAAATAATCATCAGCAAGGCTAGTTATTCTACATTTGTCTTTTTGAGAATGGATTGTTTTGTGCTTGCTTTCACACTACTTCAACTTTTAAAAGTACCTTGCTTGTGTAAAATGGCATCTTCAGATTCTTCAAAACTAAAAATGCCCTCCATTAAGACATCAGTCAAGTGTGCAAACCATGAATTTTATTTACATTAAAAAGCCTTCCAGAAATAGATCAGTTTATAGTGGGTTTTCTTCCAGTTGCATAGCTGTTCAAAATGTGTGAGAAAGACAGCCCTTAAAAAATAAGAGAAGCAATAGAAAAGTAAAATCCAGGAAGATTAAACAAAGGCATTTCCTTTACTTCTCTACTGTTTTATTTTTTAGCCACCAGAAATCAGACAGTACTGCTATTCTTCTATAAAGAGTTTTAATAAATATCAAGTCTTAAATAATTCTTAACATCCTTTTAAAACCCAGAGCACCCACTGTTAAGATCCTAAAACATGGTTGGGATTTATATATTTCAGTCTTCGATTCATCAGAAATATTTGATGTAAAGAAGACACAGGCTATACAGAGTAGTCCAGAAGCACAGTAGAAAACACATTCATCTTAAAAATAACACCCTTGCTTTATGCATAATCAAGCATTGAGGATGGACATCAGGAATGTGACCTGCATGTAACATGAAGAAAGTTTCCACTGTCAATAACAGAAAGTATATATCTTCACAAGTAATAGTCATGTTAGTTTATTTCACAATTACCAAATGCCCAGCAAGGATATCAATATACTAGAATAAACACTGATGTTTCTGTAACTTCCCCCATTTTTCTGAAGAAAGATTGATGATTAACTCAAAATTTAACTGCACTAAAAAAGAGCCAAGATACTAATATTGAATACTGTTAATTTCCAGATGTATGACCCAGGCATTTGTAACATTCCTTTCAGATATTAATGTGAATTCATAGAATCATAGAATAACCAGGTTGAAAGAGACCCACCGGATCATCGAGTCCAACCATTCCTATCAAACACTAAACCATGCCCCTTAGCACTTTGTCCACCCATGCCTTAAACACCTTCAGGGAAGGTGACTCAACCACCTCCCTGGGCAGCCTGTTCCAGTGCGCAATTACACAATCTGTGAAAATTTTTTTCCCAGTGTCCAGCCTAAATCTCCTCTGGTGGAGCTTGATGCCATTCTCTCTTGTCCTGTCCCCTGTCACTTGGGAGAAGAGGCCATCACCCTCCTCTCTACAACCTCCCCTCAGGTAGTTATAGAGAGCAATGAGGTCTCCTCTCAGCCTCCTCTTCTCCAGCCTAAACAATCCCAGCTCTCTCAGCCGCTCCTCATAAGGCTTGCTCTCCTTCACCAGCTTTGTTGCTCTTCTCATAGATCTCATATCAGGACACATGTCATAGTACACGTACAACTACCTAAAAAGCACACTAAAGTTTAAAAATAGTTCTAGAAGCGTATTTCTATAAACAAGAGTTTTTTTTTTTTTTGCCCCCTCTACATCCTAAACAGTTTGCTTCAAATGGAGGATAAACAGATTTGCATGGCAGCATACATCACTATTAAGCCTGGCTCTCAAAACTTAGGCCTAGCCTAACATAATGACTTCTCATACTGTCAGTCAAAAGCACCTTGCTCCCAAAACAAGTATTTTTTTAATTTCTAGACTCAAAGATCGGTTACCTGAATACTACTTCATTTTCTCTAATAATCAACATTATTTTCTTCCTAAATAATACGTAATGCTTCCATAATGACATTACAGCCAAGCTCCAAAAATATTTATATGTGGTCTTAAAAGTCTGATCAGGAAAGCTTCTTCTTGGTCAATTTAATTGCCTTAATTGTTCCTTTTGACAATATTAAGGATTACACAGACGAGCAATCAGGAACATGCGAGGCCAGGGACTTACTTTCATGTAGCCTTAAGTCACACTTGGTAATTATTTTTAATTTTTTTTACATCTTTATTGAGTAATATTAAGATGCGTTATCTCATTGGACTTGTTAAAATGTGTTGCCAGATAGCAAGAACGAAATTCAGCTGCTGCTGTCAAACAAGGAAAACATGGAATCACAGAACAGTTTGGATTGGAAGGGACCTTAAAAATCACCCAGTGCCAATCCCTCTGCCATGGGCAGGGACATCTCCCACTAGATCAGGCTGCCTAAGGCCCCATCCCACTTGGCCCTGAACACCTCGAGGGAGGGAGCATCCACAACTTCCCTGGATAACCTGTGCCAGGGGCTTATCATCCTTATCATATAGAATTTCTTCCCAATGTCTAATCTAATTCTTCCCCTCTACAATTTAAGGCCATTCCCCCTCACCCTATCACTACATGCCCTTGTAAACAGTGCTTCCTCAGTTTTCTTGTACACCCTTTTTAGGCACTGGAAGGTCACTATAAGGTCTCCTTGGAGCCTTCTCTTCTCCTGGCTGAACAACCCCAACCCTCTCAGCCTGTCCTCATATGGAAGGTGCACCAGGCCTCAGATCATCTTTGTAGCCCTTCTCTGGACCCATTCCAACAGTTAAGTATCCTTCCTGTGTTGAGGATTCCAGAACTGGACACAGTGTCCAGATGCGTTCTCACAAGAGCAGAGTAGAGGGGCAGAATCACCTTCCTCGACGAGCTGGCCACACTTCTTTTGATGCAGACTATGCTTCTTTAGATGCATGAACCTTCTCTTTCTGCATCTTTAAAAAGAGAAGCTCTGTGGAGCTTATGCAAAATTTACATTTATTTAAAAGTAAAGTTGAACATAAGGCTACAAGAAGTAGGTTCTTCGTTAAAGTAAGTATTTATGACATTCAGGTTTATCATAGCATTACAGTTAATATAATTAGCTCATATCTTTGAGCTCATTTGAAGCTTTAATTTATCTAACCTTATTAACTACCTACCATTGAATAACTAAGTCATTAACATTCAAGAACCCTGCTACTCTGGCCCTGCCTTTTTTTGTCAAAGACTTTATTCCAGCACTGGCATCCTACTGGCTGAAGGCAGAGTCCTGATTTTTTAGAACTTTTTAGAGTTTCATTTACTGCCTGCTCACATCCAAAGAACTGAATGGCAAGACAGAAAGCTATGGAAAAGTAGAAAAAAAAAAAATAACAGCCCATTGGCACAGTTTGAAGATGAAGGTAAAGTGTACCCTCTGTAATCACAAAACAACACATTTAGCCTGGAAGATATTCAGGATCTTTACAAGTGAACAGTGATCCAGTCCAAAGAGCTTCCCAATAGGAATGAACTGGCTGGATCTAAAGGTAAAAATGCCTGTCAGGCAGGTAAAATCAAAGCTTCAGTACTGAAGAGCCTGTGGCCAAACAGCTTCTCAACTCCACACCAACAGGTTGGCGCAGACAGCAACTTTTTTTTTTTTTTCCTTTCAGCTTTATGAAACACCTTTATTTCTTCAGGAATTTTGTCTTATGCTGCTAAGGATGTGACTCCTGTTTTTGTGCCTCTATAGAAGGACAACCTTGCTCAAAATTTCTTTTAAACATTTACTTTGAACTAATATTTTTAGATTTGTGGCAAGAATGTTCTAAAATGGAAACATCCTAGGTTAGCATTTAGACAAATTATTAAAAAAAATGGGAAGGAAAAAAACAGGAAGAAGATGCTTTAATTGCTCATAAAGGTAAAGAAGAATGACAGTTCCTCCCCATTTTCTGAATGTCTGTATAAAACAAATTTAATTATTTTATCTAGATTATAAACCAAAAGTCTTTATTATAAAACTCAGCAAAAGATTATAGTTATGCTTAATCCTTTCAGCAGAAAACAAAGCAATTTTTGTTGCACAGTAAAGCTGTGAGGCCAATATTTTCAATATTCATAGAATCATTCCTACAAAACAAAAACAAAGTAAACAAATCAAGAGCTTTCATTGAATTTACACAGCCATCATTAACATAAGTAATGAAGAGTACAAACTGATATTTAAGGCTATTGCCTAAGCATAAGAAAACATGAAATTCAGACCAGGGTTTTTGATTATACCAGAATACAGCTCTCTCCTAGTAAGGCTATGAGCAGTAAAGAGATAACACTCCTTAAAAGAAGAGGGAATAAAGAAAAATACCTTTAGCCCTTTATAGTTTACCCTACTTATTGTATTTATAGGTTGTGTAAATTACTACCACTTAAAGCAAAGCATTAATTCCTAAGGGAAAGCATGAAGGGCACACTTCCTTAGTTTAAGTGTTTTGGGTAAGTAGTATGTTTACATTATCCCAAACAGCTTTTAAGTTTAATAATTCTACCCCCTTTTACAAAACAAACACATTCCTGTATTCAGTCAAAAGGGTATCTACACATTAAGAGTACTTTCCTGGTTCAACACAATGTTAATGGGATTTCCATTTGTTTCCTGTTTGAATTTTAAGGAAGAGTTTTTCTGATAAATGCATCCTTGTTATTTCTGAGTATTACCTCTGAAAAAGTTAAGGAGTTATGTTTGCCAGACCCCCATCCACATGAATGACAGAAGCTCTATTCATAAACCTCCACACCATGAAAATCCATCTGGCTGAGATGTTCTGACGTGCACATAAGTTCATTTTATGGGTTATGCAGTCTAACCTCACACCTAGTATTTTTGTTTTCTTTCTTCATGAGTTCCCAGACACACAAACTATACCACAGCCACCAAAACCTATCACAACCAGCCAGCACAACAATTTCAAAAGTCCGTTTTGCCCTTAGGAACCAGGCTAGCAAAGTAAAACGAGTTTAAAAACGGAATACTTGCAGCTATTGCATACCCTTTCTGGGGCACACACATACCAGGCTAAATTAGCGATACTCAGTCAGCTTGCAGCTATTTCCCGTCCCCTAACCCCCTGCCAATACAAGTGCAAAACCCCAAATGTTTAAATCAAGATGAGATCCACAGAGACGTTTGCAACCGTTCACTGTTTAAGGCCATAAGAACAGTCTCTGGAGCAGAGATCTCCAATTCAGTGCTATGAGCTAAATAAGGAACTTGGGGCCAACCTCCCTTTCCCGAGTCACAAAGAGGGCTGGGTTCCCAGCTATGCAGTGGCACAGCTTCAATGGGACTAGAGAAGGTGGCCCCATGCTGGTGACCCGCCAGCTCCAGCTCTCTGGCCAGGAGAAGGGGGATAAATTGAACCCCTTTGCAGCAAGGTCAGAAACACACCTTCAGAGCCAAGTCCTCTAATTATTTGGTTACTACAAAGATGGAGAGCAGAGCAGCATCTTAATACTCCTGTAATTCCTCATTTCTTTTTTCGTTTGCAAAAAAAAAGAATGCAGTCATTCATCTACAGAAAAACGCTCCAATCCAGGACTCCCTCCTGAGCAAGAGAAGTGTGGAGCCTTCATGGGGGAGATGTTTCTTCCCCTGAGCAACCTTGCCGTGGACCACTTGCTCCTCAGGGAGATGGAGTAGCTGAACCAAATCTATATAGCTTCATCCAGCACTTTTAGATCTTTGCTCTCTAAGGCAAGGAAGAAACATACAACCTACTTTTTTAAAATTTACATTAAGAATAGCATAAACCCATCCTATTTTCACAGCAATATTACAGCCCACACAGACAGCTTGCTGCCTCTGGTTCCCCCTATACCTGAATATACCTGGGGACTGAATCAAGAAATCCATTTGCAGACAAGACACTCTGCTTGCAAGTCATGGTTTGCTTTTTGGAAGCTTTCCTTTTGCCTTGCAACCAACCTTCCTGGGCTGTTTGGTCCCTCAGCTACAATGTCTCTGCTCCCTCCATCAGTTGTTCCTTCATTGCGCTCTCCCCATGGTGGCAACTCTCCCTCCATGACCCATTCCACCATAGTTTTTAAAGGGCTGTACCAACGACCCTTATTTTTGTTCTCTTCCTTTGGAAATTAACATTTCTTGAAATTTTATGCCTCCAAATAGCAGCTAAGGAGAACTGGTTTTATCTATGTGCAATTCTTCATTATCTCTGCCTACTGGGAGCCAACTGGATTTAGCAGTGCACCTATTTACAGATAGATGGGCTAGCTCATCCACCCCAGTCCCCTCAAAGAATCAATATGTGGGAAAGGGACATAAAAATAGTTACAAGGATATCTATCTAACAAGATAGTTAAATTGCACATAGACAAATTCCCCAAACCATTCTTATATAAGCACTACTGACCAATTTCAAGTCCTTACTTAAATGTATTCAGCAGCTTAATACTTTCAAGATTACAATAAAAAGAAGGAAGATACATCTTGCTCTTTTTTGCTTTCATAGCATAGTTTTAACCCCTGTTCAAATGGATATGTGGAAAACAAAGGATCTGGCTATGTATACATTTTCTAGAGTGTTATTTTTAGCTTCCTTAACACTGAAGGAACTCACTACAAGCTCTCCACAGCATGGAACAATGTTCCCACCAATCTCTCTGTTACAAATTAATGAAAAGCTGGCATCCATCATGCGTCATAAACTTTGGTCATGGGCACTGAGAAGTAAACCAGGTTAAAACCTTATTCAAATAGTCCAAAGCTCTGTGCCTCACGTTCATTGCAGCCTTCTACACAATTAATTCCCATGTCCTCTCCTCTCCTCTTATCTCATTACTAGGCTTCTCCAAATGTTCAGAAAAAATATTGAGTTCTCTGTTCCCCTTTAAAGCTTAGTATGCAGGACAATCACATACATTTTTAACAGCTATACTCCACCACTGAAACGCAACATAGAGTTTGAAGGAAAGAATAAGAATCAAGTATTTGCAAAACTGCATCAAAAGGCTCAGTGGTGATCTTAGCTTTCAAAGCCCTGCTCTAAACAAGACCTAAAAAGCACTTTAGCTGTGTACTTTGGAACAATGCCTAGAAACAAGACTACAAAGAACCCCCCACCCAAACCACTGCTCCTTGACTGGTATTTATCAACAGCAAAGCAAACATAAAATTATAATATGAAATCAGTTGGCTACAAAAGAAGAAAAACAACCACACTAGAGCAACAACAAAAGTCTTATGTATTCCAAGTTAATTTTTTAAAAGTACTAAATACTGATTTAATTCAATTGTTCCTGCTTGCGTCACTGGGAATAACTTTAAGCTAATACTGGCTACTGTAGAACAATTTAATTTTGAAACACTAACAATACTAAAATACAGTTTTAATACTATACTAAATTTGATCTATTGGCCTTATAAGTCTTGTCAGTCAGAATTCTCTGTTTCTAAAGAAAAGGGATATTTTACAATTTAACACATAGGAGAGTCAAGGGATTGTAATAATCTAACCTAAATATACTGTGAATTGTTAGATAACAGTACAAACAATTTATTTTAAAAAACATGTTTTAAGTCATCATTTATGATCACTGGGCTAGAAAGCATTAGCCTACCTGCCAAAACCTGGGGCTTGCTTATGACCTCTGTAACTCAAAACAACACTGACAAATATGCAGAGGAAAGACCCATAAAATATTTTCACTTGATATTAAGTTTGTTATTTCATAGCAGGCTATATATTGGCCCCACCTTTTGCCTGCCAACCTGGTCTTTATTCTGCTCTCCCAGAGAGTCTTTCCCCAGTTCAGGTCCTTGTAGGTATGCAGCCCCACATACCATGGAGCAGACAATGACATGATGTAGCTCAGACTTGTAACTTCTGCAGACTGCCCATACATAGTATCCTCCATGCAACCTAGCAAGTAGTAAGGAGAATTATCCACCCAATCCTTATCACCACTCAGGTTCCTAATACAATATATGAAGAAATCACACAACACAAAGAGAGATATTTCATTGACTTTTGAAGGAGTGAAGTCTGCATTATTTTTATTAAGTTTTATAGTGTTTAGCTGCTAATGGAAAACTTGCATCTGAAATAAACCCTCATATGGTAAAGTATTCCTCATATATGGAAAACTAATTAAAGCTAGCAGTCCCATGAGCTTTGCTACTAACAAAGCTTATTTTTGTCAGATTTTGCTTCTCAGTTGATCAGGATTTCTGACAGAATGCTCACAGTGTCTCCTCCAATTGGCCACCTACTTCTGTAAAACAGAGGTGTGCTGTCAGCTTTGAGAAATCTGCCATTCTGTTGATAGCTGAAACCAACTGAATGAACAAAAAAATAACAGAGAGAAAGAAGCATCTACAGATTCCATCCCAGAAAGCTAACAGCTAGGGAAGGACAGCGTCTTGCAATGAAGCTGCACAAAGGACACTTGCTGGCAGGAAGGGCTATGTGCTATGCAAGCTGCTTAGCACTTAATACCACAAGAGTGATGAGGTTTGCTCCTAATATAGGAGTGAACAACTGAACAGGTCTTGGACATTCTCTTTGCCAGGCGACATTGATCGCGTCCCACCCACCTTTCTGCTGAATTTCCTTACCACCACTCACCACCTTATGTTCAACACACTCACATTCAGCTGCACTGCAGTGCCCAGCCCTTCACACTACTCACTGCTCCCTAATCCTCTGCACTGCATAAAGCTACTACACATCTGAAACTTGCCACAATGCTATACTCACAGTCCTTTCCGTTACTGTATCCCAAATACACCCTCACTTCTTTGTGCAAGGCCATAAAGGTGCCACACAGCCAAAAGGGGAGCACTAAAATGTTTGATAAACCATACATGGACACATAGAGCTGGGCAAAGAGAGACACACAACTGGACTGCCAGGACTCCTGCCTGGAAAGAATCGACTTGTAGGCTCAACAGATCAGATAAATGGATAATATTCTCTATTTTAAATTCTAAAGTAATTTTCTTCCTATTTAACTGATTTTTTTCATAACATCTTATTCCTCAACCTTGCCAGCTGTTCAGCAATATGTTTCTCAAAGAAATAAACATGTTACAGTAAAATTGTCTGATTTTACATACAAATAAAAGTAGAAACCATAAAAATAGAGCTATTACAAGTACTGGCAAAAAAAAATGCCTGTGGAAATACCTTTCATCAAATAATAGGAATCACTATTAATGATTATCTATAGCATACAAAGGGAAGAACTTCAGTAATATACTACTTGTGGAAGTTATCATTATTTTTGTAACTACAATTTGGTTCCTCCTTTTTATACACATCATCTAACCTATAATATATGTACATAGGCTTTAAACAGTCTTCATAGAACCTTGGCTAATTAAAGAAATCCTAACTCAGTTTTACTGGTAGCTATGTAAAACAATTCAATGCCCAGGCCACAAAGTGGATTGAGGCGCTTCCAGTGAGATTGACTTTTCCATCAGAGTACTGTCAAAGCTTCCAGCACCAAAATGACTAGAAGTCCAGCAAGGAAGAAGGAGAAGAACATAGAGTGTTGGCAGAATAACTAATGTGTAGAAAAGTCAACAAGGAACCATTTCTCACAACAAAAACTAGTGGCTAACTCGCTAAATGGTAGATGTGTAACAACTGAGGAAATTCTTTTTCTTCACAATGTATACTTGAGTATAACATATTCATTTGTGTACATAGAGCACAAATGAACTCAAAAAATAACTAAATTCTTGAATGACAGACCTACTGCTGGTGGTTTAAAACATAAATGCTTAGGTGCAACATTTAGCTAAGGAGGTTCCCAAACCACTAATTAAGGGACTGCATTTCTTACTTTTATCACCCTAAGGATCTTTACTAGCTGCCTTTGGACAGAATATGGAAATAAATGGACAGCTGCCCTGACTAGAGCATGACTGTTCTGTTCTCATGAAATACTGCATACCAAATTCCAGATGAAGGCAGACAAACCAACAAGCATAAAACATATGCAGACATTAGACTCTCATTCTCTTCCCAGTTCAGAAACAGCATTCATCACCATTTCTGCAAACAGCATAATTTAAAACACAACAGACTTGGACAGTCATGTATAATTATTATGAGAAACAAAAAGTAAAAATGAGAAAAATTATTTTACCTCTCTTATACGTGTCATTTCATTCATCACTGGGAAACAAGCCATGATCTGCAGCCAATTCTCAAACAGGAAAACAGATTAGGTAGAACCAGATTTAAAAAACATAGCTGTATTCTACAAAAAGATTAGATATTGGTCACTTTTCAAAAGCTTTTCTAACTCAATGGAAATCAAGAGTGGACAGGCGGACCCTGTATCTGAGGAATGCCCCAGTGCAGGACATAGATTGTCCTGAGTCATTTATGCCAAGTTTTCCATTCCCTTTGTGTCTTAAATGTTACTTTTCTTTCAGTTTACTGTTAAATTCCCATCAAGATCTACAGCTCCTTCAGATTTATCTGGAAGTCTGTAAACTTGCTAATCAAATCCAGCTACAAAGGAATAGGACTTGGGGGGTGTTTGTTGGTTGATTGTTTTTTCAGTACTACGGTACTTATTGCATAAGTAATAATACGAGAATAATTAGGTACACAAGAGTTTTTCACAACTATTTCTAAAAATGAGGGTGATATTAAATCTGATATCATTTTGATGGGAAAAATCAACAAACTGTCAAAGATATAATTTTGTTATCACCTGTTTTGTCATGAAAAAAGATCTGGTTCTTTTGGAGATAACTACTTCACAAATTCTATTCACTGCTATGCTCAGCAGCCATGAGGAATTACATTAATACTTAGCCTGGAAAACTAGTGTGACTTAAATGCCTGTAGCAACTGAGATTCCTTGATCCCCGGTTAGATGATACATAAGAACCTGTTCCTTCTAGTAAACCAAAACAAAATCAAGATGACAACAATTTTGGCATAACTACTTTAGTTATTAAGGGGAGTTAAGGGGAAATAAAAGCCTTACAGACTGGTCTAAATGGATGATAATGCCTTTGTTCTCCTTAGAGTTAACTCTACTTCTATGCATACTAAAACCTTGGCTCTGGTTACAAGTAAGTCCAGTGAAAAAACATACCACCTTGCTGCTCTCTGGTATGTGATTTTCCAAGTGAATGCTCATTCCTGTGGAGTTACACCTTGTTTCAAGAGCCAGTTGTTCTCCTTTAATTCAAGTTGTTCTTATACTAGTACAACTACAGAAGGAGCTAGAAGAGACTTAAAAAGATCACCTCATATTATTCCTATTGAGAGATACAAGCAAGTACAGTTAGACCCTCCTTGAGACTTTTTTGTGTCTAGTCTGTTCTGGGAATCTTTATTCTCAAAAGCTATTCCACAACTTCTTTAATCATGTGTTTCACAAAACTACACATATAAATGTGCCTAACTACACATACAAACAAGTTAGTGAGAATATGTAGAGGGCCAAATCACATAAATACCAGAGTATTAGGCAGCCACCACAGAAACCTGCATACCTGCAGCAGTTATTATTTTTCTATTACCTATCCTAAGTCATACTACCTTTTTTCCTGCCCTTTTTTAATGGAAGACAAAATCTCCTGTAAAGCTTTTCACTTTTCATGAGATGTCTCTCCCACAGCCATTATTTTTTCCTATGAGACAAAACAAAGACATTTCCTTCAGAATTTTCTTGCAGGTCATGTTATCAAAGCACTTTATCACAGCTGCTGTATACAGTCCTCTACCTGAGACCTCTTCAGTGCTTAGCAGAGAATAATATTTATGTCCTCTTACACGTAACATTCCTTTTTCACGTGTCTCAAGATGGTGTTAATGTTTCAACTATAAACCAAAGTTTTCACTGGCTAGACTACTTTATCTTATCATTCCTCTTTCAATACTTATGCAAAACACACCTTTTGGATTTTGACTCATTGTGTTTGGACCATCTCTCCAAATTGTCAAAATCATTGCTTTTCAAACAACTTTTTTGGGAACTCTTTTGAATATTCCAGTGAAGGCATAGGATCCCATGTAGTTAATTTAGGCCTCCTGATAACAGGCTTGCTTTAGTCATTTACCCTTCATGACTCATTATAAGCAACCAGTGGATGCAGAGGGTCTGTGAACCACGGCTTAATTTACCATCCTCATCCTGAACTTGTCTTGAATTTCAACATGCTAATACAATATCCCAGCTTGCTGCTGTCCACAAATACATCCTCTGTACTCTACCAGCCATATAGAACAAAAACAAACAGAAGATACATTGAACCTCTTTGAAATGTCCTCTCAGTTGTCAGTGAGCCATTGACAATACTGGGACATCTTTCCCCAACCACTTTCGTGTTCACTTTACAACAATTCACCAGTGGTGATTGGATGGTAGAATTCACCACCCATTTTCTATGAGGTAGTCAAGAATACCACATACAGTCACTGCATGAAAAAAAAATAAGAAAGCCAAGATATCTCATCCATGTACTGTTAATCTTTTATCTACTAGGCTGGCTATACTGCCAATAAAGGTATTAAAATTGTCTGCCAGTTTGACCTTGATAAATCTATACTGATTGCTTATCAATCTTATTATCCCAGAGGTACTTATAAAGCAGCTATTTAATAACTTGTTAAACAAATGTGGGGGATTAAGGTTTCATTGACCAACTTATAATTCCTTTCCTCTTCAAGGTTTTATTGACTAGTTTACAATTCCATTCATTTTCCTCAGCACCTATTAAAAAAAATGGAGGAAAAGAGAAGAGCAGGGGAAGAGTAGGGAAGTAAAAGGGGGTGGGAGGGGGGGCAAGAAAGGGGGCGAGAAGGGGGGAAGAGCGGAAGCAACAAAGAGAGAGAGCAAAAGTGAGAAAGAAAAAGAAGTAGGGAATGTAGTTTCAAATTTGCTCTTCCCTATTTTTAAAAAGAATCTCATCCTGGCTTCCCAAAGACTCTCTGAAAAGTTGAGCTAAAGGGGCCCTGACATAGGGAAGAAGGATAATGATGACTGTTCAGTTTTGCAACCTCTCCATTCTTACCTGAGCACAGTAAGCTATTAAAATCAGTAAAAGAACATGGTAAGTTAATCACACAGAAGTGTTAATAGTATGCTGAGGCCTCCGGAAAGGACAAAGGAAAGTTGAGACAAGTGGACTTATATTGGTGACTCCAGATCATGCAGATGAAAACATTTCACTGGATTGCTGCCTGAGGAAATACCAGTTGCTCAAAAGTTTTTTAAAAAATAATAACATTGTAGGCAAAAAAATAGCTTAAGTCACTAACTTTTTCGTTTACCTTCAAACAGTGTTGAGAGGCAATAAAACAGACTTTCAATAGATGCTTAAAAGTGCATTTTTTAACAACTTAGTAAACATCTCTGGCTAGACTTGGTAAGTGGGGTACTGCTTGGGTATTGCCTTCAGGTGAACCACTAGGAATGCACAGGTAGCCAGTGGCCTCCATTCTCCTGGTCTGAGGCACTCCTTACTGCTATAGCAGGGGACCATTATGCTAATAGAAATTTGCTGATAGCTCTCAATTGCAGCTAGCACTGTCTCTTTACTGCCAAGTTTTCCAAACCATGAGTGTCTAAAAAGGCCTGTAGTTAAAAAATTCCCCATTAGGCTGCAGGGATGGAAAAGACACAAGACATTCTGACAGGACACAGAGAATCAGCAGACAGAGCAAGAAGGCAAGCTTTTCTTCTGTATTTGAATTCAAGTAAAAGAAATGCCAGGTTACCTAGGAGGTAGTCTGAACTACCTGAATTCAGCATGTGAAGAAGACACTACTCTACTTATATGTAGTTACACACTAATCAGTTAAAGCAGCCTGCCAGAACCAATTTTATCATATGTGCACTAATTTAAATACTGGTTAAACTAGCCTATTTAGCCTAAAAGGAACATTACAAGGTGCTTTTCTCCTTTTTTTTTTTTTTTATAGAAGAAAAATAAAAGGAAGTTTTTAAAGGGAAAGAAAATTAAGGGAAAGAGAGCAATCAAAAACTATTTCCCCAAATTAATCAATGCAGAAAATTTCTAGCATTCATGCACTCTAATTCTATTCTCCATCAATGCTAGCTGCCACTATAGATGGTGAGTTACCTTAAAAAACACAACGTATGTTCAAAACCTACCTGTAGCCCATAAAATAGAGACACTCCCATGATCAGCACCCATTCATCAGTAAAATATCTGCACTTGTTCTTTTAGCTTGATCAGCTCAGGGCCTATGATATTACTTTTGTCGAGTCACTGCACAATTTCAGTTTGCTGTGTTCAATTAATATATGAGATTCCAGCAAGTACAGAGCCTCACACCAGAAAGTAGAGTGCTAAAGAAGTTAAACTTACTCAAAACCCAGTTAGAAGAACTGAATTGAATACTAGCACATTAGAGAGAATCACAACAACATACATGGATGAAGGAGGATTGATTTAACACATTTCTTATCCCTTACTCCTGACAAGTGTCCACATTTCATTAAATAAATTCAGATTTTAAAATGTTTGGGGTTTTTTTTCACCAGCAATAACTGTTTATACCTTATTGTTCAACAAATACTTGGCTGAGATCAACCTTGCCTTTACTATGATATCTTAGAGTAATTCAGAAAATCCTGGCAAGGGTTCTAGGTCCACATTGGCAAATATCAATTTACGGAATCAGGAACCCTTCCACTGGGTTCTGAATCAAAATTTTACTGAATAGGATCAAAGACCGGACACTGCATTGAATTGAATAAATTATTTTTTAAAGTTATGTATTAGACAAAAGAAATCACTTTGCACAGAAGATAGCTCTTGAAGTAATTTGACTGGACAGTCTTACTAGTTTAAGAAAAAGAGACATACTAACTGTCTGATCCTTTGTTCAGAAGCAACATGCTTCCACTGATTCATCACCATGTGTCCAGTGTACTTGTGTAATAGACATCATACTGCTTCATCCAGTTCCTTCAACTATTTTGTGCAGAACTAAAGGTAAATTAGGGATGACCTGCAATACACCTATCTTAAGTATCACATGAGAAAAGGTAAGCCAAATATTTGACTAAGTTAATAGTCATCTTTCTAGTAATTTAGAAATAAGCACCAACTATTCACATAACAACAAAACATCCTGGAAGAGAAAAGGGGTGCCTTGAACAGCAGCCTATTCCATGTCTCCCCTTCCTACAACATAAAATTCTTCATTATGTATTTGTTTGTACAGGACTTAGATAAACATTTTATTTAAACAGATCCTTCAGTCTATAAAGATGGTTTATAGCTCCCAGTTTAAACAATTACAGTGCTGCACACTTGACTAACAGATTGCCTCAGTATACCTTAACAATTCACAAACTTGCTGAGTGAACACCATCAAAGCAAAAGTGCCAGTGTTAGAACTAAACAGCAGCAACAGAGGAGTGTCAGCATGTAGTTTTACTTCAAAACATCCCAATGCATTCAGTAGTACTTTTCATATAGATGTTCCAAAAGAAGTCCTAATTCCTTCTCCTTTTTTAATCATTTAGTTCAAGGCAAAAACATCCACATCTGAGCTAAGTAGAGATTATTGTTTATAAGAACATTTTGTCAGACAAATCCTGTTTTCAGATACATAAAATGTATTTATTACTCCAATTACTATACATTCATGCTCCCAGTGAATTAAAGAAAACTCAGGAGATTAGAAAACTAATTAACAAGTTTCTAATGACATGTTAATTCATGTCACCAGAAAACAAACCATGTGTTTCTGGTTTATACACCTTCCCCTCCCAACCTGTCAATGAATTCAGTCTCCTCCATCATTATCTTTTTCAAGGTCCCAAGTTTTAGTGCTGGGTGTTTATGTGGGTGTCTCTACAATAGCAACATTGTTTATCTAAGGCCAAGGAAACTATACATGCAGTGGATATGTTATATTGCTACAAAAATAAACCAAAAGCTGATAGCTCCCCTATCTGTCTTCAAAAAAAAGAAAGGAATACCCTTGCAGTGATTTCACAATACAGCCTAGCACCATATGTTTTTGTGTTGGGCTTTTTTTTGTTGTTTTTGTTTTTCTTTCCTCTTGAAGAACTAGAGCAAACTCTATTATGCATGAGTTCAGAAAGCGCGAGTCAGCCAAAAGTCACAGATCTCTCAGGATTGACATGTCCATCTGTCATTTCACAGCAGGAGAACAATAGCAGCTTTAATATAGACACAACAAGCTCACACAACCCTCACACAGCCAGACAGAAAATTTGCCTTAGCTGATAGCTAGCTGCCTTTGAAACTCCAGACTGATGTTTCTGTGTAGCACCAGGATCAATTCCTGCTTTCTTTCTTCTGTGTTTTTAAATTCCTCTCTTGATCATAGCAACCAAAATACAGTCAGTTTACCACTTGCAATCTCTACAGAGCTTTGAGAAAATCAGATCTCAGAAGCAACAGAACTCAAGAAAGAATAGAGCATACTATTCTTTAACAAGCAATTTTTCTTCTCTTGGAGCCTCTTTCAGAAGTAGGTGATCCATAAAGCCTGACAAAGACTGTACTTGTATTCACATAATGATTTTCTAGAGCCATGCTCAGCAGCCTCCAATTATCTTCTCCACAAATATATTTAATAGAGACCATATTGCATTGCTTCACTTCTACACTGAAAAAAATTAACTTTGATTTTTTTATTCATTTCATATCTGTAGAACTTGAAAACAAAAGTCCTAGACACAAAAAGAATTACTTGTGAAACATCCTAATTTAAGCTTTAAGTCACTTTGCAGAAGAATTGTCAAAGCATTGGTTGCAGTTCAAGGCAAAGAAATTGTCACTAATAACACTTAATCAATTCATAAGTCAAAAAATAATCTCACTAGGCCCATATGTGAAGTTTTTGTATGCATTTGGGGCTTTTTTCCCTATCAGTCTCATTGGGTTTTGATTACATCAACTTTGTAACACTGGCTTCTTCACAGTTCCCACATTTTACAAAACTAAACAATTACTAAACAGATAGTGCTGGTATCCTGTGCCCTACTGTAAAGTTTGTCTCACTGAGAACATGCTTCTAAAACAAGTTTGCTAGTAACTGAGGGCACACTAGAAATGTACACCTTGGAATACCTTCAGAAGGCAGTGTTGGGCTTTAAAACTAAATAAACCCCAAAGTAAGCAAAAGAATCTTAAACGTGGCATAAGATGAAGGCTGACATATTACCCTGGAAAAAACTTGCCAGTTTTTGTTCAAGAACACTATCATCTACATTTCCTCTTTTCAAGGACTAAAAAGACACTGAGAATGGTGTTGTTCCAGGACAGGAAAGAAAATAAAGAAGCTCGAGAAGGAGCAAAAATAAAATGCCCAGAAAATGAAGATGGAATGGAAATATATGCATATTACTGACAGAAAGTATGCTTTATACAACATTTGAATTACAAGGTTTCATTTCAAAAATTTATCTGTGCCTCTCAAGTATTTCTGGAAATTTTCCAGACACTGGCTGTAAAGTTCTCCTTAATAAAAACATTCCCCTTTTTGAAACTATAAAGCAAACTCATTTTCTTTTGACATCCCACAAAGATGTAGTTCAGTCCCACCTAACTAACAAAGGCAATTAATCATGCACTAACTCTTAGTCCTTGAAAGTTTTCTTGGTAGGAACAGTACATAAAACTGGAACAAAGAATACCTCAAATCCCTAGATAGCATACATATGTCACAGCAGGGAAAAAAAAAAGGCAGGGAAAACTCTTTCAGAAGGGCTTTGTTTTAGTTTGGTTTTGGATGGCAGGGGTTGTTTGCTTTCTCATCTGTTTTGAGCTGGGAATAGCCTGAAGCCACAGATAGCAGAGATTGGGCAGGAGTAAGAGTGCAGCTGGAAAAGTCAAAAGGTAACAGTGAATCAAATTCTTCACCATTAAGCAATGGAAAAAGAGTTAAAACTCCCACAAAGGAAAATTAAATCTCAAATATCTGCTTTCCACTTGTATCCAGATCTGTTAATGTGGTTGGTCATTTTCCTTGTATATCACTACTTCTTGTGAAGCCATGCCATAAAACCTGTATTTTCCAGAAAGAAATGCCTTCCTAAATAACAGATTATTTTAAGCGTATTTCAATATATTTTTCACTCTGCAAAACAAGCTATGCTCTATACAGTAACAAATTCAAACTCTAACAGGACAATTTCCACTTCCCAGCAAGATTAACTAAGTTGACTTAGTTGATGCAAACTTATCCTTTAAAAAAAATAAAGTTTCCGATAAACATTACAGTTCTCCTTTTTTTTCCTTACATCAAGGTCCACAGATCCATTGGAATAGGCCCTGTGCCTTCAGGAAGCAGAGCAGAAAATAGTTTTCTAGTGTGGAAAAACAGCACGCTGTAAACAAGCATTGCCCCCCATTGCCAGGTCTTTCCCCCTCTGCTTTTCTCCTCCTGTGCTGCTTCAGAAATCAGATACACTGATAATATCTGCAGGATATAAGGACAAAAACTGAAAAAGAAAATGCAGAATTCTGAACTAGAATGTGACAGATAACTAGATCCTTACTCAAGTTGTGCAACAACTGTTTGTTCAGGGCAGAAAGCTCCTAAAGGACTCCATATTAACAGTAAAATGAAGGAGGAACAGTTTTCAAATTAATACAAGAGAGTTAATGGCCATGGCAGTTAGAAGGAATGGTTTCACAATTTAGAAACATTTATTTTTCCTAGGAAAGTTCTCAAATTCAAATATAATCTCCCAGTGGAGAAGCAGTAGATCTCAGGACATGGCAAGACATTTTATAACAGTGTTGGGAGAAATGAAGTCACAATCTATAAACTGTACGGCTGGATTAAAATTTGTACCTTAAGGAACCATTTAACGTTAGGATCCTACTTTTCTCACATGTGTTAATACTATTAGTATAATATCATTATACTTTTGCCCAAAACTCTCATAAAGAGAAATTAGGGTTATGCTTGACATGTTTAACATGGTATTTAACTGCTAGACTTTACATAAACCAATACAACACTTGTCAACATCTTTCTGGAGCCTGGCTCAGCAATGTACCACATCATCCAAACACTCCTTCTAAATTCATATGAACCCAGATGGAAGCCTGCTATTCACCAGGAAAGTCTCTCCGCCAAGGTCCATTTTCAAAGCCTCTGTGTTCTGTTAGACAAACCAAAAAGCAACAAGTTTCCCAGTCAAATATGCATAAAAACAGTGTCAGGGACATTCTTTCAGTCCTATATTTTATTCCATTATGGGTGACAACTGAAAGTATAAGTTTGAAGTCTTATGCAAATATAGCCTTAGAAAAAAAGAAATGAACCCCATCACCACTTCGCACTCTGTCCTCACACAGTGGCTGGCAGAACGGGACTATCATTAGCAGTGTCCAGATGCAAAGAGAGTTATCACAAACTCATTGGCAGGACTCATGATGTGCTATGTACTTCCACCCCACTGCAAGAGCTGCTCTGCCTGCTGGCAACATCACACAAGTGCCAGTCTATCTTTCTTGTAAACACAAGAAGTGTGTGGACAGTTTACAAAGCAATGAGAAACTGATTCCTCTGTATCAGGATCAGGAATAACTGCAGCTTCCACAACATGTATCAACATACCTCAGCACATACCTGCTGTTCATTTAGGCAGGAAGAGTGTGACATCTCAGTGAGCAGCAGGTAAATGGAGCAGTCCCTCGAGCGCCATTAAACTGAATGGAACCAAGAAGATTCCTTCAAGCAGTAGTTGCTCTTTACCATCGGCAGATGCAGAAGTGGATGATCCCCACTGCAGATGAAGACGGGGAAAAGCAGACACGCACAGTGACTAGATTAAGTAGCTCAACAAGCGAGTGTGTCTCTGCAAGACTGCAAATACTCTGATAAGTCTCAGGAGGAGCTAGACTTTGTTTCTGTGGTATCATTTACTCCTTGCTGCCAACAACTGCCTCTCCCATTAATGTTTTTGCAGAGCATAACCTTGTACCTGGAAAGGCTTATCTTAGCGTGGCAGTGCCACGTCTCCCAGCCACTCCTCAATCCAGACTAATCCATACCAGGGCCACAGCACCACAGCTTTCCTTGTTGCATAAAGCACTACTCAATTTCCAGGAACAGACCGGCTTATTTTCCTCTTTCCAAAACTAACATTACTGCTACTGTAACCCTGAAAGAAGAGACACCCGGGGGAGAACCAAATGGTAACAACAGAAGTTGTGAAAACAAAATGGCTTCCTTCCATCTGGGAAACACAACTGCTAGAGAGGGTACGAGGGGAATGAGAATGCTTTGAAGAGGATTCTCCACATTAAGTATTTATTTAGATGTGTCAGACAGACAGTGCCCTGCTGTGCTTGTCCCCAATTATCTGGAATCAGAAATAAGATGGGGAGCAGATTGCAAAGCTTTGATCTGAAGCAGAACAAGGCTGGTTTCATGGTATCAGTCATGTCACGGCCTTTACAAGCAGCCAAGGCTGAGATCGGTCCCTGAAACTCCCATACATCTTATAGACTCCTGCATCCACTGACCTCCTTTGATCAAAATGATGAGTAGACCCTTTTGCACCCAAAAGGGAAGCATCTGGTAGAAGAAAGAGGCCTACGTGTCACTCAAGGCTGTGGTTTCAGGAGCAGCCAAAACAGTTTGAATGTTTTGTGCTACTCAGACAAGAGCATAACAGAGGCCCTCCTCCATCTGCCCCACATCTGGCCGCTCAGTCCCATCTTCTTCCCTCCCTGACACCAGCACATGACAGACCCTCCTAACATGACACTACATTGAAAAGTCTAGATACTTTTTCTCTTGAGCTAGTGCCCAAAGGGGAAGAGGAGGGCTGGCCACGAACAGAGCCAGGGTGTGCCCTCACTCGGTTCTGGATGACCAGGACACTGGGCTGCTCTCTTCCACTACCATTGGAAAATGTTGCTTCATTTATGGCATTTCAAAACATCTCTAATTTGCCCCATCTGTTATACTTTTCCTCGTACCATTTGACAGAAGTCAGGCCCACATATCACTTTTTTCTGATGGCTACAGATGTCTCTGCTTTCTACTAAGACTGCAGTAGTGAACGATACTCAGCCTTGGTAGTTCCTCATGCTAAAGCTTCCAGCAGTTGTGGCAGAAGATAAACAGAAATTCTTTCAGATTTGGGAGACCTATCCAAAAATGTTGTTAGCTTGCTTGTTTGTTTTAACTGACTGGAGGGTAAAACAGCTTAATATAAACAAAATCATTTTCTTACTGAGTAACACAAATACAGTTAAGTTTGTAGGTTTGCCACATATATTTCATTAAAATAAAACATCTGTAAATTAAGTAATGAGGGCATGCTAGTATTATGTGTCCTACACATTTTAACATAGACAGAGTCACAGTATTTTGTGTAGTAACCAACAAATGGATGTAGTTTACAAATGTGCACATAAAATTATCCCATTTCAGGGATAAATGCACATTTCACAACTTAGTTAGAAAATACAATGCTTCCATCAGGTATTATACCTCATGCCTGCCACTTGATCTTCATTTGCTTGAGAAAACTAAGTTTAATGTATATGATAATAACTGCTAATTACCTTTTCTAGTATATTTAATGTTACAACAAAACACAAACTTGCATCTTTCACTTCCACTAGGCAAGCATCTAGGATCTCCTAAAACACCGAATATGCTTCATATAGCAGTTTGCAATTACAAACTTTAATGGCCTAAACTTATCCACCAGATAACAAACTACTTTATCTGCCCATATCTGAATGTACATCTGATCATTTGAAGTACACCCCAAGTGATAAATTGTGATTGTTAAATCTACACAGCGCTTAAGAAAATCTGCCCATTTACCACCATAAACATCAGCAGAAGCTCTTCAGTGGTTAATGACCAAAAAACCAACCAAACAAAAAAATCATTTGCCTCATACCATCTGAATACTCCTACTTAATTGAGAGTGCCAAAATTATGTTAGAGTAAACTTTATACCCAAGCTTCACTACGGCAAAGATAGAAACCCTGTGAAGCTAGGTTCTCTCCTGATAAGAAACATCAAGAACTGGCCATTATGTAAAACAGACCTTTATCCTTTGTAAGTGATAACAAGGTAAACCGTGACAGTGGAGGAACCTCTTGTCTCAATCTAGATAAAGGAATCTTTTTTCAGGTAAGACTTCATTTGCATCCTTCTTTGCAAGCAAGGGAATTGACAAGCTTAAGAGGGCAGAGACTTCACCAAAAAAAAAAACCTCCTAACAAAAACTTTTATAAGGAATTTCCAAGTTTTCAAAAACAGCACACAGTTCTCACACATTTACGACAAGCTGGTAATATAAAGGTTTTTTAACAGATTAGATAAAGATTCTTGTAATTCTGGAAGAAAAACATATGAAGTAATACTGCATAGAAAATGTCATACTAGGAAAAACAGTGTAAGTAGGACAACAGCATTCAGCCCAGCAATGCACATGCCATAAGCAAACCACTGGCTACGACTCATCAAGGAGCAGCTCAATGGTGCTCTGTTGACTACATCAAGCTTCCTGAAACCTGCCTGCACTGGATCCTGTTTGAAATGGTGAGATGTTTTAATTCCCAGGTCAGAAGGCATTTAGCAATTATGTTCTTTGAGATGATTAATATACCAAATAAAAGGGGAAAAAAAAAAACATTAAAAAAAGTCCATTTTGTATGCTTTTAGCAGAATCCCACTTCTTTGCTCCTATTCAGCCACATCAGGAATTACCTTCCCAGAAAAACGCTTCTTTTTTCTTGGACACAACCAGCCTCCTTACAAATGAAAAGGAAAAAACCCAACAAAACCCACCCAACTCTTTTTCCAGATCTGATGCCAAATTAACCTTATCCTTTTCTTTCTAGCTCTCCCATCCATGTCAAACTCCTACTACAGGTGTTGCAGAGAAAATCAGATGGGACCATAGTTTTAATTAATTCTCATGTGGCCCGCATGCTACTTACACACTAAATACATTGAAGCTCAGTTCTCAGCAAATGCAGGATAAACCCAAACCAGTCTCCAGGATATTCCACATTTTAAATCCACCCACAAAAGAGCTGGTTTTAAATCAAATTAATGCACTTCCAACACATAAGTATCTCTGTGTCTCTGCATCTGTCATTTGCATCTCTAGCACGCAAAGCTCCGTGGACCTTTAGTTAACTGCAGCAATAACTTACAAGTACTTTTCTTTCCTCCAAAACATTGAAAGTAAGAAAAAAACAAACCAAAACAAAAGAAAAACCCCACAAAACCACAACACTCTCTGGCAACAATATAAAATAAAAGTATATCCCATTGTAATTCAGAAAAAAGGCCTCTCAACCTAAGAATTCAGTCTAACAAACATTAGCTTCTTCCTGCAAGTGTGGCTTATAAATCCAGTCTCCACTCCATTCTGGAGGGTCAGATAAAATCTATTGCTTCTTAATTAGCAAAATATTTAACCAGTCTGAAGAATCACTTAAAGAGAAGTCAATCCCTTGAGTCCATGTGTTTAAACATTAACATTTTCAGTCTGCAGAAAAAGTATAAACCATTTAGCCCTAAGAAACTTATTTGCAGCCCATTTCATTTGATGTGGAAATATATACAACAGCCACAAGCAAGTGGCAACATTAACACAAGAAGTAACTTTTTTAATATTTACTTAATTATAACCAGGAACCTGATGGTCTGAATGCTATTTCTACCTCTTGATAATCAGAAAAACTAATTTAAACCAATTTTCTCAATCAAATTCTTCACAATCATACCTAACAGAAAAAAAAATCTCTGAAAATTTTACCTGGTTAAAGATTTGAAGTCAGTTGCTGGATAAACCTCATTTTCTCAACTAGCAGAGAAAGCAGACTTTTCTTATATTTCTTCAAGTGAGGATTACAAATTTTTAGAAAACAAACCCTTTTTTTTTTAATAAAGAATCCATTTGTGACAATCTTTTCAGAAAAACTAACATACATTACTAGAGCTCCAAGGAAACACTCTTATGCAAGCACCAAAAGCAAAAGATATGCTTGAGAATAGATTAATTTTACCTTTAATCCTAGCACATTTAAGAAAACCAAATTACTTGACTTTGATCTATGATAAAAAGCAGTCAGGGATAGGGAGCAGTACATCTTCCACTGATTTTTACTGGCGCCATGGAAATAATCAAGTTCCTTGGAAATAATCAAGCTGTGAATATGAGGAATGTCTCACAGTGGTAAACAAAGGCTACACCCCATCACACACTTCCAAATTATACTAGCAAATACCATGTAATTCCCATTTTATGGTGATACTGTGTGTCAAACAGCTTGTAATTAGGTGTGTAAAGTTAACATCAAATTGCTTATGCTGGCACCTAAAATCAGAGCTGGGAGGAAGTTAGCTTCTGAAATATGAGTCTAATGAGACAATGAGGTAGCAGACAGCATGTCCACCTACCCCACGGCACTGACAGCTCAGCACACAGCTCATTGTTAGGCTGGAAATTTTCTTTCACTAGTGCCAAAATATGGGCACTCCTTTTATGTGGAACTGTATGTACCAGAAGCCCAACACTTGCTTTCATCACCAGTTACAGAAAACAATCCAAAATTCTGATTAAATCATGAGATGAGTGTGATTCTTTACACTACACAGACTCTTTGGACATTTTATATTGTTCATATATTTAAGAAGTCACCTAAGTCCAATCATGCTTCTAAGCAAAGGGACCAGGAATTATAACGCCCCACTTCCCACTGCACATACCAGCTAAAAAGACATAGAGAACCAGGTTTCTTCAACCATTTTCTCCTTCCTTCTGGCTCTCTTTTTCTTAACATGAGTGTGTCAGGTTCAATAAGACGGGTAAGTCCTCCAACTCCTCTCCCTCAGACAATTCTGTATCTTGGTGGTGAGGACACACAGCTTGGAGGTAGTGACCACTCATAGGTCCCCTGGACTGCAGAGAGATGTGAATACAGGCCATTCAGTTTCAGTGCAAGAACTCAAACTAGCAGGCAAAGGAAGGTGGCAGTATTATCTCTTAAGCCAACACACTGTGAGACTATGGAGCAAGGTATATCTTTTATAACCTACATGTCCTCGTGAGACGATCCCATTTTGGTAGAGATGACCAGCACACATGCCAGCTAAGTACCTGTACTCCAAAGGTAAGCAAGAGATGAGCAACCCTTTTCACCGGCTAACGCTGTAAGTCTCACCATTCCCTTGGAGATCTCTGGTTCTCACTACTTTCTCTATAAACATTGCAGGCTATAAGCTCAGGTAATGTGAATCAGGTGCTGAAATTTTCAGCTCTACATGCGGCTGGTACACAGAGCTCCTTTGAAATTGTACCCAGCACTTTATGACTTAATATACTGGCATATCAATTTCTGGCAAAATTTTAAAGCAAGCCATTCTGAAAACAAATTTATGGAAGAAAAATGAGTCAAGGGAGAGAAAGGTTCCTTTTACATGTATAACTCATTTTAATTATCATCCTGAAGGCAGTTCAGTTAATTGAAAGAAACCTCTGAATACTCACTCCTTTTCTTATTAGGTGAAAGTCATTGCACACTCAGACTGGGAAATCATAAGATGAAAAACAGACCTTGCTTGATGATTATAGAGTAAAAATACAAAATGCAGTAAAAATGCTATTTTCAAACCCTATCAATTACATTCAGGTCTTCAAGGATGCATCATTTCATACAAGAGAAGTATCAAAAAAAGCATTCAAACTTAAGAGAGGGGAAAAATTCTAGGCCACAGGTTGCTGCCAAGATAAGCTCTAGTGGGGTTCATCAGGCCAGCTGAACGTGGCAATACCACACCAAAATGTACATGACTGCACTGCAGGAGGGACTATGCTGAACACACTCACCAGGGTAGAAAGTGCAGCCAGAGATGCAGAGGTTATCCCAGCTGGCATGAAAGAAGCGCTGCAGCTCAGCCAATTTCAATCTCTGCTAACTTTTTTTTTTTTCAGGTAGGATTTTTTTTAGAGTCCTCAAAGTGCAACACCTTAAAGGACTTCAATGTTCATAAGTACTGTATGGCATACAGTTTAGCCAAGAATCTGACATAAAAACCATGGTTTTGTCTGATGGACTCTGTACAAACAGACATAGCTAGAAATATAGCTAATCTTATGACCAGCAAATGAAATAGATTCCTACTTTATAGAGCTAGAAAGGAAGGACTGCAATGTAACTCAAGCCATATGACATCCCTGAAATAATTCAGTGTTGAATTACAGTTTATTTTTCATGAGGAACTAAGTGTAATCTAGATTCTAGAATTGCCCATAACTTTCCTACTGACACCCTAAAGCAAATAAATACACTAGAGGGCAAAGTCCCCAGTCCACTATAGATTTCTCTGGCTTTTCTGTGGTGACAGTCAACATCATCAATGATTCACGGCTATTGGCAGAGTATTCCAGTAGCAGTTGTACCAGTGCCAAATACATAGTATAACCTCAATTCCAAGGCAGAGCATCTCATTTTTAACATCCAGGAATCACAACAGTCCTTTCCAGGCCTACTGATATGTTCAGAGGTCATGTTGAGCTGATTATCTGCTGCATCTCTCTATTCAGAGTTGCCACGCTTCACACTGGACATGCCCAGGAGAGTTATTCATGTTTCCTATCAAGATGCCTTTGACTTCAGAATTGCCATTAACCACACTTGGCTTACCAACATATTAACATTACTGTCTCTTTGTTGTTTGCCATCACACTAATTGTAGTATGTCATTGGTGGGGAAAAGAATGCTTTTTCCATCACTTGTGATTTTTACATTTGCATGGGATGCTCAAACAAGAACTAACTCAGAAATATCCTAATGCCTCCATTGCCCAGAAGATCAGGCTGCCTGACCACAGGGGTCATTTCAGGCCTTGTAAGCTCTGATATTGTGACTCTTCAGAGGCTGGCAGGGGTAGTGTGACTTTTGTTTTACATTACCAATAAAAAGATCAATGAAGAGCCAGCAGTTTATCTCCAAACCCAGCTTCAGCATGACGACTCCATGTTTACAGTGATACTAAGCACCTGTCATTTAGCCAAGACAAAGCAGATGCTTTGATTTTGCCTTGTTCTACTTCATGAACAAATACGGGTGTTGAAAGTTAAATACTTTACATAAACCATCATTATCCATCAACTGAACTTCTCACTTCATGTAAAAACGTTATCAAGTTACTTTTATCAGATAAATTCTCCTCAAACCCATACCAGTTAGTATTAGTTTTATACACTTCTTCCAGCTCCTAATAATCCAATTTCATGATAAGTGGCACAATGTCTTACCCTAAAGACTGGGTTTTCCAGAATCCCCATCCAGCCCACCCAGTACCATTTCCCTGGAGGATGCAGAATGCAGTTTTCAGGTAGCCCCTACTGCTTAAGAAGCAAAATACTGCTGCCTACCACAACGTAAGGCAGAGCACCAAGCTGAAGCTGCTGGCGATGGGAGCAAGTGACCATTTCGTGTGTACCACTGCCCACTATCAATCTGTTCTTACTTTCTTTATGCAGCAACAGCAATCTGACTGTTCCAGGCTGACAGCACAATCCACCTACCTATCTGTACACCCAGCTGCTTTCCTAACTTTTCCTTCCCTGCATCCATAACAAAACCCAGATACAGCTCACAAGTCTACATTACACAGCATTAAGTCATCATACATAATCTAATAAACTAGAGACAAAACACTTATGTCATACTTTAGTCTCTGAAACTTCTCCAGAATTAATAAAAAAAAAAAAAAAAACCCATAAAATAAACTGGAGGGAGACATGATGAGGATGGGGACGTATAATGAATAGCATTAACAGAGAGAAGAACTCACTGCTCAGCTTTTCCAAATATTCTGCATGCACTTTATTTGGCCTAGGTGATTTTAAATGATGCTGTTCAATGGCTGGTGTTACTGGGCTGGAATCTATTTTGTTATAAACCTGTGAAAACTGCTCCAGTGTCTCTTCCAAATACTGAACACCACTAGCTAATAAAATCCTTACTGGTTTTACACTCTCATTTATGGTTACACCATTCCTCTTGAGTAATGCATCAACAATAATGTTGCAATTTGATTTGCTCTTCATAGAATAAATTCAGCAGCCCTGAGCAATGTGATCAGGACAATCACACCCGTGGGGCAGAGTCTTGGTTTCTTTTAGGTAATATTTGTAGCTGGCTTCTCTTCTTTATCCAAAGACTGAAGTCACCTGTGATGTGAAAAAGGACAAGACTAAGTTCTGAGAACACTGATTATTATCCACGCTAATAAATGAAAACATAAAGTATTAGTGTGAAAACCAAAACGTTATTTTTGTATATTTGGAACCTAATACAGATATAGGGTGTGTCCTAGAAACGAGCAGAGATCTAGTGTGTAATGGATGGCGCTGGGAAGCATTCTGAGTTGCATGTAGTGGTTGTCAAAGAGCTACTCTGAGAATCTCTAAAACTAGAAATCCACATATAGCTGCATTCAACAGCTGGAGACTGCCAAGGGGGTAGTCTGTCTTTGAATACTTTTAAGAAAAAGTAGTTTTGTTTCATTTTAGGCCAACAGATTTGACTAAACTTAACATACAAATATAAAGCTAAAGGCTGTTTATGGCTGTTTCTAGTTATTAAAACTTCCAGCAGCATTTACAATTGATGCTGCAATATTCCCATAGTAAGCAGAGTTTTATAAAGGAAGACTACATCTCTTAAATGCTAGTAAGATTCTGAAACAACTGTAAAAAGACCCCATACTCTCAACATGAACTCGATATTTACATAATGGCCTTAAACCAAGAAGCTCCAGACAATACTAATTAGCAATCACTCCAGAAGAGAAAAAGAAGCTCACACAATGCTCACAGCATTATTTAACATACTCTGGTTCCTATTTTTGTTGTGTTTTTTTAAGCCCCCAAATGGCAACTGTGTCCTGTGACTCTAACAACTATAGTTCTCCCAAAAGCACCTGAAAGGTTATCATAGACAATTCATGGTGTAACTATTACCTAGTCTTACTGTGTTTTAGGAATTGGAATTTGTATCTTCAATGCTGTAATAACTAACTAATCAAATACATAAATAAATAGAATTATGTTTCTGTTAGTGACAGAAAATTTATTTTCCAGTCCAATTTCACAGAGGAAATTTCCTATTCACAAAGTACTCAGAAAACCTGACCTCAGTAGAGCAGTACAATCAACTCCAGCTTCTTCTGAGCAAAATCAAACACTTCCCAAGCTGTATCTATCTTGAAAGGCATGGCAGCTCTCAGAAAATGATTGAAAGCAACAGACAAAAGATGAGTGTTAGCTTTCCCCTTGGCCGTTCTGAGATTAAAAGCTGATACAACAGATTCAACATGACTCCCAGCTTCAGCATGGAAGCGGTCATTAAATGTTTGGAGGCTTTAAGGCCTTGTTCACTTGGTACCACATGACCACCACCCTCTAGTGGATCCCCTCCCCAAACCTGCTGACATGGAGACCAGAACTGTCCTCTAAGAGTCAGCCCAACAACGAAAATAAAGGTAACAAAATTGTGATGTATCCACAAGAAGTAGTATCGATGTAAGTATGACAATTTCTTGCTCACTTATCACATTCCTAAAGGTAACTTTGTATTTCAGGATGGAAAAAGAATAAAATTTCAAGAGTTCTCCATCAGGTAGAGGAGACTAATGAAATCTAGATGTGCAAACCTAACCAAAATTGCCACAAAATGGCACCATACACTCAAAGTATATGAATGTACACCACATACATAAAGAGCACAAGGGAAATATATTAGTGTACACAGCATATAGGTCAGTGTGTGCATCCTTGATAACAGTAATAGGTCTTTCACATAACATCTATTTCCTTTCATTATTATCTGCACTTATTATCTGCATTATTATCTCCTTTCATTATTATAATTTCTTTCTCAAATGCTCAACATAAGCTTTACCAATTGACTAAAGCTAAAATAAGCATAGGCTTTAAGGAACTGGCAGGGGAGGAGATAAAATAAGACAAGGTACTAAAGTAAGCATGTTAATTTCAGCTGAAAGAAGAGAGGCTCCCTTTAACAGGCATGTTTTCAATACAAAAATCAACACTTGACATTTTATCTAGAAACTAACACCAATGAGCCAAGATGGCTCAAATATGTGCTGCACTGTTTCTGTCAAACCAAAGGAAGCTCCAGTTTCAAGACTAATTTTGCATTTTCAACTATTTATAGGAGGAAAACAAAGGAAGTATTGGAGTCTGCTTTAGAAAAAAACCCAAATCAAGTGTTTTACAAATTTACCAGAATTGTCTTATATCATTATGTTAAAAAAAAATCCGTAGATATAAATGAAAGATCAGATGATACAATGCATCACACAATACCCCTCTGTTATATTTCAAAATACTGAGGTTTCTTAGAAGCACTTTTCCAGTAGTAGCCATGCCAGAATACAGCTGTCTAAAATGGTGAAGTATGCAAGTGCCTCACAACTTCAAAATTTGCATTCACCATAGATAATTAGTTTAATAAACCATACTTCCTGGTAATGTGCCACATCCCACCTCTTCAGGAAACAATAGAATGTGTGACTCAGATGCAGTTGGTCCCTGTACTTTTTCCAGCCTGAAAAGTACATTGTGAGCAGTACTTATTAACTCATAAAAGGGGATTTAGTTGCAAGATACTGGAAAGGGAATTGAAGCAGCTCATCTGTTCCTCCTGTTTATAATAACCTGCATTAAGATTTCCCTATTTTTTAAAGCAAAGGTCATATCTCCCTGTTTTGTTTGACCTCATTCACAGAATCATAGAATCATCAGGCTGGAAAAGACCCATCAGATCGAGTCCAACCATTCCTATCAAATACTAAACTATGCCCCTCAGCACCTCATCCACCTTCATTGTCTGTTGGTTACATTTAAAAGCTTCCAATGAAAGGTTTTATAAACCACCTCTTCACATCATTGCACATGAAAGACTGGGGGCTCTTCTACCAGCTGTTACCACCCCTATCCAAAATATCAAAGTCCCCAGTATTTATCCATGTTTTTAAGATAACAGTGACTTCATATAAGCTTGCTTTAACAAAAAGGAATTGCATGGCTACACCTGCTGAATGTCCAATGAAATGCAACAGTTACTGCAAGACATACAGCTTCTCTTGTTGTAAGCAACTACATGTATACATCCTCATACAATCAAAATATGTAAGTCCCAGTTAACATAAAAGGCACGCAGTGTTCTCCGTTCACATGGCCACATATCCACAGTGGACAAGAACTCAGTCCTGCTGCCTGGTGAGACTGTGGACTCCTCTGAAGTAAGACAGAGGCAGGATACAGTTTGCTATACATCCAGCTCAATGCCCTCTCTCTGCTTAAGACTGACAGGCCTTAAGAAAGAGAGGAGATAAGAATGACAGGTGCAGCCACATTAATAAAGAAAACAAAAAGAAAATCATAAAAGAGAAAAAATAATAGAAAAAAATGCTAGTTTAAAGGCACAAAATGGAAAAAATTCCCAGAGATAGAAAGTAGAAGGGTTAACGAGAAACCTACATATGTAAGTATTGTGGTGATCCTCCAGGTTCTGTATATTAAGGTCAAAATCCGATTTCCATCACAACTTCTAACTGAAGTTCAAGAACTAGTGAACATTAGCACTAATGAAGCTAAAGTTCATTTTAAAAACAAAACAAAAACCCACCCACAAACTGTTCTTAGAAACTGAAGACAGGGTACAGACAGTCTGCTCAGTTTAGGTCGATGCAAGACTGACCTTTACAGCACTGCTTTGTTAATGAAGCATCCTATTTAATTTTATCATATCTGACTAATACAATTTTTGGTATTTGATGGGAAACAGTTCCAGAGAAAATTATTTCAATACACAAACTAAGACTGACACACAGGCCACATTTTCTTCATTTCATCTTATTATCACCTTGCTTCTTTGACCTCATTTCACCACTATTTAACAAAGCCATTAAAAATAGTTTTGTTTTCCTCATAAATCACCTCACCAACCCTTTGATCCTTTTGACACCTTCTTCTTAATTTCTTTGATTCTATCAACATCTTTTCATGAGAGGTACCTTAAGCTGCCTGCAATTTGAACAAATGTAAACATACCCCAGGACAGAGAGGTGTGCTATAAAGCAGGCAAAAAACTACTTCTTCATTCCACCCTTTCTTGGTCTATGCAATATTTCACAGGCAATTGGAACGGACCTTTTTTTCATTACCATGTCAAATCTGCATCCTATGTATTTCCCATTTCTTTAAATATTAGCAGGCATCAGTTTGCTCAGATCCATTTGCTTTTCAGTACAAAATGCATAGCTGCACAGTATTAAATAACATCTTTCAAGATAAAATTCAGTATAGTGTTTTTCCTGCTGGTATTTAATTTGGAAGGGTTGATGCCGAATGAGAGATTATAGGATGATGTCTATTTCTGCCTCTATTTTCTTAACAGAGTCCTGTCCTGAGAAATTATGTTAGTTCTCCACCAGAGTAAACTGTGACTTCCAAAAAATTATTTAGGAAGTCATGTTAATTATGGTCAAATAACACTTTTTTCACATGTTTTCAAACAAAATTAGGAATCTGTGTGTACATCAGACTCAAAAGTTAACATTTCAGAAGTTAACTATGTAACAAGCAATCACAATATTATAAATCTTAAATATCAAAAAATTCTGAAACACAGTAATTTGCTTTAAGAATACTTTCCAGACAGTGCATGCCTTCCTTAATTTAAGTGTTCATATATTTAAATAGCTACCTACCATGTGCTGAAGCAAAACTAATGTGTAGGTGGTAAACATTCCAGCTGACCAAAATCATTAGTAAACAGACAAAAAAGTGAAAGGGAGCCAAGATAACTTCCCTCTAAATGCAGAAACTCATTTAAACATATGAAAAAAAAAAAACAGAACCATTAGGGAAACTAGTTTACCTTCTGTTTCTGAAAGGATATAATAAACAACAGATGCAACTACAGTGTGGGCCATGTCCAGGAAATCTGTGAGGTCTCTTGGACCACACACTCCTTCCAGAAAATTACATATAGTAATGATGAACTAACCAATTCAGAGCAATACTCAGATCATTTACATATGGCTAGAAAAGCAGAGACATTCACCAAATGGTCATCAGCACCTCAAGAACTATTACCATAGCCAGACTAACTAACCAAATGGCATGTGAGGATGTAGGAATAGTTACAAGCCTCTACGCTGGTTTGGAACACCAAATAATTCCAACCTGACAGTCTCCCGTTGACCATTTAATTTATTTTTTTAAATTTCAAGGTGTAAAAGCTTTCAGAACTGCAGAGCTCTCTAATCCACAGTCAGCAACCACAGAAACGGGGAACAGATCAGCTTGTGCCAGCCTACAAGTTGCAAACATCCAAATGTCCATGCAAAAGGAAAGGGAAAACCAACTACATCCTGATCATGTTAAATTACAGGAGAAAGAATATGAAATTTTTCATTCAATGGTTGCCTCTCTTCTAGCTGGCTGACAGGTTAAGTATGTCCGCCAAATGCATCCTGTCTTCAAAACAAAATAGATTAAATAGGAGCCATTCACAGAATCACAGAATAACCAGGTTGGAAGAGACCCACCAGATCATCGAGTCCAACTATTCAAAAGCTTGGCTTTCCCCAGAGCCATAATCCAGGCACAAGGACCAACTGAATCATTTATTGCACTGTGAGAGCACACAAACTTCATAGAAAAAAAAGGAAAAACAGAACAAAAAAAAAGATCAAGTTTCTGCTGTATATTCAGGCTCAGGCTGACTATAGCCATTTATAGTAATTTTCCCCTTTGAATATTTATCTCAATCAAATGAAGGCTCATACACACACAAAACCTATAAAAAGCATGCATGGAAAAATTAAGATTCAAAGCTTAAAACATCAATCAGCCTCTACTCACTAAGGACAATGCTGAGAAGCAATTTTCATTCCTCTCTTGGTTCATAAACAAAGACTATTACTACATTACTCAACCAATAATAGAGTAACAGCAACACACATTTTAAATAAAAGAAACACTTAATTTGAACTAGTTAAATCCAGAGCTACCTGGACATGTAACTCATGCAAGGTAAAATAATTTAGAGTTACATGCAAAACCAGAACAGTTGTGTATAGCAAAGACATTTTAGGAAGTTGGCAGTTACGAAAAGCAGACAGAAATGGTAGGTGGACATATTTATTATTTTTTAAACAGGACATTAGTTTCTCTGCAAGAGCAGCAGACAATTTCTATCATCTGGTAATGAGATAAACACAGATTACGAGGTATGCTGTTTGCTTCTCAGAAGCAAAATTGAGATGCCTGTTGGGATCCAAAGACAACAGACCACTCCTTGCTCTAAACAAAGAAGCTCACTGAAAGCTGTTGAGGAGAAAGGAAAGATCTGCAGATTTTGCCAGGACGAGTCCAGATTTTGGAGTCCATCTGTTGAGCCCTCGCATCCACCATTGCATCATCACTTAGACCGTCTGCCCGCTCCTTTCTTTGTGGGAACATTGCCCTGCATGCAGGAATGGCAGGAAGACATGCCAGGGGAGGTTTAGGTTGAATATTAGGAAAAGGTTCTTCACTCAGAGGGTGCTGGAGCACTAGAACAGGTTCCCCAGGAAAGCAGTCATGGCGCCAAGCCTGACATTATTCAAAAGGCATTTGGACAACATCCTCAGACACACGGTATGAATACCAGAGTTGTCTTGTGCAGGGATAGAAGTTGGATTAGGTGATTCTTGTGAGCCCCTTCCAAATCAGGTCATTCTATGATTTTTTTCTATAATTTTTCTTCAAGAAGTCTATGAGAAAGGAATTCTATGATTTCTTTCTATAATTTCTCTTCAAGAAGTCTATGAGTAAGGAACCAGTGCTTATTTGTTACTATTTCACGTAATGTTTCTAGCTATTCTTATCAATTACAGTTCATTTAGAAAAAAAAAAAAAAAAAACACTCGATCATACCTTCTTCCTCTCTGAATAAGGAGATATATAATGATGTTTTAAGCTTCTGAGGCATTGCAGGAAACCATGGGAAACTAACATTAAAAAACAAAACACCTCTTTCTAAAAAAGAAACGGGAAATAAGCTCTATGTTTTTGAGAACTTGACTGAAGAGGGGCTCATAATAGCCTAAGTCAGCCCACAAAAAAAACCCCAAAAAATAGTTATGGCTAGTTTTATTCCCCCTTAGACTGCAAAATGCTTCACCATACCACTCAATGGGACTGTAATTGCCCATTCTTTATCTATCGGACCAACATCTTCCCAAAATAGGCCGCAGCGTCTGAGAATTTTAGAGATCATGTGGAGTCTTAATACAAGTGTTTGCAAAGATGGCTACACATCTATTGCTCCCTCAGCTGATGAATGATGCCTCAGCCCAGACGGATAGATGCAGGTCTGATGCACTGGATTTTAATTAACTACTGCTTATAAATGTCCTTTCACATTATCAGACACAGAAAACCACAAGGAAGTAACAACAGCATTGATTATGATCAGTGTCTGGTTTTGTTCAGTGTTTCCAGTACAGGAATGCACATTGGAAAGAGACACATTTGTTTTCCAGTTTATCCAGCTTGTTTGATGCAAATCTGAACTCTTCATCCTGACTGGAAAAAGAAGTACTCAAAACCCCAATATATTGTATTTAGTCACAAGAGCAAGCATGAACCAAAGTGAAGACATAAACATCAACGCCTGCAAATGTAGACTGACCCTTGACAAAGAACTCTATAGGCATAGATAAGGATTCAGAATGAAAAACTTCAAATGGAAGATTTGTCAATTAGTTATTGCATTATTGTTTATGATGTTAGAACATCTTGTGCATTTGAGAGAATTTCTGATATCTTTAGGAATTGTACAGTACAGAAAGAAAAATAAAATACTGTCTGACAACTTTAACAAATGTCTTATTATTACTCTTCCTACTATGCTTTAAGTTTCATCAGTGTAATTGCAGGAGGAAAGCATAGTAGCAAAGACTTCTTTGGATTACCATTTAATTAATGATCTCCTTTCCATAAGCTAATCTTCATAAAAAGCATTTAACAGTTTTTCCTATGGTCTGGTTACATAAAATATTAGTATCTATGATAGTGATTTTCCTGGGTCTGAGGTCAATGATCAATCAATTGACTACTAGACACAAGGTCATTTTCCTTTTCTTTCTTTTTTCAGTATAACTTAATAGCAAAAGGCTAAATGGAGAAAAAAAACATTAAAAAGCAATTCTCTGAACTGTCTCACAGATTGTATCTGAAATATAAGCCCCTCAGATGTATTCCCTGATTCTCTGACGAAGAACCGTGCGCTACTCTTCAGCTAAAAGGCAAATTGTTAGACATCTAGACAGTAGGTTTATGTTACCTGACATACTTCTCAGTATTGACAAGGACAAACCTTCCCCTGTACACAGAGTAGAGATGTTTTAGTCCAACAGAAGAGCTGGACAACTTTCCTGTCTAAATAGAAAACTTACCTTTCTTTATCAGTTCTGAAATACCCAGCTTCAATGCTGTTGACTATGCTTAATTGCATTTGGCACAGCTTTACTAGATCTTCAGAGAAAATTCTATGTTATATGCAAATACAGCATCAATTCAAATATTTGTAGGTACCAGATGATATTTGAATATGAGAATTCTTCTGGGTTTTCCTAGAGTTTATTCTTAAAGTAGTCACAAAACAACTCTGCTGTAGTAACATTAATTAATGTTCACTCATTAATGTGCAGAGATCAAAGTAGCTACTGTATTTAAAATCCCAACAATTTCAAACCAGCACCCTCAGTTATTTACAACAAACTTCAACAGTCTCACCTACACAAAGCCAGATGTTGCCTTTACTTCCCCACCTCCACAGCCGTACACATCAATGAAGCCCACTTCAGCTGTACAGTTTCAACACAATCAGTCTACTTCAGCAGCAGAGGAACACACTTCAAAGGCTCAGGAAGGAACTTCCCAATATCTGCATAATCCCTGCCTCTTTAATCCAGCCTCCACTGCAGCAGCACAGGGTGACCTGGGAACTCAGGCACTGGTAATACAGAGTGGTCCAATACCTGGCACAAAAAAGCTCACTACAGCAGTATAATCACTGCACAGGCTTTCCACCACCAAGCAATGTTACTTTCTCCCATGCCTCAGACCACAAAGAAGAGGGGGATAATTTTTTTTCATTTGGTATTACAAGAATAGAGGAAACATTTAGGTGGCAAGACACGAAGAAACCTGCAGATATAGTCTGGAGTGAAAGGCACTGTTAATTGAACCCTCACAGCCACTTTGGAAACTCAGTGAAAGCGTGTGAAATATATTTATACATGACAAAAAAATAAAGAATGCATGTGCAACACATGGCTCTGTCTTCATTAATGCCAGATTGCCAACTGGTACATTGCCATCTGGTATGATCACCAGGCAATACAAATTCACCCCCAAGCGGGTGCGGACACAAACATATTTCTGTCAAGTTTGGCAGAGTGCAGGTTGCTGCATTCATGCCAACTACACTCCAGCCGAAGAAGGATGGACAATACCTAGTCTTGCACTGTCAGAATTGTAGAGAGATGGACAACATCTGACAGAGCAGAAATCCTACTACTACAAAGTTAATATCAAAATTTAGACAAGGCATGTTTATGTGAGGTGCTTGCATCATATGCTTGTGCATTTTTTTATCTGCTCTTGGGTGCCCTAAAGATCTAGTATTGAATCAAAACTCTAAATAGAGTTGGTAAATCACTACCTGTAGAATAATAAGTAACACAGAAACCCCTTCCCTCTATACATCCCTGAATCAGGGATGTAAATGCTTTCAGACTTTTATCTGACTCTTTAGGGAATCTCACATATTTTGTGTTCATGACAGCAATTAAAATGTATCTGTATAGAAGGAGAAGGGCAGAGAAACAGAAAACTTACATATTAAATACAATTTCACAGATGTGTAGGAGAAAATAAATCAGAAAAACCAAGTTAGGATTACAGACATAGCTGCTTAGATTCCCTGAACGAGACAATATGTATTATCTCATCTGGCAGCTTAGCATGACTGAAATGAAATATAATTTGCAGTTGATGCCAACTGGCAGGAGACAGACAAATGTTCATGGTAATTTCTGTGTTTTGTTAAAAATGTACTTCTGTCTTAAATTATAAGAAAAATGAATAAGAGGCTTTCAGTCTACAAAGTGCAAGATATTACCCTGAGCTGCTAACTCACACAAAAATGTATCTTAAGTCTTTAGAATTTAGAAGGACAAATCCAAAATTATGCCAGGACAGATCTTCTATCCAGTATTCCCATTTCCAAGAGCAGACAAAAGTAGATGTCTGGGGAAGAGGATAAGAATAGCGTAAGCGTGTAGTCATACTTTCCCCAAATACTCTCCAGTCTCCAATAATTTGCATCTCAGGGACTTCCAAAGCCAGAGGTCATGCTTATGCATTTAATAATCCCCTACAGACGACTTCTTCCATTCATTTTGCCCAGTCTCCCTTTGAAGCAGTATAAATTTTCAGTATCTACCACATCTCGTGAAGCTGCACAACTTAACAATGTGTGTTTGAAACAAAAGTCCTCTTTTTGCTGTTAGGAATCCAACACCTGCTAGTTTCATTTCCGTGCTCATTAATTCTTATACCAGGAGAGACAATGAACAAATGATGCCTATTATTTTCACCATACTGTTCATGTTTTTCTAAAACCAGCACTGCATCCCCAACTACCTCTTCTCCTTGCCAACTTAACTGTTCTTTGGATGGAAGGTGATACACACCTATGATTGTCCTTGCAGCACTTTTTGGGGTCTTTTCCAGCTCTCTTGGATCCTGTGCTTGTCCAGAAATGAACACAGCATTCAAAATGAGAGTACACCATCCATAAAAATGGTGGATTTGTGCTCGATTCCTTTAAGAAAGAATTATAAAGCCCCCGATTTCTAACATACAGTTTGCTTTTTGACTGTGACATGCTTGCAGAACCATTTTAAACCTAGGACCTTTCTTATATCCAAGTCAGTTCACAGGCCATCAACAAAACAAGCACAGGTAGGTCTGCTGTCCCTGCCCTGTGCTATTTCATCTGTTTTAATTCAGCACTGAGTTGCGTATACTGCTTTACTGCCTAGTTACTTGGCCTTATGAAATATTTCTGCAGGTGTTTACCACCCTGAATAATAAAACAGCACATGGAAACTCCATAATCCTTTCTTCTGAATCATGTATTAACAAATGCACAGCAGAGGTTCTACAACAGATCCATCTGCATCTCCACTGGTAACTTCCTTCCATTGTGACCACAAACTGTTTACATCTACCCTCATCTTTCTGTTTCCTTACCCATGCAAGAAGCTTTACTTCTCCCCCCACAGCAGCTTGCCTTCCTTAAGAGCCTTTCTGAAATCTTAGAAGCCCTAAAAATAAAACTTGATCTCCGCCATCTATATGATTCCACATTTACGAGGCATTATTTCCACTTAAAAAAGATATCATGTTATCTCTTTCCCATTACTTCATATTTATGCAGGTGTCCACTCTGTGTATTTCTTGGTACATCTACATATTACAGATGGCCAGCATGCTGCTCTGCAGTTCCCAAATCTTCCCTGGAATCCCACTAAAACTGTCAAGCATTTACCATTTTCATCCATTAACAGCACATTTAGCAGTTATGTAATTTCTTAGCAAATCCAAATGTAGCAATTTGTTCTTGTTCACTTTTGTCAATTCTCCTCTCTCCTGCTACCATTTCAATTTGAGATTGACCCTCTAATAAGTCTCCCATAAAAAAGAATTCATGTGCAGAATACTCCATCAATTTCTTCCATCACAAACATAAAAGAAAATACACACTGAGTTTTTCTACTGTGCTGTTACATTCCCTGAACTTTTTTTTCTCCAATAATACTTTGGCCCTACCGAATCTCTGTAGCAGACTTCCTGTTCTTTGACTTATTCCTCAAATTCTTTTCTAAGTTGCCTTCTTATGGACATTTAATTATGCGGGCATCTGACCGTTTTGTTTTCCTCTTCCACATGAAACTAATATTTTCTAAACTACAGTTACTACCCCTGGAAGCCCATTTTTCAATGGGCTTTGATTATACAATGAATGAGTACTAATATGAAAAGAGTAGACAAGGATGGAGGCCAACAGTTTCTTGTGAAAATAATTACCAGCCACACCAGTAAATGGATGGAAAGATTCAAGGAGAAAGAAGGTTTCCCTATGAGTATTAGCACTGGCATGAATTGCTTTTCCCAGTCCACAGGACTACCAGAAGCTTGGTGAATTTTTCTTTCCACAGATCCTTCAATACACATGGCTAATTTAAATCATTTGTACTACAAGCAAAATACTTTGTCCTAAAATTTTTGTCCTCCACTACATTTGCTTCCCTGAAACGGAACACCATAAAGAGAAAAAAGAGACATAACTAAAAATTTCTTACCTTTTTTTAAGGTAAGATTTCCAAAGAATATTTGTTTCAGTATTTTCAGGATCTGTATGATGTAATAAAGCTATTTTATTACCGTACAATGCTACTCTAGAAAAGCTAGTATGTTTATTGGAGGAAAAGATGAGAATTCAAAATGACAAACTGGAGGAATGACCTGAAAAAACAGCATCATCTTCACTAAAAACTTTGTGCAAGATGCTACAGTTAGGCAGAAATATCCAGCTATAAAATGATCAGTAAGAACAATGTCTTAGAACGTGTATCCTTGGATGAGGATCTGGTGGATCACTGCCTGACCACGAAGACAATGTTTGGCAATGCTGCAAAAAAGACAGATATCATGCCAGCAAGTCTGAAGATAATTCCATTCTATTTTATTCAACATCATTAAAGCCTGAACTAGAATACAGTCTCAACTTGGACAGAACAAAATAAGTGTGAGGTAATGTCAGATAACACAAAGAAAAACAACAAAAATAACTGGTTTACAAAAACTAGCCCTTGTGAGGTCAAAGAACGGAGCTTGAAAGAAATAGTAGGCTATGATAGTTACGAAATATAACAAAACACATCATAAGAAGAAAAACAATTATTTCCTTTGTCCAAGACAGATGCAAGATAATTAGTTACGGTGTTAAACTGTATCACAAAAGGTGTGAACTGGATAATATAACAAGAAAATCTTCTCATGGGCATGGTGATGTAAGGGAGACTCTTGAGTTCCACAGAACAAGTCACAGATGACAGATATGGGTGAACCTAACCTGAGGCAGATGAATGGACGAGATGACTTTGCAAATCCTCTTTCAGTTCAGTCTTTTTACGGCCTAAGGAAATCTCTTCTTCTTGGTGATTAAAAAAAAGGGGGGGGGGTGGGGGGGTGTTACAGGGCTGCCTTGGAAAAAAAATGAGGTTACAACCAACCTGCTCATACATAAACTATTCATCCAGACCCTCTCCCTGCCCAATTTCAAGAGAAATGAAAGAAGACTAGCAACCAAGAGCTAGAGGAATTGTGCTGAAAGCATGACCTTCCCCAGACCTCTCGATGTTGTAAACATGCATACTATGCAGAGTATAGCGTATACAGAAATGTATAACACTTGTGATGTACTCCAAAAGAAACATATTTCAAATCTACTGTGCAACGTATGCGATGCACAACAGAAATACCAGGTAAATTCCTCTTATGTAGGTTGGTCAAGTATCAATTAACCAGAACATTCCTAAGGCTCTATTTTAGACTGGACTTTCACCCTTTCACGTTAACATGTACCATTCTTGCTCTGAGCAAGCTCAAGAAAAGCTACATACTTCTGTACTCCAAATATGGCTGTGAAGAAAGGCTAGGTCAGGGCTGTCGTGGAACATGGTCTGGGTCACTTAGATATAAAGATTAGTTGTAGGTAATTGCATTGATTTTAATCAGTCATGATCATGACCAATGACTGAATAAATATGTATGCACAATACAGATCTCATGCACATTTCTGCAAACTGGATATCTCTGCTAAATTATCTAGAATCTCAGCAGAGCACTCAGCTGGGCTGCCTGTGGAAAATCTTTGGTGCCTGGTGTCATGTACTATGTCTATAAGTAGCTTAAAGAAAGTTTTGAAAGGTAACTCATCCCAGAGCAGCACTCTCCTGAGAAAAATCAACACAGAGAGAAGTGACAAAACATTACATGGAACTTTCTACTGAGTATAAAACCATAATTTCACTATCATGCCAAAGTTGGCCCACCACTTAATTTTGAACAAGTTAAAACAATTTTCTAAAAGCATAGAAAAAAAATCCACAAATATGACTGAATTTGAAATTAGAGTATGTACAACTAACTTCAATGTGTAAAATCTATGTATGTTCCATATTTAGACTAGAACTTAATTTTAAACTTTTCTTTTAAACTTTAAATTATTCGGACTTGCCTATGCAGGCAGACCAATGCTCAGGTTTTATCAGGTGTCTGTTTCGAAATAGTTGCAACTGCTAAAATTGTCATGATGACCACATATACTTACTACCTTATTTTGTGCAATAAGTGAGCTCCACAGAAGGCTGAGAGAGCTCTAGCATTAGCTTGAGATACTCACCATTCTTTTTACTACAAGCATAATTCAATATCTACTACTCATCAGCGTTAAACAGATGTGCAGAAAGATGCTGCCTTTCTCTTTGCAAATTAAGAACTCTCTTGTGAAATTCCATAAAAAATCTTGCTTTAGAGAACTCTAGACAACTTACAAGTTGTTTTCTTACCTGCAGCACTGTCTCTTTTACAGGCACTCTACTACAGCAATAGTAACTATATTTGCACTACTGCATATATATCACTTATTTAACATTTCGGGGGGGGGGGGGGGAGGGGAAAAACCCACCACCTCTACATATGAGAACTTTTTCTGTTACAGAATTCCATCCACAAAATTTCTGTTTGCACCGGACATATCAAAGCAATACACACACACACTGAGAGACAAAACAAGAGTATGCAACCATTAAAATAAAGTTTCTCTCAAATGAACTTGCCAGCGTGTAAAACCAGTGCATTACTACCACCACGCACTTCAGTGATGAGGTCAGGTTTTGACAAATGAAAGTTCAATGAAAGCTCTGAAAAACCTGTTTACAATGATCCCAGACATAAGCCTTGCAAGCTGCAATTCACTGACCTATGTAAACTGATTTAGCTTTCAGATAATCTCCTGGTGAATACTATTGCAAAATCTATAAACACAGATGGACCCAACTGGCACCCTACCTGCAATCTTAACAGAAGATCAAATACAGAGACTGAATTTATACTCCCACATCACAGGCGATTCTTTCAAAGCAGGTTTAAGGGATTATGCTGGAAGATGAACCAAGAAAGGTCTGTCATAGCTACTCAAAGTCTCAGTCCCCCTGAGAAGCCCCATCGCTTAAATGAAGCTGATTTAAAAACTGTACAGCTTTTAATAAACCAATGCAACATACAGTTCAGACCAGGCCCAGGTTATAGTTGCTGCAATTACCATGTTAACCATTTCTATTAGCAATATACTTACAAAATTTTTCCTAAAGCACCATAACAGAAGAACCTACTTGGGAGCAAACAGAATCTTGCAAGAAGAAAGGGCCGACAAAAATACAGCAAAAAAAAGCGCCAATTTTAATATTAAAGCCTATTATATGATTTTATCTACAAAACTTACTGTTGTTCATCTGGAACAGAGTGACAGCATTAATACCGTTACTGGGGAATTGTCATCAAGGATGCGTGAAAATACACACAACATCTGCAGCGTCAGATATTAGCAAACATTAGGTCAGTTAGCAAACTCTAAAAGCTAGTTCAAACCTAAGACATTTTCACTAGTAAGATGTTAGATGCCATGTATAAAATATGAATCTAGCAACACCTGGACAGTCTTTCAGAAAAGGCAGTATTAATACAAAGTAATTTGAAATGGAGCAGTGACATCAAAGAGCACGGAGGCTGTACAGCTGTTCCAGCAATACTGTTTTGTTAATCTTTCCTAAACACTAGAAGCTGTACAAAAGTGAAAATAAAAAGATCTAAAATTCAGCTTAAAGTAAGGCTTCTTTCTGTGCCTAGGTTTGTTTATTATAGTCTTCTCACTAGCTACATCACAGCACTTCCATCAAGACCTTGTTTCCCTGTTTCTGAAGTACTTCAAGTTGATGGTTCACTGTTTAGTTTCCATGCTTTCACCATGGGCCTCACAAAAACCCTCAAAGAAAACCCTAACCAAAAACAACTAAACGAATACGAAATGTTTTAAGGAACAAATATCCCTGCAGCACTCTGCTCATGCAGCTATATTTTAAACATTCTGTATTCTCCTTTGAAGAACTCACATCTAACTTCATAACACTGATTCAGGCAGAGAAACACAGCATGATTACAAAGACCAGGAAAACTGGAAAAATTAATCCTTAGCAACAGATGGTGATTTTTTTAATATATTTTTTTAATTGCACTTACTGAATCAAGAAACTGGATCCTATTGATTATGTGAACAGCACAACTGTCTCTAAATATCATTTGTTGTCATTTATTTGTGCTTGGTCATGGACAAGATAAAGATAATTGCTCAACCGCTAAATGTATTCCCTGAGTTCAGAATTGCAGATTTATTCTTGATCCACTGACACAGATGGGGAACATTTGCAATCATTTGCTTTCTTTTGCAGGAAATTTATAAATTTTTTATATTTTGTTTTCTTTGGAATTACCTTCCACAAAATTATCTTCCAGGAAAACACATCTAGGAAAATTGATTATTCTCTGATTAGCTGGTGTTGAAATGCTTAAGTGAGGTTTAGGTCAGTCCTCCTAAAGTCTAAACATAGGGAGAAACAAAGGCAATAAAGAAATTTAAGACCTCGGATCAGCAGTAAAATACTTTCAAATGCATTAACTACTTTCAATAACATAACGTGAAAATGACTGAAACTATTTGCTTTACTTAAAAGACTATTTAAAAACAATAAAATAATAATAGAACTGTTGCCTATACAGCTTTCAGAATATCTGACCATATCTCCCCAGCTATTTTAAAAGACATGTGATAGCAAAACCAGCTTTTTTCTAGGCTACACAAGGATCCTGTATTCAGCTTAATTCCAGTTCATCTGTATGTAGGATGATGAATTTTTGGAAGAGTGCACCCTGCTAGTTCCACATTTCCGTGGAAAAATTTAGGCATCACAACCTGTGAGAATTCTGCAATTTTTATGAAAGTTGAAAACCCAGAAGGGAGAAATAATCCAAGCAAAAATCTTTGGCAACATTTTAACAGACCTGTCATCTATAATCACATCAGCAACCGTCTCTGCATCAAGTAAAGGGCTCTGAGAAACAGTAACACCTTCCAGCTGCTCACTACCTCTGCTCTTGTTCCCACGTGAGTTTAAAATGCTGACACCCCAAATGATTTATCCCCTAGGCAGAATGCAGAGAAGTGGGAACTGTTGTTGCGGGAAGGGAGGCAGAGAGGAAAGTGGCAAATGGGATGGTGCAGAAAGTCCCTGTTCACATAGAAAGAAGGAATGGTGACACAAAATGGATTCTCTCATTCCCAAAAGCCATCAGCAGTTCAGAATTCGTTCCTCGCACTCCTTCCCACAGGCTGGATGGTGCAAAGGGTCAAACAGCAAGAGCTGTGTGTTGCTTGAGCCTTTGCACAATTGCACAGGAGTGTGGGAAGCAAGGAGTTATGGACAGCAGAGCAGTCACCCTTACCCTCACTCTGAGCTTCACCAAACAGCTCTGGGATTGTTGCCTGGCGAGAGGGAAGCGTAGCCACTTAGGTGGGGGCCTATTCCTGCATAAGCAGACTTTTTCCTTTCCTCTTCTAGTAAGTTGGCCTTAAGATGCTGAAGGTGAAATCCTTAGAAACTGGTTTCTGCCTACAGTGGATAAGCAGTTTACATCAGCTAGGAGCCACCATCCCGTGTTCAACATGTCCCAGCATCACAACCACTGCTTCTCTTTTACTGGAGAGCCCTTCAACTGGCACTGAATGCCTAACAAAGGAGAAGGTTCTGGAAATACAAATTCTGATGAGTAATAATTATGTTATTTACATACTCCAAACAATAAGGAATTCTTCTTTTTCATGTGATTGTTATTTCAAAAATAATGTCCACACTGTATGCAAAACAGAGTTTCTTGCCTGGTGCCAGCTATACTGTCACTTGCAGTCCAGCTGGGTTCTGCTGATGTGGTAGCACAGAGCACTTAATATGTCATTGTCCTACTCTATCACAGAACACCACAAGCAATTTTCACAGCTACAAGCTAGAACGTGAAAAAGGAGGAGAGCAATTACTGGCTTCCTTTCAGTCTTTGCCGGCAGTATTCCTGATCCAAACTCACCAGCCCCACGCAATTAGGAGTGACGTAGAAGATGTGGAGGAATAAGTTTCAGTTAAATAGATAAAAATAAAAAAGGACTGTAACATTCTTACACAGAAATGCTGTCCCAGTAATTTACATTCTTAAAAGCAAATGACACAATACTGTTACTTGCCTGACATGCAGGTATATCGTCTCGCAAGCATTTCCCATAATGGTTAATAAAAAACAATGATTAACTAAAAAAAAAAGATAAAGTGGGCAATTTCTTATACATTGATTAAACCCACTCCATGACCCAGACAGAAACAACTTGTAAAGAAAGCAGCAATGTGATTAAAGCTGGAGTGGCTTCAACTAGCAGACGTAATGAAAATCAAGGCATTGTCATAGAATCATAGAATCACAGAATAACCATGTTGGAAGAGACCCACCGGATCATCAAGTCCAACCATTCTTATCAAACACTAAACCATGCTTCTTAGGACCTCGTCCACCCGTGCCTTAAACACCTCCAGGGAAGGTGAATCAACCACCTCCCTGGGCAGCCTGTTCCAGAGTCCCATAGAACAGTCTCAGACAAAACCCCCTCATCAACAACTGCACTAACAGAGCAGACTGACGGTCTGCACATCCTGCTCTACTAGTGGGTGGACATGGGGAAAATACTTCAAGGTCAGTGCCAGAAATTAATGTGGATTATATTTTTGTAGCACATTCTACTCAGAAGAAAAAAAATGGAATATTGATCTTAAGGTCGCTGACACTTTATACTAAGCCACTCTTTGTGCACTATATGTATTCAGGGCTCAGTGAGTTACAGCTCTACAAGGTCTCAGTGATCAAAGTTTTCTGTGACTCCCCTGAAAACGCCAGGTCTCTCTGCAGGACCCAGACATCTTCACTATGGTATCTGTAATGGTGCCTAGGAATGTTCCTCTAAGAAAGCAAAACCTTTTAATTAACATATAATATTTTCTTCCAGATGAGGTCAGCTACAGCTCTTTAATTTCTCTCAGCTATTGCTAATAACACATCTCTCATCAAGACACGCCCGCCCGCAGCATCTCGTCCGCGTACTGCTGGCTCGTTGTGAACTCGCTAGGATGGAGCCACCAGGCTGCTCTGCCACCCGGGACGGGCAGCAGCTCTTGTCCGGCCACAGCACCGACCGCCCGTCAGGTTTTCCTGGACGTCGCTCCAACGCACCCGCAAATCCCGAATTACGGGACCCGACCTCAGCAGCGCGTTACCGCTGCGCCCCCGCAGCGAGGCCAACAAAGCTTCACGGCTGAGCCGTGCCGGACGCTTTTGCCCTTCCCTGAAGGGCTGGGCGCAGGCAGACGAGGGAAGGGGAACACGCCGCAGGTGGGGAGGGCGCCAAGGAGGACTCTGCCCCGGCTCTGGCGGGGAGCGCGGAGCCGCCGCAGCCCCGCGTGGAGCCGACCCCGCCCCGCTCCGCGCGGCGCCTCCCGCACAAACGGGACGGGACGGGACGGGACGGGACGGGACGGAGCGCGGCGGCTCCACAGCCCCCGCCTCCTCCCGCCGGGAGCCGCCCGCCCCGGGCTGATCGCGGGGCCACGGGGGCGGGGAGGGGGCAAAGGAGCGGGGAGGGGGGTAAAAGGAGGCGGGGACGGGGGGGACAAGGAGCCAGGGAGAGGGTGCTAGGAGGGGGGAAAAGGACGCAGGGAGAGCGAGGACAAGGAGGCAGGGAGAGGGGGTGCTAGGAGGCAGGGAGAGGGGGTGCTAGGAGGCAGGGAGAGGGGGTGCTAGGAGGCAGGGAGAGGGGGTGCTAGGAGGCAGGGAGAGGGGGTGCTAGGAGGCAGGGAGAGGGGGTGCTAGGAGGCAGGGAGAGGGGGTGCTAGGAGGCAGGGAGAGGGGGGTGCTAGGAGGCAGGGAGGGGGGGGGCTAGGAGGCAGGGAGGGGGGGGGCTAGGAGGCAGGGAGGGGGGAGGCTAGGAGGCAGGGAGAGGGGGTGCTAGGAGGCAGGGAGAGGGGGTGCTAGGAGGCAGGGAGAGGGGGTGCTAGGAGGCAGGGAGAGGGGGTGCTAGGAGGCAGGGAGAGGGGGTGCTAGGAGGCAGGGAGAGGGGGTGCTAGGAGGCAGGGAGAGGGGGGTGCTAGGAGGCAGGGAGGGGGGGGGCTAGGAGGCAGGGAGGGGGGGGGCTAGGAGGCAGGGAGGGGGGAGGCTAGGAGGCAGGGAGGGGGGGGGGGGGCTAGGAGGCAGGGATGGGGAGGAACAAGGAGCCAGGGACGGGGAAACAAGGAGCCAGGGGCAGCCCCGCCGGGAAGGCGCGATCAGGTCCGCGGGCGCCCCGACCCTAGCGGGGCGGCTCTGGCCGGCGCCGCAGCCCCGTCCGCCGCGCCGCCTCCCGGCCCCGGCCCGGGGGAGCCGCAGCCCGGCCCCGGCCGGGCAATGAATGGGAGGTCGGCCCCCCGCCCCCGCCGCCGCTCACCTCCGCCGCTGCCGCCGCCTCCGGCCCGCGCCCCGCCGGGCTCACCCTCCCCTGCTCCCGCCGCGACCATGCACCGAGGGAGGCGGGTCGGGATCCCGGCCAGCCCCGGCCCGGCCGCCCCCAGCCGGAGGGAGGGGCGGGGAGGGCCGGGACCGGCCCCTCCGCGCTGACGTCCCCGCTCCGCCGGCCCCGGTGCTTGGCCCCCGCAGCGGAGAGCGGAGCCGCGCGGGGCAGCAGGGTCCGAGCCCGGGCGGCCGCCCTTCCCTCGCCTCCCGCCCGCGGGATCCCGCCGGGAGGATGCGGGGACGGAAAACGGCAGCTCCTGCCGCTTCCAAGCGTTCCTCTTCATCGGGACCTTCTGCAGAGAACTCAGGCAGTACTCACACCACCTCCGTGGCAAGAAAATGTGTCAAAAAGTGTCCCCAAAGCTTCTGTTTTCGAAACTTTTTTTCCCCCTCAGAACAAATGTTTTCCCACCACTCTCCCTTTAAAACCCTAGATAACACCCTTCCAATTTCAAAGCAGCTTCCTGGCGGCCCAGACTCTTCCAGAATGTTGTTGTTTTTAAAGCGTCTCAAGCTGTCTAATGCCAAGCATATAGAATCTGAGACTAGTTTGTGTTGGAAGGGACCTTAAAGATCATCCAGTTCCAACCCATCTGCCACGGGCAGGGACACCTCCTACCAGCCCAGGCTGCCCCAGGCCCCATCCAACCTGGCCTCGAACACCACCAGGGATGGGGCAGCCACAGCTTCCCTGGGCACGTAGGTGTCTACGAGCAGCAATACTCATTTAAAGCATCCATGGAGAAAATTGCTGTTTAGGCTTGGTCATGTCTCCAGCGTGCTTCTGCTACTCCCTGCTCTTGTGCCCTCATGTAGTACACTGATCATTGCAAGTGGATCACAGGTGTCTTAACTTCATACAGCTATTCTCATTGTCATCTTCGCTTGCTAGACTGGAACTGGCTGTTGCAGTAGACAAAACCAGTCACTAAATGGGTAAATAAATTAAATCACCCTGGGTATCTCAAAGGCATAAATGAACTGCTACACCAATGCAAAACTTGCTTTGCTGCTGCTAAAAGTCCTCCTGCTGTCCTGGGAGGACAGGTTACTTACTGATTATTTAGTCCTGTAAGCTCTCTTTTCAGAGCTATCAGAGTGGTATCTGCCATTAACATTGCATTTACTTGCACTGAATTACCCCTGCTCACTTCCTGGGACTCCAAAGTCTTCAACTGAGCAAGGGCATATTCCACCTGGTTGGGTTCAGTTGCTGGATCTGTACCTTTTTAATTAGTGTGTGCTGCTCAGAAAACCAAAAGTTGGTTAATGTTTTCCTAAGTATGTAAGTTTAAGAGTAAGAAACAAGCACAAACTCCCTCCACCAATCATGTTCCAGTGACAGAAACATTAGTGTATAATTGTCTACGCTAAATAAGAAGAGAGCATATTCTTTCACCTCTGATTATTGAACAAACTTGTATCCTTATGTTACCCTTTCTTTCTGGACAAGTCATCAAGTGAAACATTCAAAAAATAAGTTTTATTAGAGGCATTTTTGTTTGTTCCTGTTAAAGGCTCTGAAAATTAATTTTTCTACAAAATAAGAGTGTCTTTGTAAAGCTGAACTCTCCGTGACCTCCAGGCGCAGCCACTTTTAACATACAATAGGAGCCAACTCAATAGGCCTGTCCAAAAATAAACCTCTCTTTAAAGAATATTTTAACCCTAGAGACTTCACACAAATAGAGCAGTCACAGTGTTCCTTGATAATACAAAACTACTGTAATGGACAATCATTTTCAAAAAGTTATAACAACTTTTGCATTCCATTTTTTGAGTGTACTTTGAGCTAGTCTTCATAACAGACTTCATAACAGGTGGCTCTACGACTTTCAGATCACAGATATTCCGAAAAGATGTATGTGCCACATCCTTTCAAATAGATATGTTAGAATCATGATAGTCCATCAATAACATGAAACTAGAAAGCATAAAACCTATATTGCACGTATTCTTGTAGCAAAGATCAGTATTCTCACAGACTATCAATTAACTCCTAAGAAAATTAAGTGAAGTGCCTATTGATTTAATAAAGCTTACCTAAAACAAAAGGAAATTAATTATTGATCTACCCCTGCTATATTCCTTTATGGACTTTAGAAGCATAGACACCCTTGTGTATTCAAGTCACATTTAAGTCTCACTGCAATTAACTGACAAAATAAGGAGTGATGTTGTGAAGGTGACTGTGGTAGTAGACCCAGTGGCAGCAGCAGACTCTTCTTCCTCCTCCATCAACTGTTTAAAAATTGCTTGCTATTTAAAACTACACAGCAGGAACAGTAACACAGTCCTGCTATTAAGTACAGGCTTAGCAACTGGATAAAGTAATTACTAATAGGTCTGATGACACTGCATAATAAGAAAATTATAGCCTACAGAACACTAAGACAAAGTTTTTAAGAAATTGTTTACAGATTCACAGTATTGCATGTCATATAAAAGGCAACCATTGCTTAGAACAGTTTAATTTGGGCTATCAGGTAGTTGGACTCCATCAGGTGCTGCCTGATCCTCAGCATAGACTGCTAGTTGCGTTGCACCACAGCACCGACTGATCGCCTTCTCTGACAAAGTGACTCACCTACTGGATGAGGGAAAGGCTGTGGATGTATCTTCTTGGACTTCAGTAAAGCCTTTGACACAGTTTCACACAGCATTCTGCTACGGAAACTGTCAGCCTGTGGACAGGACAGGCACACACTCTCCTGGGTGGAAAACTGGCTGGATGGCCGGGCCCAGAGAGTGGTGGGAAATAGTGTTAAATCCAGCTGGAGGCCAGTTACAAGTGGGGTTCCCCAGGGCTCAGTCCTGGGTCCAGCCCTGGTCAATGTCTTTATCAGTGACCTGGATGAAGGCATTGAGTGCTCCCTTAGCAAGTTTGCAGATGACACCAAGCTGGGTGGAAGTGTGGATCTGCTGGAGGGTCGGGAGGCTCTGCAAAGGGATCTGAACAGGCTGGACTGCTGGGCTGAGGTTTAACAAGGCCAAATGCCGGGTCCTGCTCTTGGGGCACAACAACCCTAAGCAGAGGTACAAACTAGGAGAAGCCTGGCTGGAAAGCTGCCAGGAGGAGAAGGACCTGGGGGTGTTGGTTGACAACCGACTGAACATGAGCCAGCAGTGTGCCCAGGTGGCCAAGAAGGCCAATGGCATCTTGGCTTGGATCAGAAACAGCGTGACCAGCAGGTCCAGGGAGGTTATTCTCCCTCTGTACTCGGCACTGGTGAGACTGCTCCTTGAATCCTGTGTTCAGTTCTGGGCCCCTCACCACAAGAAGGATGTTGAGGCTCTGGAGCGAGTCCAGAGAAGAGCGACAAAGCTGGTGAAGGGGCTGCAGAACAGGCCTTATGAGAGTTTAGCTTTGAGAAGAAGAGGCTGAGGGAAGACCTTATTGCTCTCTATAACTACCTGAAAGGAAGTTGTGGAGGAGGGAGCTGGCCTGTTCTCCCACATAACAGGGAATAGGATAAGGGGCAACAACCTCAAGCTCCACCAGGGGAAGTTCAGACTGGATATCAGGAAGAAAATTTTCACAGAATGTGTAATTAGGCACTGGAACAGGCTGCCCAGGGAGGTGGTTGAGACACCATCCCTAGAGGTGTTTAAAAGATGGGTGGATGAGGTGGTCAGGGACACAGTTTAGTGGCAGATGGGAATGACTGAACTTGATGATCCAAGAGTCTTTTCCAGCCTGGTGATTCTGTGATTGTATGATTCTACCCTGGATGCAGAAACTTGTGTGGCAAGCCGGTTGCATCAGGCTGTGGGGCTCAGTGAGTCTGTGGGTTAGAAAAACAATCATGAGCATGCAGTTTTTATCAGGAGATAGGAAGCAGAACTCTGAAATCCTGTGATTTTGGCCCTGAAGGCCAAGGATTGGGACCCTGATAGATCCAAGTATGGCATATAATTTTCTTAATTTGGAATGCTTATTTATTTGGAATGGGTGTGAGGAACTTGTTATTTCCTTCTATCGAAGTAGCAAGTTTTTAATGCTAACTAATTACGTTATGGGCTTTGATGTGCAGCTCTAAATATTTTTATCTTGCCAACTGCACAAACAAACAACTCATCAGCAGAACTCAGCACATACACACTATCCAAACAGGAAACTGAGATGTCCAACAAGCACACTTTAGATTAAGTAACACATGAGATGGAAAAGATGATATGTTTTTTCCTCTTGCTCATAGATCTTCCTATGTATTCCCTTCATTTAGGCACTTAAACACTGGTTTACTTACAACCCCAGATAGTAACACCCAGTATCATTTTGATTGCTCTATTTAAATTCTCCACAGACTGTCAGAACGAAGGATTGATTTACCCTGAAATTTCCTGAAGTTCACCTGAACAAACACAGCCTTGGATGTGGCCCAGAAAACATTCTCTGAAGATTATAAGAATAGAATATAGACAGAGAAGACAAAACAGGATAGCAGAAAGTACAATCAAAGAGGCTACGACATCCAAATAACTACCAAATAACATATAGGCTGGAAAGCAGAACAGACATTATTTGGCTCAAAATAAAGCTCTCGCTTAGTCCGTGAATAGTCACTGGAAACTATTAAAAATATTGGAGAAGATACAAAAATGTCTATATAGTGTCTACAAAAAGCTGAAAATTAACAAAGTGAGTATCATGTACACATACTGTAATTAGAAGTGGTTAGACTAAACAGCAAGTCAATCTCAACTTTATAACATTCAGATATATTCATATTAGATTTATTGCCTGATTGCATTTACTTTCCTGGCTGGGTTTTTGTTTTGTTTTTTTTTTTTGCTTTTTTGGGGAGTTTTGGAGGTGTTTGTTTGTTTGTTTGTTTTTTAAGTGGCTGCTATTCCAAAACCTTCTTACTGTAGCAGATTGGAATAGATTTCAATATTCTGTTGAAATGAATGGGCTGACTACAGAAACACACAGGGAAGATTTTAACTGGAGAAACATAACGTTGGAAAAACAACGTTAAAATTGAAACTTATCTTAAGAACTCCAGTGAATATGTAAAGAGAGGCATTAATGAGACAGATAATGGTCAGAAATACACTAAAGAGAAGACTTGACCCTGGAAGAACTGAGGATTCAGAGGGAATTGAGTGAGGGCATTATTTTATTTTGGTTTATTTGTTCTTCTACTTCAAAGAAAAGCAAGATGTAGAATATCAGCTGAGATATATCTCCAAGAAATTGTATCTTTCTCTTGCAATGCTTGGTTTTGTTCACAGCCTCAGAAATCTCAGTTCCCGTAAGCTTTTAATTATGACGCCTAATTTTTCAGTAGTTCATTCCTCTAGTGTAGAAACATTGGTCATGGCTATGACCATCGTACATGGCCACTGTACTATAAATATAAACTAAAATGAGCGTGTCCCTGCCAGAAACATCTTACGCTCCAGGCAAATTAGCCAAAACCCCGACGCCTAGACACAGACAAGCAGAACTAAATAGCAATAACAACAACTGATCAATGTTTCTGGAAAAAAAAAAAAAAAAAAAAGGCCTGAAAAGACTGTCATGGATTGTTCGTAATACAATGAACATATTGGTAGCAAATGAGAGATAAGAAAATGTTGTGGTAAAGCTGAAAAGGACATTGAAAATTGGCACCTTTTGTCACAGACAATATAAAAGGCTGCAGCAGCATCCTGAGTGGATAATAGCAGTATCATATCAAATCTGTCAAGTTCAGAGAAAAACAATTTTATAGTTCAGACCCAAAATAAAGTTTATGTGAGCATTTTAGCCATGGATAGGCAGAAAGCACACTATCTCAAAATTATTATGTTATGTATAGGATCAGTGTACAATATCTAGACTGTCTGCTTGTGAGGACCTAGGGTGAGATGAGCACTGAATGGCAGAAAGCTTGGAGATGTCTACAGTAAGAAAGGCAATGGGAGGAAGTTTTGGAAGGAAAGGCGGGGAGCCGTCTTCAACCATACTGAAGCTGAACATATGGCTTAATTCCAAAGTATCCAAAGAGATATCTTGAGACTTTCATCTCTGCAGGATAAAGAAGTCTAGGGCGACTCAGGAAAGTTAGTTTCATAGCATGCAGCTTATTTTGATAATAGGAGCAAGTAAGGCAGACTAAAGACAGAGCTGCATAGAGCTTTGATGGGAAAGTGATGAAGAAAACACTTCTCCAGACATGCAGACCAATGCAAGGCAGCAGCATGCTTTCAGAAAAATAAAAAGAAATAGATGAAATAAGGTTAGTTAAAAGAGTGTGTCTCATAGACTGATATGTTTTAAAAAGGCATCATAAGAAGAGAAAAAGGACTTTGGTGAGCACCAAGAGATGTCGATTGACCCTGGCTGAGTAGTCTGAAATTCCAGCTCTGAAACAAGCTTGGTGTCTTGGGGACAGTAATTGTTAAACTAATTTGGGACTCAGCCAGTGTGGTACAAGCAGGAATCCACCACTGTATTTTAAGAAGGCTGTAATTGAACGCAGACACTCAGGCTCACTGAAGGGATCCAGATTTATCACTGTGTCTAATCTGTATTTTTGAAATACATATGATTCTAGGACATATTAAAAAAAAAAAGCTGTCTAGCCAAATAAATGTTGCCTGACACAAAGGCAATAACAACTGTTTTATCTCCTTTCCCATAATCTGGGGCTCTAGGATAGAGAATATTTTTAAGTGCACTTTGAGGCAGTAATTTATGGGAATTTAAATTAGCAGTATACTTTCTACTGAACAGACCGAGACATTCAGTAGGTATAAATAATTAAAGAGACTGGTTTTAAATTTGACACTCATCTATTGAAATTCCCACACTAATATCCAGCCATGCTAATCTATTTATCCTCAAATGTGTTAAAATCTCTCGTCATGCCCTAAGGAGTGCTAGGAGAAAGCATATACAGTCAAATGATTTAATGATCCTGAGCAGGATATCATGCATATAATATTTGAAATTACTTTATTAACTCATATATCTAGTTGAAAAAAAGCAACTCCAATATGTTCGTCAACTACTTGCTTTTTTATCATGAATTAAGCATTTTCTAGGACTTTGTCCAAAATATCCTACAGTCCTACTGTCTATGTTACAAATTATAGAAAGAATAGTCTAGCACTATTTCTTGGAATAATATTGCTTAATATTTTTCATTCATCAAAGCTAACATCATTAGATGATAGGAAAACCTCAAAGATTATAACAATGTCAAGCTCTTCAAAGCAATTTAAAACTTGAAGAAACTGCCAAAGAATTGGGAAGATTCACCTAAAATATCAAAAGAAGTTCAGTGAAAAAGTCTTCTTAATCCATAACCCCAGCTCTAGAATAACAGCTTGTAACATTTTTTTCAGAATTAAAATGGGCATCCCATTGAGCAATCCTGCCAAGGGAAGAACTAAACTGTGATTCTACAAAGGCTTTCTAAGCTCCACATGGAGTGTCAGTGAGACCTAGAGCAGCACAAATCAGAGCAGTTACAGGTGCTGACTGCTCCCACTGGTAGTTTGTGCTGCTTTTGAGCTAATTTCCACACATTCCACACATTCCAGAACACAAAGTGGATTCCTAGCATATTTTATGCTTATCTGGATGCTCAGGACTGTGGCATTCCCAGAATGGAAAAGGAGTTAAAAATGATGATGCACATTGTTTTTTCTTCGATCACCCTTCTTTGTCTTGTTTGTCCAGTAGACTCTCATTTCCACACCTTGCACACCATTAAAACTGTTTCACAAAACATATAGTGACACCTTCCAGCCCAGAAATCCAAATTAGTAGTCTATCTTCTTCTTTACTTGTCAGCCAGCGTAATACAGTACCTTACAACATCTTTTCCCTTTCTTGCCTCATGTTGCTCTAGTTTCACTCTGTTTTCCTTTTCTGCTCTTATCACAATGTATTGGAAACCTCCCTGCTTCTAAATGCGGATAATATGAAATTGTCACATCCATTTCCAAAATGAAATTGCATAATAGGCTCCATCAGCTTTTTATTTCTAGACTGTGTAAAAGAAGGATGGATTTCTCATTTACGTATGTATGTGGTTATCTATCTTGAATAACATCTTTACCTTGATCCTTGTTTTTCCCTCAGAAGTATTCACTTTCAGTTTACAAGCTTATTAACTGTAAAGCCAGATTGGAAAGCATGCAGTCCAGCACTTTTGCCAACATTATATATTTTGGTTTAAACCAAAACTCTGAAAAAAAACTGCATAAAGAATTGTTCTGAGCTTAAATTTGAGCTTCCCGAGAAGTGACTCTTTTTCCATCTGCTTGGATTTTGCTACAAACTATTCCAATACATTCAAGATTCAAAAAATAGCCTTTGGAGGACATATTGTACAAGTCATCTTTCTTAAGAGAGTGTATGTCATTTTTCCAGAAGGCATTTAGCACATAATATATAATTTTGAAAGCTGACCTTGAGATAGTTCCAGCTGCAAAATACCTGCAACACTCATCAAATATTAATTGAAAATAATGTTCCAGGTTAGAGTGACTCTCTCAGAAAAAAAGCCTGCAATACAATTAATTTATCCTTCACATCCTGCGGGGCTACATCATGTTCATGTTTATGGCCTAACTAGAGTACTAATCTGACAAGCATCAAATTAAAGAGATTCAGATGTCCCAAGCAGCCTGAGGGCACACAACAGGTGATTCCTTAATGTGGAGGATCAAATACAGTCTATACAACTTGGAAGAACCTGAATCTTGCTAAAATGAAAACATTTGTAAAGTCATGGGAAAATGTCTTCTAAACTTGGAATATCTACTTTTGATAAGACCTGTTTACTGACTCCAGCACTGGCTCACACCAGGAGGCTTTTCTGTGTCAATCATTAAGCACAATTAAGGACTAAAAGTTACAATTATGTAGCAATTTCCTGGCAACCGGGCAAATACATGGTATCACACTATTACCTTCCCCGGTACACAGCCATGTGTTCTGAATTTTAACAGAAAAAATAATATAAGACTTACAAAGGGTTTTACACTTTATACTTTAAAAATGAAAAAGCTCTTGAAATGAGAAAACTTCATTGTGCAGTGCAGCACAGAACACTAAATTTAAGATAGTCAGCCTAAATATTAGACACTTTCAGGAAGCACATAATGAATAAAGTTGGAAGAGTGAGCAACCATTTGCTTAAAATTAGAAAAAGACTTGCTACTTTTATATATGTTTGAAGAAATCACGTAACTTCAGAAATTGTTCAGAAGGCCTGAGCAGGAGTCTAGAAAAAGAAACATAAATTTGTGTCAGCGCACTTATAATGGTTTTGGTACCTGGAGCTTTTAATGACAAAGTAATAGAATTCTTATTTGTTTGTTTGTTTTAACAATGTAAAGTCAAGTCAATGCAACAAACTCTTACTTTTTATATAACATGAAACTTTGTTTTCACAGAAAGCATAGCGCTGCATAAAGTGTCTTCAAATCCACCTTTTCATTTAAACAAGGCATTTTTTGTAAAGTAATACTTCAACTTTATATTTAAACTGAATAATACTTTGTATTTATTATTAAGCCAGAAAGCATTCATTGAACATTTGGTTTTAAATTCCATGTAATTAAGCTTACTCTATTTTAGCAATAAATTGTGCTTACCAGATTGCTGGCTAAAACAAACTTCAAAAACTAGTTCAGTTACTGAGAAAATCCTGCTGAAGAAGCCTGGTAATTAGCATTTTATGGCATTTCCCACTAGAGACCATTGTCTCTCCAATTACTCACTGGAAGCCGAATCCATCACTTTGCTTAATAGGGTGTTGCCTTGGTATAAGTAGCTGAGACCTAAACATGAGCTTTTGCTGGTCTGAACGTTGAGGATTCTTGACCATAGGCTGCTAAACTTTTCTATTATATAATACATATTTCTAACTACCCTTGTACCCTGTCTGCTGACATCTCTGATGCAGGCTTCACTGGTGAGGTTGCACCTCAAATACTATATTCAGTTTCGGGACCCTCAGTATGAGAAGATGGAGCTCATCTGAAGGACAATAAAGCTAGTGAAGTCTTGAATACAAGCCTTATGAGGAATGGCTGAGGGAAGTAGGGCTGTTCAGTCTAGAGAAAAGGAGGTTGAAGGGAGACCTTATCGCTCTGCAGTATAAAACTTGTCCCTGTAATAGCTATGCTTGTTAAAGACAGTTAATTCAAGATCTCTTGGATCACATACTTAGAAGCACTAGGACAGCCTTTTCTATCTCTCAGATTCTGTCACATGCTAAGTGAGTGGTGCAAAGTCTTGCAAAACTAACCTGATAGCCTTTTGTGACAAAATGACCCGCCTACGGGACAAGGGAAAGTCTGTGGATGTGTCTTCTTGGACTTCAGTAAAGCCTTTGCACAGTTTCTCACAGCATTCTGCTTCGGCAACTGTCAGCCTCTGGCCTGGACGGGCACAAACTCTCCTGGGTGGAAAACTGGTTGGATGGCCGGGCCCAGAGAGTGGTGGGAAATGGTGTTAAATCCAGCTGGAGGCCAGTGACAAGTGGGGTTCCCCAGGGCCCAGTGCTGGGTCCAGCCCTGTTCAATGTCTTTTATCAACGACCTGGATGAAGGCATCGAGTGCACCTTTAGCAAGTTTGCAGACAACACTGAGCTGGGTGGAAGTGTGGATCTGCTGGAGGGCAGGGAGGCTCCAAAGGGATCTGAACAGGCTGGACTGCTGGGCTGAGACCAATGGGATGAGGTTTAACGTGGCCAAATGCCGGGTCCTGCACTTGGGGCACAACAACCCTGTGCAGAGCTACAGACTAGGAGAAGTCTGGCTAGAAAGCTGCCTGAAAAAGAAGGACCTGGGGGTGTTGGTTGGCAGTCGACTGAACATGAGCCAGCAGTGTGCCCAGGTGGCCAAGAAGGCCAATGGCATTTTGGCTTGGATCAGAAACGGTGACCAGCAGGTCCAGGGAGGTTATTCTCCCTCTGTACTCGGCACTAGTAAGACTGCACCTCGAATCCTGTGCTCAGTTCTCCGCCCCTCACCACAAGAAGGATGTTGAGGCTCTGGAGCGAGTCCAGAGGAGAGAAACAAAGCTGGTGAAGGAGCTGGAGAACAGGCCTTATGAGGAGTGGCTGAAAGAGCTGAGGTTGTTTAGCCTTGAGAAGAAGAGGCTGAGGGAAGACCTTATTGCTCTCTATAACTACCTGAAGGGAGGTTGTAGAGGAGGGAGCTGGCCTCTTCTCCCAAGTTACAGGGGACAGGACGAGAGGAAATGGCCTCAAGCTCCACCAGGGAAGGTTCAGGCTTGACATCAGAAAAAAAATATTTCAAAGAAAGGGTCATTGGGCACTGGAACAGGCTGCCCAGGGAGGTGGTTGAGTCACCATTCCTGGAGGTATTTAAAAGGCAGGTGGATGAGGTGCTGAGGGCCATGGTTTAGTGTTTGATAGGAAAGGTTGGACTCGATGATCCTGTGGGTCTTTTCCAACCTAGTGATTCTGTGATTCTGTCAAGTCATACAATATCTTCAACTATTTTGTGTGTAAGTAGAAAAATCTAAATTTCATTTTTATGATTTCCATCTCTGTAAGAATAAAACTAGCTTCTCAAGAAGTGATGAAAAAGCTACATTAAAACAGAAATGAAAATGCTTAGCTGGAGATAACATTAATGAAACACTACCATGATTAGTCCTAGGAATTCCTGCTTTCATTATTTGAACAGATAAGGTGGAATCAAAGCTTGGAAACCCAGTATGTCCACATAGCTGCAGTTGGTACAGATATTGTGAGGACACTGTAATCATTGGTAATAATAAGGTAAAAGAAATAAGAAATGAGAATTAAAATACCACAACTGATTAAAAGTAAACATCGTTATTGATGACAATGATAGGGCTAATAAACTCAAGAGGAAAGAGAAACCAAGAGACCAATTATAAAGAAAAATAAGCCACTTATCCAGTGAGTCCTTTCCAATCTAGCGATTCTATGATTCTGTGATTCTAAGGATAAGTTGCAGAGTTGCTAGTGCATGCTTTTTCTGCCCTACCAAAACATTCCTAAAGACCTGTAGGGAATAAAGAAAATTTTGACATGCAAAGCCAAAATTTTACAAACTGCAGTTTCATTGTCTAATAATTTTACTTAGGTATTAACTGCACTTTAGGACTTGGCATCATAGCTAAATCAATAATTATACAGTACATCAGCTGTAGTTCACAAAATAATACTACACTGGCCACCACACAGTAATAAACCTGGCTAACTATCCCACTGAAACCTTTAAAATATTTGGGTTTGGTAGGCAAGTTAGTTTCAGCAAAATGAAAAATTTCAGCTAGTACAATTTCTGTTAAGTTCTTTCCTAGTCTTTTCTTATTTTGTACTTGGAGGATGGCTACACAAGAAAGTGATAGTGCAAAGTCACTGAATGACAAGTAAGTGGAAGTTGCACCAACATGAAAACTAATCATAGAATCATAGAATAACCAGGTTGGAAGAGACTCACTGGATCATCGAGTCCAACCATTCCTATCAAACACTAAAGCATGCCCTTTAGCACATTGTCCATGGTTGGACTCGATGATCCAGCGGGTCTCTTCCAACCTGGTTATTCTATGATTCTATGACTTACTTAGTACGCATTGTCATTTGAGCACTGCAGGAAGACAGGAGGTGGTGCAACATCATTAAGAAATGGTTCCAAGCAGAAGTTCAGAAGTTTGAGACCAAGTACTACATAGAGAAAATTAAAATTAAAGCCACTGTTAAAATACAGAATCTATATTCTAGCTTTGGAATGGCACACAAAGAAACCAGCCTCATGTGGAAAGGTTTCCCAATCATATAACAGCAACAAACTAAGAAACTCCTAGACTAAGGGTACAGCAGATGCTTTTATGTATATCCTGTACTTACTGTCTGTATGCTACTCATGGATTCGCGTTTTTTGTGACAGTCACCATTCCTAACAAGTTACTCTTGTGCCTTTGCCTATCCATTTTCAACTGAAATATGTGATTTGAAGCCAAATCATGGCCTTTCCGAAACTGATTGTAGGCCAAGGGGACCTCCCGGAGCCCAGATAGAGTACATGCAGTAAAATAAGTATGGATCCTTTTTCTCTTTTGTCTTTCAACTTAATTAAAGAATCATAATGGCCCTAAACCTTCATTAGTGCTATTATAATCAGAATAGATTAACCATTCACTCTTTAAAACAAATGAACAAACAATCAATCAGCAAACAGTATTTATTTCTTCATAATCTAGTCATAGCCATAGAAAATAAAATCCAGTGAATAAGTAGTTTGCAATTCACAGGTCTACTAGTTCATTTGAATGAAGGGCATCTCCCATTTTTCTTTCGTAAATATATAGAAAGAAGAGTTGTTGAGTAACTTACGAAAATTAAAATCAAGGTTTTTCTCTGTACTTGGGGAAAATTTGTTAAGATCACGAGAGAAATGGATGTTCCATCCTGGAATTTGAACAAATGATAGTCATGTCTTTAGGCAGAGATCCAAAAACTGAATAAATTTGAGGTTACACATTTCATGAATCATCTGCAATATCCTTGCTGCAAGAACTAGTTTGCAATGGAATTATTCTGCACTTAGAAACTGTTAAAGAACAACAAGCATATTAAAGCGTTCAGATAAAATATCTTGTAAACAATTGAAAAAGTAAATCAAAGACACAGTTGTAAAGGAAGTAGAACTACATTCAGTATCTTTATATTGCTTTATTTTTCTCTTAACATTCAAACTAATAAAAATGAAACATGTCTTTTTTACCCCATTAGCACCCCATTAAAATTCAGTTTCCCTGATTATAATTGACCATCTATTTTTCCTCTAGTAATTTTACTTTAACTTGATAATTAGGATTTCCTGTTGGCTTTTCCTTTTTTTTTTTTCTGATTAGTCTCTCTTTGTTTAAATACAGCAGGCATTTCAATCTCCAACATCTTCCAGCACAGTTCCCCACCAAAAAGACTCCTGCCAGCGAAGAATGCATAAATGAGTGACCCTTAGACTCATGAGTCAATAGAGAAAGCTGGTGTAATCCACCCTTAGCAACAACAGCACATTCTGTCAACTCAGCTGAAGCTGACAATATCGTCACATTTGTGATAGAGATACAACTATGGCTGGAAGATTCCCACAGCCCTGCCAGATTCCTCAAGGGGATTAGCACTTGTCTGATCGCAGTACACAAGAAAGACGTTTTTAAAGTATCAGTGCATCAATCAGGAGGAATTTGGAGACTTTGAAGTTTGAAAAAAATAAAACCACAGTATGGGAAAAAGAAGTAGTTAGAACAGCGAAATGCTGTTATGTTCATCTGATTTAGTTGAATAACACCATGATGAGAGTTTTATTCTTAATTCGTTGGTAAGAAATTTACAAATAACTTTTTTTTAAAAAAAGCGTTAATTAATATCAATAATTATTTTAAAGTACTTGAGCTTTATGTGATCTTTTCTCACAAGCAAGAAACTAGCAAAACGTAAGAGAATACTGTTAACTATGAGTCTCAGGCTCCTAATTAACAGATTGCAGACCCTGAGACTGCACTTTGTTATACCATTGCCAGCGTTCTTCCTCCCACCAGCTAATTTCAGAAGGTGGTACAGAGAGGTGGATCTGTTAAGAATAGGGTGTAGTAATCACCAATGCATTCTCACCTAAATCCCTCTCTGCTTTATAAGCAATGTATAAATTTCAGCTATATAACATTCACTGATAAGTGTGACAATGAACAACACCCACATCATTTACAATTAGCATAAAGCCATTGTGCTGGAATTTACTGTTGCAACCTCCTTATAGTCAACATACAGAAATGTGAAGGCTTTTATTTTGCTAACTTACACAAAGAGTCCCTATCACTGTTTGGGCATAGATCCAAGCCAAATCTCATATACCAAAGGTGTTAACTGTAGGGATGTAATCAAACTCAAGGTGCAAGAATTCACCAAAACCTTGCTATGATTTCCCAAGAAATTTGCACTAGCTGCAGGAGTGGAATTCCTAGAACTCCTTATGCAAGTCCAGCAAGTACCACACTTTTAAGAAATGTTCCAAAAATCAATGTCTCTTCAAAAGGAGCTCTAACAGATTAGACACAGAAGTAACTAAGGATGCATAAATTCAATATATATGGATAGAGTGTAGCACATATATTGAAAGCATATAGAACAGCAACCAGAGATTTCCTAATACTGCTCTTCTTACTACATTTGCTCCCACTACAAACGAGTCCTATAGCAATTTAAACAGTTCAAACTGAGTTTGCAGCACATGTCATGCTTAATAAGTCTTTCATCGCAAATAATCTAATTTTTTTTTCAAATAGCACTTAGGTCTTCCAATGAAGGCAGAGGGCATGCTGACACCAGCATGATCTTGAACAAATCCTAAATGAGAACAAGCAGACAAAACAAGTGGATAATTTTCTTAGTTCAGGATCCACAGACTTTGCAATGACCTTGGTAAAAACATATATCCATCATTAACAACATCACAGAAAGAATAAACAGAAATCATAACGAGTAAAACTGTATAGCAATGTGCTCACTCTATCTACAACTACGTTCTACAAACTGCAGCAAGTCATCATCAAACGAGCAGGTTTATGTGCTGTTAGGGCAGAAGTATGTTTGAGGAACCATACTGTGCTCACATACACACAAAAATGTCTGTTTTTAAATTGTATAGCTGGCTTTAACCATCACCATATCATCAGCAGAGAAATAACAAGCCTGTCAGAAAGAAATTATAGACTGACTAGAACTGAGTTACTCACTCTGAGCATGAAAATATCTAATTGTTAGTGCTACATAAGTATGCAAAGCACGCCAATGCCACATGCTTGCTAGAGGCCAGAAATAAAAAAAATAGAAAAAAAAAAAAAAAGACTAATATCTTTCTGTAACTGCATAGTACTTATTGGTATAAACTAGCATAGCTCAGTTGGCTAGAACAGAGCTGCATCAGCCTACTAACATGAAGATCTTGGCTCTTCTATGGCTCTTACTATTCCCTAAGTGTTTGGAACAATAGGGCTGAAATCAGAGAATGCAAAAGGATGACCTCAGTGAAGTGCATAACTAGGTGATGTGATGAGAGCAGGAACTGACAAGAGAAAATCCAGATCATGAAGCTTTCAGTTTGTATGTACCAACAAATCATTAAAGGTGCATGATGATTTGCAAATGCTACATGACTTGAAAATCTATTCTGCCTTTAATTTTTTGGTTTGCTGCCTTTGAGAGGAGAGGAATGAAAAATGTCAGATTACAAAGTGGAGTTCCTACAGCTGACCAGAAAACACTGCATTTCCTTGCTTGGACCCTAAGGTAAATAACAGGAGCCACTGCTACGGCTGTTTGGAACTTGATTTCTAAGTAGTAACATAAAGCCAAATATGGGCCACTTTAAAAAAAAAAGAAATCTGCTAGATTTTCTGGGCTTTCTGTCTGTATGGGCTTTATTATGGATCTACCAAAATAAAATTCTATCTTAAAGATTTTTTTTCTTTCTAGGGTTTATAGCTATCATTTGATGTCAATTAAAAAAACCCCTTCTTTAATTTCCAGTTTTTTGAGAAGAAGGATGAAGAAATCAAGATTGTAACATTTTCAAGACAGTAAATATTAATAATTATAGTTCCTAATATTAGCAAGTCTGTTTTGAAACTGAAGTTCTAGCAGTAAATGAATAATGTACTTTTGGTATCTTTCTCTGGAGTAATATCTAGCTAACATTTACTTTAAAGATAAACACACAATTCAAAACTAAAATAACATTAAACAAGAGTTTAATATGCATAGATTAAAGCATAATATGCATATATTAGAAAAACTGAGAGAGTAAGTTTCTCTTCTTCCAAGAGTGACCTAGGATAACAGTCACTGGCACATCACGTCAACAAATATAACTTAATCAGCAAACAAGAATCAGAGTTTTCCCCAAACTGAGAATATGATTTCAGTTTACATTATAAATGGAATTCCTTAATTCCACTTTACAACTAGACTGGGCCAGTTCATAAAACAATTGGAACCCTGACTGCACTCATCTTGAGTGAACAATAGCTTGAACAATTTTTTTGTGAAAGGGCGCTGGTTTTGGCACAGCCCTGTGTCTATTACAATATTCAGCCCTCTACCTCTTGTCATATGGGCAACTAAGACACACAGATGATAACTGATCATTAATGAATTAAGACTCTTTTGAGTGCAGTTCCTGGGCAAAGATCTCTCAAGAACACTGCATTTACTTGAAGGTATGATTTTGAGTGGAATTCTGACAATACAGAGGGATCTAGGCAGCAAGCAGTTCCTAAGGCAGCAGCGAAAGGAAATAACACTTTGGGGACATTGTAGTTGCATGTGAATTTGGGGCTGAGAGATATGGAGCTAAACGGTGCCAGACCTCTGCTACATCTGGAATGCTGATGATTATCCGTGTATTATAGTCACTTACAACACGTCTAATGTTTAGGATGAAACCATGTGTTCCTAAAACATTTTCTTTTATTCTAATGCATATCAGCATCATATTTATGCAAAGCAAAATGAAAATAAACTATGGATAAAAGCAGCACATACATAAAAAAGGACATTATTTTATTGGAATGTACCATCATACAAATTTCATTACATTATATAAAAGCATAGATAGTAATTGCTACTAAAAACTCAGCTTTTACTAGTAGCTCATTATGCTTGCAAACACATTCCTATAGGATAGGAGAAAGAATGGCTGTTAAACAATGTTGCTTTAGCAAAGTTTCAGCACTATCACTGCTTCTGAAAAAAACAGATGCTAATGCATTGAGTAATTTCATCTTGATATTTAGAACAAAAGACCTGAAATATGAAACTTATAAGTACAGCAAACTTAAATAATACATATTTTATGTCACAAGTTAAACATAAAAGTCATAATTCACTGAATAGAGAAAAAAATCCTCAATAATATTTGTGGGTTAACAATTACACTTGCCTCTTAAACTTACAGTCAGTCTTTACAGAGAAAAATGGCTGCTTGCAATTTTCTTTAGTGCTATAAATAGAATAAACATTTGCATATAAAACCTTCCCTTTCTGTATGAAAATGTCCCCATTTTCTAGAGGGTATTATTCTCTACTCTAGAAGATAATAATTACAGAAAATTTCGCTTTTAGCCTTTTTTTTACTATATTATGGACTTTTCTTTGCTGTAAAGAAAATACAGAACAACTGTGAATTCCAAAAGATTCTCCACATAAAACAATGTACTTTTAATCCCCCAGTAATGTGGACAGAAATAATTAACAAAAAATCCCATTATGCACAAGCAATTACAACTCAAAGGAATTTCAGACACCTTATATCTGCTGCCTCTAAGAGACAATCTCTCAATGATTCATTTCTGTAAATATTTCTTCAGAGTGGGCTACTTTGTAGAGCAAATACAAACAGAAGTGCAATTGTTCCACTCTATTCCCTCCTACATTTTTCAAAATCCAGCTGGGATACTTCTATAAGTCATCTTTAATATTATAAATATGCCTAGTTTGTACTCAGCCAAAAGGTGTGCCATTCCAGCTGGTTTGGATTTCTTTAGGCTGAATTTATGGCAAAAGAGAATGATCAGTAAATTCTTAAGCAGGCTTCTCTCTTGCAGCTTTATCTAGAAGTAGAAAAACAGTAATTTATCTGTTGCTTTTATCCAGTTATTTAATATACCATGACCACACTCTCTTCATTATACAGTATAGCCAAAACAGAACTGAAAAGGCAGGACAATGACTTTGTTTCTATAACATGTCAGCATGAGGGCAAGGAAGTGTGACCAGACCAGACTAATAGCCACCTTGGGATTGTTTCAGACAGTGCTTTATCAATCAAGTATAACTTGCAAAAGGTTATTTGAAAACAGATCAAATGGAACAAGAATTAAAGTGAAAATTCAGTACATCTGTTAAGGGCCACCTACAGGGCAGCAGTGTTTTTGTGGTTCTTGGGATGGCAGTTATGATCTTCAGAGTCCTTTAAAAAGGGTCCTCTTAACCAACAATACACAGAGCAGAGGGAAAAAAATTATGATCCTCCAGAAATTTACTCTTTTCATGGATAACCCCTCACTGGTAAGCAACATTGAGAAAGTTTGGAGTTACAGAATTGCCATAACTGTAACTACTGAGGAGAAAAACAAAAAGATAGGGGTTGGAACTGAGAGTATCTCTGCTAGAAGTGAAGTCACGCCTCTGACTTACTGCTTTCAGCATTCATCTACTGATTGTCCAGAAAACCTGCTGAACTTTTTTTCCCAGTGAGGGAGGATAAATGTAAGGCTAACTTAAGGGCTCTGATGTCCTTGAATAAGCCATTTCAGAGCTTTCCATCCAATAAAAACTGAGTCTCCTACTTCACAAGTGTGCTGGGAGAATGTACACAATGAAGAAAGGCTCCAACATCCTTGGTTAACAAGACCACCGAGTGATGATCCTAGCAGAACTGTAGATCCCATGAAGTGATTTGGGCAGGCCACAGATGTCCTGATCAAAGTTTTCCATTCATTACTGGTGGCTCTATGCCCATAGCTACTCAACAAGCATTGCTGGATACTGAACACAGCTTACTTTGTTTCTAAGTGTATTCACTGCATTCTAACTCCTTGTTTGCTTGAAGAAATCACAAGAATGCACGACACAAAGCAAGACAGAGCTCTTTTATTTTTATCACTATCCTGGATGCCAGAATCTGGCAGCCTAGAACTGTGGCTTTGGTGTAGTACCTTTTTGTGGCTTTTGAAGACTCATTCAAATAAGCACTGTGTTCCTTAGTTCCAAATCTAGTGATTCTGACTGTACTTTTTTCTAACTATAGCCCTGCAGACAAAATATAGCTGCCTTTGTTGCTGTAGAGCTTAGCCAGAATTAGGGGATCAACATCTGTGAGCTGCTTTGATGATAGCAGCCGGTAGTCACTTTTTTGAAACTTGGCAGCAGATATATCACCAACCTTTCCAATATCTCTCCATTCCACCCCACAAAAATAATTCTCTCTGGAGGTAATACTAATGCAACAAGAACTTAATGCATCATCCTCTTTGCCTCTGCTAACCATGGTATGCAATTATCACAAGGGCTGTCACTGATGCCATCCACGGTCGGATGGCTGACTCACTCCACCTGCTCTGTGCCAAAAAGCTTTTACTGTTCCTTACAGCAGTTCTGCTTGATGTAGATGAGCTCATACACACATTGCGCAGCAAAGGAAAAAGACATGTGAAAACACTGGAATCAGAAAAAGCAGCTTAGGACCCCAGGGATCTCTCTACATCATATATTTAACCAAGATCTTCCCACATAAAAACCAAGCCTGAAGCCAGACAAGCCTATTGCCTGCAGCTGAAAAATGACAGTAAGCTGAAATAGTTAAAAGTCAGCTGGAAATCTGCTAGCAAAAAAAAAATAAATTGCTTAAAAACCTCCTCAGACTTAGCATTGGTGAGTTTTTTTCCCTTCTCCTAGCAAAATCACTACTTTCCTATTACAAACCTCATCTTATTTATAGCTAGAGAGACACAAAACTTATGAGTCCACTTAGGGTGGGGCTGCAAAGGGGCTGCCAAGGGAAGAGTAGCCTGTAGAAAGTGTCCTCTGACTCCTCCATCACATCCTAGCTAAAGTTAGTGTTACAAGAGATACAGACTTGGGATACAGTTGGAAGGGTACCTGAGGTGGCTGCCAAAGAAGCAAGTAGTCAGGAAAACAAATTCTCCCTTGACTACTGTTATGTCTTGGAAATGATTTGGTGTTCCTAGGCTAAGCACAGTCCACAGCTACAGTTAGATTCTGGATCACCATGTATTGCTTAACATTTTATGTTGTTTCTTTGTCAAAATTTCTTTAATTTAAACTGTTTGACTTCTGTGTTTTGTGATTCACTTGTCTATTCCTCATTTGGGTTTCCACGGCCCTAGGATTACAAACATGCCTACACATACAAGAATGTGTGTCCTTATGTGGCAGGCTCCACCATTCATTTTACATCAGTGGCTCTGTCACTGTCACCCCTTCCATCAGGACTCTTGGGTAAACCAGCAATAGGGTGGCAAAGGTATAATAGGTCTATAACCTCAAGTTCATTTTCTGCTTCTTAAAGAAAACATTGAAGAGCTTTGGGAATATCTTACCACCATTAAACCACTTTGTCACAAAGTAAGATGAAAGGCTAATTCATAGAGGGAGCTTCAAATCCACACAGACCACAAAGACTTAAACTCTGGGTTCTTCTGTTTAAAGTTCTGAAGAGCATTAAACTCAGAGTTTCATTCAAGACTCATTTATCAACTTTAGGAAATTTGGACAAATTATTTTCAGGCTTAATACAGGGTCTTTGTTTCAACAATAGTTCCAGATCTTCTGTTTTGCTTATAAAATTGTCCCTTCTTTGTTTGTGTGCATCTTTCTGTAAATAAGCAATGGAAAACAATTCGCCAGTGTGACCACTCGTCCTAATCTTCATTACTTTTTTGATGCTTAACTCATTTCTACAATACAAAAATGAAGACCTCTGAATTCAAAATGCTCAGATGTTTGCTAGATTAGGAATGAATCTTAACTTGGAAAGGGATGAAATGAATTTTTATTTAGAGAGTTCAAAATGCTTGTGTTTTTGAATGTTACTCAAGTAACCACAAAACATATAAAGAATCTTGTATTTCCCAATTTGAAACAACTGCACAGTATACAACTCCTTGCAGATGCCAATCTAAACGTGTCAGCCAGATGTTGGGCTTTTTTCCGTAACCTAATTCAATTAAAAAATTTTATGAAGGACCACCCATGGAAAATATTTAGGAAATAAATAATTATGTGTACTGTAGCTAAGAAAATTAGTCCCTGGATTTTAAAATATAACAGGAGAAAATACAGGGTGAATTTGATACACACAGAAGACAGTAACATTCCACAGTCTCTTCCTAGTAGATGAATTATATGAACTAGAACATCAGCAAGATATTAAAATGCAGACAGCAGGATTTGCAGGATTGCAAGATACCTCTGAAATTTAAATTTACCTTCTTTAATTTTTTTCTAACTTTAGACAAAGACATGACATTTAAAACACATTAATTACCCGAGCTAGCTGATGCAGTTTTTGGGAATATCTTACTTTTTTGGTGAATATCTTTCTTTTTCATGAAACCAGATATCAGCTTACAAAGAACAGTACCTGTAATAAAAACATGATTAACAAAAGTTTCCACTTTTGTGGGCAGGCAAATATTTTTCCTTGTGTAATATGAGTACTGAAGGCTAAATAATACACAAGAATGTAGGGCAGAAATTCCCCCCACTCTTGAGTCCAGTCCCTCGTTATTGTGGCAACCACATCCTGTAACTACTACTACAAACTAAAATGTGGCATGTGGGTATTGACCGAGAACAGTTAGCTTTCAAGTCTCACATGTCTGCTTGGTGAGACAGAGCACTAAATAAATATGCACAATGAAAAAAACAGCCAAGTCTTTTAAGAGTTAGAATGATGTAAATTCATATGATCTACTTGCTTCATATATTGGGGGAGTGGCTGTCAACTTGTGCATCTGCATTTTGATTGCAAGAATAAATTAATGAACGTATTCTGAACAAATGAGGAATGGTGTACCAAAGTGATGGAACTTCTGATATTTGAATGATTTATTTCAAAAAGGCATTTGAAGAACAAACTGTATCATTGATGCATGACGTACAGAAACACTAACTAAAAGTTGCACAAGGTGATTTGACAACTTACTCTTTCAGAATCCTAAACTCCAAGCCATGTTATGATCTATATGGTACAGAAAATAAGGCTATGAAACTTAAAGTTGCAGTACTAAACAGAGAAGTTATAAGCTAGCATAAATCATTATATTGGCATAAAATAAGCAAACTGCAATAGTTCGGAAAGAGAACTGCAATGGCCTTTCCAGAGCCATTGAAAGAAGATGCAAGCTTTGTTGAGGTGATGCAAAAGCTTATAAAAAGGTTCTGTTGCTCATGTTCTCCATCTCTTCCTGTGGTCAGCAAATAACAGAGCCAGGGCCCGAGTTATCATAAAGAGTCATCAAAAGCTTGAAAGTGACACAGCACTCTGCTGTGAAGCCAAGATTGTCATGGTTCATTCAGATCTCTCAAATTACAGGACAACATAGTCTAAATTATTTTATGAGCTCATTAGGAAAGAAAACAAACACACACATCAAACAAGGGCTCAGTTCCCTTTGCACAGACTAGTCTAACATGTGAATTCATTAAACCATTGCTTAATTCACGAGGTTTCTACCTCACAGCTAATTCATGACTTGTAACTCATAAGCAAAAGTCTTACCTAGCGGATGATGCTTGTCCTTCCTTTTCCACTGCTGTGCAGGCTTTCCTTGCATCACACCAGAAAGCACAAAAGCCTCAGCAGCCTGGCTGCTGTTGGAAAAGTTTCAAAAGCCCTTTGGATAAGCTGAAGTCCCTTATACTTTCTGGCTTGGAAGTTTGGTCTGTAACATTTCCATAAGTTAGTGGATTCTGAAGGAACTCCCAGACAATCAATAACAAGGATTACGTCTGCAGAAGAGAGCAAGCTGCAGGTGATAATGGCTGCATAATGACCTGCAGACCTTCCTGTGGGCTGCCTATGTGTTACTCTCACCTTGACTTAAGGGCACTGCTCCCAGCACACATCAGGCCTTTGCATGAGATATGTGCCAGCTGAAATCTGAGCAGAAGCTGAGAGTACAGTCACACATGATAAAAAGAAAAGCTTAAATGTGTTTCATGAAATGGAAGGAGACATAATCAGGTATCAGTTTAGAGACAATGTTTACATAAATTCTTTTTTGATATTTTAAAGATATTGGTTAATATGAAAGTTGTTAAATGTAGCACGGCAAGAGCTTCTGTCATAGCATATGTATTTTACCCGTAAAAATTCAAATTACCTGGAAGTAGGTCATAAACAAACTCAAGATTCTTCACACTGTCTAGTTGAGCTGTGGATATGTGCAAATGTGTGAATATCAACAATTTACAAGGTATTGTAAGGCTACGCACTGTGCCCAAGGACCCCAATGGAAGGGCTATGCAGCCTCATGGAAGAGAAGAAGTATCACTGATGGCAACTAGATACCTGGAAGTTAAATCTCTGAGGCTCTGAGTGATAGCTTAGAAGGTGAAAGACAACCTCAAGAGCTTAATCACATATGCTTGCCCTGGTCACATCCTGCTGCAAACATCTGCTTTCAGCTACTGATGGATGAATGGAGAAGGATATTGAACCTTGGTCTGAAACAGGGTTCCAAAACATATCCAACCAAACCACACAGGATATAAATTTTCCTACTATAAGGGAATTAGTTCCTCTCAAACTATTTTTCTTTCCCTGCCTTCAAGGCTGAAGACAGTGAATGAAACAGAACAGAAAAAAGATTGAAGTAAGGGAGCATTAGTGACAAAGGAGAGAAACATGAGGGTCTTCAGGACAAAAAGACAAAAAGCTGAACAAGCTTCTGAAGAGCTCTGGCTTCATTTCTGCTTGCAGGAAAACAACAAAGGTAGAAACAGCAAACTACATTTAAAAGTGTAATAAAGTATAAGCTGTAACAGAAAACTCGAATTTCTGTTCATTTTTATATGCATTTTCAGTTTTCTTAAGAATCTTTTCCATGCTTTATCCTTCCGTTAAAAAATGCACAAATTCATCAAGTCTGTCTCTTCATGAATCTGTTTGCTAATAATTAGCACAAATCTCATGAGAGAAAACCGGGAAAAGGTGTGCAAAATATTAGTGAAATTTATAGGAGTTGGTCCTGGAGCCAGAAAATAGGCAGTTAGATCCGTGCTTTCTGGAGATGATGACAGCTAAAGCTCTGCAGCCTGAGAACTTGGCTAAGGACGCTGAGAAGGAGTACCAGAACTCTGGCCAGACTCCAGATGTTTGAGACATTAAGAGAGCTGGTGGGTTGATCTTACATCAATTTGATGAGTAATGGAGACATGTTGCTTGGCCTGATTTCTTCATGGCTCAGACCCCATTTCAGGATGAAAACAGTCTCTACTATGCTTATAAGAAACAAAATATCAGAAGAAAGAGTACTTACCACAGAGGCAGGCAATAAAAGTAAGGTTTGGTTCATCATAGAATTGAATATTTCATGCAGAAAGGGCTTTTTGGAGGTCACCTGGTCATTCCTCACGACTACCACCAAAGCAGGGACAACTTCAAGATAGATCTAACTTTGAAATTATGTTACGTAGGGTCTTCTCCAACCAAGGAGCGAACATCTCCAAGGATAGGGATGCCTTAGCCTTGTAGTTCCCATATTTCACAGAATCACAGAATAACGAGGTTGGAAGAGACCCACTGGATCATCGAGTCCAACCATTCCCACCAATCCCTAAATCATGCTCCTAGTTACCTCATCCACCCTCACCTTAAACACCTCCAGGGATGGTGACTCAACCACCTCCCTGGGCAGATTGTTCCAATGCCTAACCACCCTCTCCGTGAAGAATTTTTTCCTAATCTCAACCCTAAATCTCCCCTGGCGGAGCTTGAGGCCATTCCCTCTCGTCCTGTCCCCTGTCACTTGGGAGAAGAGGCCAGCACCCTCCTCTCCACAACCTCCTTTCAGGTAGTTGTAGAGAGTAATAAGGTCTCCCCTCAGCCTCCTCTTCTCCAAGCTAAACAACCCCAGCTCTCTCAGCCGCTCCTCATAAGATTTATTCTCCAGCCTCTTCACCAGCTTTGTTGCTCTTCTCTGGACTCGCTCCAGAGCCACAACATCCCTCTTGTGGTGAGGGGCCCAGAACTGAACACAGGACTCGAGGTGCGGACTCACTAGTGCCGAGTACAGGGGGAGAATAACCTCCCTGGACCTGCTGGTCACGCCGTTTCTGATCCAAGCCAAAATGCCATTGACCTTCTTGGCCACCTGGGCACACTGCTGGCTCATGTTCAGTCGGTTGTCAACCAGCACCCCCAGGTCCTTCTTTTTCAGGCAGCTTTCTAGACAGACTTCTCCTAGTCTGTACCTCTGCTTAGGGTTGTTGTGCCCCAAGTGCAGGACTCGGCATTTGGCCTTGTTAAACCTCATGCCGTTGGTCTCAGCCCAGCAGTCCAGCCTGTTCAGGTCCCTTTGCAGAGCCTCCCTACCCTCCAGCAGATCCACATTTCCACCCAGCTTGGTGTCATCTGCAAACTTGCTAAGGGAACACTCAATGCCTTCATCCAGGTCGTTGATAAAGTCATTAAACAGGACTGGACCCAGGACTGAGCCCTGGGGAACCCCACTTGTCACTGGTCTCCAGATGGATTTAACTCCATTTACCACCACCCTCTGGGCCCGGCCATCCAACCAGTTTTCCACCCAGGAGAGTGTGCACCTGTCCAGGCCAGAGGCCAACAGTTTCCAAAGCAGAATGCTATGAGAAACTGTATCAAAGGCTTTAACTAACTTTAATTTGACTGATCTCATTTTGTGATTTTCTTCTTTTTCTCCTTTTCTTCTATTGAACTGAAACTCCATGTGTTCCCGCTGTGCTTCTCATCTTCATGCACTTCTGAGAAGAGCCTGGACCCATCTTCTCTATGCCCTCACATTAGGTAGCTGAAGATAGCAATTTCCCCTTTATCTCCTCTTCTCCAGCACAAGCTAACCCATTTCTTCAGCCTCCCCCCGTCCTTCTTTTCTCTCCTCTCTCTGATCACCTTCATGGGACTCCACTGTACTCACTCTGATTTATCAATACTTTTCTTGTACAGGGAAACCCAAAATGTGGTGCTATGCTCCAGCATTGAACAAAGAGTAACAAACACTTCCCCTAATGTGCTGGCTACATTCCTTCTGACATGGACCAACATGTGGTTGGTTTTCTTCACCAAGAGAGCACATAACAAGTCTCTTTCTAATTATTTTCCATCAGGATGCCTAGATTTTCCTTACAAAAATGGTTTTTATCCAGGCATAACACAGTGTGTATTGCTGCATGGGGCTATTCCACACCAAGTACAGGACTCAGGCCTCTGTTGAACTTCATGAAGTCTTTGTTCACCCACTTCTCCAGCTTGTCAAGATGCCCCTGCCTGACAGCCCTGCACTCCAGTTGACTACTCTTACTACAATTTGATATATCAACAGTGAAAAAAGGACTAGGGATTCTGCTGTATTGTGTGAGGTTTGGGTTTTTTTTTTTCTTACTCTGGGATATTTCTGCCTGTTCTCTTTTCTGGATGGAGTTGTGTGTTAATGATTTTTGCCTTTATGTCAACTGCTGTATTTTTTGTAACAGCTTCCAATAGAATTTGTTTTCTGTACAAATACAAACCCAAAAGTCAGCTTATTCAACAAGATGGATGAATTCTGGATGTTCCTGCTTCCATGATTCACTGCAGCTTTTTAAGAAAAGTAATCTCTTCCAAGGAGAGAGGCAATGTTTTACCTTCTCTATTAAAAGCATATTCTGAACAAAGAATATTCAGCCAACAGATTTTTAACATTATGAACAATTCACATAAAATAGTTGGGAAGGACAGAGTGGGAAAAGACTGAAATAAGATTCCCAACATGTTTTAAGAATAAGAAATACTGGATTACTCAAGGAATGAGCTCAGAATTAGCAATATTTTAATAAACAAGGTAAGAAATATGTGACTAGGACCATGATTCCATAAACCAGACTTTGCTACAGGAATATTTTGCAGGATACAGTGTGGTGTGCTATGCCCAAGGACCCCAAGCCCCAGTTACTGCTGGATCACAGTGGGGATCATCATCAGGGTAGAACACAGGCACTGAACTTTTATAATAAAACTGAAGCCGTGAGAGTAGTTTTTCTACCACATGAGGGTATTTTTCAGACAAATCATTTTTCTCCTCAGGATCATGAACAATATCAAATAGCCAAAGCCTCTTTGTTGGTGGATCAGGTGATTCAATCTTTGATTCATTGAATAAAGATGGTGGAGGGAACCAGTGACCACAGCCTGCAGAAACAGGAACAGACCAAGAGTTTATTTTCAGATAGGGAGCAGCAATGCAGAGAAACAGAGTTATGCAAATTCACCAGGTCCCTCAATAAGCCACTGGCCAGTAACCTTTGCTGCATTCCTTAACTCTAGCCCAGCATCACAGTCTCTCCTGTCCAGGGTTACCTATACAGGAACCTGATTTATGCAAAAAAGCTGCACCATTTGGATTCAAACTTCCATGTCACTTAATTTAAAATCAAGACATTTCAGGGGCATTCTTCCGGGCTTCGATGATTTTTATGAGTCCCTTCCAGCTTGAGATATTCAGTGACAGTTTCTCCACTGCTGTGGAATACAAAATATTCACAAAATGAAAGAACATGTTGCTTGGATTTTAGAAGTGCTCATTCTACACTCTTGCATGTGATCAAAAACCTGAGAAGCAGGCAGACTAACTCAAAGAAATTAAAATACATACCACATAATTAAACTATGTTTGGAGCAGGTGGGAGATATGATACGGTGTAAAAAAAAGGAGTTAATTTGTTACCTGGATATCCAGTTAGCAACTTCCATTTTCCATGTCGGATTGCTGCATGCATGGATATATTGAAAAGTGTATCATTCCACTGAAAAGAATTGCTCTGTGGTAAGGACGTCCTGTTGTCAATGCCAAGACCTTAATAAAACATTAAACTAAGTGAGGTACCTTGTATATGCATGAAGTGATTTTTAGAATTCTATTGGAAAACAGAAGTATCATCCATTTATTTTTATGTACTGGATAAAGAACTTAGTATATATATGTGCTAAGATCTGTACCATTAATCACTGGATATATTCAACTCAGAACGTGAACTGCACCCCAAAAATTTACTAGTGAAATTATCACATCTGAGTCTGGATAACTGGACTCGTTTTGTATACAGGTGTTACATGCATGTCTCATATAGCTATATTAAGAATGCTCATGATGGGAATTACTAAATTTGCTCATACAGGTGCCAGTATCTTCTTCCAGTTAGGAATATAGCACTGAAAGATCTATTGAATCAATGCTACTACTGTTAATTCTCTTATATCCCTCTAGGGAGCAAGTCTCAGGTGCTGACTTGTACCCACACACAGAGATCTGTCTCTCTGGACTGAGCTGGCTACAATCACACAGACACCCAGTGAAATATTCCTTTGACACAGTGTGAAGCATGTCTTCATGCTGGTTTTGGTAGAGTTGCATATGATGTGGCCCCATATGCAGATACTAGAGAAAAGTCTTAAGTGTCAACTATGTGCAAATTCCCTCTCAAAAGGGAACATGGAGCTCCTTATCTTGATTTTCTAGCATCTTTCAAGAGACTACTTTCAATCAGTTTAGGGAATTTGGAAGAGTTAGCTTACAGGTTTTTGTCACTGAGATAGAGAATCCATGAGACATACAATGATCATGTGAGATGCAATATTAGAAGCAGAATTAGTGGTTTCTAAAAAGATTAAAATCTGTACATCAAAGTGAGGCAAATAGACATCTGACAGAAAAGAGCAACAGAAAGTTTGAAAAGTAAATGCTGGGACACAATTCTGGATTTATTTTTTTTTTTTTTACTAAGGTCCTGCTAAATTTCTGTATTTTGTTACTGGCCTTCACAATTTGAATCAGTTTTTCTTTAATAAGGCACTTTTTGTACATACCTAAGTTTCCTCTTTACATCACATTTGTGTAATGTTCCTAAACAAATAAGGCTATTAAAGGGGACTACTTGGTTAGAGTATGCATAAACAATGTGGGGAGGACTCAGCTCATCTTAGATCATGAAGTGCTGGAGGTGATGTTAAAAAATCCAAGCACCTATAAAACACCAAGGAAAACTTCTAAATACCCCCAGAAGAATCTCTTCTGGAATATAAATTCCCACACAGACATGTGACATCTGTAGCAGATACAAAAGTTTAAAGATTAATATTGCTTACTTTTCAACATCACTATGTTATGTTTTATTCTGTCATAGTGTTTGCTACTGGGAATACTCATCTTTGCCATTTACTTTCTACAAGAGTACAATGAAAGACATTCAGTTGATCAAAAACGACAACCATGTTTTCTAAACATTACTTCTCAAATTACAATATTAATGTTTGGTCTAAAGGAAAAAATACATAAGTCTGCATTTCTGATTTTAAGGTTTAGCATGGAGAATACACTTCTGATTGCTGAGCTGTAGTATATGAAGCCACAGTATCATACTCTCTTGTGAGACCCCACCTGGAGTATTGTGCCCCATTCTGGAATCTTCAACATAAGATGGGTATGAAACTGCTGGAATAGGATAAGAGGAGGACTGCAAAGATGATCAGAGGGCTGAAGCATCTCCCATCCAAGGCTGAGAGAATTGGGTTGTTCAGCCTGGCAAAGAGAAGGCTCCGAGGAGACCTTCTAGTGACCTTCCAGTACCTGGAGGGGGCTTACAAGAAAGCTGGGGAGGAACTTTTTGCATGGGCTTGTAGTGATAGGACTAGGGGAAATGGCTTTAAATTGAAAGGTGGAAGATGTAGATCAAACATTAGAAAGAAATTCTTCATGAGGAGGGTGGTAAGGCACTGGCACAGGTTGCCCAGAGGAGCTGTGGCTGCCCATCCGTGGAGATGTTCAAGGCCAAGTTGGATGGGGTCTTGGGTAACCTGATCTAGTGGGATGTCCCTGCTCATGGCAGGGGGTGTGGAACGAGATGATCTTTAAGGTCCCTTTTCCAACCCAAACCATTCTATGATTTTACAGTTATATAAGACAAATTATTTTAAATGCTTCAAATAAACAATATGAATGGTATTATTTCTTTTACATACTTCAAAAAATATTCTTAGAATGCCCTGCATGCCACTTAAAGTAAGATTAAAGAAGATTACAGTTTTAAAAAAAAAAAATTTATTTAGTCCAGGTAACAAAACCAAACTCCTAAACTAAGAAATGCTTTTACCAGGGCTTGTAATTTGTTTGGTACAATTTTTTTTGAAGAGAAAAAGACATAAACAGAGCTATGTCAGTAATGTTCACTCACCCATTGCAAGCACTTGTCTTGTGCCAAAGAAACAAACTGTCTACTGTTGAGAGAAATATATTACTTCCCAGGCAGTACAGGTCAACTTCTATTCGAAGTATCAGCCATGCAAAACAGAGCGATGCTTGTCTGAGGGGGACACTGGACATTTGCTCAGAGACATGGTTTAGTGGTTGATAGGAATGGTTGGACTTGATGGTCCTGGAGATCTTTTCCAATCTAGTGATTCTCTGAATGCTCTTTACATAGGATACTTACAGGACTGCCAGTTTACTACATTATATAAGCACCAGATATAGAACTAAGATAAAGAAAATTATTGCTTGATATGAGTTGTCTTCTTCCTATCATAGGACTTACACCTTAAGCTCGGATATTCTTCCCTTGCATTTGCCTTACCTTTTCCTTCTCTTCAGCCAAGGTGTTAAGTTACTACCTCCACCTTTACTCTTAAGCTTCTGCTAGTGCAGGTGAATGCAGATGCCTGGGCAGCCTTCTCCTCTGCCGTATGAATTTTACAGGGATTGCTTTTCCAGTTTGGCAGACTAAAGAAGTCACACCATTTTATTTCCTTTGAAAGATAAAATGTTAATTCCTATAGCACCTAAAAAGTTTTTCTCTACAACTGTTTTAGATTGTTGGTTTGGGGTTTTTTCCCATCACAGTGAACCAGGCTGACATAACAGCCCTGTGGACATACTCAGCAGTCAGAAGACAGATGCCTTTTATGGAGCTGTGAAATCAAGTCTTCTTCACATGCACACATACTGTCTTTATACACATATATAAAAATGTGATGCTTTTGCTTGTGCAAAGCTAAGTGTTTTAGTTTTCTACTATTTGATCACCAGTGTATCAGTGGCTAATGAAATACAAAAGCTTTTTTTACTTTAAAAAAAATCCCACACTTTTTGCCATGAATCTTCTTACTTTCAAACAGAAGCCACTGTTTACTGAACCCCAACTTTAGAGACTTACTAGCTGCTATAGTTCTTTTAAAATAGTCTCTTTGCAAATTATGTAACTTCTATGAGTTAAGAAAGCAGTGAAATTTCATTCAGATTTTTATTTTCAAATACTTAATGCTACAACAAATTGATCTAAATATTTTAGTGTTTTGTTTGGAGTTGTAGTTCACCAAAAAGTATTCACATAGATTTTATATGTCTATAGAAAAAGCAAATGCTTCAGAAAGTGTCCTTGGAAAATGACTTCAGAGTCTATACTGTATTTCAAGAGTATCCTTAGTCTTAACAGCCTGAAAAATGGTTTCAGGATCAGTTTTTAAAAGGAATTGAGATGGCTAACTCCTACTACCACAAAAGCAGTTTACTGTCTAAACACTTTAAAAGTCTAGCCCTTTGCCCCTTACGAAAACTTCAGCTTAGTTCTTTTATTTCCATTATCATATATTGTCTCTATAAAGAGATAAAAATTTCAAATTAGGATGTTGTCATGGTTTAGCCCCACCCAGCTACATCTCAGCAGATAAAACTGTGCAATTGAGCTTCCAAAATCCCTTCACCCCTCAACCCTGCAGGAAAAGGAGAAGAGGGAAATGAGAAGAAAAAGACTTGCATGCTGGAAACTAGAACTACAGCTTTAATGAAATGAAGAAGATGATGATGATGATAATAATTATGAAAACAATTAGAAAGTAATAAAATATATACAAATACAAGATATCACACCCTCAGCCCTCCACTGACTATATGTCACCACAAATACTGTAGAGCAGACATGAGGGAATGGGTCCACGGCTAAGAGGGAGCTGGACTCAGGAACACATGGATCTGGGACCAGGAACAGCCAGACAGACGATATCCTTACTTGGGTGTCAGCCACCACAGAAGACAGCAAGACCCTCGTGACTTTCAGCTTTATACTGAGTATGATGTATATGGGATGTAATACTCTGTTGGTCAGTTTAGGGTCACATGCCCTATTCGCCCCTCCTCAAAGGTGTGAACCCCTTCCCCCAGCTTAAGGATGGCCTTGGTTAAGTATAAGCACTGGTCTTTCTGCATACCAGTGCCCTGTGTTACCTCTTTAGAGAACACTGTCTTGGAAACATGCAGTTAGCTTTCAGAAAAATGAAGTCACTTAGAGTAACTGAGTTAATCACAAAACTAATTTACTTCAAACTACAACGGATGTAAAAGCCAAACTAATTTTAAGTGGCTAATTTCTGTCTTCAAGGGATCTGATCTTTCTTAAGGCCAATACCATCACCTCTGAAAAAAATCAACACAAGATTCTCATAAAGCATCAGTTGGCTGCATTTGCAGAAATAATTGCCATTTTGGGAATCTGAATATTCCATAGCATACTCTTCATGCCAGATGTTGAAAAAATTACTGTCAGATAAGTATATATATATAACATTCTGATTGATGCCCAGAGAATACGTGCAACTTTTCTAAAAAGTGAGCAATCATTCAATGTGTTAAGCCTTGTCAATGCACAAACACAAGTACAACACAAAGGAAACTAATGAACACAGGGGAAAAAAGCCAATCCTCACTCTGCATGCACAAAATAATGTGCTCTGAACAAGTTATTGATATTCAGAGAAGAGTATATATGATTCAGATTTAGGTTATCTGTAGTTTTAGAAATAACATGTCATTTCTAGCATAGCCTCTAGTTTACTTTCAGTGCTATTCTTAAAAGTAGAGATAGTATAAAGAAATGAAAATATTTATATTAGTAGTAGCTTCCAATGTACAAACCAGTTTGTACCAGTGCAGACAAGCCAGTTATTTGCTTATGCTTGTTTTTCACTTATACTACAAAGTAAATCCAGAGCAGAGTAAATGAAAAAATGGATTCATACCAGACCTTTCCTACTGTGATTGAAATCAGATCTGATACCTACATTACCTCCCATTTTACTTATACATTTAAATTTAAAGAAAAGTCCCTACAATTTACAGAAGTGTTACAAGATGACAGATTTTGCCTTACTGAAGAAGGTATTTGTTCCAAGAAGTAATTAATAACCCTTGATTCAAAGTGAAACAGCAAAGATAATTGAAAAATGATTACTTTGTCCAGCAATCTGCTTTTTCACTTCACTTTCTAAGCACAGGAAAAATCATCCAAAATTATGCTATGTGCTTTGCCCTGTTTTTTCCTCCTAGCCTTCAAAAAAAGCTCTTCTGATCTCATTAAGTATCCCAGGTGTACTCCTGATTTAATAAATCATCTAGGTTAGGTGAGTAGCTCTTCCAGAGGAAAAAACCCTTCCTTCCTATGTATTTTTTGCATATACTTGCAATAGCCTTCTGCTTAACTCATTAGTTCACCTATCCAACCAGGCAGTAACTTCTGGGAGTGGAAAACAGAAGAAACATTTTTTCACGCTTCTTCCCTGGTGACTGATGTATGCTTGAAAATCAATCATCTATTCCTTGGCTGATACAATCCTAGTTACCTAACAGGAACTTATTTAAAATAAATAAAAAAAAAATTATCTGACCAGCGTGAAAAAGACAGAAATGTCTGAAAATCCCAATTTTCTGTATAACTCAAAATCTTTTCAATTCTTCTAGTACTGCTGTAAACTAATATAATTTTGTAACCCTTTGATGCCTGCAATGTTACATGGAAATTAAAATAAACGTTGATCCTGTTTTAGTACAACTTACAGCTTTAGATGTCTTATCAGAAGCTCTCTAGCCCTTATACAGTACAAGGCTTATACATCTAACTTGTTTATTTTTCTAAGTCTTATGATGTTCTTGACAGGTCTCACTGATATTCTCTGAAATATTTAACATTCAATCCAAAGCAAATGTCTTCATAGCAAGAAAAATATTTCAAGTACCACGTAACCATAATTTGTAAAAGAAGATTTAAAGATAGTCAACATCCACATTGTGTAAATTTTCAAGGTTAAAAAAAAGAAAAGTCATATTATGATTATTTTTTTAAATTAAAGGCTCCACAAATTTAGCTTAGTCTAAACTATAAATTCATGGAATCATTTCATTAAATGTAAAACATTATTTAAGAGTATATTCATTTAACCTTTGCTATCTGATTTTTAAGAATAAGAAGGAAGAAGATAAACCGCAATTTTTCAGCTAAGATTTAAGAAGGGGAATACATATTCTATATAGGTACATACATGATATTTGCACAGATTTAATAAGTATAGATCAATTACTCTTCTTATTCATTTAGCTCTCCTCCATCTTTCTTTCAGTGAGACCAACTCAAGCAATTGGTAGAAACCTAAAATATGGAGATATAAATAGACAGTACATCTAAAAATAAAATATTTTGCCTTCAGTCTATGATTAAGATGATGAAAACAACCAATGTTGAGAAGAAGATTTCTTGGCTGGTAAGAGATCAAAGAGAACACAGTTCTCTAACATGCCATTTAGCAATGATCTGACCACAAAACTTAAAAAGTCCAAAACAATATTGCTTTAAGTATGTTATATTTTTGTACACTGTGGTCTACAATACTCCTGTGGAGGGAGGCAATGTTGGGTACTGGAGAACAATCTTGGAGAAGGACAGAAGAATGTTAATTTGTTATTTATTTGGGAGACAGAGCACTGCCCAAAGAATTAATCTAAACAGACCAAGTGTCAGATTGACTATGCCTCTACATTTTTCCAGTATCCTACAGTAACAAAAACTTTCTCTTATAAGCAACTACATACATTGTCAATGCCCTTTATGAACCACAAAACCTGACACACAGGTCTGTACCACAGACCACAACTGTCTGTACCACAACTATGTGTGCATATTGCGTTACCTGGATGTCTAAATGCCTGATACAACTGGTGAGTGAACCAACTAGTGAAGGTGCCCTGCTGGGACTGCTGTTTGTGAAAAGAGAATGCCTTGTGGGAGATGTGACAGTTGAGGGACGCCTAGGGCACAGCGATCATGAGATGGTAGGATTGTCAGTTCTAGGAGAAGTAAGGAGGGGAGTCAGAAGACTTTAGACTCTTCAGAAGGCTGGTTGATTAAGCTCCATGGGAGAGAGTCCTAAAGGGTAAAGGAACCCAGGAAGGCTGGATGCTCTTCAAGAACGAAATACTGGTGGTGCAAGAGCAGGCCATCTCTGTGTGCCAGAAAATGACCTGGCATGGAATAGAACCAGCTTGGCTGAACAAAGTGCTCTGGGTGGATCTCAGAGAAAAAGAGGACAGTATTCGAGCTCGGGAAGAAGGCGTAGGCATCTCAGGAGGATTACAGGGATGAAGTGAGAAAATGCATTTTCTCTCATGCAGAGAGAAAATCAGAAGGGCTAAAGCCCAATAAGAACTTAGATTGGACGGTTCTGTGAAAGATAAGAAAAAAATTATATCTTTCTACAAATATTTCAACAACGAAATGAGGACCAAGGAGAATCTCTATCCTTTACTCGACACAGGGGGGACAACAGTGACAAAAGATGAGGATAAGGTTAAGGTACTTAATGCCTACTTTGGCTCAGTCTTTAATAGTAAGTTAAGATGTTCTCTGGGTATTCAGCCTTACAAGCTGGAATAAAGGCAGGAAGAGCAAAACAAAGCTCCCCTTACCCATGAGCTAATGGTTAGAGACCTGCTCAGTCAGACATTCACAAGTCTATGGGGCCAGATGGGTATTGAGGGAGCTGGTGGATGTGCTTGCCAAACCCCTTTCTATCATCTTCCAGCAGTCCTGGCTGACTGGGGAAGTTCCACTTGACTGGAGGCTGGCAGATATTATGCTCATTAACAAGAAAGTTTGCAGATCCAGGGAACTACAGGCCTCTTAGTCTGACCTCAGTGCTGGGGGAGGGCATGGGTTAGGGCATCTTGCATGCCGTTTAACAGCACATGCAAGACTGCTGTGTGATCAGGCCCAGTCAGCATGGGCTTATGAAAGGCAGGTCCTGCCAAACTAACCTGATTGTCCTCTATGACAAGGTGATCCACTTAACAGATGAAGGAAAGGCTGCGAATATAGTGTACCTGGACTTCAGTAAAGCCTTTTAATGCTGTCCCTCACATTATTCTCCCTGAGAAACTGGCTGCCATTGGCCTGGACAGGTGCACCCTCTGCTGGGTAAAAAGCTGGCTGGCTGGCTGGGCCCAGAGAAACGTGGTAAATGGAGTTAAATCCAGTTGGTGGCCAGTCACAAATGGTGTCGCTCAAGACTCAGTGCTGGGTCCAGTCCTATTCAACATCTTTATCAATGAGCTGCATGAAGGGATTGAATGCACCATTAGTAAATTCATAGATGACACTAAGCTAGGAGGAAGTGTGGATCTACCTGGAGGGTAGGGATGATCTATAGAGGGATCTGAACAGGCTGGATTGATGGGCTGAGGCCAGTGGTATGAGGTTTAATGAGGTCAAGTGCAGAGTCCTGCACTTGGGACAAAACAATCTTGTGCAGTGCTATGGGCTTGGGGAAGAGTGGCTGGAAAGCTGCCTGGAGAAGAAGGACCTGGGGGTGCTGGCTGACAGCTGACTGAACATGAGCCAGCAGAGTGCCCAGGTGGCCAAGAAAGCCAATAGCATCTTGGCTTGTATCAGAAACAGTGTAGCCAGCAATGCTAGGGGAGTGATTCTGTCCCTGTACTTAGCACTGGTGAGGCCACGCGTCAAATACTGTGTCCAGTTTTGGGCCTCTCACAACAAGAAAGACACTGAGGTCCTGGAATGTGTCCAGAGAAAGGCAACAAAGCTGGTGAAGGGGCTGGAGAACAAGTTTTGTGAGGAGCAGCTGAGGGAACTGGGGTGGTTTAGACTAGTGAAAAGGAGGCTGAGGGGAGACCTTATCACGGTCTATAGCTATGTGAAATGAGGCTGTGGAGAGGTAAGTGTTGGTCTCTTTGCCCAAGTGACAGGACAAGCGGGGATGACTTCAAACTGTGCCAGGGAAGGTTCAAATTGGACATCAGGAAAAATTTCTTCACTGAAAGGATTGTTGGGCACTAGAAAGGGTGCCCAAGAAGGTGGTTGAATCACCATCACTGGAGGTGTTTCAAAGACGGGTAGATGAAGTCCTTAGAGATATGATTGAGCAGTGGACTAGTACGGTTGGACTTGATGATCTCAAAGGTCTTTTCCAACCTAGTGATTCAAGGATTCTATGAAATAGTTTAATGCTTTGCATTCACAATGTATAGTGCACAGAAGAATTTTGTAGGTATTCTCTTAGTAAGTAAAAATTATCTATGTAGTTCTCAAGACTTCTACATTGGTATAAATTTAGTGTGGCTATGCAACACCCCCCATCACTTCTTGGTTACTCCACTCCAACATTTAAATAATATGTAACAGGATCCACATAGAACAAAAGCTTACTTCTTGTACCACATGGACAGCTAGGCCAAGAAACTAATCAACCATGGGACAAGAAGAAAGATCCTCACATGGATTGAAAAGCATCTAATAAAATGGGAAACAAGTTCTGATTTCACACTGAAGAAGTCAACACTGGATTCCTAAAGGAACCTACACTGTTGAACGTATTCCGAGAGACCTGGAAAAGCAACTGAACAGTGGCATTACAATGTCTGATGATGATTGTAGAGAACAACAGAGGACCCTTATGAAACCATGTGAGTGAGCATTAGGCAATGATGTTTAACTTAGATATAGGTAGTGATAATCTGGGAAATAACATTCACATATAAAATGATGGCCTGTGTGTCACTCTTTATTGTCCTAGAGTGAAACTTTGGGATCATGACAGATTGAGCTGACACTTTTTAAGAATTACATCAACACTGGTCAAAACAAAAACGGAGTGCAAGAAATTATCAGAAAGGGGCTTAATAACAAAGCAAAAAGCTCTATGCAACTGGAAAACTGTAGTTCTGATTTTCCCATCTCAGAAATAACACAGTACAACTGAAAATGTTCAGAACCAAATTACAAAGTTGGGTTATGTTCAGCCCCTCATGAACTAAAATCCTCTGCTAGATGTACGTTCTGCTTTATTAAATTTGTGCGTTCAGGGAATTTCAGGGACCTGGCTACTGCCATTCCCTGCAGGATCAAAGGAAGGTTCTTCCCATTGTATGTGATGTGGAGCAATAGCAACCAATCAATCAACAACTTATTGTTGTGATAGTCAGGGGACATATCAATGTATCACACATGCCAAATACTTTGAGTGCTTACTACTCAGACCTCACAAAGTAACTTGAGTGAAACTGCATTGTCTTTGTAGCTGTTAGTACATTCAGTACAACTACAATTTCTACCTGACCTGACTAGACATCATCTACAATGCAGAATGGGACTATAGCACGTACCCACAGTCAGAAAAACTCAAGCATGCTGAGATACTGAATGAGACAAAATCAATTATCCAGGAAATTCATTACCTGCTTTTGCCAGTAACAGCTGCATGCCAACTGGACTGTACTACATTCTCTGAACAAATATAATTTTGGCTACATCCTCAAATTCAATTACGTGACTTTTTTTATTTAGTCATCAGAGATGTTTCTTGGAAAGCCTCTATGTTATTCCATTGCTTTGTAAAGTCTTCTTTTAATAGCATCTCAGTTTGTTGCTATCAGAACAGCAAGAACATCTCTGTGAAATAATGCTCCCCTGCTTTCCCTAGCCCCAAGTGATATAGTAGGCACTGCATAATCCACAATTGTCACTACAATAGCATTGTAATAAAATCATACTTATTTGGAAAGACTCTTGGGAGGAGCCTTGGGAGTGCTCATGTTTTCAGACTTATCTTTGCTAGCAGATGTTGGAAAGACATATACAGAGCTATAGGTGCAATAAGAAATCCCCATCACAGGTTTCTGTCAGTTGTGCCCTCAAAGCAAGGAACACAGGCATAACAAGGACACATCACATAGCTAGAAGACAAGAAATTACTGACCAGCACAAACAAGTGCTTGCAGTAAGACAGCTTTAAGGAATGAAGTGGCACTTACACGTATGTCAAAAAAAAGACACAGCATTTAAAATAATTCAATCCTGTGTATACAGATTGTCAGCTCACTGAAGACTGTTACTCCAGCAACACAGGCTTTCTAAAGGTAGTGCCACCTGGTAATGGCATGGCTCAAAGAGAAAAACTGGCTGTTCAATTATTTTTTTTTTTTAATTTCTGCTGAGATTATAGTCTAAAGCATTATGAGTAATTGAAAAAAAGTTTCTTTACTCCGCAAAAATATTTTAATAAAACGAAGCAGAGCGAACAACTTTATGTCACAGAGTACAATTCTGCTTAACAGCTGAATCAAAGACGGGGAAAAAAACCACAAAGGCAACTTCCACTAGCACTTAAAAGCAACAAACAATAATTGGTATTATTTTCATAGTAAGGGGATGCATATGCCTCCCAGCCTCTTGTGATCTGATTAGTAGTCTATCAGAGACACAGAGGAGATCCTGTGACAGAAGTCCAGGACCAGCAAACCAAAACTCACTCATATCTGAAACCCAAACACAAAAAGAGTATCTTCTAGTGTATTTATTATCATCTTTAAAATCACTACACATTTTAATCATTCAAGAAATTCCTATTGTATTCACCAGCTTCTATATACTGCCAGAAAAATGGTAATGGTATCATTCTTCTACTGCTTCCATTAAAATAAATAAAAGCACATCACTGCTTCTGTCCTAATGTAAAACATTTCCCTTTATTATAAGGATTTGAAACACTTACTTACATGATGCTCATTACACAGAATAGAAAGAAAACCCAAGCAGTTAAAAAATAATTCACAGGTGATTGCATTTCCATCAATAAACTCCTTCAAATCTCCTTAGACTGTTTTATATAGAAGAAGTAGTAAGAAAAAAATCACAGACTTTCTTAAATATTATGGAATGCCACATAAAAACTACTCTCATGAAAGCAGTCTTCACCCTCCCAGAAATCGCACCACACGCACACACACAGGTTCATTGTCCATTACCAATACTCAACTGTGGAATAGCAGGAGTTCTGTTAGGGCTTGAAAAAAATCCACACTGAAACTAATGGGAACCTTTCCATTAATTCCAGTGAGCTCTAGTTCAGACTGGTTAAGTGTTAGTAGTAACAAACAAGGAATTCACACCCTACCAACATCTCTTCATCAACCAAATGAAGCTAAAATCCCCTTTATCCATTCAGTTCAGTAGCCACAGTGTATCTTCCATGAAACCTTTGTATGAAAGGCTTCCCCATTTGGATTCACAAGTATCATTTCTGGCAACAACACATATATTTTAACCACATCCCTCCCCCAATTTTTCCCCAAATTAAAGTGATTTTGAAGTCAAAAGAAAAGCACCAATACGTGATTTACCAATTCTCAGAAGAAAAAGCTTAAGAAAATAGAATCAAAAAAATCTATAACAGCACATAACCTCATGAATGCTACCAAAAATTGAGGTGTATGGTTGAGCAGAGAAAACCAAATTCCACATCCCTTCTCCCTGCTGCAAAATCCATGTCACTAAGCTCAGAAGTTAAGATCTAGAAATTGTTTACTTAAACAGATTGTTTCACGTTCCCTGAAGCACTGAAGCGGCAGAATAAAAGCAGATTTCATGTAACAAGCACCTGAACACTCGATTCCTTAGAGAAGCATGCAGCTAGAAAGAAAAATATCAAGTCAAGAACCATAACTTCCCTGCAGTAAAAATCAGGAAGTCATACTACCACTTCTCTTTGTGGTCAGTGCTGCATCCTAGAACCATGTCTTCTGAACTTTGTCATTTTACCAACAGCCCAATAGTTTCCTCCCAGAAGGAAAAAATTCTCAAGTCACACCAAAAGCCCTCACCAACTGCATGCTACGTAAATTATTGTTTGTCCACTAAAGCAAGAGTATGGATACACATGGCTATTCTCCATACATTTATAAATGAAACTGAGGAAAAGAGAGAGTATTTATTTCCCCTATAACTACAGAAAAATAAAGTCTCTTAGATAGAAGTAGATTAGGATTCCCCAGGAAAAACTGTCACTTGCCCATAAACAGAAAATTCTGCAGTGTTTTACACAGATGCAGTAGAAACTTTGTAGATGATACTGCATTGGAAATTTATTTAATAATTTCATACAATGGAAACTTCATGACAAAAATTATCTTGCTAATCTTGATTCTTTTAGGCAGCATGTTGCTTAGTTTTCATCAAGAAATGCACAAGACCAAGCAAACGCCAGGAGGGCTCTTAAGAATTTCTGCCTATTGCTTTGGCAAAGTGCATATTGTTACCTTGGCACAAAGGAACTCAAGTTCTTCCTGCAACTGATTCACTCCTGGATCTCATGCACACAAGACAGTCAGCTGGGTATAACCAATCCTAGCTAAAAACGCCAATCTCTTGGCCTGATTCTCTGCAAATTAAGACTGCTGAATTTCAGCAAATCTCTGTCAATGAACTACTAAAATTAAATCATAGATATCTTCCACAAAACTCAGGAAAATTTTAAGGCTTCCTGATTATAATGGATAATACTAGAAATGTCTGGCCCCTTCTTTCTTGTAATCTATGATCTGAAGGAACATAATTCTGTTTTCTCTGAATTAACTCCTACTTTCATGACTAGATTTTTGGGAAGAGATACAGAAATGGGCAGGAGAAAACAGTCACACAGTCACCATCATCAACATTAAAGCCAAAATGTCTCAGAAAGTACATATATTCTGAAGTCTTGATCAACATTTGCTCTATAAGATTATGTCCATTGCAAATTTAATCTTTCTGAGAGAAAAATCTATGGGGAAATATAGGGAAAAAAAAAATTTCTGCTACAGGAAAATTTAAATATTAAAGTTTCAGTATATGACTTAAACTCTGAGTCCCAGCAGATTATTTAGACTCTTTTAAGTACAGTATATATGAGTATGTTGTCTGTGAGCAAACTGGTTGTACATCAACATTAACAAATCTATAATCAGTAGGCCACTTAGTGCTTCAGAGACTTTTGCATTCCTATGAAGCAAAGACAAAAAAAATTTCATATAAATCAAGCTAATATTTACAAAGTAACTTTGAGTAGTAACTATGATTAACTAGCACTTTCCAACTTCACAATAACAAAACCCACTACTGATATGCAAGCTCAACAAGTTCTTCATAATTATTACTAGGCCTACTGCAGTGCTATGAACAGCTGTTGTTACTGATGTACTGCAGAATACAAGCAATTCTTCTACCTCCTGGAGAGGAAATGTTGCATATTTTTGGAAAAAGCTCAAAGTCCCATGAGACACCTTCTTCCACCTACACTTTTACTTCCTGACGCAGATAAAGCAAATACATTTTTGCTTTTCTTCTCCGCCTTTTAAGGCCAGTAGTTCTTCCTTCATACTTAAAATGAATAAAATAAATCATGTATTGTGTGGTATTTCTAAAAGTTTCTAAATGATAGCTCAATAGTCAGTAGTAGCTTTTTGAAAGTGATGTTTTTTTCATTTCAGTAACATCTGTATGACCTTTGTCTTTGCTCATCCTCACTCATAAGGCACATTTTTGAAGTTGCACAAGTGTTTGTAGGTGAGAGAACTTAATTAATCAAGAGAACATGAAAATGTATCAGAAGGAAGGACAAGCTTGCTATAGTCACTTTGAAGTGTGGATGGCTTTGTGAGCTAACAAGGCCTTTGCATATAAGTACTTTTAACTGATTTTTAATTTTTTTTTTTAACTGTGATGTATAGAGAAATTATTTCAACTCAACAAGGAAGGTCTGGAAATGTCAAGGGTTATTCCAGCCTAAACTGTGACAATTACTGAAAAAATAAAGGGTTTTGCTACTTCAGTGAGAAAAGACATTTTATGACCTTTTGTCACTTTATGGCAATAATGAGTTTTCTACAAAACTCTGAGTCATTTTGTTAATTTATTAAAATAAAAACGCATTTGAGGAATAGCCATGACCTTAACTTTTCAAGAACTAATAGAAGACTGATCCTGAAGAAATAGATGAGCCCTGAAACACTATAGCTTCCTACTGCTGTGTTGACAAGGGACAGGACAAACTCACCCAGCAAAGCTCACCTATCTTAATTCACTTAGCTGAATGCTGTGAACATTTAGATCTACTATTATGCCTTCAGTTTTCTCACAGTAAAGTTTGATCACAAAAGATTTATGCAATACTATGCTCAGTCTATTACTTTTCAAAATACATGTTAAATTTCAACAAAAGCAAGCATACAAAAATACTCTAATTCTTACTTCAAAGTACTCACCTTAATTTTTACAACAGATGATATAATTAAAAAAAACCAAACCCCCACACAAACAATAGAGTAAAATCCAAAATTACTCACAGCAGCTAAAAATATCTGTGAACATCTACATGCCAAAGCATTTATCCAGATTATTACATTCTTATACAATTAGAGAATTTAAAAACTAAAGCTAATTTAAGTAAAAGCAACTTATTAATATAGCATAGAAGGTCAAACATCAGAAAATGAGTGATAGTAAAAGGAAATCTCAACTTTCACTTTTGATGGAAAAAAAATTTAAAAATTAATTTTTTTTCTAAGGAAACAGATTTTAACTGAATGGAATAGTATTTATGAATTATTGAAGACATCAAAAGCCAAACTGAAATGGCCTTATATGTGAAGCACTCAAATCCCACTTGTGCCACTGTAAGGTAGCAGTCTTCAAGGTAAACAGAACTAAGCAGTGTGTAACCTGACTCTAAAATCCTGTGCACAATTAAAACTTTACAAGTTTCCAGCTCAGAGATACTTCATATGAAAAACAATCTAACTTATGCCAAAATCTGCATGAAAATATAAAATGCTAGTGTTAATTTAAAATTGGTATAGAATGTAATGAATCACTACAAAAGTAGTACTGAGAGATTTCTGAATTCCAGTTGTGATACTGCAATGGGACACTCGATAAAGTGACTTAACATTTCTAAACTTTAAAAGAGATTATCTATGATGGATGGCTCACACTGAGATGCATAATCACAGATCTTACTCCCAAAAGCAAGAGCTACACCCCAGAAACTTCATCTAGTGAACAGCCAGAAGAAAAACACCACTTATTTCTGATGTGAATGGCAACAAAGCTGGCTGGAATGGCAGCCACTCATTAGGGAGTGGAGCGAGCTCTGCCTAAAACTGCCAGAGCAACTTGAAAAGCATTGTGTGAAGTGGTTGAGGGCCATGCATGCCTCCAGTGTTACATGTTGTCTACTCCTGCCTTATAAACTTACAGGGGGTTGTTGTAATTTATTATTTTCTCATAATGAAAGGATGACAGAGTCTAGACGATCAGCAGATGTAAGTATAATTTTGCAAAGAAAAATTCAGAGAAGCAAAGAACATATCTGTCATTTTTCCCATTCTTGACCATTCTCCATTCCAGCTATCACTATGCAAGCTCAGTTGGCTAACCATATTGGTTGCCTTTCTGTACACTTTTGCCTCTGAGAGTGTATTTCTGGTCTTAGCCTGTTAGGCTAGCACAGACACTGAATATATTTATCCCATTCCACACAGAACATTCATCCATACATGCCTACAACTTCTGCCATTACTGAATAACTCCATTACCTGGGATTGGTTTTTCACTTTTATTCTTAAATAATTTTAATCCAGCTACATCACCAGTAATAAAACTGGGAAAGAAATCACTCCTGGCCTGCAAAGTCTCAGGAGTCATCTTTCACATGGGCAAAAAAAAGGGAAAAATGGGGCTTAAAGGTGCTTAGACTGTCTATTCCTTAATCAAGATGACTGATTTTGGTATATATATGCATATAATATATAGTGCTACAGTCATTATGATACAATTTTAATGCCCATGAACGATCCATCAGTCCCAGAACTGAAATGGTTTCTCTGTTACAATATATCATACGTTCATTCTGCATGCAGCAGATCTAGCTGCTTGTAAGTAATCCATTATTTTGAAAATTAATAGCACAATATATGAGGTAATACCTTTTTTCAGATGTCAAGGAGAGCAATGTAAAGTTTGATTAATTTTGTTCAAGGCAAATAAATGTTTGGAGAAAAATCACAAAATGCTTTTACGAGCTCTTTGTCTTGGATGTCTGCCTCTACGAACAGATAACTTCAAAATAAATTGACCACAATTAGTGGCCTACAATTTTATTATGCCTTTGAAGTTTTAGTTTATGGTTAAGTCTGGAATTTTAAATGAAGGTAAAAGTTTTTCAGCCTAAAACAGCCCCACCCAACATCACATTTATTTTTAATACATCTTTCTAATTTAAAGGAATTAGAATTCTTTTTGAAGAGAAAGTGATGCTGCTAGTATACTCTACACAATTTGGTGAAATTCACTGAATTACTAAATTCAGCAAGTCAGATTAAAAATTAATACAGTGTGTACTGACAGATTCTGATTAACAACTCAGAATCAAAAGGTACATTTCCTTTTACTCTATGATTTAGTCCTGATTCTCAAAAGAAAATTGCCTCCTATGGGATATAAAGTTATGATACAGCTTTAAGACAGGCCATCTAACAACAACTGCATGGTTAGAAATATGGTTGGTTTAGCTGTTAGAGGAATTTAGACTTAAATCCAGTTGGTTTTTAATTCAGCTGAATCACCAAAACTTGATGAAATGCCATAAGGCTGTCTAAAAGAAAGCAGATCTTTCACAATGGAAGAGCTGATGTCATCTGCACAGCTGCCAAATAATCAACATCAATGGCTTTTTTTTTTTTAAAGACAAAGTCACAGAAAAGGGGTAAATTAATTTTATTTTCCTTCCAAAACACATAAAACAGATTTTTTATTTATGCAACTTTTAAGTTAATTTATGCACTTCATTTGTGCTTTCTTAACTTTACAGAGAAAATTACACTCTGTTTCAACAAAATTTCAGTTTTCTGGTTTTAGTTTTCCTATTTTACTACCAAATTCTTAAAACTAACAGAAAATGTGAACATTTTAGACCCAAACCTGGACAACAGTAAATATTTCATACCATGCTTTTTACTTAACTGTAGATTCTCTAATAAATTACAGATTTACATTGAGACCCAGGGATTAAGACATACATTCATCACTTTTGAAAATACTCAACAAGGTGATGAAGAAACAACTAGAAAGACAAAAGTGATGGCTTTGAGCAAGGAAGGAGAGGAACAACCACCTCTGAGGAGCCCGAGTTCAGCTCCATCTGCAGAGCTCACCAGACTAGTTTAGCACAGTGAGGTCCAACCAGAAGGTGCGGTTCCCTATTCCTTCCCTGGGGGCTCTGGCTCTAGGAGCAGACAGACAGCTGTAGGAGGGTTGGCTCTCAATCTGCCTCCCCACTTCCAGCTGCACAGTTCTCCTCACCCCACTTGGTGCTGCCTCTGGCATCCATCTGCCCCTTCAATAAGCAGCTTCAACCCACCTGACAGAGGAAAGCCAGGCTGGCAAGCTGTATCGCTGCATGGAGTGCCTGAAGAGTGCCAGAATGGATGCAAAACAGTCATCAGGAATACACAGCTAGGAGTGGGGAAGGGAGGATGTGAAGCACATCCCCAGCAGAAACCTGCTGGATCACTTCATCATATATTATGAAACAGAAACCTCAAGGTTTCATTTCAGAGCCAATAGAAATCAGCCTCCCCTGTCCCTTAGAATTTGATCTTATGCCATCCTTTGTGCTAAAATGAGCACTTGTCTATATATATGCAAGATACACCCAAAGAAAAGAAAAAAGGAGGGTTATTAAAATCTGAATATTCTGACTTGGTTTATAGCCTGGCTCTGCATGTTCTTTTGGTGACCTGCTAGATAGGGGAGCAGTGGTGAAGTCCTGTGGAAGGCAGGATTTCCTTTCATAGCAATGACCTACATGAGCACAAACTCAACGAAGCTACTGCCTCTGGCTGAGGTTCTCTGGTGGCTTGAGCTGATCTAGCTGCTGGATCCTGTGGCCAGTCTCTCCATTTGCCACCAATCACACACTCCCTCCAACTCCCAGTCATACAGCTGCAGGGCAAGCTGATTCAGTTGGCTGATGCAGTAGAAATTACATCACCCACCACCCAGGACAGTCTGAGAGTTTATCTGGCAGAAAACTCACCTTGTTGCTGTGTGATTTCCAAATCCAAATTAAGGGAAGGAGGAAAGGATGGTAGAAAGGGAAAGGACAGGATCACCACCTTGGCAATAGCTCACCACTGGATAGGCTTCACTACAGAGACTGCAAACCACCACGAACCTCCATCCTAGTTTTGGAGATCCTACCCTAGTTTCTTGCTCGACTGCCTTCCCCATTACACCACCACAACTGTGGCAGGCCTGCATTGCAAACCATATCAGTTCATTGAGAGAAAATTTTGGTTTTATCCCAGAGTCTGCTGTCAATGACAGAACTCCCTTTATTAGCAATGAAAATTACAAATGAGGACTTATAGTTCAAAATACTGCAAGATGTTTCAGATCACTAGAAAGGTTTACATTTAAATGAAGAGAGTCTACCCTCTCAGAGACAAGATGAGTACTTGAAAGAGTCAGTGAAGTGAGATCTGTCAGCATTTTTTTGTAAAATGGAACTGCAGATAAACTAGTTTACACAGTTTTCCCTCTTATACCCTTTAGTACTAGCAACAAGACAGAAGTACAACACTTTAATACAAGACTATTATAGGTCCCTGGTATTTACCACTAGATATGACCTCCTGAAAAAAAGGTAAGTGGATACTGATCAGTAATTTCACCAGATCAGCTGGAGTAAACCTGACTAATGCCCAGGGGTTAGAAATCAGTGCACAGTCCGAGAGCTTGAAAAGCTATGTGATGTTACCAAATCAGTGGTAAACATGCAAGTCAGGGTCATTTCTAACAAAATACAGCAGCAAAGATGTATTTAGCTCTGTAATCAAGATAGCATTTCCTACCTTTAACTTAACATTCTGCTGAATGCTTCACTGTGACAGAAGAGCTTGCACTAACTTTACATCTATTGTACAAATACTTCCCCAAAGGAATGCCTACTTTAGTGTAAAAAGTCTGAACAGAACAAAGCTCAGTCTTCCTAGTTCAGTCAAATAAACCTAATTAATTACATGAGTCATCGTTCATGTTACAAAAAATTTATAGTACCAGTTTATTCAGAGATGAAAATAAATGCATCCACTAATAAAAATATTATGTTGAAAGAATGCATACATTATATGCCAAAGCACTCATGAGTTCAGGAGTACAGAACCTACACTGAGTACAATAACTTAATGCTCCGTGTGTGCACAACTACAACAGTACAGTGTCTTCATTAATAATTCTATGATCAGAACTTGCCTGATTATCCACAATGTCCTGAAAGGGTTTTTTGGTTATGTTAAACAGTATCTTCCTGAAAGGGTTTTTTGGTTATGTTAAACAGTATCTTGAGATTTAGTTTCCCTCTTTGCTCTTCCACAGTACTCTGCAAACCCAAACATTTGACTTATCTGTATTGTCCAGTCATTATGTTACCTTCTAGTTCAATTTCTACAAAAAAAACCAATATTAGTATAATATGAATACTTCATCTGATACAAGACGATTTAGGTAAAGTGATTTTTTTAAAGTGGATTAGAACAAGGGCATGATGGGCATAAAGAAGGCCAAGGACTAGACAGGAGGTGAGAAAGAACCCAGACAAACATACACACATATATTTTAGCAACACAGGCAAAAGAGTATTCTGATCTCAAAACAGTTAAACAAGGAAACAATAAGCAGCCAAGGAAAGAACAAGACTCCAGACTGACATACAGTTTCTCACCTTGGTGATACAAAGAGTGTATGAGTAGTTTATTTTTAGATTATTTGTTTTAAAAGAATACAATGGGAGTCAGGATTGCTGAAAATACGAAACCACTTATATATTTCAGACTTTGTGTCTCCCGAATCCATCCACAATAAAGACACCAATATAATTTATCTGGATCTTAATTCTAAACTTACTACTCAGTTTGCACAAAAGAAAAACAGACACTACGTAGAAATCAGCTGAGTTGCATACATACACAGTTACTCCTCATAATTCAGATTGCTAAATAGAAATTTTAGTCCTTGTATGATAAAGCATAATTTCACTGGTCAAAAATAGAACCATAAATAATACAACTCATCCTGCAAAGCACAAAACCATTCCAACTTCCAGTTAACTTATAAGAATTCAAGCATGTTATGACAACAGATGAAGTAACAAGAAAGCTGAATTTCTTCTCCCCAACAGTAGGCCATAAATTAACATGCTTTGCTGCATTAGAAACAGTACATTAATTAAAAGAGCAGTGATCTAAAAATAACACAGATCAATGTATAGTTTCTCATGTATAACAGTGATATAGGGAGGCTCTGCAAAGGGATCTGAACAGGCTGGACTGCTGGGCAGAGACCAATGGCATGAGGTTTAACACAGCCAAATGCCAGGTCCTGCACTTGGGGCACAACAACCCTAAGCAGAGGTACAGACTAGGAGAAGTCTGGCTGGAAAGCTGCCTGGAGGAGAGGGACCTGGGGTGTTGGTTGACAGCGACTGAACATGAGCCAGCAGTGTGCCCAGGGGGCCAAGAAGGCCAATGGCATCTTGGCTTGGATCAGAAACGGCGTGACCAGCAGGTCCAGGGAGGTTATTCTCCCCCTGTACTCGGCACTGGTGAGACCGCACCTGGAATCCTGTGTTCAGTTCTGGGCCCCTCACCACAAGAAGGATGTTGAGGCTCTGGAGCGAGTCCAGAGGAGAGCGACAAAGCTGGTGAAGGGGCTGGAGAACAGGCCTTATGAGGAGCTACTTAGAGAGCTGGGGTTGTTTAGCCTGGAGAAGAGGAGGCTGAGGGGAAACCTCACTGCTCTCTATAAATACCTGAAAGGAGGTTGTGGAGAGGAGGGTGCTGGCCTCTTCTCCCAAGTGACAGGGGACAGGACAAGAGGAAATGGCCTCAACCTCTGCCAGGGGAGATTTAGGCTAGACATTAGGAAAAAAATTTTCACAGAAAGGGTCATTGGGCACTGGAAAAGGCTACCCAGGGAGAGGATTGAGTCACCATCCCTGGAGATGTTTAAGGCACAGGTGGACGAGGTGTTAAGGGGCATGGTTTAGTGTTTGATAGGAATGGTTGGACTCGATGATCCGGTGGGTCTCTTCCAATCTGGTTATTCTATGATTCTATGACATACAACTACTTACTCTCAAATCCTTCAAGAAAAATGTACAGTATACTAATTTGGAGGCCAATTCTATCTGCTCCTGACCAAAAGCGCTGTTAAGGGAGAAAGTAGAACAGGTGGCATAGAGTAACTTGTAAAAATGATAGGCTTTTGCTGAGAAGAGACAAAGAAATCCTATATGGTGCACAAAGGCACGTGGGTGATGAGTCACAGTTTTGTTCTTAACACTCCAGTTCTGAAAGGTACATAAAACCATTGCAAATTTACAGGCAGACATACATCTTCCTCTGTGATGCTTAAAGGTTGCATCTCATCCCACGTGAAAATTCCATTAACCATCCACTTGTCCTGCTCCCTGCCCACACCTCATGTAATGCACACAAAAAGTAAGGCCACTCTGTATGCAGCAAACAGTTAAGTATCATTAGAATATGTCACCATAGAAATAATCCAGGGAAGTATTTTCTAAGCTTATACTCCTGAAAACCTCCTCTGTTCTTCTGCCTTCTATTTACACCAGAAACTTAACTACTTGGACACCTTCAGGGAGCTCAATCTTGGCAGTTCCTACAAGGAAAAGATGGTCTCTGAAGTATGCCTGAGAATACCACATCAGGACATAACAACATACAGGAATGCTACGGTTCACTGAGCATCCTTTGAAGGGAAATTGGAGTAGCTACACCTTAATTCTGTCAGTATGTAAGAATTATCTGCAGGTGGTGCTTTCAAGCTAGCACTAAATATGCGCCAAGTTGCTCCTTCTGAGAAAAGCACCACAGAACCAGATGTGCATTGCCATCTTACCCCTTTCCATCTAGCTACTACAGCACTTGTGTATTTATGTTGCAGGCTACAGATCACTGTCACCACTGCACTACTTTTCTTTTCCCTGGATTTACTTCTTTATTTAATGAAATACAGAAATGCTATAAAAACACCAGAAAGGACCTGTTCCAATGTTCTGCATGAAAAAAAATCTCTGCCTGAAAAGTTTGCAAAGTCCTTAGCAAACTAATCATGTTAAATTATAAAACAGACTGTGCTGAAAGAGCTACAGAATTGCCAAACTTAAGCTCCAGTTCCTGTGATTGTGCCATTAAAAATCCAATCCATGAGATTATGGAACAAAAGCAATCACAAGGCTTGGAACTTCTCAGCTTCTCATAAACTCAAGTTTTCCATCTGAGAGGTCTTATTCTCTAGATGTATCAAGATCTACTAGGGCAAGCAGTTCATTGGGAGCCACCTGCCCGCAATGAAGGCATAGTTTGGTAGGGTTTTTAGGCAGTGTCCTTCCCTGTGCATCCCAGGCACATGGCTGCTCCTCAACATTTATATGTCCTGAAGTACTTTATTGACTACTCAGCAGTGCTTCAGAGCTCTCTTAAATAGGAAGTGTTTATTTGTTGTGATTCAGTAAGTACTTACAGAATCTGGGGGATGACGTCTTTGTATTTTAAAGAAATTTACTTAAAAGCAGAAGGCATCCTAGTCTATTTTGCTTTGCTTATCGGGAAATGCTTCACTAAAGGACAACAAGGAGTGTTCAGAAGATAAATTCTATGTTTAATAAGTCTTGAAAAATCAGTAGCATACTTACATGGGAAGTCATCCACAAACATGGGGTCTATGTTATGCAGCAGTTCCACTCTGGGCGAAGGTCTTCCTTCACTAGGAGAGATTTTAAAAGGAAATATTAATTTCCTTCTGCAGCTCATTAGGATTCTGCATGTTTTATTTTCAGGCTTTTTGTCATCCTAATACAGAATGAGCTCATAACCACAGCTAATTGTTATCAACTTCAAACCAGAGGTTCTTTTCCAGCCTAGTAGCTACTGCTCTTGCCCTTACCAGTCTTCCCCGAGATCACTGGTGTTTAATGAGATTATTTACAAGTGTACAGAGTACAGAACTGGTCCTACCAAGTGTAAGCTGGAATGGCACTTAGTATGTTCACTGCATATTTGAATGATACTCATCATCTAGAGTGCTGAAAGCATTTTACTGTCTCAAAAAAACACTGGAGGCATTGGGTACCCCTCAAAAAAACCCACCTTCAATTTGTAATTGAGGTCACAAGAATTAGTAAGACATTCTGAATCTTCTTTTGAAAAAAAAATCATCATTCTCTTTCTAGCCATTGACTACACAAGGATGGTGTAGAATGGGCCTCTGAACTTACCCATAAATTTTCTGAGTTAAGTAAATTCCAGTCCTAAAAAACTCAGTAGAAATTTACTGCTTATAAAGGGCAACATGAGTAGGAAGGCCTAATTAGAAAGAAACTTAGCTACATCATGACAAAACAGTATTTTATCATTTGACAGGCAACTTAAATACATCTTTTTAGAAACTGCCAAATAAATTGTTTTCTTTTTGTTAAGGAGCTTCATTGTAAGACTCAAATATTCAATCAAAGCCCCTAAATAACATGACATTAAGAATAAAAAAAATTGGGTAATATAAAACTTAGAAGAAGCATAAAAAATGATTGTTATTTTAATGCTATTTTAATGATAAAACATATAATTAAAAAATATTTGCCTGTGATGTAAAATCAGATAGAGGATTAAATGTATTCAGATAATACAGCCTTGCAATTAATACAAAAGAAATACAAAAATGAACCTACATTGATATTAATTTAGTGTATAAAGCTGCAACAAAAATGTTTTCCCCAAAATGCGTATGAAATATTAACTTCCCTCAGTCCCCCATCCCTGCCTCTTAGTATCATAGAATCATAGAATCACACTGGAAAAGACCTTTAAGATCATCAAGTCCAACTGTAAACCTAGCACTGCTTATGTTCACCACTAAACCGCATCCCTAAGCACCACATGTATATATCCTTAAGAAGCCTCCAGGGACAGTGACTCCACCACGTCCCTGGGCAGCTTTGATCCAATGCTTCACAACACTTTCAGTGACATAATATTTCCTAATACCTAGCCTAAGCCTCCCCTGGTGCAACTTGGGGCCATTTTGTCTTGTCCTATTACTTGTTTCTTGGGAGAAGCTCACCTTGCTACAACCTCCTTTCAAGTAGCTGTAGGCAGTAATAAGGTCTCCTCTCAGCCTCCTCTTCTCCAGACTAAACAACTCCAGTTCCCTCAACCTCTCCTCATAACACTTGTGTTCCAGACCCTTCACCAGTTTCATTGTTCTTCTCTGGACACGCTTCAGGACCTCAATGTCTTTTTTGCAGTGAGGGGTCCAAAACTGAACACAGTATTTGAGATGCAGCCGCATCAGTACTGAGTACAGGGGAACGATCACTTCCCTATTCCTGCTGGCCACACCATTTCTGATACAAGCCACAATGGTATTGGCTTTCTTGGCCACCTGGACATACTGCTGGCTTGCAGTAAGTCAACTGTTGACCAACACCTCCAGGTACTCTTCTACCTTTCCAGCCTCTCTTCCACAAGCTTGTAGCATTGCACGGGGTCGTTGCAACCCAGCTGCAAGACCTGGCACTCAGCCGTGTTGAACCTCATACTGCTGACCTCAGCCTATCAATCCAGCCTGTTCAGACCTCTCTGCAGAGCCTTTCTACCGTCAAGCAGACAACCCTCCCCTGCCTAACTTGGTGTCATTTGCAAACTCACTGAGAAAGCATCTGTTCCCATCATCCAGATAATCGATAAAGATATTAAACAGAACTAACCCCAAAACTGGGCCCGGAGGAAACACCACTTGTGACTGGTTGCCAACTGGATCTCCATTAGCTTCCAGAGTAACTATATCTTACAATGGCTCTAATTTTAAAACAGTTCCTTCTAGACTCCAGCAATACATTGCTCCTCTCTGTGAAAATAAGGAACTTTGTCTTCTTTCAGGTCATTATTCTACCACGTCTGACTATTTCATTAAGCAGTTCAAAGGTGTTATTTTCAAAAAAGACCCCAAATGTCTCGATGGAACACACAGGGAATAACTTCAGAGTTGGTACAAAGATTTAGGCTGAGAACATTTTCTGCTTTGGCAGGTTTTTAAAACATTCTGAAAGGTCTATTACTCCTTACAAACATGAACAAACATCTACATACGATCTTTCACTCTTGTTGTTAAATAAGCAGAAGGTGTCCTTGGGAAGGAATCCAAGGTTTTTCTAAGTAAATATGTTTATCTTGCACAAAAACATCCTCAGTGTCAGTCAGCAAAAGCTGAGCCTTTATAACCTTGCCATATGTTGTATTTCTCTGGGTCATATCTGTACACACTTTCCTAAAATATTCGTATTTCAGATAGGCTGGAAATAAACATTACTCTCAACTTTAGATTGCTCTTTCTTCAGCATTAATTTATACCACAACAATGGGTTTCTTTTTGTCAAACAGCTGTTTAATTCCTAAAATGAATGTATCCATTTGGTACACAAGAATTCAAGTTGGTCTTGCTTCATTTACTTCATCCATTCTATTATGATAATTCCAACATTACAAAAATATAAAACTGACTCTTGCACTGCAAAATGTATGAGTAAAACTTGAAAGCCTACACTTGCTATCAAGCTTTGAAGAAATATTAGTAATTTTAACTGCATTTTATCCTGAATCTCTCAGAGCCCATTGTACTGCTTCAAGAGCTCTACCACTTGGTTTTCCATCTTCCTATTAATGCAAACTAAAATATTTCTTCTGAGCACAGACATAGTAGATATTCAGTACTGAGAAACAAAATATATCAAAACAGTATATCAGCCAGGGCAAATTCCTACATAAGAAAAATTATTTTGCCTAGCGTCTTGATTTCAATGGAGTAGCAAACATCTGGAGAACAGATGTTTCTTAGAAACACAAGTGCCTTTTGAGATACTTGCTTGGAAACATGCAGTACAGTTTAGATTCCTTGACTAGTTGCATTTTAAGTATCACTTTCCATTAGTTGCTCTTGGTATTCTTAATTACCATTTTTGTAATTATATTAGTGATATTATCACTGTACTTTCAAATACTTCTTGTATGTACATGGGTTTAGAAGTTTATATTGTACCTATATTGTAGTGTTACTCATGGAAATCTAAGGTATTAGAAAAGTGCAGTCTACTATGATTTACACAGAAGATTTATATCTGAGACTGGAATTGCCTGATGAATATCCTAAAATGGGTTGGTACAGTGACACTAAGTTATTTTCAAAAAGGAGTTAGAGATATTCAAGGGAAAGCTAAATCTAATTCCAAATTAAATAAAAAAAAAAATTAGGAACTACTCATTTAAAGATAAGCTGCCACAAAATTTTGCTGATTTTTTTTGTTGGCCTACCACCTTTTACTGTAGAAAACTGTAGCTGAAAGATCAAGAACAGCGAAAGACTAGGAAAATCTGCATGCAGAGACAACAGCATGAACACAACAGCGAGAGAAGGGCTCTCATAATGGCCTGTGTCAAGGACATCCAGATTAGCAGGTCAGCAAGATCCCAAAATATCTAGGCCAATTTCACTGTCCAGGAGACAAACCAGTGATGGCACCTGATGGGACAGGACAGAGAAGCGGCACCAGAAGAGTGTAAAAGGTATAATCAGAACCTGTGAATGACTACCAACTAAGAATAACACAAAAGATGTTCAAAGGACTGCAGAGCTGTCATCCTGGACTTCTGCATCATCACAGCAATCCCAGCCGTAACATCTGGTCACAAGCATCCTGGTGACTGGCTGCCAGACGGATGGCTTGAAATCCCCTGTCCCAGTGACTGGCTGCTGGGCTTAGACACACATCTTTAGATGACAGAAAGCGTCAGACTGTGAGATTACAAGCCAAACCTGCTTTTATTTCAGTTTCTGTTATAAATAAATTACACTACTATTAGGCCTCTCATTGCAGTGTTGCAACAGTATTTCCTACAATACTAGGTCAGCTGATCAGTTTGTTAAGAGTGGGCAAGCTTTTGAGTTCAAAGTCCCTGTTCAAGAGCTTATAAATAGAATGCAATTTTTCACCTAAGAAGCTCAAACAATGAGAACAACAATATTGTATTTCCTCTGTTTCATGCATTGCATGAAAGAAATGTAAAGTATAGATAGCTAAAAGGAATGCAAAAGAGGATATTTTTTTCAACAAGAAACATGTGCTCACAACTTCTATATTGTGATGCCATTTTCTCCTAAGTATTAACTTTCTTCCGGTTCTCCAAGTCAATATTAAGCAGAGGAGGCATAAAACAAACAGTTGTAGGCACACATGGTTTTCAGCACTTCCATTTGCTACAAGAACTTAATATTAATCAGTCTTATGTAAATATAATTCATAATTTGGATTATCAATCATCTTAAAATCATGACAGAAAGTTAATTTTGGTTTAGGATTTCAGAATTTATATTTAGGATTTTAAAATCATAAAAGCATATTTAGCTACTTGTATTAAACTAGGCTATAAAACACCAGATGGTGTTTTGCTACTAATTCACTTTTTTCAAATGAAGTAGAATCTTAGTAAAATTCAAATTCACTCATTACTAATAACATATGAACTTCCCTTCAGATGTCACCAAAAGGGTGCCCTTGTTGTTTGCTCTCTGATATACAACTGACCTTTTGAGTTATGATCAGGAAACTTAATATGCTCATTTCTCCTGATTACATGGGAAAATCACGTGAAATGTGACATTTCAGCTGCAAGGTCAGCCAAAGAACAGCCCAACAATTCACACAAAAAGAATTTTTTTCACTGCTCCAGGCAGACAACCTCTGGTTGGCACTCCTGAAAATACTAGAGGTCACCTATTTCTAGCAGTGCCAGTAAACGTTGAATTCACTCCCTCCCTCTTCTACTGGTGAAAGATAACAAAAAAATCTTTCTATAAATGCATTAACAATAAAAGGAGGACCAGGGATCCAGGATCCAGTCCCTATAGGATTCAAATGGAACAACTGTGACAGAGGATGAGGACAAGTCTGAGGTACTTAATGCCTTCTTTGCCTCAGTCTTTAATTGTAAAGAAAGTTGTTCACACCCAGGAGTTAGAAGAGCAGAATGAGGCTCCCGTGATCCAAGAGGAGGTGGTCAGAGTCTTGCTAGCCCGACTAGACACCCACAAGTCTATGGGGCCAGATGGGATTCACCCAAGGGTGTTGAAGGAGCTGGCGGATGTGCTGGCCAAACCTCTTTCCATCATCTTCCAACAGTCCTGGCTGACTGGGGAAGTTCCACTGGACTGGAGGCTGGGGGATGTGCCCATCTACAAGAAGGGTCGCAGGGAGGATCCAGGGAACTACAGGCCTGTCAGTCTGACCTCAGTGCCAGGGAAAGTCATGGAACAGGTGATCTGGAGTGCTATCATGAAGCACATGCAAGAGAACCGGGTGATCAGGCCCAGTCAACACGGGTTCATGAAAGGCAGGTCTTGCCAAACTAACCTGATCACCTTCTATGACAAAGTGACTTGGCTACTAGATGAGGGAAAGGCTGTGGATGTATCTTCCTGGACCTTAGTTTCTCACAACATTCTGCTTTGGAAACTGTCGGCCTCTGGACTGGACAGGTGCACACTCTCCTGGGTGGAAAACTGGTTGGATGGCCGGGCCCAGAGAGTGGTGGGAAATGGTGCTAAATCCAGCTGGAGGCCAGTGACAAGTGGGGTTCCCCAGGGCTCAGTCCTGGGTCCAGCCCTGTTCAATGTCTTTATTAACGACCTGGATGAAGGCATCGAGTGCACCCTTAGCAAGTTTGCAGATGACACTAAGCTGAGTGGAAGTGTGGATCTGCTGGAGGGTAGGGAGGCTCTGCAAAGGGATCTGAACAGGCTGGACTGCTGGGCTGAGACCAATGGCATAAGGTTTAACAAGGCCAAATGCCGGGTCCTACACTTGGGGCACAACAACCCTAAGCAGAGGTACAGACTAGGAGAAGCCTGGCTGGAAAGCTGCCAGGAGGAGAGGGACCTGGGGGTGCTGGTTGACAGCCGACTGAACATGAGCCAGCAGTGTGCCCAGGTGGCCAAGAAGGCCAATGGCATCCTGGCTTGGATCAGAAACACCATGACCAGCAGGTCCAGGGAGTTTATTCTCCCTCTTACACAAGAACTGGTGAGACCGCTCCTTGAATCCTGTGTTCAGTTCTGGGCCCTTCACCACAAGAAGGAGGTTGAGGTTCTGGAGCGAGTTCAGAGAAGAGCAACAAAGCTGGTGAAGCAGCTGGAGAACAGGCCTTATGAGGAGCAGCTGAGGAAACTGGGTTTGTTTAGTCTGGAGAAGAGAAGGCTGAGGGGAGACCTCATTGCTCTCTATAAATACCTGAAAGGAGGTTGCAGAGAGGAGGGAGCTGGTTTCTTCTCCCAAGCGACAGGGGACAGGACAAGAGGGAATGGCCTCAAGCTCTGCCAGGGCAGGTTTAGGCTTGACATCAGGAAAGAATTTTTCACAGAAAGGGTCATTGGGCACTGGAACAGGTTGTCCAGGCAGGTGGTTGAGTCACCATCCCTAGAGGTATTTGAAAGATGGGTGGATGAGGTGCTAAGGGACATGGTTTAGTGGTTGATAGGAATGGTTGGACTCGATGACCCTGTGGGTCTTTTCCAACCTAGCGATTCTGTAATTTCCCACAGTAAGATAGGCATGTAAAATACTTTACTGTCTCCGGCTGGAAAAGAGTCTTCATTCCTTCCCGGTAGTTAATGGCCCCTGACCATAATTATATGCATCCTTATTTTTTCCACTTGGAAGAGAGCCATACAGCACACCTAGGCTCAAGGCCATGAGTCTCTGCAATCTCTGACTAATACAGAAAACTGTCCCACAGCTCCTCAGAAACAGAGGCAGCACTAAGAAAGAACAAGCCCAGCAGTTTCAAAACAAGTAATCCCACTAAGCATATAAACAAAGCAATTCTGAACTCAATATATGGAGGGCTGGACGTACTTTGGGTTTAGTTTTTTTAGTTTTGGTTTGTTTTTATTTTTTTTACTTTGAGGTCTAAGAAGTACTAATCAGCAGTGGGTAGATAGGTTCAATGGTTTAGTAGTTGATAGGAATGGTTGGACTCAATGATCCTGGGGGTCTTTTCCAACCTAGTGATTCTGTGATTCTGTGAATCTGTGAATCTGTAACTCTGCCTGCTCTAACTCTTAATTTCTCATCTCAATCCATAATCCAAACAATCCTGCCCACATTTGTTTAGGAACTAACTCCCATAATTCATAGTCTAAGATGCTAAGACACACACACAAAAAGCAGTGTTTATCATAATGTACCATAGAGAAAACTGCAGAAAATTCAGAATTGCTACGCAAATAGCTACGTTTCTCTTTAAAGCTGGGGTGGGAACCCTCAGAAGGGGATGAAAGGTTGTAACACACAATGTAATATTCTCTGACTGCTATAAAAAACAGAACTAAGCCTATCAAAAGAAACAAAACACATTCTCAGATGAATGGTATCTAGGAAATTGAATTCCCAGTCCTTTTATTCTGCTTCAGCAGAATTAAACCTTGCATCCTAAATGGTTCTTATGCAAAGCAAAACCATACTCAAAGACCATTTAAAATAAACATAACCTTTAAGAACAAAGACAACAAGATCTAGCCCCATCAATGACTATATCACATACACCACAGAAGAGGAAGAAACAAAGGCATTTAAACCAATGTCATAATTCAATTTTTGAAAAACTAAGGGTTAGTCACGTAAGTTTAAAATTCTGTAGAAACTCAGGTTTCAAGAACTTTGCAATCCATTACAGCAGAATAAAAGAACATTAGAATGAAGATGAAGGGCTGATTGAATACCATAGAATAATCACACAGAATCACAGAATAACCAGGTTGGAAGAGACCCACTGGATCGTCGAGTTCAACCATTCCCACGAATCCCTAAATCATGCTCCTAGTTACCTCATCCACCCTCACCTTAAACACCTCCAGGGACGGCGACTCAACCACCTCCCTGGGCAGACCGTTCCAATGCCTAACCATCCTCTCCGTGAAGAATTTTTTCCTAATCTCAAGCCTAAATCTCCCCTGGCGGAGCTTGAGGCCATTCCCTCTCATCCTGTCCCCTGTCACTTGGGAGGCCAGCACCCTCCTCTCCACAACCTCCCTTCAGGTAGTTGTAGAGAGTAATAAGGTCTCCCCTCAGCCTCCTCTTCTCAAGGCTAAACAACCTCAGCTCTCCCAGTCGCTCCTCATTAGAGTTGTTCTCCAGCCCCTTCACCAGCTTCGTTGCTCTTCTCTGGACTCGCTCCAGAGCCACAACATCCCTCTTGTGGTGAGGGGCCCAGAACTCAACACAGTACTTGAGGTGCAGTCTCACCAGTGCCGAGTACAGAGGGAGAATAAACTCCCTGGACCTGCTGGTCACGCCATTTCTGATACAAGCCAAGATGCCACTGGCCTTCTTGGCCACCTGGGCATACTGCTGGCTCATGTTCAGTCGGCTGTTGACCAACACCCCCAGGTCCTTCTCCTCCTGGCAGCTTTCCAGCCAGGCTTCTCCTAGTCTGTAGCTCTGCTTAGGGTTGTTGTGCCTCAGTGGGAATGAGGGTTGGTTGGAAGGGATCTTAAAGATCATCTATGAAAAATCTCAGTTGAAGATATCTGTACAACTAGAGTTTCTTCTGACAGTTTGTTCCAGAGGAAAAATCACATTTATCAGTTAATGCTTATTCTATTTATTCTTTCACATTCTGTTCTGCCAACTCTGCCAAGCCCAAAGCATCAGTAATAAGCAAAAATTCAGATGTGCCCACAGTCCGCAGTATCTAGCATCTGCAATACCACTTTTCTTACTCTTTTCTAGAGGAGAAATGTATTGGATTTGACTAATTTTTCTTTTAAAGCACAGAAGGATCCATTATCTGAACTAAAGGGCTTTGAGATATCCCAGTTAATCCAGTCAGCTTGAGAGCTGCACATAGTCAAAGGGAGCCCAGTAGAAGTCATTAGCTTGGTATCAATGGCAACCCAACTGGAGTTAAGCTGCCTCTTTTCTCCAGCCATCAAGCATATCTGAACTGTGCTTCTGGGTGCTCCAGCTTGCTTAAATCAGGCACAACATCATGGCCTTTCAGGAATCAAGATAGTTAGAATCACAGAATCATAGAATCCTAGAATCCCTACGCTGGAAAAGACCTTTGAGATCATGAAGTCCAGCTGAATCTATCCACTACTAAATCATATGCCTGAGCACCTCATCTACCTGTCTTTTAAGTATCTCCAGGGATGGTGACTCAATCACCTCCTTGAGCAGCCTGTTCTAGTGCCCAATAACTCTTTTTGGGCCTAGACATCCAGCCAGTTTTTTGCAAAGCAGAAGGTTCCTTTCCAGGCCACTAGAAGCAAGTTTCTCAAGTAGAACACTGTGAGGAACAGTGTCAAATTTCTCCTCTTGCACTCAATCTCACAGGCTTTTTGAGCCATGGGATAGCATGATACAGACCTATTCAAACTCTGAGCCAGCCTAACAGGTCCTGTGCTAACAAACCATCAAAGTCGGATCCATGCTCTGTGTGTTTAGTGTCTGCATGGATTTCCCACATGCCCAATTCCAGACACATACCAGAGTGAAGGGCTGGGTCCATATTGTGCAAAATTAGTTAACTTCTGGATCACAGAGTGCTCTTAAGAAGTATACCATGTCTGTGCATTCTTGTGTCCATACTGATAAAATCAGCATACCAACTTAAACCTGCATATGCGTTTTGCACCTGTGACCAGGATTAATTTGCAGTCTGTATAATTCTCTCATGGATGGCAAAGTTAACTGCACTTTCACATTCCTTTCATTTGAGGATATATTCCCTCCTCCCCTCACATCAAGTTCCAGCTCTGTTCTCTGGGCTGATTAAATTCTTCCCATATCTGAAAGGTAACTCAGTGATTTGACGTGCAAGTTACCTGATAGTTTTCCAAACATCAAAGCCATCCAAGGGCTTAGTGCCATTGGTATGTCCTCCAGCAAGATGCACCAGTGTCGGCAGCCAGTCAGAGATATGGATGAGTTCATGACTTTCTACACTTTTTTGTTTCAGTAACGGACTTGCAACAAAGCCTACTCCTCTCACTCCTCCTTCCCAGAGGGTCCATTTTCTTCCTCTCAGTGGCCAGTTATTCCCACCTGCCATGGTCTGCCCTCCATTATCTGGAAAGCAAGTAATTAGAAGGAATTATTAGGAAGAAAGAAACAGAACAATCCTCCCTACAGTATCTATTCATCCATTTGAAAGAGTATTTTCACAATATAGATGCACCATGCAAGTACTTGCCTGGTGCTTTTAAGTGGTTTGTACAACGTGTCGCATGTCCAGAGCATGTAACAAGCACACATTAATTCTTACCAGCATTTTACAAATTACCACAACAAAAAGTTATTGCTAAGCAGAAATTATATCATACTACAAGTCAATGATTTCAAAAGACATTAAGAGCAACCTTTGATGTTAATTCTAAATATCGTTAGACATCCAAAGATTTCAGAATCAAAGACTTGAAAGGATTTAGTTCCAACTATTTCACAGACCACAGGAAGAGCTGCAGTACTCAGAATACAAATTCAGAATTACAAAGCATTATGTAAAACAGAATACAGTTATTCCAGTGTCAGGACAATACCCATGCTCCTAGTGCAGAATCATTTTTTCCCTAGATTTTTAGGCAGTCACATTTATTTGTAACATCACACAAAACAGATAGTTGTTCAGGCAGAAGAAGAAAGTCCTAACAAAATGAGCTGAAACTAGTTAAAATAGATGAAGCAATTCTGGAATATACTGAATTTATTGTGTTTGGTGAGAACAACATATAAGACAGTTACAGAAAAAATTTAACCATGACTACAGTAACTCAGAAATATCTACATTGAATTGAAGATAGTTACATGTAACTACCTCTGACCAAGTTTCCACACTTGTAAAACCCAGATTCCAGAAGTTAACAGATTTAATGATTCTTTGAAGTAATTTTTAGTACTGCTGTACAGCTTTTCTTGTTCAAACCTTTTGAAATTATCTCAGAAGAGACATTGATGGCAATTCTATTAATAATTTTTCTGTATTTTAATTAGTTTAAAATTATTTCAAGTAGCAACTGTTGAAGTGACACTCACTGAAATTTGAGGTGCTTATATTGTATTTACTGATTAAAAATCAGGAATTTGAGGGAAGAAAAAAGTAATACATGTCCAACACCTTACAGAAGAAATTTACCACAACAAAATTGTGTCCCTCCTCTTTTATTAATTAGGAATCAACACAAGACCTCACTGTGAAAATCTTTCTACTGACATAGAAGACTCCTTTTGTTTAATAGTGCATGTCTCTGTAACAACTTTAAAAGGTGGAAGCCTAAGCCAGATGAAGCACTAGGAAAAAACAAAACAATTTGAAGTGCGGTGAGTGTTCGGTGGTCCAACTGGCTTCTGGTAGGGCTTGCATGTCCGGCACTCTTGGGTAAAAAAAAAATGCATTAAGAGCTATTTCCCACAAATCAATGTTGAGCATTGAGATCTGGGAATTTAAGCAGTTGCCAGTTACAAAAGGAAAAAAAAAAAGTCAGTTTCAAGAATTCCTTCTTCTTGTGGTATAAACAGGAATTCCTGTCAGGGTACTCAAGGGACAGAGCTTTCAGTAGCTTTTAACCTTTGGTGTCCTCAGAATAAAAGGTACCTCATCTACACTTTATTAGAGCACAGTCTGGACATCCAGTGGGATCAAAAATTAAGTATATTAAATATCATCATTGTACCACATATCAGTTTCATACTAATACATGAGATTTTTTTTTAATCCTGAAGATCAGCAACAAGCCAGCAAGGAAATAATAGAAGTAGACTGTATTTTTGAGGAATATAGAGAGAGAGGGGTGAAATTCCTAGCCTAGAGTCAAATCTTGATTATATTTAGTTTACTTTCTATAGTTGAGTTGAAGACATTCACATTGTGCCAGTTTCATTATACAATAAATTCTCTGAGACAAGGAGTTTATCTACTACATAACCTGCAAAAGCTTGTATGTGGCATCAGCATTCAGACATGGTACACTAAGTTTAAAAAGGGGTGGGGAATTGTTTTGATAGTTCACCTTATATGTAAATGAGAAAACCTGATATAGGAAATAGGTTCATCCCAGTCATTTTGCCTTCTCTTTCTTACATTGCTAGATCATTATGACTCCTTCTCCCACAGTTATGCATGGTTAAGAGAGCCTTTCTGCTTATTTTCTTGACTGAGTTATCAAGAAATTGTTGAAGTAGGAAAAACGATGGTTTCTGGTTTGATAGTTGAAGTTTTTTTCCTTCCTAAGTAAGCAGAATGGAGCTGATGTGTCACTGGCAGTGACTGGAGCAAGTTATGTAATAATGGAAGATCATAACTGAGTCTGTGTTGATGAACTATTAAGTGTACCACCAAGCAACACTGTTGTGTGGAGGGAATAAACAAGAAGTCACTGATTGCATGAGGTATAGGCATGGCACAAATACAAAGCAAGAACAACCACCACAGGACTGTAACTAGAGTTCTATCCATCTTACCTAGAGGGCACATCTATACAGCAAGAGACAAAATGCTGTCTGTGAGTGCGTATGTTCAGATACCTTTCCCCTAAGATACTGCTGTGGATTTATACAATTGGTAGTAAAAGCTTTCATGGGTTCAGAAAGGCACTGGAGAAGACTAAAAAATAATTGATAGTTCTTACTTGAAAAGGCATCACCCCTGATTCAGGAGTTTCTTTAACCACAAACTGCTGAAGATTTGAAAATTTTCACAAAACTCTTCCTTAGACACATGCCACCAGGCAATTGCTATAGTGAGGGAATGCTTAGCTACATGGATCATTTGTCTGTTGAAATATGGCCATTCTCGTGCTCTCTCAAACAAGCTAATCCTTACAAACACTTCAGGTTATTTTAGCAAAGTATCTTGAATACCAAAGAAAATCCAAAGACCATATGTATACTCTCAGTAGTTTAAAACACACACTTAATATCCATTCAGGTAAGAGACAAATCGGATCACTGTTGCTTCACATACTTCACTGATTTCATATCCAATTCTGAATCTACTTCAAAACAATATTTCCTGAATGATTTATCATCCATTTTTGCAACTGTTTCTCTCCATTACTCATCCCAATATCTAATCTCAGCAGACAGTCTCCAAAGCAAAGTTTTTAGAATCAAGGTACCTATAGCTAGAGGTCCTGATTTAGAACATTTCTTATAATTAAACCTTAAGCCATGTTACTTCAGCTGAAAACACAAACCTCCCCCAAGCATGAGATTTGATTATCTCTTTCCTGAAGACAAACATTAAATATGATTTTCATTAAAAATAACAGTGAAAAGTCTGGAAAATCTAGTGAGCATATTTTTCCTATCTGTAAGGATAATTTTTGTAATTACATCTATATAATTTAGACTTCAGTACTACCCACAACATATTATGTACATTAGAAAAATCATAAAACAAACCAGCTCTTGTCCCTAAAGAAAGGATGAAAAGGAAGATAATAAGGCTATAGTCAGAAGCTACGGTACTTGGCATAAGCATTACCTGGCTATTTATACAGTTTTGTTTCTTCCCATAAATGGAAGTATCATATGTTTTTAAAGAGCTTTGGTTTTTTGCTTGGTTTGGCTTGCTTTGATAGGTGTTTAGTTATCTTTATTTTCTCACAGTATTTTTATCATTCACATCACTCTGTGTTATTTTAGGGAGCAGAGTATCAAGATGATTTTTATCCCATTCTGAGAGAATTTTCTTCTACAAGATGAAATTTGCAACAATAAAAAAGAACAGTGGGGAGAGCCATTCTTGCTGATACAACACTGGGCTAAAATAGAGCTCATAGTAGGCATTATCATTAGCAACAACCAAAAAAAAAAAAGGCACAGAAAACATGCAAGATAAATGGCAAAACAAGAGAATAACGGAGAGCACTCTGGCTACTTTAAAAGCTAGTTTCAATCAAAGTTGTGCACACTTGAAATAACGTCAGCCTTGTTGATCGTACCATAAACACCAATGCTGCACTGGTTTGGGAAGAGGTGTCATTCTGGCTGTGGAAGTGAAAGCAAAAATCCTAGAGAGAAAAGTGTACGCATTAGGGAGAAAGCATGCAACAGTTAGATCTGAGGGAACCACAGTCACAGACAGAACAGTTTCTTAAGAGAAATAAATATTTCTGAAGGTCAGAAATTGGTCAGAAGAATTCCTAGGTAAAAAAAGACAGGTTCATCACTAATATTATCATTTTCTGACAGCTTGCATGACTTATGTGTAGCATAATTCTCTTTTAATTTTGTGTTGTCGTTCAGTATCCACAGACTAAGAATCTGATAGGGTCTAAATGTATCCTAAAAAAAAAAAAAAAAAACAAACAACAAACCTGTCACACTGAATAGGCTCATAAGTTCATTGGAAATGATACTAGGAAAATTAGTAGGTCTAACTCCCCTGCCATCAAAACCAATGTGATGCTTCCAAACCCAAAACTTTGCTAGATTTTATGCGAGTTTCTGTATATGAATGTACCTGTGGGACATCCATCCTGATAAAACAGATTGATATAAAGCTCTCCAGATGAAATAATTTTTGTCTTCTAAATAGTCAAGCACAGTACACAAACTCAAACTTTTCAAAGTACTGGCAAAGTTGATCCTCAAGAAATACATATAATAGAAATTACTATATCAAAAATAAGACTTTTTTAGTGAAATCTTCTCTCTTCTGTTTTGATTAAAATATCTGCTAACTCTAATAACTACTCAAATTTGTTATCAAGAAAAAATAATTTCTTATAGGACTATTTCTATATTATTTCACTCTCATTCTTCTATTTACATCTAACCACTTTCTCACCCATCTTAATATCCATACAATGTTGGCCACATTAAGATACTTTATAGAGCGAGTTGAAACAACAAAAAATCTGTACTCACTCTCAAAAGATTTTGAATGAAAATAAGATACATTTCCCACACAGAAAAATAGATAATATAATCTGTTTTCAAAAAAAGCTTTGTACAACAGAAGGTGAGTATTTTTCAAACAACTGTGGGGGTTTTGTTAAAAGTAATGAAGGGCACTGTTAAATTTTTTTTTTAACTTACTAAAAACCTTCCACCACAAACGAAGTAAGAGCAAAGTAAAGCTTGTGCATCTTGAATATGTCTTTAAAAATGAAGGCCAAGGGTTTTTTCTCACAAACATCCACCTTTGTTATTAATATTCATTATCATATAGATGAGAATGAGTTTAATTTGTAAAATCTGTATTCTGTAAACTGTCAAAGAAGTTGTGTCAAAGATGTGTTCTTAATGGAATCAATAAACAAAACTAAATAGAGAGTCCCTCTGTTTCTCCCAGACAATTATCTGAAGAATTGCCAGCTGCCAAACAGTTTGACTAGGGCATTATACATGCAACGATGTGGGATGTATGTAACTAGGAGAGTTTAATGACTAAAACCTCTTTGAAGAGCAGCTGGACAACAAAAATACAGCAATTAAAAAATTCTGAGAGCAATAACTGATGAAGCATGTATGAAATCAAGTCTTCAGATGGACTCACTTTGTTTTTTGATTACCCTGGAACTGAAGCAACAGCCTGCATCACCCTATGAAGATAACCCAAATCAGCAATAGATACAACTGTGGGAAAAGCTTCATTTGGGATTTACATTAGACAATGGAAAACCAAAAAAGGCAGAAGTTTTAACTAAAGAATTAACCCTGACAAACGGACTTCCCAAGTTCATAAATATCTTTTACTAGTGTGCATTTCTTGCTAAGACAAGTCCACAGTGGTTCATGAAAGGCAGGTCTTGCCAAACTAACCTGATCGCCTTTTATGACCGAGTGACTAGATTCTTCGATGAAGGAAAGGCTGTGGATGGAGTCTTCTTGGACTTTAGTAAAGCCTTTGATACAGTTTGTCACGGCATTCTGCTTCGGCAACTGTCAGCCTCTGGACTGGACAGGTGAACACTCTCCTGGGTGGAAAACTGGCTGGATGGCTGGGCCCAGAGAGTCGTGGTTAATGGAGTTAAATCCAGCTGGAGGCCAGTGACAAGTGGGGTTCCCCAGGGCTCAGTCCTGGGTCCAGTCCTGTTCAATGTCTTTATCAACGACCTGGATGAAGGCATCGAGTGCACCCTTAGCAAGTTTGCAGACGACACTAAGCTGGGTGGAAGTGTGGATCTGCTGGAGGGCAGGGAGGCTCTGCAAAGGGACCTGAACAGGCTGGACTGCTGGGCTGAGACCAACGGCATGAGGTTTAACAAGGCCAAATGCCGGGTCCTGCACTCGGGGCACAACAACCCTAAGCAGAGGTACAGACTAGGAGAGACCTGGCTGGAAAGCTGCCAGGAGGAGAAGGACCTGGGAGATCTGGTTGATAGCCGACTGAACATGAGCCAGCAGTGTGCCCAGGGGGCCAAGAAGGCCAATGGCATCTTGGCCTGTTTCAGAAACGTTGTGGCCAGCAGGTCCAGGTAAGTTATTCTCCCTCTGTACTCGGCACTGGTGAGACTGCACGTCGAATACTGTGTTCAGTTCTGGGCCCCTCACCACAAGAAGGATGTTGAGGCTCTGGAGCGAGTCCAGAGAAGAGCAAGGAAGCTGGTGAAGGGGCTGGAGAACAGGCCTTGTGAGGAGCGACTGAGAGAGCTGGGGGTGTTTAGCCTGGAGAAGAGGAGGCTGAGAGGAGACCTCATTGCTCTCTGCAACTACTTGAAGAGAGGTTGTAGAGAGGAGGGTACTGGCCTCTTCTCCCAAGTGACAGGGGACAGGACAAGAGGGAATTGGCCTCAAGCTCCGCCAGGGGAGGTTCAGGCTCGGCATACGGGAAAAAATCTTCACTGAAAGGGTCATTAGGCAATGGAACGGTCTGCCCAGGGAGGTGGTTGACTCGCCTTCCCTGGAGGTGTTTAAGGTGCAGGTGGGTGAGATACGGAGGGGTATGGTTTAGAGATTAGTGGGAATGGTTGGACTCGATGATCTGGTGGGTCTCTTCCAACCCAATGTTTCTATGATTCTATGAACTCAAGAGCAGTGTCACTAGAACTAACAGATTTGTCAAAACTTCATATCAGAACTCACTCCCCTGATTAGTTCAGTTTAAATTGATCAACAGGCTCAGAAGCTAATGTTGGGAGAAGAAATTAATTGGAAACAAGTCCTGTAGCACATTACAAGGCCAATGTTCTAAGAAAATAACCTTACTCTCCCTCAGTTACGTGCACACAAATTTTTACTGCCTGTGTAGTGGAATGAAAAATTATTAAAAAAGCTATAGAGACCTTTGTGATTTATTCTTTGGATGGTGGGAAAAATGCTGTAAGAAGAGTTTCCAAGGAACACTTAAGTACAGTGTGACCAACATGCTAACTTTCTTCATCACATGGACAAGTGACCCAAGAGACTTTCTTTCTGCATCTTCTATTGCCTGCACACACTGCCTTAGCAGCTCCTGCTCACAAAGTTGCCTCACGCTAAAGCTCTAGAACACAGGTACTATTTTATATGCAAATTGGCCAGAAATTGGACTTCACTTTAAAGACTTTCCCTCACTGCTTTTATTGCCAGCTCTTATGTAGGACTTCAGTGGGTAAATTAAAAATGGTAAATAATACATTAATAATTAATAATAATTAATTTTATATAGTCATAATTAATTTTAAATAATAAAATAATGTGCTTTTTAAAAACTATTCAAAAGCAATAGTGTGCATTATTGTGCAGCTACGTATTTTCTTCTAACCGACTAAATCTTGTTTCAATTATACAGAAGCAAAGTATCTTTATTTAAAATAAATGGGGGAAAAACCCCATCTTTTTTTGTCTCCCTTGGGACCATTCAGGTTGCTGCATTCTTCTTACAACCACAATTTTGCTATACCCTGCAGTCCTGCTGACGTGCCTGGCAAACTGTTCTAGACAAGCTTCTTGGAGAGGGCTTCCTGGATTTTTTCCACAGATTCATCCAGGATTGTATTTAGTGCTATTATTAAGCAGTTTTATCTCCAGTACTTCTTTTCAGTTTTTGTATTTTCTTAGTCCAAATAAGGAGCTAATCACAAGTCTATTTACAAAAGGGAAAAAAAAATCACCCTTGCTGAATACATTTAGTGTGCAAACCATTTTAGATAGTGAGAATACCTTGTAAAAATGCACTGAGTTTACATAAACTGTCCTTAACTTCTCTTTATTCTAAACCTTCCGTTCTCATTCTCCAGAGAGTTTAAAGTTTGTCATATGTATCATGCAACCTCGATTACAATGGTAGAGCTTTAATCCTAAGATTGTGTCCTACTAATTCTAATTATCACAGCGAGTTTAAAAACGGGTTTTGACATTTTCAAGAACAAAGAGTGATTCAAGAATATGGAAAATATTTACTAGAATAACCCCAGAAAACAATAATTTCCTATAAGAAAAAAACAGTATTACAACAACTAGAAACAGTTCTTTCAGCACGATTCAATAGGGTAAGTATTTTGGTAAAATACAACAAATCCTGCATAAATGAATTTTAAGTAATAAGTAACAAAAGATCAAAACTGCTTGAAATCACACAGATAAATCAAAACGCAAAAAATGTTATGATAATTAGGTTAATAAATCTAAATACATAACCGCCTTTGGATACCTAGGTTCATTATAAGAAATATCCTTCCAAATGTTCAATAGATCAGTGTATGCATAGCTAATATATCCACAGAATAAGAAATAACCAACCAACATTTAAGGGAAGTATTCAACTAGGAATCACTCAAAATAAAAAAAAAAGAAGAGAGAGAGACTCAATTCACTAATTGTTTATCAGGTAGTGGTGCTTAATAACTTAAATCAACCATTAAAATCTGTAAAGATCTAGCCTAACACTTGTGGCTCCTGGCTACAAACACCTAGGTCTCCTTTTTTGCTGAAAAGAGCTACAAATACTCTTACTGTACCTACAGTACTTTTAAAATCCAACATTGCATGCCCCAACTCTTTGTTTCTGTTTTCCACCTGAGCTCAAGCTCTTACCTTTTTTAATTGATTAATTTTTCTGAATCTGCAAGAGAAAACTCCTATACCCTGTAATTTCACATAATGGGCCCCTGCAGTAAGCTGATCTAGCACACATCTGCCTGATACGTGAACCATGCCAAGCTCTGTTTGAAAGGCTTGTCTAAAGCCACATAGTATTTAAAAGTGAATACAGACAAGAAAAAACCCCAAACAGATCTGGTTTATTTTCTAATGCAGATATGGGCGTTTCAATACATTGTCAAATTAAAGCATCTTCAAAATAATGAGAAAGAGGAACATTTTTTTACCTCCTGCTACTCCTGAAACTAAAGCCTGCCAACATACTAAGGCCATCAGCTGTAGATAAACTAGCATGAAATATGTGTACAAAATGTTTGAAGGGGAAATACAGTGAATAGTAATTCTTAGTACTTGTTAAGAGTTTCTTGCTTCTGATTAATAGATTAATTTCTTTCTGAAGATGAGAGTGGAAGTAAGGGGGTTTCTCCTTGCTAAAAGGAACAACAGAGTATGTCCCATATGCTCCTCCTTTCCATTTAAAATAAATAAGTGTAGTAACTCAGAAGAATGTTTAGTTTCCAAGTACATCCCCCCTCTTCCTACCAGATGGAAGAGTATGTCCATATGGTAGACAGACGCTCAATAGAAGGAGGACTGGATAGGACTGAAAAATGACTGCACTGAATATCAACATTAAATTATCTAAGTGCAGAGACTGTCCAATAGCTGGCAACACCTAGATGTTTTTATTCAGTAAAAGCATTCAGAAGTTTATTTTGAATACATTTGCGTCTCTTTCTCTGCTTCAGAAAGCGGCATGACTCTCTTACAACAAACTTAGCACTATTACACCAACAATGTTATGGATCTAATTAGGAAGCATATTTATAGCAGCTTTTGGAGGAAAAAATGCAGGAAGTCAGGCCACTGTTACTGTGCTTATGGACACCTTGTTATAAGCAGCAATCGGCCAAAACTAATGAACAAATGCATCCATCTTTCCAGATGCATGGAAAATACTTGACCTCAGACCTGCTGGTTTTGTACTTTAGGCTGCAGCTGCAAGGTAAGAAAAGAGGATCCAATTCCAATACGAGGACAAGAACCAGCAGAAAACTAGTTTTACACCTATTGCTGATCAGAATGGTGTACAATAAAAGATGTCCCTGTCCGAGCTGGCGTATGCGCTGGCCAAACCTCTTTCCATCATCTTCCAACCTGGTTATTCTATGATTCTATGATTCTATTCTATGACTTCAGATGCAGGAGAAGCATTAAAGTGCACATGGCCTACCAGGAAGGCTGCCAGCCTTAGGATTTCATTATTTCACTTTTCTCCAGTTTTGTCATTTTTGGGGAGTGGTGGGGTGGGGTTGAGGGCAGAAATTACTACTTTGACCTAACATCTTTTTTCCTCTTTTAAAACAACCACAAAAAAGCCAGTTCTAGGGATATGAAGCTGCCAAAACTTAAATCTGCATGCAAACAGCAGAGAAAATGATCTAACATATGGGCATTAAAGCCTCAGGGTTGTGCCCAGAACCTGCATTTTCCTCTCTAATACCCTGTATCACCTCTTCCTTGGTGTTTACTTAAAGGGGGGCTGCTCTGATTGCTTTCTTTCACTTCTATGGCACACACTAAACAGAGCAATCTGGAGCTAATTTAAGCAGTTTAGCACACCAGGATACAGCTGGGAAAGGTTTCAGGAGACAGGCTGGGAAGGAAGAAGAGGGTTGTGCATAGTCCAGCAAGAGCCTGTGCACAGGAAGGTGGTGCAGATGGGCACCTTCCAACAGCACTGTCTGTCTGCAGCCAGGGAAAACTGCACCATGTCAAAATTCTCCAGATAGCCTAGGGACAGTAGAAATCTCAACCCAGGGAATTTAGAAGTCTGCTCCTAACAGCAGGAGAGGAAGGGCCACCACTGTCAGAAATATTTCAGCGATTCATAGCTCATTGAGCAGTAGCTGAGCTCCTCCTTTGCATCTACTACTTTTCAATTTCATATGCTCTAAACCAGATGTTGTTTTTTTTTCTTCTTGATATTAACTGCAGGCACATCCATTGGCCTTACACAGTCTAAACTATGACTTGATTCCGGCAATTGGACAGATTTACATCTGTTTTTCACATCACTTTTGTTTGAGTGGAGTGACTCAAGCTGTTAATTATTTGGGGCCTTAGCTAAACCCAGAATACATTGGCTCAATCCACTAGAAGGAAGAAATAAACATCTGATGGCATAAAGACATAAAAATGAAGTCTACATAAACAATTTTCTTCCCCTTTAGTGATCTAAGCAGCATTTTTAAGCAGTTTTCATAAACCTGTTTTTCAGCAACATATTATGTTTTCCAGGTGGGGAGATGGCAAAGAACATACTTGCTGAATGAGTATTTCAGAGTAAGTTTTGCTTGTTATTCATTTCTTTAACATATTTGCTGGGTGACAGGTAATAACGGTTGAATAATAAATACACTGCTGAATCTGAAAAAAAAAGGATGTTACGCTGGATAAAAAAGAATCTGTTCTCCAAATAATCAGAAAAAAAATCCAGTGTTTACAGTATGTCTAATATTCTCCTCCAACAGGTGATCTTGAGTGCTATCATGAAGCACTTGCAAGAGAACCGGGTGATCAGGCCCAGTCAACACGGGTTCATGAAAGGCAGGTCTGATGCCTTCTACGACAAAGTGACCTGCCTACTGGATGAGGGAAAGTCTGTGGATGTATCTTTCTGGATCTCAGTAAAGCCTTTGACACAGTTTCTCACAGTATTCTGCTACAGAAACTGTCAGCCTCTGCCCTGGAGAGGTGCACACTCTCCTGGGTGGAAAACTGGCTGGATGGCCGGGCCCAGAGAGTCGTGGTTAATGGAGTTAAATCCAGCTGGAGGCCAGTGACAAGTGGGGTTCCCCAGGGCTCAGTCCTGGGTCCAGTCCTGTTCAATGTCTTTATCAACGACCTGGATGAAGGCATCGAGTGCACCCTTAGCAAGTTTGCAGACGACACTAAGCTGGGTGGAAGTGTGGATCTGCTGGAGGGTAGGGAGGCTCCAAAGGGATCTGAACAGGCTGGACTGCTGGGCTGAGACCAACGGCATGAGGTTTAATAAGGCCAAATGCTGGGTCCTGCACTTGGGGCACAACAACCCTAAGCAGAGGTACAGACTAGGAGAAGTCTGGCTAGAAAGCTGCCTGGAGGAGAAGGACCTGGGGATGTTAGTTGACAGCCGACTGAACATGAGCCAGCAGTGTGCCCAGGGGGCCAAGAAGGCCAATGGCATCTTGGCTTGGATCAGAAACACCATGACCAGCAGGTCCAGGGAAGTTATTCTCCCTCTGTACTCGGCACTGGTGAGACTGCACGTCGAATCCTGTGTTCAGTTCTGGGCCCCTCACCACAAGAAGGATGTTGAGGCTCTGGAGCGAGTCCAGAGAAGAGCAACGAAGCTGGTGAAGGGGCTGGAGAACAGGCCTTATGAGGAGCGGCTGAGAGAGCTGGGGTTGTTTAGCCTGGAGAAGAGGAGGCTGAGGGGAGACCTCATTGCTCTCTACAACTACCTGAAAAGTTGTAGAGAGGAGGGTGCTGGCCTCTTCTCCCAAGTGACAGGGGACAGGACAAGAGGATATGGCCTCAAGCTCCGCCAGGGGAGGTTTAGGCTAGACATTAGGAAAAAATTTTTCAGGAAAAGGGTCATTGGGCATTGGAACAGGCTGCCCAGAGAGGTGGTTGATCCACCTTCCCTGGAGGTGTTTAAGGCACAGGTGGACGAGGTGCTAAGAGGTATGGTTTAGTATTTGGTAGGAGTGGTTGGAGTCTATGATCCGGTGGGTCTCTTCCAACTTGGTTATTCTGTGATTCTGTAATGCTACATTCAAGCGAGTGACATTTATGTACAAAATTATCAATTTAATAACGATTATTTTATTCCAACTTTGTGATTATTTTTTTCCCACCTACCTGCCAAAACATGCCCACCTCTAATTGCTCCCATGTTTGAATTTCTGCTATGTGCCTACAAGACACTATGGTAGTTCAGTAAGGTCACCAGCAATTTCCTCTTGGCAAGATCCAACCTCTCTCCAACATCATAATCCTTGAACTTTCTGACACTTTTGATCATATTTCCTGAATCCTGAAGTTGTGAAATCTCTCATCTTGGCAACTATCTACTTTATAGACCATATTCAGTCCTCACATAAACACACATAACTCTCAACAGTTTCAAAGGGGAACTGTTCATATGCACAATGGAAACAGCTGTAAACATCAAAGGAAGAGTCAAAATGCTTATTTTGCTTTTGGTGGGCATTTTGGTTTTAATGTTTTTGTGCCTAATGATCATGCCTTAGAATGTTTATTCTGGAAGCTGTATCCTTTACAGTTTAACTGGATTCCTGTTTCATTCCTGATACTAGGTAAGAAGCAGAAAAAACCACAATGCACCAACAGATTCATCTGGTCAAACGCAATATTTCATTATAAACAGACCTTTAGACTGGGAGGGTCAAGTGTGCCCCAGCATATTCATACCTCAGAAAAAAATACAGTCTCCTCATTTTCAGAACACATCTTGCCTTCTTTTTTCTGCAAACTCCTTATCTAGTGTAGTGATTTAAAGCCATAAAGCATATACACTTTACGATTTAATCTGTGCTTGTAAGAGAAGTCTGTCAGCTATTGCTCATCATCCCCGATGCCACCAACAGTCAGAATTTATCATCTCTTTCATATTAGTGACCAAACTACTTAGCCTGCTCAGTCCAAACTTGCATTGGTAAAGATCTGCTATTTCAGTCAAATGGGCAGGGTGACTGTAAACAAGGGCAAGAAAATAGAAGTGGTGGGCTACCCTAGTCTCCACAATCCAACTTCAAGTCTCTCTGGGGACTACAGAATAAGTGACCTGTTAAATTAGTCAGTGTCTCCAGGTCCATGTTTTTCCAAAGCCTCTCTCCTCATTTGCCTTAGGCTGCAGCAAGATTTGCTCTTTTGCCTCTGACTACACTGACTTTATGAGTTACACTAATTAAAAGCTCTCAGATCACACAAGAGGTCAACAGTTCCTAAAAAAGGCTTGTATAATTGCATTAATGCTTACTCTTGATACAGTTCTGTCAAAATTATCTGGATTAATAAACTGAAACTACTGTAACTATTAAAAATGTTCAAACCACCCAAGGTCACTTGGAAGGAATCACAGGAAGCCACACGTAGTCCCTGAATGCAGTTGAGAGACCTCAGAGGCAATGGCCTGTGAAAGGAGGCACCTGTGGGCAGAAAAAGCCCCTAACCTTAGTCCCACTCATCACCATCACTGTCTACACAACCATTCTTCCTCCTGAGGCATGCATTTTTTCTTTTAATTTTTCTTTTTGCATTTGCATCTTTTCTTCTACCTTTGACTTTCTAATGAACTGTAACTGTTGGCCAGCAGTAGTCTATATCTCCTATTCAAAGTAAACCATTTGTAGTCCATAAAACGTAATTATTAAACTGTTTTAAGCTAACACTTTTGATTTTCAATCCATTGAAATCTCTGGAATACAGATTGATGGCAGCACAGGGTGTGATATATTCAAGCAGATAGATATGAATCTATATAATCTGTATGTACAACTGCAACTATGTCCAACTTTCATAAGAAAAGTAATGAAAGACACTTTTTTTTACCCCCATGAGAACAATAGTGGAAGAATACGATTGAAAAAAATTGGATGTCACAGAAAAGTATGCATAGGATGTTATTGTTAAAATCTACTTGTTATAAATACTTATGTGATTGCAAAATGTGTTACAATGCTGCAGTGCAAACAAAAAGCAAACTTGAGACCATACTACTAAAACCGTCATTAAATTTTGCTTATCTTACATCAACATACTCTATTTCAATCATTCATTTCTTTTTGCAAGGTATCAAAAGCGGTTCAGTGGCCCAGTACATGTAGCTTTCTGCAGTGATCACTAATAATCTTCTGCACAGCCTAAACATCTAGATCATACATAATGCAAGAAGTTAATAATGAAAAGCATGCCTGTGGTTGTTGCATTATTTGCTTTTATATATAGTTTGTTAAAGCCATTCCAGCTGTTCAAGAGTTAGTAAGGCTCCAGGGAAACTGCCCTCAGGGCAAGGGAGCAGAAAGAGCTGTCAGACCTTTAAGGATCTCTTCATAGAACATGAAACCTCTTGATGTCCAGGTGCAAGCTACTAGGAAAGTATGGCAAGAGTCTGGCATGGATAAGTGACATGCTTGTCAAACTAAAGGGCAGGAAGGAAATGCACAGGCAGTGGAAGCAGCGACAGGTATCCTGGGAAGAGTACAGGGACAACCAAGGCATAGCTGGAGCTGAACTTGGCAAGAAATGTAAAGAATAATAAGACAGCAGAACAAAGATAGTATATGCAAATTGTGTAAACACTCGTTACATCTTTTCATATATATATAGTGCCTCTTTGGAGGGCTGGGGCTTTATGAGCAATCATGCTTCTATATTTAATCAGAACCAGATGGAAGTCAGTTTGAGGATCCATCCAACTGCAGTAGAATTGGGAAGTATATTAAAAGCTAACTATGAAATTATTTCATATGGAACCTACAGAGTTTAAGAAGCCAATTTAACAATGTTAGTGTCTTGAAAAAAACAAGCATGCCAAAGAAGTGACTTGCTTTACCTACAACATTTCTACAAAGCAGATTTCTGAAGTTTTCAACTAAATACAAATACAAGGAGTAATATACAACATGCAAACAACCTCAGATGAAGATAAACATACAGAAGATGTGACAAACCCCATATCCCTATACCTTTCTTTCTGTTGCCCGTTTCTGATGGAGAAACTACAAAAAAGCCAAGTCCCAGCAGTTTTGATTACATGAAGTGCTGACATCTCTTTTCCATAATGCAAAAGTGGGTTTTGTATTATTTTGTTTCAAATACTATTGAAATTATGGAGGCAGTCAGTAGTTCATAGTAACAAAAAGCAAAGAAGAGGAACTACAAGCAACATACTATAGTTTGGAAGACTCATAGTTATTTAGTGGACGTGAAACCACTACATAAGCAGGAGATGAGTCTACATACATCCAGACTTCTGTGTATGAGAATTATGCAACACTACAATCAGTTGTCAATATAAACAAAACAAGTAGGTGGTTAGCTGTTGCCTTTTTAAAAAAAAAAAAAAAAAACTTCTTTAATTTTCTAGGTGAATTTAGTACATATGAAAGGAAATTAAACAGCATTTACAAGTGCTGGACACAATGCAAGCAAGCACCAGACAGCTACAATGCACAGCTCTGTAAACACATATCATTTCTGACCTCCAACATTCTTGCTGAAAGTCTAGGTCACAGAACAGGACTCCAGAGCTCTTCCTTTGTGTGATTTAAGCTTATGGTTGTGATTCAGTTAAACAGAGAGCACTGTCGATAATAGTGGTAAAGGATCACATTTGGGGAATATTTCTCCCCTCTGATCTTCACAGCATGAATAATGCTTATTCTGTATGTGTTCCAAGTACGGAACTCCCACTGAGGTTTAATTTAAAAAAAAAAAAAAAAACTACAGAATACACAGCAGAGATCTACACTGTGGATAAGAGGCTCACAGCATGAATTAGAGAATAACTTTGCCCTTAATTTGAACTCAAGTTCTTCCCTGCTTCCCCGTATTGCATCTGAAAGATCCATTTGTTGCTGCGTTTTTCAATCATGCTACAAGTGTGACATAAATGCAAGTACACTCCGTCTGATAGCTAACACGAAACATATTTCCAATGAAATGAACAAAATAATTTGGTTAAGATGAGCTGATGAAAAACCATCATTGTACACTGATGCTGCATACAGCTGGTGGAAAAAAGTAACCTTGAAGGTTCAATATAAACAGCAAAAAAGCCACTCAAGGAAGTGTCTTTAGAGGGCTGATGCACTATTATATTTACAGTGCTTAATACAGATTTTTGTCTGTTTGTGATGGAAGAACCTTGAAAGCCTTTCCATTAGAGGGACAATAGAAGCAGAAAAACATACGTTCTACTATAAAATTCTGCTAATGTAATTCTTGTTATGCTTTAAATACACCCATAGGGCTTTTATTTTCCATCAAGGGAACATAATAACTTCCCTGCATCAGAGCACCATTTGCTAAGCAACTTTACCAAGCATTTACAGAGCAACTTTTACTGAGTTGTGCTCAGATAAAATGACATCCATGGTGTTTTTGTAACTCTCCAGAATTGACTCTTTATTCTCCTGACTCTTCTAAAGTGAAAAGAAAAAGAAAAAAAAAAGGAAATTTGATCTCATGGGGAAAAAATGCATGTGATGTACACAGGATTCCAATAGTTACATATTTAGCCCTAGAAAAGCCACATGCACAATGTCCTTTTTCATCCCATTGAATTTTTTTTTAATTTTTTTTTTGTTTTTTTCCCCCCTCCTCTCAATACAGCTTTCATGATAGAAGCAATCCCAGCACAGACAGTTTCAGGCGACTGCGTTCTTTGTGCAGTCTCAGTAATTAAACAGGACTCAGTAGTTACAGACCCTGCTGTGTCAGGTCTACATTAGTATTCACCGTCACTAAATACAAGAGAAACACAGAAGGAAATTTTAACCTAAAAACAAAAGGAATAACCTAACAAACTGTTCACATGTCTGCAGCAAGAAAGCTAAATGAGACATAGTCCAGGAAACTTTGGACGTGTTCCAGTGACAGAGCACTGAACCTAATCACTGATTTGGTTTTAGAAGAATCTGACACAAAGAGTAATGGTTTCTTAAAGTCTATTATGGAAAACAAAATAGTGTAGTTTAATAGTAATCATAGTTTAAAACAACCTTTTGAGAAATGAGGGAAATTATTAAACATTGTTAACATGTTAAATTAGTTGGTTTTAGCATTCATCTCAGTCTGAGAAAAAAATTGCTAGGATAACTATTGACATGCTCAAGTCAAAGCTTACACAATCATGGCTCGCTTGCACCTCTGTGCAAAATTCGCTTCTGAGCTTCATTTACAAATGAACTTCATTTTAAGCATTGGCATCCGCTCAAAACAGGGAGAAAAAAAATCAAGATTCTACTTACATTGGAATTTCTAACACAGAGCAAAAAAAAAAAAGGAGTGTATCTGGCACAAGTTCACCCTCTGTTCAGGAACTCAAGTTTGCAGGGTGGATGGGGAGGCATTAATATTAGAAGGAAGGAAAAATAAATAAACATTTCCTATAAAACATTATGGTTTTTCACAGGATTTTAAGAGAGGGTGGGGAATTAATATATTGACTATCAACATGTCCTCAGTTTTCATTTTGAAATTAATTTCCACCACATAATAAAATTTCTGCCTTTGGTAGTACATTCTTACAAAACAATCTAGATGTCTCATTAGTATTATCTGACTCATATGACAAAGAAGATATTCTTCTATTTCTAAAAGGTTTATTCTTATCCCTCATATTTTAATATATGAAAAAGCCTAAGAAAAGAATAAAAGCAGGCCAACCACATGCACCTATCACTATGCTCTGACCAATGCAAGCATACATCAGCCACAACATTTGGCTATATAATAACAAGCTTAAATAATCAAGAAATTGAAAAGTAATATTTGGGAACTCAAATAACTGATTAGAAGGAGTCTGTAGCTAAGGTGCCTGTGCTTATTACCTCTTAGGAAGCAGTAGATGATCAGGCAGTAGATGCTCTGGCATCTTCCTCACTAGTACTGTACTGAACATCTCAGAACCTTCTGATGGGACCCATTAAAACAGGTTAGAGTAGTTAGGTTAAAGAGTAGGTTTACTAAGAAAATTTGACAACATAGTCTTCAACATCAGCACCTCTAACACCACAGCCAGAGAATAACTGCTCTAAGCAAACTGCTCTTCAGTTGGCTTGGATACTCTACAATTAGAAGTCTCTCTGAACTCCCTTACTGACAGAAGACGAGGAGAAGGAGTTCATTCAGGAACAAAGACACCACGGAGAAGGTAAAAAACTGCCTTCAGGGAACCAGTGAAAGTCAGATCCCTGGTTTCTACCAAAGTAGGACCTGGAAATAAGCTAAAAAATCCCCAATATTTCATTAGACAGAAGCCACAATACTTGGGTAGAACAGGGGGGAGGGCAGGGTAGAGATTGAGATTAAGTATTTATTAGGTAACATGAAATATTGGGTGAAAAAATATCCAGGGGTGTGTGAGAACGAGACTGTATAAACATTGATAAGTAAGTCTTAAACAATCTGTGTTCTTATAAATCATAACTCTAAAATGATAAAAAAGACCCTCTTTCAGAGTGAAAACAGTCGTCACTGTCACATGCTCCATTATGGAAAGGATTTATGTTCTTTCCCTTTAGAAAAGTAAACTAAAGCTTGAAAAGTTCCACATTTTTTACTCTTTAAAGCCCTCTTATGGCAACTACCAGATACTACAGTGCTTCTCCAGTTCTAAGACTTAACAGACATATCGGAAGGAAGAACAATAAGGAGTTCTGCTCCACAGTTACTTAGTAGATTAAAAAGCTGAACATTAAACAAAGCAAAGGATAGTAGCTTTAATACAGAACTGAAACTGGAGGTCAGAATCATTTGCTTTAATGTTGGCAAGTTTCCACTGAAATTATTTGTAGTATGTTGCAGAAACTATAAACACATGCTACTCCCAGCAAGTCCCCACTTCTTACCTCAAATCATAGGTCTATGTTTGAAGTAAAACTTGGCCAGTGTTAATAGTGCTGAGGTAAATTTGAATTCCCTGGATGCGTTTTATGACCTTTATTTATTCTAAACAAAGGGCTTCCTCAGGAAAGTTGGCAGTTACATTCTGTTGTATTTCCTAAAAGAGAAAAATAATGCCCCCACTTTTCATTCTTTTTGATTTCCAGTGGATAGAAGGCCATGGGTACCCAAGACATTGCTGCATCCACTTTCACCCACTTCACTTAAACAGTCATGAACTTCATTTTCACCAGTGATTTCATCAGTGTAGACTTATTTGCGTCTTCAATATAAAAGGTGCTCCATAAAAGCAACCTTTATTTTATAACACACCTTTCAAGGCTTTTCAAATTACTACTTTATACACAAGTATAACACTACATGTCATTGAACTATCTCATCTTTTTCTTTTTCTTATTTACCTGTAGAAATAGCTCATGTATCTGTTCAAAAATACACCAGGGATGTTGATTTACATGAGATGCTGACAGAGTCAGACTTTGTTAATGACCAGATTATTTCACTTTTGGCCTGGTGTCCCCATCATGCCACTTTAAAAAGGAACTGGAGGAGTTCTACAGATCTTACAAAGCCATTTTAAAGTGTGCAGTATTTCCAGTTTGAAGGTAATCCTGGTTGAGACAAAGCATATACAAATAGGAAGGAACATGAAACACTTTAATGGAAAGAGAGAAGAATAAAAAGAGAGATCTCTGATTCTGGGGTCAACACTGAACAGTGCAGGAATCAGCCTGAAGACTGTATGTTTGTTACAGTGCTACTTGCAGTATAACAAAAAAGCAAATGAACACTTTTAAATTATTTGGGGAGTAGCATTTTGCAGCAGTGAGAGATGTAAACATCCAAGTGTTCATTTTGGCTACCAGTAAGCAGGGAATATTAATGAATCTAGTAAAACCTACCGCAGAGCAGGGTCTTTACTTCTTTTTCCTCCACAAGTTTCCAGCAGTAAAATTATCAAACCACACAGGTTTATAACAAAACAGAGTGCTTTTATGATCCTATGTCTTTAAATACTACACCGAGGAGATACATAGATACTGCTCATTAAAATTATGGATACACTTTATCCTTCCCTAGATTCTCCATTGCAGTCTCCATTTAAATCCTTAAAATTACTCTTAAGCCCACAACATGGGAAGAATGTATTTGAAGAGAATACCTAATCATACAGGGAAACGTGTTTCTCGACGTACTAAGCAAGAGGAGAATCTCCTAGTCCCAGGAGAGCAGGAGAGGGCAGGGAGATGGGGCATAGCTTCAGCAAGCAGGCGTGCCCTCAAGAGCTGAGGGTAATATCATACCGTCAATGTGAGTACATGCTCCTAGCTACCAGCACAAGCTAAGACTCCTGGTTACACAGGACCCGAAAGCTGTGCAGAGTTCTCACATAGCACACCTCTCTGAACAACATGCTCAGTTGCAGACCACCTCATGTTTCCTTTCAACAACTTTCTAATACCAATTTTAAAACACACCACCTGCAAAAGCAATAAGTCTCATATAGAAAAGCTGAATAGATGTCATGGTTTTTCTCTCCTTTTTTTTTTCTTAATGCTTAATGGTTTCAGCATTTATTTTTAGGAAACTGGGTCAATGCATGCAATGTTTTATGCCTTTAAAGCATAGATAGGTGAAGTGAAGAGAGAACACGGAACAAAACTAATCACTGTCCCGTGACTTGCTTGATCTAGACCAAGTTTTCCTGCATTTCAATCATTATATTCCACCCCTACCAGTCTAAAATGCCAATTAACTCAAGGAAAGTCCCATTAGATAGGGTAGACAATGGATTCTCCTGACCAGCTCTTGTTGAAATGTACCTGTAGTTAATTGCAAAATAACTATTGTTAAAAGCAGAGTATTCTGTCATTGCTTGGAAAAAAATTTTTTTCTAAACAACAAAAAAATTGTCTTTTTATTTCAGTCATACTCTGCAATTCCAACATGTTTTATTCCACAATGTGCTGAACAAACACCACTGAAATAACTCTACAAGGACCCCATCAGCAAAGACTGAATTTTTTCCACATGGAATAAATATTGGTATCATTTTCCATATGACCTTGCTTACTTTCAGTTCTAAATATGAAAACACTGTAAACAAAAACAGGCATAGATGAGTTATCGCATCCTGCTAGAGCCAAAATCTGGACACAAACGTAACATCATAAGGCAAACAGGTTTGGACTCAAAATAAAATTCAAGATTCCAAATGCATAGGGAACGGCTCAAAAAACTCAAAAAACATCACTGCATTTTCACCAAAACATGGAGTTTGAAGGTTTTTTTTGCTGTCATCAGTTTGTTTGTTTTTTTTAAAGTGTTCATAGACAATTAATTTGCCATTTTGAAAGCCCTAACATGTACAGCCTGGGCAAAACAGCAACTGTAATCATTGAAAGGCTACTTGGTACTCCCAACCAAACAAGGATAACTATGTTGCTGAAACCCATTCATGCAACTATATTTCAAAAAGGTTCTGTTTCAGTTCTAATTTGGAAGCAATGGAGACTGCTTGGTAATGTATTATGTACATTCAAATAAACTAGAAATCAGATTACATGCTACTACATAACAAAAACTTAGCCTGTAATTTGGCACCCTTTTCTATTTAACAGACTTTACCAGGGTGTAAGGTGCCAGTAAAATATTTCAAGCAAGACAAAAATGACACGTTACACAAAAGTCATGGAAATAAAGAGTTCTGGCTGCCAACTGCTTGCTCTCCGGGTGTTTGTGCCCCTTGCAGTATGTGGCAATTTACAGACTGATTGGGCAGGTACCTATAGTTCAGGACAAATTAATTTAGTAGATAACGCCCAGTAAGGATTCAATTCTGACAGATACTAATTAATGTCAGCAACAAGTTAAATGCCTCCAGCTTTACCGTACTCCTCCATTTTAACAATGCTCCTTTTACTCCAATAGGAGCATCCAAATTTACACAGGCACTTCTTCAGTGTTGTTTTCAACGTGCTTGAGAAATACATAAGCAGCAGGAAAGAAACAGCTCCTTCTGCGAAACTGATTTTACTTCCATCACTCTTCCAGAGCTAGAAAATACATGGAGGAAGGACAGAGGGGCCAGATATCTCTGCAGTCAGCTTCTTGGATGCTGTATCAAAGTTATTACTGAAATAATACTTAAATGAACTTACCAGTTGAGAAAACAAGAACTGTGTTGTCCCAAAGACCATATCTTTTCAGAGCATCAGTAAGATTTCCTACAGCTTCATCCATAAGAGTCACCATCCCTGCGTAATGGCGCCTCTTTACATCTTTAATGGAGGAATACGGTTTTGTGTATTCTTCGGGAACCTCAAGAGGTTCATGGACAGACTGAAAAGCGAGGTAGAGAAAGAGGGGCTGGGGTGGAAGGGAGGGAATGGAAATTAGTTGAACATAAAGTACTACGTGCAAAAGTTACTACAGCAAAAGCAGTCCTCATTCATTAACAGCTGTGGGCATTGTGTTTTGATTTTTTTCTACATTTCTCTCTTTAATACCTAAGCATAAACTAATAAAAATTTTGTAAAGGACATTTGTGAAGCTACGGAAAAATACTGGATGTATCTTTTATTCATAACATAGTTATTAACAATTTCTTTATATGAAACTTCTCCCATTGAACTTTCCATTCTCTTTTGAGAAGAGGAAACTACACACTAAATAATTTCTATAAATTCATTACTTGTATTATTAAAAAAAGACATGGAAAAGGGTATCAGGCCAGGGCTGTGCAGCCAAAGCTGATTCTGACAGGAGACAAGGCAAGTTTTACCAGCACTACATCTCACATTCAGTTCTACAAATTACTCTGATTAAAAGCCTCGAATTACAGCTCAAGTGTAATTCTCATTAATATTTCGTTAATTTTTGTTAAAAGTCTTTAGTGCTAAAGTTCTCAAAAACATCTGCTGACTGTACCTTCTCAGTTTTATGATTGGCTATAATGTCTATAGCTCTTTCTGTGAATAAATTAGTGGAGTACATGTTTTTGAATCCAGCTGCAACTTCTTCCCCATCTCGGAAGTCCACAGCGCAGCGTGTTATATTCTTTGCTTTGATGAGGACACAGCGGTCATGAGAATAATAATCTTCACTCCCCAGAAGATAGCCTAGAATAGGATATGATGTCAAATAAGCAGGCCTACATAATGTATAAACATACAGGGGGCAGGGGGTGGTAGTGAAAAATAAGTGTCAAAACTTTACTGGTCTTGAGCTGAAACATGCATCCAACATTTGACCACCTGTAGTAACATTCCTTGACAGGCTGAAGTAGCTCAGTATTTAATACTTCGTAAACTTTTTATTGCTAATGTAAGCATAACTGCAAAACACATGAAACATTTTGAAAGCAGTTCAATGACTTAGTATTCACAACTTAGTATCAAATACATCAGCATTAAACTAATGCATTGATAGTAGAGGCAGTGATCCCTCCATGTACTACTCTGATTTTAAGCTTATATGATTTTGTGTAGTTGTATTTTCACATGACTCCTCTCCCTATTAGAAAATCTGGATTTTTTTCTTTTAATTTATTCTAAACCATTCAAGCATGAAGCATTTTTGTCAGCTGTAAAGCAACTCCTGATCCACTGCTGACACCAAGTGGTAAAAAAAAAGATACTGTTATTTAAGATATCCAAATAAAACTATGCAAAAATTCTCGAGGTCTAGATTTGCTTCTCTCAAGGGTTATCCTGGTAAGCATTGAGTGCCTTTGCTTTTTATCCACCAGAAACAAATCACTTCAAAATTTTTATTAATCTCAGTATTAACTACTTTGCAGATTACATTCCAGATTTACTCTCCAGTCCCCTGAAAAAAACCAGATGAATCTGCAGGAACATAATCCTAGGTTCTGCAAAGCCAAATTAAAATTGGAGACAAAAATCCAAAATGGAGGAACTCCATTTGAATTTTTATTCAGCAGCTTCAAGTACAACTGCTTGTGTAAAAAATGTACGTACAGAAAGAATCAAGTTCCGGTTTAAATACAATATAAACTTCAAGTATGTCTTTAGGAGAACAGCATAAAGAGGTATTTTGTGGGCAGACTGCCTGCACTACTGTACTCAGAGCCATAAGCTGCATTTTCCCATTTTAAGTGTCCAGTGGAGGAGACACTACATTAAGTTTGACAAAGAATCTAATGTCCCTTAATTCCATGAACATTATAGGATTAAACTCCTGCATTCTCTGAAAAACAACATCACGCTGGGCACCCAACAACCATACCTAGAGCAAGCCTGTGTTAAGGTCACTCTAGTAAGAGCCTACTTGGTCTCAAGGTGAGATTTCAAGGCAAGCACCAGCCTACCTACACTTCCACCTTCAAAAAGGTAAGAAGCTCCCATGAAGGTATGGAAGCATGTATTTTAAGCAACAAGCTGTTATATTACAATCACTATATATTAGCTTAATATATATGAATATATATGAAACTACAGCCCCGAAGTCCTTGAAGAGTTAGAAGAGACAGAATGTTTGGATTGTCCACATTTGTAATGAGCACATAGCACAGACAGGCTCTTCATTCGAGTACCTAAGGTTAGAAAGAGGTGCATAGACTTCAGCCTAAGTTTCTCTGTATCTTACTTTCTCAGCCGAGGAAGCAGGCAGCACTAATAGCAACAGCTTGCCAAATTATTTTGAAGATGACAGATTGTTTTGAAATTGCCTATTCAATGAAAGCGCTTTAAAAAAACAAGTGTAGATGGACAACTCCGCATTCAGTACTGTGCAGAATGAAATGCATTACAGGCAGTCTGATTCACATAAAATCTGCAGCACTTGTGCAAAACTAATAAACACCCCATCAATACTGGGACATGAACATTTACAAGAGAAAGAATGATGAGTAGCTACAAGCTACACTCACTCTCAGACAGTCTAATTGTGGCATTATTTTTTTTAACCCGAGGGTTTGACTTTATAGCTTGTGAGTTCCTGAAACGGACCTTTTGGATACTGTTTTATGGAGGGTCTCACACCATATTCCTTGCTACCTGCTCTCAAAACCCACTAGTCTGTTCACAGAGCATGAAAACAGTGTGGCATGACATCTGCTTCTTAAAAATATCAGCTTCTAGAACTGTAACACATTTGCAGAGCAAGCAATGTGTGCTGTCTGATCTAACACAACATGCTCAACATTAAAGAAACTTACAAAATCAAACCAATCACTACACCCTAAATCTTCTAACCATAATGGAAGAAAATTCAATGCAACTTGTAAGAGAGAAATAATTTTGCTATTTTCTTCAGTAAGTTGTAAGGCTTGGGCATGCATTTAAGGCACTATCTTACTTATAGCAATTATACTTGGAAAAAAACATGCCCAAATATTCATTTACTTATACACTAACAGCAAATCTACCTTTCCCAAGAAGAAGAGTCAAGCAGTTTACTATAATTTTTAACAGCATATTTGTTGCCCATGTTAAATCTAACCATACCAAAGTAAGTATCAAATCCTCTGCGGGTTGGAAGGCATTCTTTTCTGTACATCCCTAAATGCCACTTCCCCACCATATGAGTAACATATCCCGCCTCTTGAAGTAGCTCTGGGAGGAGTTTCTCATCCAGTGGCAGGCAGCTGGGCTGACACGGCCAAATTATCTGGTGTTGTAAACCCGTGTGGATCTAGTGGAGAAAAGAAGCACGTGAGATTAGTTACAATCCAGCAACACAGTCATACAATCATAGAATCACCGGGTTGGAAGAGACCCATCAGATCATGGAGTCCAACCATTCCATCAATCACTAACCTATGTCCCTCAGCACCTCGTCCACCAGAGGCTAGCACTGAGTTTTAGGGCCTCTTGTCTTCACTGACATAGCACCAAGGAAAATGAGGAGGCCACAGGGGAGGGGCAGGGTGAGTATGGAGGAAGACAAGGAAATAGCACCACAGAGGTTTACAAGATATTCCCAGGCATAAGTCTAGTGCAATAAAAAAAAAAAGCAATGCCTTTTGCATTTTCATGGAAAAATCTAACAGGTATCTATTACCATTACGGTCACTTTGAAGGCAAGAGACATCTCACCAGGGAGTGAAAGATTTTAAATGGTAAGGAAAAGGGAAAAAAGGTGCGTGGCAGGTGAAGCTACCAAGCTTTTGCCTTTTCCAAAGGACAGCCACCTAAGGAAAAGGCGATAAAGGCTAAGAGAGCACTTTTTGCATTTAGTATTCTAGAAGTACATTATATATGCTCATTATATATATGTACACGCTTAAAATGAGTGTGAGTACTTTGATAAAAAGAAAAATAACTTGGATATTGGGGATGACACAAGTTTTAGATGCTGCCTAGAGCTCACCTCTAATAGTTCCACTTAAGTTTACAGTCCAAACAAGTGATGAATTTTGTTATCCCTTAACAAAAACGTGACTGATAAAAATACTCAAGTATTATTTGCTTAATGCAAGAAACCCTTTTAGTTACTGTGTACTATAACTTGACTTTTGTCAACTCCCCTGTCTCCTCCTGAAAAAAACCCTCACCCTACCCTATACCTAGGCCCAGCAATCATACACATACAAGTATAGGTATCTTACTTACTAAGTATTTCTAGTAACCTGTTTCTGTTAAAGCACAAAACCTCCAAGAACCCCTAAAATGCAAGACATCAGATTTTGTAACTCCGCTAAGTACTCCAGTATAGCAAGTTGCATGACCTATTATTAAAGCATCACTTTAGTGACACTTCAAACTCACTTTTAAACCAATTAGGCCCTGATCTTAGGCAAGTGGGTAAGGAGACTCTCACAAAGACCTACTAGCTACTAATTTTCTTTGAAATGGGTGCTGGAAAGATTTTTTTTCCTTTTCTTTTTTTTTTTTAAATGCAGTATTACAAAAAGATTATTAATATAGTGAAAGACATGAGCTAGCAAAGCATTGTAATTTTTCCCACTGTGGCCAAAAAGCAAAAAAAAAAAAAAAGACAGGAAAACAATAATTAAAAATCTGTAACTTTAATAAACCAATACCTTTGCTCCTACTTCTTTATGGACTGCAAGATGAGCATTAAAATTCCAGCTCTAGTTACAACTAGGTTTAGATTACTTTTTTCAAATCTCTAAGCAACAGTTAATCATAGCAATGTGTAAACCAAGACAAAACTCCACATATTTGCTACATAATTATTTCCTGCACACAACATCTCTTCAATTTTATAAAAAAACTACTTCAATTTTCTAATGTTATTTTACTTATTTATGATAAGGTCAACACAAAGATCATTAAGTTATCAAGCCAAGTGCGTACAACAAATTTAAGTTAGGACTGAATTATAAGCATTTCTACTTCCACTTTAAAGACTAAATGCAGTAATTTCCACTTAACTCTGACCCCTTTCTAAGTAAGCATATTCAGTGTGTGACCTGTATTCTAAAGACTCAAAAGGAAAAAAAGAAAAAAAGATTATTTACATAAAACAATGTAAAGAGTTGGTAAAAAAATAAAAAGGTTGATTACATCTTCCTTTCTAGAAAGGGAACAAATGTTTGGAAAGAGTAAACAAGTATCACCTACAACAACTTCAGTGCAACAAGAGGTCGCATCTGCTATACAGGGTGACATTTATGTTCCTTGCCAACAGTTTCTTTGACAAATCTTAAGTAAGGTTAACATGCATGTGGAGAACTTTTTGAAAAAGAGGGAAAGTTTTCAAAATATACTGAACCTTTTGTGAGTTTTCTCCTTTCTGTCCCTGCGATTTTCTTTTTTCTACCCAGCTCAATTTTCATAGGATAATAGAATGGTTTGGGTTGGAATGGACCTTAAAGATCATTTCATTCCAACCCCCCTGTCATGAGCAGGGACACCTCCCACCAGCCCAGGCTGCCCAGGGCCCCATCCAACCTGTCCTTGAACACCTCCAGGGATGGAGCAGCCACAGCTTCCCTGGGCAACCTGGGCCAGGGCCTCACCACCCTCACAGTAAAAAGTTTCTTCCTAATACCGAATCCAAATCATTGTTTTAACTTAAAACAGCTACCCCTTGTCCTACCCTACTGCTGCACTCCCTGCTAGAGTCCATCACCAGCTTTCCTGCAGGCCCCCTTCAAGTACTGGAAGGCTGCTGTTAGGCCTCCCCAGAGCCTTCTCTTCTCTAGGCTGAACCCCAACTGCCAAAGTTGCAATAAAAAGAAAGGGGAGGGAGAGTATAGCAGTACGATAAAATCCAATTTTCACACATGTGCCACTCGTAATAATGCCACTTGTAATAATGCAAAAACTCATGACTAGGATTACAAGGCAGCTAGATGCCCTGACTCAGGATCAGTTTGCATGCCCCCCATGGCGAGGTGCATAAAACCCTCACCTATGATAGTGTATGAAGAACAGGTTAGGATGCATTGCGGTGGAAAACAAGCTGCACAAAGTGAACAAGTAGTGCTTATCAACTTCTAGCTGCATCTTGGCTGCACTCCCATCCAGTAGTACCTAAAGGAAGTTGACTAGGGCAGGAATATTTTTCACGACATGCTGCCATGCCTTTTGCTGCAAGCGAAGCGGCAGAGCGGACCTCGGTTTTTCAGGAGCAGAGTAACTTAGGCCAAACCTGCGCTTAGCTTTACACTAAAGCCAAACGCGAGCCAGGACACCCCGACTGCACGCAAACGTGAGCGGTTCCCATGCAGCATCCTCCTGGCGAGCGCATCCCCGCAGAGGGCGGGCAGCGGCGGGGACGCGGGGTACCCTACCTGGTACCGGCCGCTGAGCAGCTGGCTGCGGGACGGGGTGCACAGCGGCTGCGTGTAGTAGCGCTCCAGCCGCACGCCGGCGGCCCCCAGCGCGTCCAGCCGCGGCGTGCGGACGGCCGAGCCGTGCCAGCCCACGTCGCCCCAGCCCAGGTCGTCGGCCAGAACCAGCACCAGGTGCGGGGCGGGCGGCCGCGCCGGCGACAGCCGCAGCAGGCAGAGCAGCAGGCACAGCGGCCGCCGCCACATCCCCGCACCAGGAACTGCGGCGGCCGCAGCGCAGCGGCTCCTCCCCGCGGCGGGCGGGAGCGGGGCGGGATCCGGCACGGATGGGTGACTTCCCTCCCTCCCTTTTACCCTCCCTCTCTCTCTCTCTCTCTCTCCCGCCTTCTCTCCCTCCCTCTCGCCCTTCCTCCCTCTGTCCCTCCTCCATCCCTTCCACATTTTCTCCCTTCTCTCCCACCCTCCTCCCGTCCTTCCTTCTCTCCCTCCCACCTCCCCCCATCCCCCTTCCCTGTTCAGTGTCTTTATCAATGACCTGGATGAAGGCATCGAGTGCACCCTTAACAAGTTTGCAGACAGCACTAAGCTGGGTGGAAGTGTGGATCTGCTGGAGGGCAGGGAGTCTCCAAAGGGATCTGAACAGGCTGGACCGCTGGGCAGAGTCCAACGGCATGAGGTTTAACAAGGCCAAATGCCGGGTCCTGCACTTGGGGCACAACAACCCTAAGCAGAGATACAGGAGGAGAAGGACCTGGGGGTGCTGGTTGACAGTGACTGAACATGAGCCAGCAGTGTGCCCAGGTGGCCAAGAAGGCCAGTGGGATCTTGGCTTGTATCAGAAATGGCGTGACCAGCAGGTCCAGGGAGGTTATTCTCCCTCTGTACTCGGCACTGGTGAGACCGCACCTCGAATCCTGTGTTCATTTCTGGGCCCCTCACCACAAGAAGGATGTTGAGGCTCTGGAGCGAGTCCAGAGAAGAGCAATGAAGCTGGTGAAGGGGCTGGAGAACAGGCCTTATGGGGAACGGCTGAGAGAGCTGGGGTTGTTTACCCTGGAGAAGGGGAGGCTGAGGGGAGACCTCATTGCTCTCTATAACTACCTGAAAAGTTGTAGAGAGGAGGGTGCTGGCCTCTTCTCTCAAGTGACAGGGGACAGGACGAGAGGGAATGGCCTCAAGCTCCACCAGGGGAGGTTCAGGCTGGACATTAGGAGAAAATTTTCAGGGAAAGGGTCATTGGGCACTGGAACAGGCTGCCCAGGGAGGGTGTTGATTCACCTTCCCTGGAGGTGTTTAAGGGATGGGTGGATGAGGTGCTGAGGGACATAGTTTAGTGTTTGATAGGAGTGGTTGGACTCGATGATCCAGTGGGTCTTTTCCAACCTGGTGATTCTATGATTCCTCCCTCCCTCCCTCCCTCCTTCCCTACTCTCTCCTTCATTCTCTTTCTCTTTCCCTACCTCCCTCTCCCTCCTTCTTTCCCTTCCTCCTTCTCTTCTTTCCTCCTTCTTCCCTCCCTCCTTCTCTCCCTTACTCTCTCCCTCCCTTCTTCTATCCATTTCTCCCTCCTTCTCTCCCTCCCTCCGCAGCCCAGCACAGGTGGGAATGGCACAGCTGCGGGGTCCCAGGTGCAGGTGAGAGCCAGGTAGAGTGGTGGTGAAGGAGACACAGAGCATGTAGTTTTCTCTAAGCATATTCTTTCAATCAGCACACATAAGGGAGTCAAATTAAGAAAGTACTACTGGCTTCTTTCATTCAGGCAGATCTTTATATAGCTCTTCAGCTCTCTGAATTTCAGACAAACAAGATGGTTTTGGTTTTGTCTATTTCACGCTGTCCTGACTGTTTTCAGTCATATCTCTGATTCCCTTATTCCCAGGTGGTTTTTTCCAGCCTGGCCTTCTCATACATTCAACATTTGTCATCCTGTGTGTTTAGCTAGGAACACCCAGTCTTGTTAATAATGTTTCTTCTAATGCACTTGGTACCAGCTTCATGCTTTATCTTAGTCCCAATTAATCTGTTTTATACTTGGTGTTGCTCCCATAGGGCAGCTCTAGACCAATTAGCTTGTGAAATGAGTCAGAGTTCTTACTGGAGTTGGTGGAACAACCAACTCAGTGATGCTGCTGTTCATCTTTCTCCAGTTCCTACATGGAACATCCTTTTTAAGCTATGGAGCCTTTCCTTAGGGAACTAGGGAACTATTAGCAAGCTCGTGTTTCAGGTCAGCTGTGTTTCCAAGGAAGTCAATACTTCCTCTACTCATGTGCAGACAGAGTGCATTCTGGTACAAGTATGAAATTTGATCTTATATGTTCTTTCATACATGACACCATGGCAGCCATCCAGATTTACTACTGCAAACAGAGTTTATTCTATGCATTAGCAAAGTGGGGCACATCCAAAACAGCCATGGCCTTGCTCCTTGCTAACTTGTGGTTCTTCCTGGGACAGAAAAATTGCCACTGTCACTGAAGAGGCAACTGATCTGTGTGAGACAGCCAACGGTCCTGCAGGAGAAAAATGTATGGGCTTTCTTCTGCCACCATCAGCTGCTTCTCTTATCCCCTCCCCTGCCTGCCTGCCCCTTCTGCAAAATCATGAGTGACCCAGTGCTTTTTTCTCTTATTTTCTTTAGTTCAGATGAGAAGTCTTGACCTAGGCCTGGCTGTAAGATGGTGTTTGTGGCTGTTAACGAGTAGGAAGGAAGTGAAGCAATCCTGAAGCAGAAATAACATCTATGTCAACAGGGCTGTTTCTTCAAACTGTGTAATCTTCAAAAGCAATATTATCAACAACCACTACCGTAGTTATAATTCTGATGAAATATCTAAGGCTGTGAAAGGGCAGAAACAGCTGTCAGCTCTAATCAATTCTGTTCATCCATGGAATAAATATAAATTTCAGCTTCTAGGTAAAGATCAGAAGGATAACCATGTGTTTCACATTTAGCTGGAATGGTACCCATGTGCGTTTCCAAATTTATATAGCCATTAGGTAACAGGTGAAAGAAAAACCCACATTAAAATCCTGTTTCCTGGTAAGAAAGGCAAATATTGAGCCAGACTTCTGCCTACTCTCTTTTTGACTGGCAGGTCACTGTAGAAGGAAAGTTCCTGCACTTGTGAATGAAGTCTAGTGAATAAGTCTACAAAGCTACCAGACACTTTTTATGAATCCCAAAGGATTGCCTGCTGGTTTGAAAACAACAGCAATGCCACATTTTTTTTCTACAATAAGAATGTGTGTGTCCACAGCTGGTATTGGAACATCAATTTACAATACTGTCCTGATGTCAGCTTTCCCTGAAGTAAATTCCAGGGTTGCTGACAAGCTGGTATGTGACTGTGAGTTACATTTACTTTGTTAAGATGTGATTCATACTGTTGAAAAGGCCGAAGTTCTGATTTATCTTGGTTTTATTTCAGATCCCATCACCAGTCACAACTGTCTCACTGAATCGCATATTTTACTAACTTCTTCCATGTCCTTATTATACGTAAAGTTCCATTCAAATTACCATGTTTCCAAAGTTATCATGGTGTTCAAGTGCAGCTGGACTCGTGTGTCATCATAGAGGACTGTCAAGAGTTATATGCTGGTTATCCTGGTCTGTCAGAATTAGATAACCTGTTTGCTTGAGCTTCCAGAGTTAGAACCCTAAGTTGTACCATCTAGAATATTAAGAGCAGGTACTGCACAGTCACACCCTGAATGTTGCTGGCTGTCGTATTTCCTTGGTGTTTGCTTGGTATTTGGGTTTTTTTATTACTTCTTGAGGGTTTTGGAATCCCAAACAGAAAGTATTATTCTTATCACAGAGTATTCTCTTGAATCAACAGCATAAATCCTGGAAATGGTTTATGTTCAGCCCTCTATTTTTCATCCCCTATGTTTCATCATACCTTTTGTGAAGTTGGGATTTAACAATTTGAATGCTGTTTTCAGGTTAATAATTAATTAATTCATTAGAGTGACACACAGGATTATGGTCTCTGGCTACATTTATCATTCCACATGAACTATTAGCATGACACACAAAGTGCGAGTATGAGCTTTGCCACAGCATGTGGAAAGCTGGAACAAAAATTCAAATGGTAGTAATAACATCTACTCTGGTGTACCAAAAATCTCTGGAGGTGAAAAAATAGTGATGGAAAATGTAAAAAAATACATCTGGCAAAACTGCCTTTTGACATGTCCTGTTCTCTGCACACAGAAATCTGAATATTTCAGAAAATTGCCTAGATGACCAATCGTCATTTTTTTTTACCACATTACAGAGGTGTCTCTCCTGTTAGTGGAGTTGTGGAAGGCTGAAAAGATGTCCCTGCCAGTTTTTCTGCCCTGGTATTTCTGTTTGATTGGTTAGAAGCCCTCTTAAAACATGGATGTACTACTTAAACATTCTTGCTCTTAACTCACTTCCTCTTGCTGTATCCTGACACCACAAGTTTATGCAACATCATATCACAACATATAATGAAAAGCGGTGACAGGAAACCATGAAAGCTGCCGAATACTCTCCCTCCAGCCTTCCCCTATTCTTCAGGGTTATTGTTTTCATGACTATGAAAGATTGTCTTAAATGCGTGAACCCCTCTGTAGGCACGAACCTTACAGTTCTGTTGATCCACACTATGCAAAGTGCTGCAATGTTGAGCTACCCTAATAAATACTCAGTAAGCTGGCTTGGGAATCAGAGCAGTAAAAAGAAGCTATGTCAGCTACAAAGCCCTCCCAGACTATTACAGATACATACTTCTAATATTCATCCCATACTTGCTTCAGACAACTCTGCTCCTGAATGAATTGTTAAGCAGAAAGCCCTGCCATTCCTAAGAGGTAACAGACTGCACAAACTCCCAGATACTCCATTTGTTTTATTTATGGTCAGTGCTGAACAGGGAGTTCTTTTGGCCTTACAAGTTGCCTACAGGAAAGAGAATTTACTTTACTTCACTTTGTCCCAGAAGCAGCATGCTAAGTACTTTTTCCACTTCCCCAAATCTTGAAACTAAATGAAAACTAACTGACCAAAGCCTGATCTTCATGTGATTTGGGTGACAACAGCCATCAACGTGAAAGCCCACAAGGAAATGAAAGTTTGGTCTTCTATAAGACTACACTGTAAAATGAGACAAGTAGTTGTCTTTATCAGCTACAAGGAGAAATTAATTGTTGGGAGGTTACAGCTGGAAATGCAGAACAAGCCCATGACAGTACAGTTTCTGAGCTTACTTGCCGGTAGAAAGGAATTGCATCTGTGGTTAATATTGTTTTGCGCAGGCTAATGAAAGCCACCACCTTCTGCACCAGCAGACCAACCTGGTTGACACATTAATGTACAGCACTTCTTTCTCTGAAGCTAGAAAAAGGAGTTACAGAACTGATTCTAACTTCCAGATTGGGATGCATTAGGTATTATTGAAACAGAGTTTTACCATAGTGAAGCCTATTATGAAATTATAGGTGGGGTCTTGTCTCTGTATAATCACAGAATCACGGAATGACCAGGTTGGAAGAGACCCACTGGATCATCGAGTCCAACCATTCTCACCAATCCCTAAATCATGCTCCTAAGCACCTCATCCACCCTAACCTTAAACACCTCCAGAGATGGTGACTCAACCACCTCCCTGGGCAGACTGTTCCAATGCCTAACCACCCTCTCCATGAAGAATTTCTTCCTAATCTCAAGCCTAAATCTCCCCTGGCGGAGCTTGAGGCCATTCCCTCTCGTCCTGTCCCCTGTCACTTGGGAGAAGAGGCCAGCTCCCTCCTCTCCACAACCTCCCTTCAGGTAGTTGTAGAGAGTAATAAGGTCTCCCCTCAGCCTCCTCTTCTCCAGGCTGAACAACCCCAGCTCTCTCAGCCGCTCCTCATAAGATTTGTTCTCCAGCCCCCTCACCAGCTTTGTTGCCCTTCTCTGGACTCGCTCGTATAACTGTTACAATACACCTCAGGACATGGTGTCTAATGAATCTGCATTTTCTTGGGAAATACTGAAATTCAAAACTATCGTTCTAAATGGAAAAACACTGTATTGTGTGTATTTTGTGCTTCTTAAATTCTTACGGAAACATAGTGGCTAACTGCCTCAGTACAAATAGTGTCACCTTTAGAAAAACTAACATTTCTGTTTAAGTTTAGTGAAATATTACAGAACTATAAACCACTTTGAAAGCATAAGAGAATGGATTTTTCACTCCAGATAGTACTACCTGCAAACCTGCCAAAGTTTGTTTATTTTATCTTGATCTGCTTGTTAAAGATATTCAGAAAAGCACAATGTAATGTCGGCTTACTTTAGCAACAGCAAGTGTTCATTATTCAAACTGTGTTTCTCCTGGTATATTCTATTTATACATTTACTTCTTTGCTCAAGATTTAGAGGCACCAGCTCCTCTGTACAAAGTACATTTTAAACATTGTTCATATTCATATATACCACAGAAAAGTTTATCTAAACTCTGAAGTGGAATGTTACTCTTCCTAAGTTGGCAATTGTGACATTGTTATTCAAAAGATTTATTGAGCATATTATTGAATTCAGAAGAATGTTTTAATAATTTAGCATGTTCCTATCATTTACATTATACCAATCCTGTTTATTAAAGTCATGGAGTAGTTAATACTGAATAAAGGTCCTCTGCTGTAGATTTAATTTGTTTTTCACTGATAGTATTTCTGCATAACAACATATGGCTCTTACTGCTGTTCAATCTATAATTAACAAGAAAAGAAAGAACATCAATTCTCTGGTGTTAGTCTAGCTCTTCAGATGTAGAACAGTAAATACATAACACAGTACTGTAAGTTCTGTGCAAAACTGATTAATATGTCCTGTGTTTTGTAGAATATTACATGTCATTTACCAGATGATTCATATAAAATAATGAAGAATGGACTTCCTAGAACTGTTTCATTAAGAAGAAAAAGTTTTGATCTGCAAGAATTTCTGCCAGAATGACACATTAGAAAAAAGTGTTAATGGTTCAGTTAGGCTTAAATATTGTCTTTATTACTTCAATGATCACTGGGATGTATTTCAATTCCTTAGGAAGCATTTATGCTAGAACTAGTGATACTATTTTAACAATAAGTTTATTATGTCTTGTTGTAAGGATCCAGAATAAGCTACTTTATCCCAAGGAGAGGCTAAGAAGCAACTGTGAGTGTCAAGGGGGAAGAAAATTCTGCTATTGGCCAATATCAAGAGCAACTTTCTCTTCACTTAATTTCTACATTAATTCAAATCTGCCATCCAATGTGGGAGCAAGCTGAATCAACAACCTATTAATTCCCTGCCACTTTCTGCTCACAAGTGCTACTGAGAAAAGAGAACACATACTGGCTCGTGTACTGTGCTCAGTTCTCTAATGTGAATAGCCCATGCAAGGAACCAAGAGGGTTACACCATCTAATTTGTTGCTTATGTATGACAATGAGGATCTTGTGTTCAGCATTTAACAAATCTGAGCAGTTTGTTTCTCTCAATATAATGTGTGTTAATAGAACTATTCCCTACTGCACAATTTACTGTCTCCTCATCTGTGTTTATATTTTGGGACTTTCACCCTTTCTCTGAAGGCGCATTCTGGTTGGTTCAGTCAGCACCAGTGGCTCTTGTATAATTCTTGCTGGATAATTTTTTCCTAAAATTTCAACTTCCAATTTCTGTCCAACTTTGCTGAGTTCTGTGGGAACATACGCAAACGCCAGGCTTTGCTGAGCACTGTAACTGAAACTTCCAGATGTGGTGTTACCAATAACCTGAAAAAAACAGAAACATGCACCTTTATTTATAAGATGCAGTGATGTTTTCTTAAAAAAACCCAAACCCACAAAAAAACCCACAAAAAAACCCCAACAAGAAACAAACTAAAGAATTACACCCCTCATATACTAGTTTTGGCGTATAAGATATTAAGCAAGTTTCAATTGCATCATACAGTTTATAACATTGCCTACTATGGGAGACATGACCTTAAACCATGAAATTTTCTCCTTGAGCAAAAGTCTATTCCTATTGTGTCTAATTTAGTTTTTATTGTAACAAACCGTATACACATGTATACAGTTTTTATATACTGTAATTTAGCTGCTACTGAGCTTTTCAATGTGTAATTTGAAGTGTGGAGGCTTAAACTTTGCTGTTGCTTTGTTTCTTTCAAGTGAATAGCAAAAGTGTTGTTAGGACAACAGTGAACTTCGAATCATAGAATAACCAGGTTGGAAGAGACACACCAGATCATTGAGTCCAACCATTCCTATCAAACACTAAACCATGTCCCTCAGCACCTCATCCACCCATCCCTTAAACACCTCCAGGGAAGGTGAATCAACACCCTCCCTGGGCAGCCTGTTCCAGTGCCCAATGACCCTTTCCCTGAAAAATTTTTTCCTAATGTCCAGCCTGAACCTCCCCTGGTGGAGTTTGTGGCCATTCCCTCTCATCCTGTCCCGTCACTTGTGAGGCCATTACCCTCCTCTCTACAACCTCCTTTCAGGTAGTTATAGAGAGCAATGAGGTCCCCTCTCAGCCTCCTCTTCTCCAGGCTAAACACCCCCAGCTCTCAGCTGCTCCTCATAAGGCCTGTTCTCCAGCCCCTTCACCGGCTTCGTTGCTCTTCTCTGGACTCGCTCCAGAGCCTCAACATCCTTCTTGTGGTGAGGGGCCCAGAACTGAACACAGGACTCGAGGTGCGGTCTCACCAGTGCCGAGTACAGAGGGAGAATAACCTCCTGGACCTGCTGGTCACGCAGCAGGTTTCTGATACAAGCCAAGATGCCACTGGCCTTCTTGGCCACCTGGGCACACTGCTGGCTCATGTTCAGTTGGCTGTTAACCAACACCCCTAGGTCCTTCTCCTCCAGGCAGCTTTCTAGACAGACTTCTCCCAGTCTGTAGCACTGCACAGGGTTGTTGTGCCCCAAGTGCAGGACCCGGCATTTGGCCGTGTTAAACCTCATGCCATTGGACTCTGCCCAGCGGTCCAGCCTGTTCCCCTCTTGTAGGGGAAGCGAATGGGTGAGTTAATACTTTAGCTTATTTCAACTCCTGTTTCTGTGAATTGATGGTATTTCACATTTTCTCTGTAGATAGGCAGTTAGTCTTTGCTTTCTGCTTGAAGATTAGAAAATGGTTATCACAGCTTCAAACTGTTCTGTGCCAGTAAAACAGAAGTAACACATTCACACTTGAAACACAAAGTTAGATCTGTTCATGGAGAATTAGCATTAGTTTCTTGTAATATCATCTTTAGTCCTTACCTTGCCATTATGCCACACACTTTCATTTCCCTCTGGGTCAACATTATCTGTTTCCACGGTGAGATATACCAGTCGTCGTTTGAGCCCCTTTTCTTTAATCTGCTTCAGTGCCTCCTTTCCAGTAAAGTCTGCTGGCTGAAAAACATAGATGACAATGATGACAAATGGTTTTTCAGGTTCTGCAAAAAGCTGAGAGATATAAACCTTTACATCTGTCTTCATTTATTGTCCTATCACTTAAGTATTCTTTATGAAAAATAGATCAAATAAATCTTTGAAAGATAATATATCTTCTATTTTTGTGTCTTTATATTGGTACATTGTGTCTTGGTAACTTTTAGTACATTAGATTTTCTAGATCTTAGTCCTTAAACATAATTACAAGTGTAGTAAAAATACATACGTAGTGAGAAGTGTGTTACAAAACTGTCTTCCCACCTAATGCTGTGAACCAGAAGTCTGTGCTTTATTTCAGTTTCTCTGAAAAAAAATGGAATACCAACACCCAAATCCTAAAGCCCTGGCCTCATTGTGTGGACACAGATGCTTTTTTATACCATCAGCAACCACGACAGTAACTTGTTACTATTTCACTTTGGTGTCTCCGCTACGCTGCAGAGCTGACAGTTTGCTCCACAGTCGTGTTTCACAGTATGTATGTTTTTTTCCCATGTCTACCATTTTATGAGATAACACACCATGTTAGATACAGCATAGTTCTAGCATTTAGATTCCTCCTTTTCAGCCTCCCTAAAAAGGCACAAGCAGATTCTTCTGTTTCAAGAAGCAGACTGCCTAAATATGTGTCAAGAACTGGGGGAGCTATCAGTAAGTCTCTGAACTCTAAAGGTTCTGTAAGACAGTATTTACTGTCTGAGATCCTGTTGAGCTGTTTCCACCAACCAAGCCTGATTCCACAGTCAGGTTCACAGATAAAAGCTTATTTTGCCTACTAGCAGCTGTGAACCTCATTTGTCTCACACTTATCTCCTAGGACTTAAGACAACTTCCTTATTTAACTGACTGGGTAGAGAATAGATTGGAGAAAGAAGCCATAGTAAGAAGAGTAATTATAAACTTTGTAATCCTGGACAGAATGCCTCAAGAACCAAAAGAAAGCTTTTTGCAAAGATGCTGACAGTTAGAATAGAGGATAAAATAGTAATCCGACTGGATATAATTATTGCTACTAACTGTGCAGCAAATATTAGGAGGAATGGCTTACAAATTCTGTGTATTAATTTCTCCTTTCAAGGTATAGATGAAGCAGAACAACAGACTTGTATTCAACTAATTTGCCAGATCCACATCAGTTTGCACCCACAGGCAAGAAACATAATAACAAGTACAAGGTCCTCTAGACCTTGCTGAGAAGATGAGTAGCAGTGAAAGCTATCTTGAAACACTTGATCTGAGGGCACTGTGACATCTCTAGTAGGTATGAAGCAGGAATTATATTCATTTGACGAGCGTTTCAGAGAAAGGAGGGGAAATGTTTGTTGAAGACATCAAAAATTCTATTTCTGATAATATTCTTGAATTTCCGCAGAGATTTATTGCTCTGTCAGATTTACAGGCAACACATATTATACTTGTACTTGGAATAGCTTATTATGCAGTTAGTTCATGAGTTCTGTAGCTCCTGTTCAGATTCACATGTCTATGTGTAGGCTTAAAAGAAACCACTAAAGCAATGAAGAGTTCTTGAACTTTGAAATATTAGAACTCTGTGGTAGAAAACAGCTTATGAAACAGGTACAGAGCAGTTAGTCTGAAAACCAAGGCAGACCAACTGAGAATAAAGCAGATACAGCACGTAAGGATCACAGATGGCCTTCTTTGGAAAAGACAGCATGAAATACAGCCCAAATCAGAAAAAAGAAGGAACTTTGATGATTTATTTTGGAATATAACTTTCAAAATGCTGCTGAAAAAGATAAAAGATAAAGATCTCAGACCACACAACAATCAGCTACTGGCAGTTCTCTCTCACTTTTCGCAGAATTACATTTCTACTAAACAGGAACATATATGAAAGGAAATGCCTACAACTAGAAATGCAAATCACAGAATCATAGAACGGTTTGGATTGGAAGGCATCTTTAAAGGTCAGTTAGTCCAACACCCCTGCAGAGTGCAGGGACATCATCAACTATATCAGGTTGCTCAGAGCTCTATTCAACCTGACCTCAAATGTTTCCACGGAAGGAGCAGCTAAAGTCTCCAAGGACAAGCTGTTCCAGTGTTTCACCACCCTCATCATAAAAAATTTCTTCCTTATTCCTAGTCTGAATCTACCTTCTTTTAGTTTAAAACCATTACTCCTTGTATTATCACTATAAGTCCTATTAAAATTCTGTCTCCATCTTTCTTATAAATCCCCCTTAAGTATTGAAAGGTTGCAATATAGCCTCCCCAAAGCCTTCTCTTCTCTAGGCCGAACAACCCTGACTCTCTCCACTTTTCTTCACAGGAGAGGTGTCCCATCCCTCTCATCATTTTTATGGCCCTCCTCTGGACCCACTCCACCATGTTCATGCCTCTCCCGTGCTGAAAGCTGCAGAGCTGGATGCAGTACTCCAGGTGGTATCTCATGAGAGCATAGTAGAGGGGCACAATCACCTCCCTTGACCTGTTATCCATGCTTTTTCTCATGCAGCCCAGGACATGTTTGACTTTCTGGGCCATGAATGCACATTGTTGGTTCATGTCCAGCTTTTCATCCACCAGTACATACCCCCAAATCCTTCTTGGCAGAACTGCTCTCAACCCCTTCCTCCCCCAGCCTGCATTAACACTGGAGGCTGTCCTGATCCAGGTGCAGGACTTTGCACTTGGCCTTGATGAACCTCCTGAGGTTCACATGGGCCCACTCCTCAAGCTTGCCGAGGTCCCTGTGGGTGGCAACCTGCCCCTCAGGTGCATCAACTGCACAACTTAGTTTGGTGTTATCTGAAAACTTGCTGAGGGTGCACTCAATTCCACTGTCTACAGTATTGATGAACTTATTAAACAATACTGGTCACAGTAAAGAGAGGGATGCCACTTGTCACTGATGTCCATCTGGACCACTACGTTCCGAATGTGACCATCCAGAGAATTCTTTATGCACCAAACAGTCCAGAGAAGGATGTTGTGGGAGGCTGTGTCAAAGGACTTACTAATGTCCAGGTAGATGACATCAGTAGCTCTTCCTTCCTCCATTGATGGACAAATCAGACTGCACACCACAGCATGATGCACAGAAATACCAAGGAAGTAAATATACTGCTGGTACACTTATGGTTGAATCAACTCCTTCCTGTATATGTTAATATAGCTTCTGGTATTTAGTCTTGAGGAATGTTACTGTGGGACTAAACACAATATTCAAACACAATGTCATATACCCTGGGGCCTTCCATTTGCTGCTCTGGAAGAGGTTATATCCCCTTTCAGTCCTGTGTCTGCTTTATCTGCCAACTCAGTGTGGATGTTATTAATATGCTATGTATCTAAAACAGCAGTATGAAAGCCTGTGAATTTCCATTTTTAAGTCTCTGAGTAAACATAAAAGTAGCACTAGGCAGGACTCTCAGAACCAGTTTCTGACAGCGCTCTTCCACTCTGTCCTTTTCCACACAGGGTCACCACCCACCTTGAGTCACCATCAAGTTTTCTAGAGGAACGAATTGTAATCAGTGTCCTTGGGAATGCTGTATCACACAGCATTGAAGTAGTAACCACTGTACTGAGAGCACAGCTTCTTTTTTCTAGGCTATTCAAGATATATGTAAGCATATAGATGCGGAGAGTGTGAAAACCTTATAAAATAGTTATTATTTTCACATCTGGTGTTCTGGATTTTTTTTAAATTCAGGATTTATGGTTAACTTATACTTCTGTGAATTCCTCATTTAGAAATGGAAAACCAATTTCCATAAAGGTCAATGCAGCAATCATAATCAGAGCCTTGAGTGTGACCTGGTAGCAGATGTGTACTGCTTTTACGGGTCACTTCTAGATTAACTGTATAGATGACTGTTAACTCTTGTTAATACACTAATTACTGGAACCTTGAGGTTGACAGTAAAAAATAATTTTTACTTCCATCTCTTAATTACCTTTTAGAGATGGAAACCATTAATGCAAGCAGCTAGCAGGCTTTAGAATCTACATATCACTGGATCATTCTTCACCTGTTGGTTACAGACAGAAAATTAAATTCTTATCCATTTTTTTTTAACTGGACCAGGGTTTTGGCCACCTGGAATAAATCACTAAACAGTTTTTATGCTGACTGTAGACGGCTTTGTGGTACTTCGTGTAACAGATTTGTTTGTTGCTATATTGTGTTTGCCAAAAGGTTCAGAATATTGCTGTCTTTTTAGAATCACACCCTGGAAAAATAACTAAGAGGTAATGTAGAAATCAAACTCTGCAAAATACACACACATATATGTGTATGTTCTTACTGTTGCTCATTTTAAAAATAACAATCACTTGACATGTAGTAACAACCTAAAACTTGTACTACATAGAGTAAGGACAGTCATAATAAGCTAAATCTGAAACACAGAAGACTTTCCACTATCTTGGCATTTGCTCCCAATGCATTAAGCTTTGGCAGATGTAACATTTTCATGTAAAATAAAAACACTTCTTAGATACAAGAAAAAGACAGTATCTACTGCTTAGCTTCATATTCTTTAATTTAAGTGCAGCTCACCAGGTAAAACAAACAAAAAAAAAAATGGGTTGAGCTTTTTGCTTGTGTTACCTAACATACAAATTACAATGGAAAATACTGTCACAAAGATAAATTAATTAACATTTTCATACAGCATATAACGAAAGGGAGATCATTATCTCAGTTATATATACATATATATATATGTATTTGTCTTGCCTTTGCCCTCATCAGTCTTTTACCTTGCATAAATTACCATCTGTTTGATAGTACAAGATAAAAAATACTTATTTTTAATCTTGTGCTATCAAAAAGAGTTCATGACATATTAACCAATGAGGTGACTTTTTAGGCACAGTGATGTACCCCAAAAAGTTTAACTTACTGTGTTTCAAGTGTGCTTGGCTTTCAGAGATATACAGATCATAATTCTAATGCTCCTTAAAAATATTTCGTGGCTAAGGGAAGCAAATGAACAGATTATCTATAAAAAATTCTGATTATATAATTTTTTATATTGAGCAGTGTAACAGGAATAGAGTCTAGGTATCTAGGAAGAGAAGTGTCATATCCATTCAACAATAACTGGTAGCAAAGATATGCAAATCTCTTAATAATGAAACGTAATTTATTTTGTATGCTACTTATGACTGTGGGCATACAGCCAAATTATGTACACAAAGGAACCCAACTGAGTAGGGCAGCATGAACAGCTGCTACAATCTGCTGTATGTGTTGTGTTACAACACACTGGAGACAGCATCAATGCAATATTTTGAAATGAATTATTCTTAGTTGGATGGTCTTGAATAATTTCAGGGTAACAATCCAAATGATAATCCCATCACCAGGGCAATACCTGCAAATAATCTTCCTCTGCAGGTAGCAAATATTTGACAAGTTTCATTTTCTGCAGCTGACCAAAGCTACAGCTTATGCCATACAAAACAATTTTCTAAGGGTGATGTGGCCAGTCAGTATGACACCTGTGAAAGAGAGAAGGGAAAACAAAAGTACTTGTTCCCCCTCTAAAATACCTCGGAACTTCCCATCATTCCATCCTCTTCCAGAACCTTTTGCTTTCCCCCAGGCTCCTTATCCCTTCTTCAGGAAAGCCTCTGCTCTTTCTTCTCCCCCTTCATTCCTTTTTTTTGCAGGGAGTAGAAATAGCACAAAACACAGCCTTATACCAGTTTGTGGAGTGGTGTCAGTGTTTATTATTGCATTTGTTCCTCTCAGAACAGGAGGGATGCAAGCTGGAAAAAGTGAAGGAAGGGCAGACAATAGCAATAAGGGAGAGTTACAGAAACTCTTGAGGGTTGGCCTGTCAGATTTGGATAGCAAGTGCACCCACTGTGCCTGCCCTATATACCCTATATTGAATTCTAGAAGTGAGAAGATAAAAAATAATCTTTTTCTATGGCAGTGCAAACATAGCTCCCATTTTAAAGTCATTGATTGCTTAAGAAAAAAAAATCTGTTAAGAATTGGAAAACATAAGCAAATGGTTACAGTTGGTTGCTTTCCTGGTTACCCCTACTCACCATGACTCTCCTGTGTTTGAAAGGTTTTTTTCATGCCAGTGTTTTTCAGCACTACAGACTATCAAAGCACAGAGACACCAGATCAGAACAGTAGCATTTTACACAGATGATGATATAAATGTACATGTGCTGCAATGCTACAGACCCAGAAACAGCATGTCACATCATCTTTTCTGCCACTTTCTCCATTCTCTTCACCTAGCACTTAGTGGAGTTCATGCCCAGAGCCCCCGAGGCCATTGGCAGGACAGATAATACTGCTAGAGCTCCCTTTTCAAGGGCATGCTCTCTGCATTTAGAATAGTAGAATCATTTAGTTTGGAAAACACCCTTAAGGTAATTGAGTCCAACTGTAGACCCAAACTTCCAAGTCTGCTACAAAACCATGTCCGTAAGTGCTCTATCTACATGTCTTTTAAATACCTCAAGGGATGATGACTCAATCACTTCCCTGCACAACTTATTCCAATGTTTGATATCCCTTTCAGTGAAGAAATGTTTCTTAATATCCACTCTAAACTTCCCCTGGCCCAACATCAGGTTGTTTCCTCTCATCCTATCACTTGTTACTAGGGAGAAGAGATCAACACTCACCCTTCTGCTCAGGGACATGGTTTAGTGATTGATAGTAATGGTTAGACTTCGTGATCCTGGGGGTCTTTTCCAACCTTGTGATTCTGTGATTCTGTTTAATATCTTTATCAATGATCTGGATGTGGGAATTGAGTGCACCCTTAATAAGTTTGCAGATGACACCAAGCTTTGCAGATGACACTGGCAGGAGCTTTGTGCCAGTTCAACCTTGCTTTCATGTTCTTTTTCCAAACGACATCTGTAAAATTATGCAAAAAAAACCCCAAAGCTTTTCCCTAAAAAGGTCTATAATTTTGTGCTTTAATAAATCAGGACATATCACACTAGACCATGGCAACACAATGAGCTGGACTGACACAACTGAGCGACAGTTCTGCCAGAGCGAACAAGAAGGAAGCAAATGACAGGAAAGAAGAGAGCGTAAGCCTATATGATTAAACTGCTACCAAACAAATAATAGGATGAAGGAGCAGTTGTATAACTAGTCATCCTAGTTTTCCATGAGATAACTTACGTGTAGTTGTGCTGGAGGTTAAGTCAACACACAAGGACTGTATCTTTGATTTACACTCATATACCCATCTATGTGAAGCTGCTGGGCATGACACAACTTCTGTTAGTAATGAAAAATGAAGCAATTAAATGCTCACATGTCTAATATGTGCAATAATAAAAGACATCTCAGAAATCCAATGCCAAAGTCAGAAGACAGATATGGATTTTTTTGACATTGAAATGCAGGCAGTCACCAAGTAGGGTTGGTAGAGATAACACACATAGTAAGAAGCAGACAGGGAAAGAGGCAGCAGAAAAGGTGCTGGTAGAGTCGACCAAAGAAAAAGTGACAGGGAAGAGATTCTGGGTATTACATAATCTGGGAAAACACGAGAGCAAAGAAAGTGCCCCAGTAAGTAAACAGTGCTGCAACAAAGAAACACTGCCTGTGATAAGAGTATTTTCTTCTAGTGGAAACAAACATTAAAGGTTAACTAAGCACTCCGATCCCAGCCTGGAAGACTGCACTAGAGCAAGGTCTCCATCATCAACCGCATTGTGTGCCCACAGCGCAATGAGCTGTTGCCGGAGAGGGAGTGCCCAGGAGGTGGCAGTCTTGGATACCGCTAAACAATTCACGAACCTACGAAGTTAACTGCAGAATTTTATAGCTGTACACTCTTGATGACGGTTTGTGCTATACGGTTCACAGGCAAGACCTTTCTGAGTTTATTTCTGTGAGCTGCACAAGTTGACACAAAGATGTTTCAGTCAGGAGAAAAATACACCGCTTCAAGAATGTTGAATAAGCTAAAAATTACAACTTCAGAACACCAAACAGGTACATGCTAGCAGGTTTTGAAGAAGCTTCTGAAATAAGGACTTTTTTTCTGTATATTAATACTGAACGTAATAATCAGTGATAAGTTAAAAGCGTTGTAAGAAAACATTTTCTAACAGAAAGAAAGCAAATAATTAGAATGGCCTGCCCTTGACACGATGGGGTCTTCAGGACTGACAGGTCTTTCATACATATGGCTGGGTAAACACAGATGCAGTTGATTCTGCCAGAGAATAAAGGTCTAGTGTAAACTAATATCTGGTGTTTGCTTATCTTTTTCTATGATAATACTTGGAAAAAACCACTGAATTTAAACCAGTGTTTTTAAAAAATAGAAAGTATTCAGAGGTGATACAGTATATCTTTGACAACTTGAACCTGAGAAAGTTCAAGTGCGCAGTAGAACTAAAGCAGTATTTTGGGATGTGGAGAAAAAAGAACTGCAACTTCTTCAAAGATATTCTGTGAATTTCCTGCCTCAAAGACCATTAGGACTCTGTTGAATATTTAGGAGTTAGTAGCAGTGTGGTTATTCACGAGATGAAAGTATTAGTAATTTAACAACTTACCTAACAACAAGCAATCTAACAACTTACCTAACTTAATAAATGTAAGACCAATTAAACAAACTGAAGAAAGACAATAGGTAGTAAAAAAAAATCTCACTGCTAAACCAGAGAGATTTTGTTGTGAATTTATGGACACAAATTAATTCTGCTACTACTCCTTCACTTTAGTTTAACTGCAGCCTATCCTGCTTGTTTGTGCAAGGAAGAAATATCAACATTTGAGAAACAATACTACTAAGCAGAGTCTAGAGAAAACCACCTAGAGCTGTACCATCTCTTCAGCTTTGCTGATAAAATGAAAATTGTCACAGAAATTCTGAGGAAATGGGTTTGCTTATTGCCATGGTATAATTAAACTGACTATGGGGTGGGGAAAAAAAAAGTCAACTTAAGCTTTTAAGAGTTTCTCCTGTTATTTATCACAAAAAAAAATACTAGTCCATATGTGCCTGAAGATGATGTACATAATAAACTTTGTAAATACAGAGAAATATCAGAATTTTATTGGGAATTTATATCTCTTCATATTTATTCCTCAGATATTTTAATGTCCTCTCATAATGTCCTCTCACTTAGGCTTAAGTCTTTTTGCCCATTTTAAGCAGCCATTTTGGCTGCTTATTGCACAATAAGAAGTACATGAACTGAACAGAGCATTTTGATTTTAATTTACACAGAAATCAGCACTGTCCCCAGTTGGGGGCGCATGCTTAAAGGAACAATCCCTGTCAGTAACCCTACAGCCCAAGAAGTCAGACATACTTAAATATCTGTTGCTTGTAGCTTGCACCCGTTTGCCTCTCTCATTTTTACAAGTATTACAAACGTATTACTTGTCTTCAGTCATGGTGGCATCTAAAGAATGCTGAGCTCTTTGCCATGCCAAACAGACACCAAAACCAGAGGCATGGAATTAGGGCTCACAGCCCCAAGCTGCCAAGAAGCAGAGTAAATAATCTCACAGAGCCTCACGCTACAGTGTTTAGATCACTTCCAACATCCGATTTAGCTCAGGTACCTCTGCAGTGTCAACATAGAGTCACAGCTGCCCTCATTTGAGTCAATAAGTAAACATTGATTATTTCCTTTTTCACACTAGTTCAGCAAGACTGGCAAATCTTTTAGGCTGACATCCTGCATGTATGCTGGAGACACATTCCATGCCCAGTCAAATCATTCCCAAACAAACAAATGAAAAGATATATCAAATGGAAATGGAAAGAAAAAACAGTAGCAGTAATATTTTTCATTGCCTTCCCATAATCCTGCTAATGCTCTCAAGATGGGAAACTCCTTGATGAGTAAATACAACAGAATCTTGTTCCATAAAATTCTGAATTGTGTCATTTTCTCTGATAAGGGCAAAATTACAGTACCCAATGGAAACAGCTGGAACTCCACTGCATGAAAGACCTGCCATTGACATCCCTGGAAGCCCCTTGCCTTCCAGTAGCCGAGCTGCATAGATGGGCAAGAGCAAGTTCAGAACTTGTATTACTTGCTACAGCACACACTGATGTTGACTTAGGACAAAAATTAATGTTTTATCAGTCTTGCACCCACTGAAGAAATTTAACATCTCCAGCCAGGTTCAACAGTTGAAGAAAGGCATCTTCCTGTGTTCATGCCTGTTAATGTCAGTGGAATTGTCTCATAAACATAAAAGCAACTTTCTAGGTTTAACATGCCTCCACAATTCTTGCCTATCAAATGTTTCAAGATTTATTGTTTATTTGGAGCTGGTAACTTAAAGTTTGGGATTCCTTTTATCAGTTCCACAGTGCATCCATGTAACATGGCAAAAAAATATCAAGGGTTATTTATTACCTGTCTTATTACCCTTGCAGGTATAAAGGGAATATAAATAAGAAGAGAATTTGTCCCTCTATCATATTTCATCATTGTAAAGATGAAATATCTCACCAATATTCTTCTTGATTTCCTTTCAGTAAAAATGTTGGCATTTTCTTTACTTTACAGATGAAAAACTGAGGTAAAAGATTAAGTCAGGTATATCCCCTCATTTATGGCACCTAATCTGAAATGCACAAGACCTGATTTTTTTTACAACAGAAACTCCACATCTGCAGCACAGGGAACTGCTGTTTGAAGTGATGAGTGAATTGCTATAAACAGATGACATTAGAGCTGCACATGAAATTATTTCACTAGGTTTCATGGAGAGATCCTCTACTTCACAGAATTAGGACACTTGGTTTGGATTTCTTTTGGAACAGAAAAGAGAATTAAAAACATTTCCGTACCTATTAGACTACAATAGGGTTTGATTTGACAAAATACAAATACAAGAAAATGAGAATGTTGGCGGAAGAAGACCAAGTGACATGCTTTCATCTTTACTGCATATTTAAATTCAACTCGTCCCATACTCTAGACTTCAAATCAGGCAGGAACAAGTCAGGAGCCGAGGACCTCTTCAGAAATTTCATGAGCAACTAATTGTTATTTTGTTAAACAAGATATTAACTTATATTTGACCCATAACCAAGTTGTCAGTCATCAGTTCTAAAGAAATCTACAGGTTTTTTCAGTAATAGCTGTACCAGAGTGGTAGCCAGGGAAAATGATCCTACAGTCAAGTCCTTCATGAAGAATAAGCAAGTAAAATGTTTTCACAGCATGAACTGCTTAGCTCAGCTTTTAAATAGATACTGTATGTTTACAAAACCACAATTCAAATTTCTCTACAAAAATAAACCACAGTTATTTTCCTTGTAGAAAACATTGAGTATTTGTAATGTCCTAATGTAATGTATAATTTTGTTAGCAAGATGCACAGAAAAATAGGAAACTTTTTTAAAGCAAATAGGTGCTTAATAAAGTAATTATTCTTATACACAGTGAAAAAAGTTCCTCTGTTCATTTTCTAAATACATTTTATTTTACAGATAATGACATTTTTCTTTTCAAACATTTAAAGGAATAATCTTGAAACTTTGAAACTAAAGACATACCTTGTTTAGCTTTACAAAGTATTCCAGTCCAGCTTCCAAGGGATTAGTGTCACAGTTCATCTGTTAAAAAACCAACAAAATAACCATCCATACATTCTGGACTATCATAACTTTTGGGTTATGGAGTGTGAGTTATTTATTTAGTTATGCCATGCAGCCTTCTATTTACTCCTGGGTCAATGTCTTCCATGCTGCATACGTGTAACTTCCATTTGAGTACACCGTACCCTTCCTATATGTGATTTAAACAGAGGATCTGCTATTATGCCTAACAAAGTACAGACCTATAAATAATTCATTGAAGTTTCACTATGCAAATTAAACACACTTTTCAGTAAGAAACAAGACTTTTCATCAAAGCAGAATGGAATGTGCAGGAGACTGAAAAACTTAGGTATGCACACTAATAGCAACACAGTAAAATACCTCAGATCGAATGGAAAATAAAATACAAAGACAATTTTATTTGCCATCTTCCCATGAGGTGTAGGGTAGATGATTTGTTATGCAAGATTTGAAGCAAGAATGGAAAAAAATAATCACTGGGCAAACAGAAAGAACCACTAAATGTCTACCATTTCACCTTCCTGAGGTATTCCCTATGCAAAGAAACTTAAAAAAAAATATTGACTTCCCCAAATTCTCTACAGCCCCTGAGTAGTTCTATATTGTGAGTGAGCAAACGCAGCAGAAACAAGCTAACAGAAAATAAAAAGTTCCAAATACTTTATGAAGCAAGAATAATTGGCCTCTCATGACATAGTTATTACAGAAATATTACAGAAACATTTTTAGAATCTGTAACCAAACCTTTGATTTCAAAAGACTAGAGCTCAGCAAAATCCTCCTAATTTTGTTCTACACAAGAGAAAAACATCAGTGAATCAAAATAAGAGTCTCTTTGCCAGCAGTGCAATTAAGTTAGTTATTTTTATTTAGAAAATACACTGCTCAGAATTATAGCAGCTTTAGCAGCTGAAGGTAAATTTTCTTTTCATGCTAAATTGAGAAACTGGTACAAATACTATCCTGGCTAGATTTGACTAAATGCTGTATATTCATAATGAAAAAAAGCAAATAAGCAGAGAGAATAATAGAGAAGATCTGCTTCCTAACCTCTGCACCCCAGGCTCGAAAACCCTTTTCAAGCCTTAAAGCATTCAGAGCATATGTTCCGAAGTTGTCGATTCCCTCTTTCTGGCCAGCTTCCATGATTGCATTGTAAAGAACTGCAGAATCTTCTTTTCTATGATAGAGCTCCCAGCCCAATTCACCTGTTATACAAACAAGATTAATGTTTCCATCAGCCCAACAATGAAACAATCCTAATATATACAGTCGTATTTTTGGTTAAAAGTGAAGATCAATGGTGTAAGTGTTAATTCACATTTTAGGGTCAATCCTGCTATCATATACAAGTCTAATTCCCTGTGAGAACTACTAGATGATATATGTCCTAGATCTTAAGTAGTGGTACTATTATACTAGTTTAAACTGTTAATTGAAATTAGTGGGGAGAGGGATCAGAATAATGGATAAGTAAGTCATGTAGTAAAGTCACAATAAGAAATCAAGCTTACAGTCATTAAAAGCACATTGTGACTTGGCAAATGAACAGCAAATGCAACTGCGTGCAAATAAGCATAAAACAAGCATACTGTGCCATATTTAGAACAACAGAAAAAGGACTTCAGCTGCTTCAGAATGCTCAGCATTACATGGTTCAGAATTACATTTTCAAGGCACTCGGTAAAAACTAATATAGAGTAATCCAAAACCAATTCTTGACGTTGGTTTCATAGCAAATACCACAGGGGTTATCAGAACTGGACTTTTGTTCTGTAAAATAAATATTTACACTATGGGGTTTCTTTGGAGAAAAAGGGCTTGGAAAATCCAGCAGAGACCCTGACCAGATCACATTTGAAAATCAACGCACTGCATTTTCTTACATATTTATATAAAAATGTGATTAACCTATTGCTTATGAATACATGGCAATATTAATTTTCAACATATTTTAAGTTACTCTTACTATTATATTTATTGCCTCTTTCCTTAAGAGTCTGTTTTATTTATTACTTACCTGTGTATGATATCCTAATAGCAGTAACAGCAATATCAGAAAGTTTCAAAAGTCTAGACTGAAGAAACTTGAACGACCCATCACTCAGATCCTCACTTGTCAACTTCTGGAGGACCTGTCGGGCATATGGACCTGCCACACCAAGTACTCCCATATCATCTGTCACATTTTCAATTTCAACCTTATATCCACTTCTTGTTACTTCCTCTTCTATCCATCTGCATGTAAAACACAACATTGATGTTACTTTTTAATGAAAAATAGCTGATTTAGGTAAAGATAAAAAGGGAAAAATTTTTTGTTAGTGTTCAGCTTCCCAGCAGCTCCGAGTCCTACATGTTCTCAAACCAAATGGAAGTATATGTTACACTAGGTAGTGAAATCCATCATTGATGTTAAACAGAGTTTTCTGGTGAGATACAGGTACACGAGCAGAGGCAGCTGGGGTACAGCCATGAAAGGAGAAAATTTAAATGAGTGGAACAGCATTTTCAAGATAAGGGAAAGAAATGATCTCATGAAACTGAAGACACATTTCCCTCAGGATCCATAACGTGTTAGTAAAAATTTGTTCTCTGTGAATAGAAATCTACAATCAGACTTGTTCCTTCCTGAAGACAGCATTTAAAGCATTGGCAGGAAGTTCAATTTTGAGTTTTGATTTGATTTAATCAAAAGCATCAGCTGGATATTCTCTTTCAAGAAGCTCATGAAATAAATTGAAAGAGTATATTTTAAAAAAGCTCATAAAGTACTATTTTGTTAAGTGGTATTAAAAGATCTCAGGCACAGGGAAATAACAAGCAGGACTGCTGAAATTCTGTAGAAGTAAATGTATCAGGTCTGTTTCTGCCGTTTGGTTCCATTTAGTCCCATGGCACTCTTATGAAACTGTACATTATTCATCATGTGTTGGGCTAGCAAGTTTCAGTCTTATGTCTTGATTCATTTTGTATAACTCATTTGATAGCAATCTCCAGTAACTAAAATTCTTTCTTAGTGTGTATGTACAGCCACTTCTAGCACTATAGATGTCCCTTGTAGTGTCCGTCTATGAAAAGCATTTTAATGAAGTCATCCTGCAACTGCTTCTTCTTTCTTTCCTTCTTTCCATCTTTCTGTTGTTTCACTTTATGACCCTAGAGACCAAAGCACAAGACATTATCACAGTATCACAAAGACTGCACTACCCGTCCCTATTGGCCAGGTCAGTGCCTGTGGGGTCATCCATGTTTTATGCCAATTTTCCTTTTTGCGTAAGAGAAAACATTCAAAAGAACAACCATTCTGTTCCATTATACAATGCCAAACACAAATGGGTTCAACAACAAAACAAGGACTACATCCATTACAGTGTATTACATAACTACCAGTAAATTGTCCATCTTTTTACACCAACAATAATCCAGTATGTGACTCCAGGATTCAACTCAATCAACTTTCTAAGAAACAAAAATCAATAAATAAGCAGAACTCTCTTGAACCTAGCAAAAGTTTTGCTGAGTAATAATTGAGTTTAGCATTAAGTAAAAAGGTTTTTATATTAATGTAACTGTATAGCACTGTGTACTTACTGTATCAAAAATAAACTAACCTTAGATCATGGAGTTCAGACCCCGAGCCAGTTACAAGCATAAATTCTCCAGGATACAGTTGAGAGACTGTTAGCTCAGCATAAACCTTTCCTCTTGGTGTTAACATATGGCTTATATTTGTGGAACCCACCTACAGAATCAAATTCGCAATTATTAAGAATGCAAAATAAAACCTTTGAATTTGTAAACATCATGAAATATGTCTTTACTTGAAATTACTTGAAAGAATAGTGTCTTTATGTTTGTTGTGCTGTGCCATAACAGCAGCAGACACAGTTAGCCAAGCTTAACTTCACAGTGAAAATGTCACATCTTTTTCATAGAAAAAATGAAAAGTTGGAAATCAGATTAATGTTATTAAATATTATTCACATTGTATTGTATTATTATATCATATAATTAATAAATAATTGTTAGTTGTGGTACATTTGATTTAAGAGTGCATGTTCTATGTAAATTCAATAAATTTGTTTGTTCTTTGATCATCAGAATAAAAAATTCTACATTACTAACATAAATATTGTCTTACAGTCTTGTGAATACGGCTTTCAGATTCCAAAAAGATAAAGTTACTTTGCTCCTTAGTTTAAAGAAAGAAATACTGAGCTGGCTTGTGCTTTCATGGGCCTGATTTATGTATGCTTTTACATTCTACATAGTTGCCAACTATGAACATATATCTCTGTACATGTGAATTTCTCTTTAGAAACACGATCTCTAGAGGCAAAATTTCAAACAACTGCTACATGGCTTTGACCATAAAAAGTATACATGCAGATATAGACATACAAACATAAATACGTATGTGCCATTGCTGTTGTGCTGCTCTGGTTCCAGAGGTGGAATTTAATCTCTTTCATTTCATTATGCTCTCATAAGAACCTCGTCAATCACCCAGTGGGTGCACAGATTCCAGACAATGAATGGAAAAAGGAAAAATATTGCAGATATCAACAATCTTTACCAGGATCATACTACACTAATATAGTTACAGGCATATTAAGGGCACAGAACTGGATTTTCAGGATATGACCAGACTCAGCCTGGTTGCGATATAAGTATATGGCCAGTAATTTCACCAAATTCTTCTCTAATGCACCCAAGTATGAATAGTACCAAGAATCAGACAGCTTAAATAATCAACTGTTGTGAATTCCGGGATTTTTAAGTGGACTTATAATCTGTTCATTCCATTTTGCCACCTATCTTTCTTTTTCCTCTTAGCAGCAGCAACACCAACTAAATTTCATAGAAAGCACTTGCTCTGTTCTCACAATTTCCTGTTCAAACTTACTTTTCCACCACTACACAGCAAGTGTTTCCTGCCCACTGATGACAGTTACTCCACCTCTACCCCAAGCTAAAAGGAAAACAAACTTTCAATCTAGATCATTATCACAAAATTAATAGAGTAAAAAAATATGACCACATGGCCATTCATGTTCTTGTCTTCTAAACCTACAGGGCACCGTTCTTGTGTATAGCCTTCCTATTCAGCTGGCTCTGACCTCTGAGAACTTATCTACTTTCATAACAATAGTTTTAGCGTAACTACTCTTTCCCTGTTCTTCCTCTGCCTGTTACCTGAAGCATTTAAAACCATCACCTACAGCAAGAGCTTAATGACACTCTGTGCTGAAATGAGCAAATCCCATGTGGTTTGGAAAGGGAAAATCTGCTTGCTGGAGGTGTATCTCTGAAGTTAAAACCTGCGGCTGAGAGTGGTTGGCGAAGCAGGAATGTTAAGGGGCTCATGGAGCACTACCATAAGCTGAGAACCAAAAAGCAGAAACCTGGGCTAGTTTGTCATGGCATTCCATTTTTTAAAACAGGATCATATTCTGAGGATCTTTGAGCAGCCACGCTTGTAAAGAAAGGATAGGTGTGAGATGAAAGCTGAATATCCTGAATATTTGCAACCTTGCCTGCTTCAAGCAATCAGCTGTAAAACAGAGTCAGTATGAGGGAGCTGGAAAGTAAGCACAGGTCACGCTTGAAAAAAACCAAAACCATCAACACTATTCCCTTGGGCATCCAGAAAGTATACAACATCAGGCAGGAGCACCTTCCACTGCTCTCCTCTGGTGCCTGAAGCTGCCACAGTACAGTGCATTATCAGGCTAGCAATTGCCAAGGTATTCTAGTGCTACTATAAAAGAATTCCTGATGAGATTCACTTGGACATCTTTAGATAAAGACTTGAATCACAGAAAGTTCTGTGTTTGAAACACTTTTCTACCACAGAACTGACGCAGCATAGGAACAGGTTGCCCAGAGAGCTGGTAAAGTCAGTATCCTTGTAGATATTTAAAAGCCATCTGAGCATAATTCTAGGCAATGAGCCTTAGGTGAACTGCTTAAACAGAGGCATGGACAAAGTGACCTCCAGAGGTCCCTTCTAAACTCAACCATCCTATGATTCAATGATTTGTGCCAAAAGGTACTTCTACATAGGGCTACTCTAGCATATAAGCTCCACTGTCCATGCTTCTAACCCAGTAAGACATGTCTCCTGAGACATCACATTCTCCAAAGTTTGCGTGTGGTATCTGAAAGATATGGCAATAAAATTATGCTTCGTTTTCCCTTTCTTAAATAGATCTCGTTTCTCTAAATCCTACATTAAAACAGCACTGTCCCATTTACCTTTGGAATAACATTTGCAAACAGATGATCCACCAGCTTAACAGAGTCTGTGCCTTTTAGTTTAAACTTGCCAAATGGTGACAGGTCAATCACACCGACTTTTTCCATAACCTGTTTATACTCTCGACCCACAGGCTCAAACCAATTTGTGCGCCGAAAACTGGGTCTGAAACAGAACATTCACACATAAGATTTGGAAATTTTGTGCTCTTTTCATCAGAATGTAGTCTTCAGTTTCTTCAGTTTAACGATCATTCAAAATGATAGATTTTCATAGGTGTAGGTAACTTACCCAGTATTTTCCATGGTCTAATACCTTAATTACTAAAACCCTTTAACAACAGAGAAAGATATGGGTTGGTATTTTATCAACCATTTTGTACAATAAACTGTGAACTGTTCAAATGTTACAAGAAGTAGCAGCCTGTCATACTTTGTTGCTGACTCATTTATTTGATTTTAAGGTGTCAAAGGTTTCATTTCTGAACAGCAGAGCACGTTTCTATTCCTTTATGAGGCTCATTTAGATTGGGACTCCAGTATCCCTGTGGAAAACATCTATTTGCTGGATAGTCCCTGATGCAGGCAGGTAACTATGAAAGCAGACACAGAAAATTCAAGAAGAAAGGAGGATTGGCCTTCTCCTTCCCTGAGATTTTTACAGAGAGGATTCAGCTTTTTCAGGAAAACATTGTACTGTGCTCCTGATGAAATAATAAGAAAGGGAGAAAAACATACATTTTTAACGAACAAATTGTTCTCTAATCTTTTCCTTGAGACAGGCTGCTCCCTGATACCTCATATTTAGAAGAGTTATAGGATACGTTGATGTGTGTTTTAAAATGTCTGCAATGTAAGAATGAAATGGATTCTAAACTACAGAAAAAACAGTAATGGAAGATCGACCTAACAGATAACTGCTCATATGAACAAATGTATGCCTCTTATTAAATATAACTCAGCTGACCCTTGTGGTGATGAGAATTTGTAGGTGGTATGGGGGCAGGGGAAGTAAGGTAATCTTTTATTTACTTGTATCCAGTTTCATCTCCAGATTTGTAGAACCAATGAGGTTGCTCCCATCCTGCATGAAAGCCCATTGAACATTTTGATTTCAGTAAATCATAGAGCCCACTGGTTCTCTCCGTTGGTCTCCCAGCAAATCTTTCTTCTTTAGGGTAACCAACTAGAGGGAACAAAAAAAACCAAACCAAAACCCATGGCATACTAAATCTTGTACATCACCAAAGATAGAATATATATTACTATATATATGAAACCAGAGAAATCTAGTGGCAGGCTTTGTTGGAATTAATATTCAGGATATAAATTAATTCTTTAAAAATACCTTCTTACCAATGTTATTAAAACCATAAGATTCTCTTGCTTTGGCTGCTGTATATTCAGTGGTGGTCCACCTTCCATATCGGTTGGGATCTAGTTCTATCAGGTCAAATGGAGGTTCCCCCTCAAGAATCCAGTCACTGAGGTACTTTCCTATGCCACCAGCATGTATAATGCCATACCTTAAAAACAGGAAAAAGTCCTTTAGTGCCAAGTCTTTTATTTCTCTTGTTTTTCAAAGTCAGTACTCGCATATACTACTAATAGACCTCCTGAAGTATTCTAAATTTTCCCTCTGTTTTTTGTTTTGTTTTTTTTTTGTCTACTTAGTCTTGTTTTCCTGGACTGTATAATTTACTGACAGGTAATTCTACTGCCTCACTGTCAGCAGGAAAACTTCATGCCTAAAGTACAGCATTTGCAGTAGTTCAGATTATAGCAAGTTCTTTATTTCTTTAAAGTTCAGAATTTAACAATCTTTTCCAGGGACATTAGATCTCCAATAATTAATACTAAAGAACGTTTTCAAACTTATGATACCTATTAAATACATTACCCTTTCTTTTTTGATGAGATTTGATTAAATCAGACTCAGATTTGCAAACCAGACTGAGATATTCTAGCAGCTACACTGAATATTTACTTTACTGTGATGAGCAACAGCAGCAAAGGTCAAAAGACAATACTACCGAGATAGCTTTTAAGAATCAGGAAATGCAGAGGATCCACAGATAAAACTAGAAGATTTGTTTGCAGTAGTGCCAGAGACAAAAGCTGCTTTTACTCACCTGTTTTACACGCTCTGTTCTCTACTACAATGACAAAGAGAACTGATTCCAGAAGTCAATGCTAACAAAATAAACATGTAGAAAATTTCTGCTATCACTGCACAGCAAAAGCCTGTCCTGTTTCTACACAGTGAGTGTGTGAAGTATCACACTGTGCAGGAGATATCCTGTTAGAAATGTGCATTAAAGGAACCACACTGGACAGCAAAGGTAAATGCTCAGAAGTTACGAAGTGATAGATATAAATTTCTAAGTTTTCCTTACCTAAGCATCTTGTTTATAATTCTGACTTTCAAAATGCTTGACATATTGACATCCACAAGGAAAATACTGTACGTGAAATGTGTTCCTGTGAGGTACTTGAAGTGGACACCTGGGGAAAGAACCTTCCTTGTGCCGCATTGCATGTGTGTTGCTACTCAGTCTGTGTATGACTATACGGACACCTTAGATTTGACACCAAAACATTTATTAATAGATAATTAAGACTGGATGTTTTAAAACTCCTTCTTTTAATACCTCTACAAATTAGTTTGTCATGTCTAAAAAAAGCCCCATGTCTAGAGAAGATGTGAAAGTTATTTGTGAAATACTCCAATGGGCACAACAGAAAAATCCTTGAAGAAATAGTATGTCCAAACCCAAGTTTAGATTAACATATAGTGTTTAGATTACAGACACTTACACCAAACAGTGAAGCTAAATCAAAACTGAACTGTTGTTCATGAACTTCGCATGCTAAGGAAAAGGCTCCAAGGAGATCTTACAGCAACCTTCCAGTACAAGAAGGGGCTACAAGAAAACTGGGGAGGGACTGCTTACAAAGGTTTGTAACAGGTGTAAACAGGAAAGGGGCAGATTTAGGCCTGATATAAGGAAGAATTCCTTTACCATAAGAGTGGTGAGGCCTTGACACAGGTTGCCCAGGGAAGCTGTGGCTGCCTCATCCCTGGAGGTGTTCAAGGCCAGGCTGGATGGCACCTTGGGCAGCCTGATCTAGGGGAACATGTCCCTGCCCATGGTAGGGAGTTGGAACTAAATAATCTTTAAGGTGGCTTCCAACCCAAACTGTTCTATGATTCTATGAATCCCATGCCCTCAACTAAATAGGCAACAATCTCATAGGAAAAAAAAAAAAAGGAAAGGATGTAAGGATGAGTGCCTCTAAACTGCCACTCTGCGAGTACTACAGAAGAGCCAACCATTGCTGGAGTTAATTTAATCAGGCAAATCTCTGTTACTAATGGGTATCAGTTTTGTGGCCGTAGCTATAATGCCTTCAAAAATGATTCCAAAAGAAATTATAGACAGCTTACTTCTCTCTGCATCCTTCACCACAGCCAAAAGCACAGGGGAACACAGTACAGAGACCACTGCATGACTCTGGGTGGCAACATACTATATACTGTGAAGATTTTTAGCTTCAGCTGAAGACCAGTGAGCCAATGGCAGGGTAACTCTAGGGGCAGGACCACCCTGTAAATTGCAGTTGCTACCACAGGTACAGTACTGCACGGAGGCAGACTGGCCAGTGCACTTTGCAGAGCTTTGCCACTCTGACTCTGTCATCAGTTAATTTTGCTGCTCCTAACTGGGCCTACATTGCCAGAGATTTTTAATTATGCAAGGTGCCCAAATCCTTCATTGTCTCAGAAAATGGGAATCTGCTTGAATTAATATACCCCTGCAGTTCTGCTGCATAAAAACAAAACATTTGCTGTGCTGGGACAGGATATTATAAACAGCTGTGAAGAGTGGTATGGTTCAGAAACCACATTCTTCATACAAGGATTCAGAGAAAATTTCCTTAATGAGCACAAACTGCACTTCTCTCTTTCTTCTTTATTTCCAATACCTGCCAGATTATCTTCTCCATTGCTCCTGTCCTATTCTTGAGCCTTGTTTATGAGTCATTTCTTCTCACTGATTTTCAACTCATTCCATTCCTCTTTCCTAGTGTCTACTATATCCCAGGTTTACTTGTTTTTCTATCATATTTCTGCAGGAGAACTTGTTCAATTTCTGGCTGTGGAATACTACTATAGATAGAATGTAGGACTCTGCAAGATTAAGTGGGTCTCTATTAAGTGCTTGCAAGACGTAACATTTGAAGAGGCTCCTGAAGAACTCTCATGGATATATTTTGTGAAGAAGGGCAGAAAGGCATATCTCTGGGAGAATGGTCACTTCTGCCAAATATTAAGTTCACTCTCAGAAAATGGGGAGATTAGAGTTTTTCAAAAGAGAGACTTTGCCTCAAAAAGCTTATCACAGCAAAACAACGCGATACCTTCCAATAATCTTGTTCTTTGAAATGGCTGGACTGCTTTGACTTGAAGTTTTTTTAATAAAAGTCTATGCTACTCTTGTTAACATTCTCAAAGCTATAAGTAACTGAAAATGGAAAGCATTGAGTAGCCTTAATAATAAACACTGCTACAGGCTTTGCTAACTATACTTAACTTTTTTGCACATTAAAGTCTAGCAAGCTGCTAATTTTAGATAACAAAAATCCTCTAAAATAACAGCACTAAGTCCTCTGTCACAATGTCCCTGCTAGTTCACTATAAGATAAGGATTTGCTAATGCACATAAAAAATTACAACATTGGTAGAAATACCGCAGTGACCCAGAAACACAGAACAGAGTCAAAAGTCCCTGAAAAGCAGACAAAGCAATCCAATGACAGTGACATAATTGCAACCTCTATCTAAACATTTAAAGATTAATAACATTTCTGAAATAAATAATTTCAAGCAACTTAAGCATTTAATATTGCTCTTCAGTTTTTCCTGCATGGAACTTTGATTCTGCTCCCACTGACGTCAATGAAGGAAAACAGGCTCCAAAGTCTGGCAGCAGAGTAACAAACTTTCAAGTCTTTTTCCTGAACAAGGACAAGGCAAACCACTTTTGTAACTAGGTTCTGCAAATGCTACTAAAAGATAACTCTTTTTTTTTAAATCCAAGCAGCAAAGGTGAATACCTTTCACAACGAATCATTGCGAAATTACCAAACCCTTTTATTTTGAGGGCCTCAGGAAGCATGTTAGCTATCCTGCCTTATCTTACGATCTGAGGGTTTGTTTGGTTTGGACTGAAAGAAAACTGCAAAAAGCTAAGCTGGATTTTGAACAGCAAATTAGGCAATTGGATAAACAATGTAAACACAATGTGTTCAATAACATGCACCTGGAATTGCATTCAGTTCATTCTACTCATCTTAGATCAATGGTCAAATTAAGACAATTAAAAGAGAAGTCAGTAAGTTTTACTCCTGACTTAAGCACAACTGAAGCATATAAGATGTATATAAATCACATTCAAAGAAAATATCATAATGGGCAGGAGAATGACACCAGTAAAACATTTATTGCTGTTGTCACACTGCCCTCTTAACTTGCTTTCCTCCAACTCTCAACAACATAACTTCTCAGCTCAATCTTCAACAGACAGAACTATTACTGTGTTCATATTCCTAAAGCAATTAGTTGCCCAGTAAGCTGGCAATGTCTCCTGATTAGTATGCCTTAACTCTTCACCCATAATACTTCATTTTAAAAGTTCTTCCTGCACCATGCATTTCTGCCCAACTTCAGAGACACCTGTTTCTGCACATGCCACACAACTGCTGAACATAGTGTAATTTAAAGCAATATACGAACTGGAAACTGTATTGTAAAACCCAGCACTTGTATGACTTTAACTTGCTGCATAGAAATTTCTTGCTGCTCAATGAATCGTCATATATGTTGGCCTTCAGAATAAAAGGAGGAAACAAATTCAAAAAATAGTGAGAGTTATGAAGAAGTAAGAACAATGAGCTTCTGTTATGTAGATAGTGGTAATTAACACTGCTTCCAACCACATTTTACTTAAGATGTGCAAAACAACCCCCATACATTTACAAATGTGCAAAACTTGTGCCACCTGCATTTTAACAATATGACAGACAAGAGATGTAGTGAAGAATTTACTCACCCAAAACCAATAGCTACCCAGTAATTTCTGACACCCTGATGTGGTCCTACCATAGGAAGAATGTCTGGAGAATAGGTGATAGGACCTGCAATTGTGTTTACGATGTCTGCTTTTCTCAGAACAGGAACCATTTCCATAGCGGCCTCAATATGCTCCATTATTCTGTCTAAATCAGACTCAAAAAGTTCTTTTCCAAAGCCTGCACAAATATATGACTCTTATTATATACTTAATTACACTGAAACTACTACATTTTATATACAGTTATGCAATCTACATAGATTAAAAAGTTATACGGTTACAGAAAGTTATATAGAATTCATCAGTGAGTACATTTAAGGCTTTTCCATCCTTCAGGAGAAAAATGGTCTGCATAATCCCCTAGCTGCCTGCACATCAAGTTTATTATCACTGCAGTTACACTTTTATACACAGTTGTTTAACCCTAAAGGTCACACAAATTCAACAAAGCAAGTAGGAAGTGGAGAAATACAAAAACTATCTTTCTATGGTAATAAGACCCATTTATTTTTCTCAATACACTAACAATTTGGGAAAGCGAAGAAATATATTGGCTGTATTAACTTATGATTTCCATGGTGTTTATTGAATTTCTGAATATATTTCAGCTTTCAGTCTGGGTTCTAGGCACTACTGATCATTATTCTGTAGAGGGACTTGGCACTAGTGGGGACAGCAAGTTAAGGAAGTTGTGATGGTGCAATCCAAAGCTCAACAATACTAATTGCTCTTCCTTAGGAAACACAGTGATTTTTTAAAACAGCAACACTACTGACATAATATAGATTTCTGTCTATAACTGCATAGAAAGTTGAAGCCTAGATATAACAAAGCGATCTTTTTTTGAAAGTAGCAATATGGCATAATTAGGAATTTTGTTTTGTATAAAAATTAGATAAACATCCACAGCTTTCTTGCATTCATATCCAAGCATAGCATTTTGCCTAAGACATTCTTTTGCTACACCCATGTTCTTATCTGACAACCACATTTCCTCTGTGGGAACAGGAAAAATCCAGAGCCCCTGTCAGTACGCAGGAGAGAACTATAGTTTAGAAAAATCCCTATTCAGTTGCAAAAGGGTACGTAACACAGACTTAGTGACTGCATCTAATCACAGCACACAGGCACCTGTTCAGAGAGTAAGGTAAGACTATGTTGTAGATGTGTGGGGTTTTACGTTTCCATGCTTTTTTAATGCTGTATTTTTATTCCTATTCACTCTTATCATTCAAGTTAAAACAATTCTTTGGAAAAAAGTTTCTGCATTACAATCATGCATTGCAAATATTTTTTTTATTTTCCATCACATCAGGCAGCATGACAGGCTGGGATTTACAGACGTTAAAATCTGTGCTAGTGCTTATCAAGTTTAAAGATTTAGTGTTCATAACTACCTGGTGGGACTCCATGTGTTACCCAGGAGTCCTGCAGCTTCATCTTCTCCTCACTTTCATATGGACCAAATAAAAGACCATCCCTTTCTTGCCTTAGATAATATGACCCTTCTAAGTCACGAATCACAGGCAATTCTGTTTTAAGGGCTTTCACTTCAGGGATAGTTGATGTTACAACATACTGATGATGAACAGGTATGAGAGGGTGCTGCAGGCCAATCAGCTTCCCTATGTCACGGGCCCAGAAACCTAGAGAAGGCAAAAAAAAAGAAATATTCAAAGATTAATTTCTGTGAATGGAAATTACTAGTAAAACAGTTCCATGAAGCACTGTGCTTCACGGATTGTGACAAAGAATTTTTTCCATACTTGTAATCTTAAAATTACATTTTGTATAGTCCAGCATAATTTTCCCTCTATAATTCCATGTCCTTGTTCCTAATTCAAGTCCATTTTATTAATACACAAATATTAAAAAAAACATACTTGCAAAAATAAAAATTAAGCTTCTAAAATTTCAGAAGATAATTTAATTAACAGTCCCACAAACTCTGTGGTTTATTTCAATAAAGTAGATCTGCAATGCAGTCCCAGCAAAGTCAGAGACATTTAAAAATCAGAATAAATTAGCTCACACTATAGATATTAACCTAGCTTCTTACTATCAATCAAATGAGCTCAAATGACCTTCCACTAGCAGTCAAGTCCTAGCACTCCAATGGAGCAAGGTAATACTTTCAGCCAAGTGTCTTCAAGAATTTAAGTTTCCTTCCTCTTTCACTTGCATGATGTGACCCATATTACATCTCTCACACACCAATAAATTCATTATGGTGTTCATACTGTGAGTAGTCGGCCTGTTCTCCCATAGTTGCCCAATTAAAAGTTCCGATACAGCCTGCAACCAGAAAATGCAAGCAACACACCTGCCCTTGAAGCCTGCCAAAGGTCCTTTATGCATACTGCCAGGCATAAGTTAAAGAAGACTTTATCCTACCTTGTTAAGGTTAAGGTGGTAAGGCAAATTAACTTAGTGAGGTGCCTATGTCAAAATCAGGAGTGGAAGCCTCTTAAGTGCCAAATGTATTCATTTGGGCTCTGGATCATGGCTCACATCTGCTGTGAGGCTGGAACACATACAGCAGGGAATCTGGCACATCTGCAAGTATTTCCTCCATTACACTGGACCAAATGTGGATTTAAGTGGAGGCTCACAATCTTTAAAGAATTTTGCTGAATTTGGGCATTTCCATGTCACCTACAAAGAAAACTACTTTAAGGTAATATCAGCTAATTGTCCACAAAGGAGAAGGAAAGGTGAAGTAGCAGACAATTCCATGTCTGGAACTATGCACTGTTTTTCTGCCAAAATGGATTGGACTTATAGGGATATTTTGGAAAGAAAGAATTTTCTGAAAATATGCTTCTAATAAATTCACTATTTTACTTACTCATTAAAACAGCATCAGTGGGAAAATAAGAGAACAATCACATTCAAGCTATTCAAAGAAAACAAAAATGGTAGACTTAATTTTAGGTCCTCGAAACTTAACTTTTTTCCTCCAAAAATATTAAATTTGTTAGCCAGTAGTTTTACAGAACTGCATTACAAAGCTGTTTTAAAATTGTTTTTTAATTAAAGACAAATAGTTCAAGCTTCTTAAAAATAAAATCTTAAATATTGTACTTCTAAAAAAGAATCACACTTGTCATAAGACTTATTTAATTGCTTAGCATAACAACTGTCATTTACTAAATGAAAAATATTACAATTTCTTTGTTTAAAGTTTTTGAACCATGGGCAAAAGCTATTACATACACAAAATATGGAAAAAGGAAGAGTATGTTCTCTGCAACAAAATTTTAATTGGAAACAGATGTCAAGTTCTATCACACATAGTAGAGATAAACAAAGGCATAAATTATCCTGCCAGGATATTTGTGAAGATTAAATTGTATAGATTGCAAACATCTGAAGCTGAAGTATTTAGTGGTGGATGGTGGTATTACTTAGCATATCTGATGAACTACATAATCTGACTATCTCTGTTTTTTAAAAAGAAAATCTTATTTCACTGTGTTGTGTAATGATTGTATGCACAGTGTCTACATGTCTGCAAATACATGCTTATACATACACATATATAGTGTATATAGAAAGTAAATTTGCTATTTTTCCAGACTTTAATCAATCATTTCAATATAAATAGGCTGCAAATCACTTCAGCAGGCTCAGTATCAGTTAGTTCATGTCAAGGATTATTTATTAGGCATCGGCTCTCTTCCAAAATGGAAATCTCATATAAAGAACCCCTAAAGATTGGGTGGAACTAGTTTGTTCCAGTTTCACAGCAGATGTCATTTAGGGAATAAGGGAGGGGAGAGAATGTAGAGTCCTTTGGTATATTTTTCTCTGCTCGTATTGCAACATGAGTCTAAAATAAGAGCTTTGAATTATACCATGCTCTGTAGTGGAATGAGGCAAGGCTGAGAAGAAGAATGAATGTTAGCTGAGAGAGCATTTATAGGAAATATTTGTTATACAGTATTGATTTCACATCATTAGCCTCAATGTTAAGCAATATGTGCTTCAAATATTCATTTTGGCTGAATAGTTAACTACTGAAGAGAATTAACTAATTATGTTGTTGATTTAATAACTTATCAAACAATAATAATGACTTGGGGAAATTTCACAAGGGTACATTCTAATCTTTGCAAATAAACTTTGAAAAGCATTTACTAGAGAAGTCTTCTTAATGTTAGCTTGATACACAAGTCTAAGATAGATAACTACGCTACAGAAATATAAGGAAATTACTCTATCCATATCATGCAGAGCCAATTGTTAGGAATAATGAGTGCCTAGAAGTTTGTAGCCTAAATAAGAAGTTTGATTGCCAAAAAAGCTGCCATTCAATTCCATAATCTTGGATCACTCCCAGACCAATATATCTGTACTGTGTAATAAATGACATAAGGATCCTATTAGTAAAAGAGCTTGTGAATTTTGTAACTGAACACTATCCCATAATTCATTCCAGAAAGCCATGATCTGACAGTCCAAAGGCAATCAAATGTTGGCGCCTGTCATCTTCTAAGTGCTTGACCTTGTGGTCTAAGAAAATTGCTTTAATTTGGTTTCCCAAACTGTCTGTCTGTACAGTTTCTTCAACTGTCTGTGCAGTTGAAGAAAAATAAAAATTTAAAAAAAAAAAAAAGCATACTGAACTCTTTTTCTCTAAAATGTCATTATGTGGCACTCATGAGCATGCTTAGAACTCCAAGGTGAAGTTTTTCATATCCCTACTATTTTTATTAGGCTCATAGCAATAGCAGGTGATCATCTATGTATGGGAGGCATATGATGAGAAAGCAGACTTTTGAAAGGGTTTCCCAGTTAGTCTTTACTGAAAGCCTGGAATGATCTAACACAGGACTGTCTGTATCCCAGACAGAAGAAAGAATGGTCATCCTCCCAGATTTCTGCCCTTTTATCCCACTCCTTCCAAGCATCTCTCTGTGCCAATTTTATCTCTTCCCCATTCCTGCTAGTCCCATGCCTGGTCTTCTTTTCCACTGTCTCAAACTCTACTTACTCCAGTCCTTACATCCTTCTTCAGCTATTTTGTCTCCATATGCAAGCCAGCCTTCCGTATTTATCAAATCCTGTCCCATGTGTTTTCTCTTCCTTCCAATCTACTCCCATCTACCTCTCCCTTGCTCTTCCGCCAGTCTGTCATGACCAATCAGCTTAGGGAACCTCAGTTTTCCAGTCTGTTTCACATACAACCATTCCTCAAATACCTTTATTAATATTTTTGTCCAAAAATCTCCAGCCCAAGTTGCCTTGATGAAGCAGTTCAGAACCCCTCCCACTATTCCTTCCAGTCGTGTCATCCCAGCTGTTATCATCCCCACAGACCCTCCTGGTTTGAGCTCCCTTATTCAGCAAGTCCTCTAGAACACAAGTGTTCAACTTGCTGCCAGTCCTCTCAAGCATCTCCAAGAACATTTCCAAAACATTTTACTTTCCCAGTCTATTTGCTTTTCAGTCCAACTCACTCATAATTCCAGTTGTCTGCCATAGTTATTGTACCCACTAACAAGAAGAGTCCGTGTTTCACTCAACTTCATTTTATCTGCTTTGCAGTAGAAATAGACGGTTTTTCTTTTCCACTGCACAGATGTAGAAATGAACTGTAAAGACATATACTTGCTCTCAGTCCACTTGTTCCATCTGAACAACAGGACAAAGTTCTGTTGAGCCATCACAGCTTCCTACTGAAGCCTAATTGTTCACTGAGATGGGATGTGTGAAAGACTCGTGCCCTAAAAATGCAGATACGATTCAATCTGAGACAGTCTGAAAAAAATTAATCTGAATGGTAAATATTCAGTGTGTTTTCAAACAATTGAAAACAAAGTCTTCTAGGAGGAAATAGAAGGCAAGCTTCATATAGGAGGTGCCAACAGTTTCATCAATACTATAGTTTCCTACAACCTATATAAAGCAGCATAAAAATAAATTAAGTTTATGTTGAATACAGATTTTTAGACCTATCAATTTGTTTAGGAAAATAACCAAAAATCCAAAGGACTCTTGCCCAAAAGCTCTTTGAAGCAGAAATGCTAGTTTGGCTTCTTTAGCAGAATGAAGAAGAAAAAATGCATATGTAAATATAGGTTCTTTTGACTTATGAAATGTTTATTACATGAAAAAATGTATTCTTAAGCCAAGCACATGTTTAAAATACTATTCAAAGGGCAACAGAAATCTTCTGTTTCAAGGATATGTGGATAGAGTTAAATCCTAGAGAAAGATAATAGTTAAATAGGCAGGGTTATCTTATTTGCCGCAAATCCTCAGTCTCTTTGAAAAAAAAACAATGAAGACATTTCTATTTCATATGTACATATGTACATCCCATATGCCTTCCTAAGTAGCTTCCATAAGATCCCAGAGGACAATATGCATGGACAGTATCCTTTCTTCTCCACAACTAACTGTGGACCAGTAAAAGTCTCTTCTGCTACTAAAATCTAGCAAGATAATCTCACTAGTAACTGCTAGAGACAAACCAGAAAAAAAACACTTTTAATGTCTACTCAGTGACTATTAATGTAAGAGCTAAATTTTCATGACTCTGCAAAGTACATTTCATCACAAACCAAGTGAATGTTCAAAAAAATGTATTACTTACTCTTGTAAGTAATCAGTACAGATGCTCCACGTCACCTAGTCTGTGAATCAGAATATTATACCAAACCTTATGTTAAACGCTACCTGCAGTATTCACAATTCTCTTTGCTCGAATGATTCCAAGTGGAGTTTCAACTTCCCATGTTCCATCAGATCGGGAGTTCAGATTAGTCACTTGGACAGGGTAATTTAATTGGGCACCATACTTTCTGGCTCCTGCAGCCAAGGCCATAGTGAGAGAATAGGGATCAATATGACCATCTCCAGGGTTATACAGGCCAGCTAAAACCTAAGTGGAGGTAAAATCCCACAAAATTAAAGCAATTAAAACTTATCAAAATGAATAATTTTTAAAAAAATGCTTTACTCTTGAATGCAGTAAACTTTAAAAAGTGAAATCAAAACAAATCTTCAAAACATATAATAATATCAGGGCTACAGCTATCCAAATTAAAAATGATCTAAGGAAGTAAAGTTGCTCAGTTCTTCCACGCAATTAAAGATTACAATATTATATATTATAATAAACAGTATGCACAATGGCTTTTATAATGTACTAAATTGCACGAGTTATTCTAGCTTCTAATGCAACTTTTTCCACTGAAAAACAAGCATTCTTGTACAATTTGTATAAAGGAAACAGACTTTATGACTACATATCTGATATAACCAGTATGTAACCAGAAAGAAAGTTCATTTATATAAAATTAGATTCCTTACCGTATCCATGTTCAGTAAGGGAAACAGCTCTTGTACTTTCTCAGGTGTGATTAGGTACTGTTCTGTTGGGTGCCAACCGGCACGAGTCATTTGATATTTAAACTCATCTACTCTAGTAGGGGTTGAAGCAATTCTGATGCTGCCAGGCTGATGAAACCCCACAGCCTAAAATGGTAAGTGAAAATGAATTACTGAAAGAACCTTTACTTATCTCCATAAATGCATATTCCTATGCTATGGGAAGTCTGCAGGAGTTCCGCCACTAACATGACTAAAAATAATCAAATAAGCTAGCTGCCCTCAAAGGAACAGGACTTAAATATGAACTCCAAAAGATAATAAAATTTTAAAAAATTATAAAATTAACTACCTAGGTTAATACGTAATATCTTCAAAACAGTCGTAAAAAACTTCTATTGAATTTCATGGTACTAATATTTTAATAAGATTTTATTAATATTTGAATTTGTGTGCTCATACACTTTCAAAAATAGAATGACATACATCTCAAAAATAAATATGTAATAGTTTATATTAAAGTTTATAAACCCCATAATTTTCTTTTCAGATACTGCAAAATAAATTAAAATTACAAATGACCTTTATTGACATAATGAATAATCACCTGCCTTTTTTATTTTTTTCCATAAAGTAGAAATCTTTATATAACTGGACACTGAATTTTCACTTTTGGTTATACACTATCTACTTCACCTTATCTATGTTACCTCACAGGACACTAATATGGCCGAATAAGCCTTTTAGTGGAACTCACAAGTATAATCAGTTGTAGCATCTTACGTAGCCAAGCAGTAGAAAGAAGATAAAAGTATTTTATTACAAGTTTGTATGCAAGTACAGTGAGGATCATGCAATTTTTGCTGCAGTCTGAAATAAGCATGCACTTAGTAAATGAAATTTAACAAGGCCAAATGCGGGGTCCTGAAGTTGGGGCACAACAACCCTGTGCAGTGCTACAAACTAGGAGAAGTTTGTCTAGAAAGCTGCCTGGAGGAAAAGGACCAGGGGGTGTTGGTTGACAGCCGACTGAACATGAGCCAGCAGTGTGCCCAGGTGGCCAAGAAGGCCAGTGGCATCTTGGCTTGTATCAGAAACAGCGTGACCAGCAGGTCCAGGGAGGTTATTCTGCCTCTGTACTCAGCACTGGTGAGACTTCACCTGGAATCCTGTGTTCAGTTCTGGGCCCCTCACCACAAGAGGGATGTTGAGGCTCTGGAGCGAGTCCAGAGAAGAGCAACAAAGCTGGTGAAGGGACTGGAGACTGAGAGAGCTGGGGTTGTTTAGCCTGGAGCGAAGGAGGCTGAGGGGAGACCTCATTGCTCTCTACAACTACCTGAAGGGAGGTTGTGGAGAGGAGGGTGCTGGCCTCTTCTCCCAAGTGACAGGGGACAGGACGAGAGGGAATTGGCCTCAAGCTCCGCCAGGGGAGGTTCAGGCTCAACATAAGGAAAAAATTCTTCACTGAAAGTGTCATTAGGCAATGGAGCGGTCTGTCCAGGGAGGTGGTTGACTCGCCTTCCCTGGAGGTGTTTGAGGTGCAGGTGGATGAGGTACTGAGGGGCACGGTTTAGAGATTGGTGGGAATGGTTGTACTGAATGATCCGGTGGGTCTCTTCCAACCTGGTGATTCTATGATTCTATGAAATCTATATGGCTGCATGATGCATTTCTCTACATATCCATTTTTTAAGACAAAACCACATCTCTGAAAGGGATGGAAAGAATTGCAGCAAACATCACAAGTACAGACAGCATCATATCATGTGAAAGTTTAAGTGGACACGTTTATTGCAGGAAAGTATCACAATCAATCCAGTCATTCCAGATCCTTTATGTCATTCTAATTCCTAAACCAAGCTAAAGTTGCAGACCCAGAGTCTTCCAGGCTTCTGAAATGTTTTATGAAAACCATTTGCTTAAACTTCAGAGGGATCTGGGAAATCATCTAAAACATTTAATGACTAAGCACAGACTATAGCATACATACACTGGCAGGAGAATATATTTCAATAAAAAAGGAGCCTTATGATAGATATGAATGCACATATATGCAACCTGTCAATGCCAAACTTTTTTGTAAGACTATTAGTAAGGTTAGTATTGACCTGAATTAATACTTAAAAGGTTAATGAGATTACCTGTCCAGTCTCTTCTTCCAGTTTTTCATAGAGTTTAATGCTATAAGCATGGATTTTCTTCAGGTTTATTCCAGGATGAAAATAAGTAGTTAAACCAGCCTCAAATAAGAAATGGGAATAACAACATACAGATACGATTAGAAATGCAGTGTTTTCCTCCTTCCAACTGTCATTAAAAAAATGAACTGTCAAGATACTGCAAAGAAAAGCAACACATGGATAGAGGCAACTGCTTCAAAAGCAAAAATAAAACCCTTTCCCTGCTTACAGCATTCTTGTTATCTGCACGCACGTTTTTCCACCTGTCATTTCTCCTCAAATTTGTGAACCCATGATACTGTTGCAGTTGTTCTCTCCTATGGTTTCCTTTCTTCCTTAAATTATTCAGTTGTCTCTTTAAAATCTTTTGGAAGAGACACACAACTCTATTCCTGATTAACTAAATCAAATGATTAAATGTCCAGTAGAAGGATATTCCCTTCTTGCCAACAGAGACTGGAGAGAAAACAAACCTTCACTAAGACCAGATTTTATAATTAGAATTATTACTGTCTGAGGTTGTGAACCATAGGGTGTGGAAGTCAATATTCCTTTATTCTAAATAGTTGTTATTCCTCTATTCTAAACAGTTGTCGCTTGTGGTAGTTCAAGAGTAATCACTGCAATTCAGGAGTAACTTAATAAATTATGTATTTTGCAATTCATTTTACCCAGTCTGACATATGCTGTCAAGCCCTCTTGGGTTCATGTGAAAGTAAGATCAAGAAGTTACTATGGTGTCTTCTACATATAAGGAAACTGTTCACCTGCCTACAATAGACAGCAACAACAATCTAATGTGGTTCATAACTGCAGACATTTATCACTTGAAAAAAAACAGAAATAAAGTGTTATTGAAGTTAAGCATACACCTTTGTACTTGCTGTATCTGACTTCTCACTAAAACACTTCTTCCAAGAGAGACAAAAGAAATGTAATATTACCTTAGGTTTTCAGGATGAGAAACCACACGTATTCAAATATTTTATACGTGTGTGTATATATATACACACACACACATGAAGATATATATATAGAGAGAGCATATTTTGCTAACTAAAATACAGCTTATTCACAGATCCAGGCTGCTTCACTTAGGAGAGCTAGACACCAGAGTCCACCTTAGAGTTCACTGTGATTTCAAGAAAAAAAACAGCGGGAAACATAAGGGTGAAAAGTTATTCATAGCAGAGTTTTGATAGTTTCTTTCTAAGTTACCTAGTATGCATACATATTAACTACTCTGTTTTAACATGTCAACAATGTTCTGTGCTACACATTTTAAGGCTTTAACTTTTAAAGCTGTATACAATAACTGTATGCATATGAATAACAAAAGCAAGATATCCTGTTCTTTAAAGATATATTTTAATTCAAGCTAATTTAATGATGCTAATAACCCATTAAACATTGCTCTTCTCTGTAATTAATACCAACTTATACTGCATGAATTAGAACACATATCCTCATGTTTTGAAACCAAGGCCTCTTCTGACCTATCTTTCTTAGTGCAGCTTCACATTTAAGACTGGATAATTTCTTCAGAAACAATTAGCTTCAAAGTACTCTTAGCAGACTGCTTACATTCAGATATCATTTCCATCAAAAAACCATAAATCATACTTACTGCCTGAGATGACAGGTACTCTGTATTCTCAGAGTAAGACTATGATGATTGTTTGCTATTATCAATTGTATGCCTTTACACTAGTCACGGTTAAAAGTTTATCCTGCCTTTCATTGTAAGGATTTTATCTTTCTGATAGCTTTAAGTTTATATTTGATATCATAGTGTACCACAATGAAAATCTGAAATGCCAAAATAAAACAATGGGGAAATAAAGTGCAAAATTAACTGTTTACTAGTATTATATTTTTCAGCTCTGCCTGTATCTTGTTCATAAATTTGGCTCTAGTTCTCCAAGTATGTTTGGTATTGTTTATTACCTCACTGATCTGAATTTAAAATCTGCAGGAAGGAGATAAATCTTATAAGCAAAAACCAGGCATTTTGGACTCTGAAAAAACATTGCTTGTTCTCTTCTTATTATCATATCAGATCATCATCTTACTGGACACTGCTAGAGACTAGGTATTTGACTAAAAGTGCTTTTTATCTCATTTGACACGTGCTTTTATGTTGTTGGAACACATTTATTTTAATTACCTAAGACTAAAACCCAGGAGTGTTTTGGCAATTAAAACTTATTTCTTAAAAATAAATCCTAAGGGCCTTTTTGCTGTGTATACAGAATAAATAAATAAATAAATAAACAATTGAAATGTTTGGATCTCTTTAGCCATGTACAGTATCCAATGAATAATTAATTTAATTGTACTTACAAATTTTGTTATCTCGCATTATTTTTACTGTCTTCTTGTACTTATGCACATATTTTATGATCTTCTGTTATTTCTCCAAATGTAGTAATATGTTTTCCAAATGTAGGGAAATCCTATTCTAGTGGTCACTGTTATTAATTTTGAACCAAATAAGCCACAAACAATGTGCAAGTCAGCTACATAACCATATACATTCAAGAGCATTTAATTGCATGATTTAAATCAAACCTTCTCTCTCTGATATTTTTAAGTGAAGCTGAGAATTTTTAACACATTGGATACCTTTTGGCTTCAGATAATGAACTTTTCTGATTTCAGGAGTGCAGCTGAGAAACAAAAATAACCTGACTTGTCTACATAAAAATTAAGTTCACAGAATCATAAAATACTGACAATAAAACAAACAGGTTGAGAGAGACCATACAGGCCTAAAACAGTACATACAATCCAGAGAATATTCTTTGAATACATTAATATAATGGGACACAGTGTCTTGCTAAAATCTAGGTAAGTGATATCAGCTGTTGTCCCCTTCTCTACAAATTCAGTCATTTTGTCATAGAAGACAACTAGGTTTGGTCAGACACGATTTACACTTTGCAAATCTTTCCAATCACCTTTTTCTCCCTTATGGCCCCAGATTGGAGAGTTGTTCCATGATATTAAATAAAAAAAAAAAGTAATCAAAGTATGGCTAGCTGTCTTTCAGCTCCTCTGCTCATCTCTCTAGATTTTTTCTAAAGATGCCCTTCTCCAACTGTTGGGCACCTTCACTGGTTTCCACAGTCTTTCAAAGTTGATACATCTGCGGCTTTGCAATGCCATCATCAGCATTCTTGGAAGCACTCCATCTGGTCCAATGTGAGTACATGAGCCAAATGATCCCAGTTATCCCTGGCTTGACCCTCATCCACTGCTGGTAGTTCCTCTTTTCCTTGAACCCTGCTCAAAGCACACAGGCCTGAGAAACTTTCTCAGTGAAAGTCAGGCAAAGAAGGCATTGAGTATTTCAGCCTTATCTGTGGAGACTGTGACCCACCTCATTCAGCAATAGTCCCACATTTTCCCTGTTCAGCCTTATACTAATGCAGCAGTAGAAGCTCTTCTTGTTGTCTTTTATGTTCCTTTCAAGTCTTAACTATAGGTGAGTTCTGGCTTTCCTAATATCCTCTCCACGTGCCCAGGCATTTTTTCTAAATTGTCCCTCAGTAGTCTTTTCCTGCTTCTACCTCCTATACACTTCATTTTTACTCCAGAACTCAAGCATGAGCTGCCTACCTGGCCCAGATGGCCTTCCAACATATCTGATTGCTTTTCTGAGTTAAAAGGTGAAGCATTCTTGTGTTTGAAGCATATTTGCTTTAGGTTTTGCTCTATTTTTTAAGACTTTTTTATCATAGGTGAACATGACCTAGGAAAACAGTTTTAAGAATAGCCACCTTGCTATGATAATTGACACAGAGATTTTAAAGCATTTTTATAGCTGAAATTTTTATACATTGAGATGTTTGTGTATCTGTTTAGTACTGTTCCAACCTGTTTCAGATTTTATACTAAGTCTGATTATTAAATCAGCATTCTGGAGGAAAATGCTTTTAACACATTATACCCTATATCCTCTCTTCTTGCAAGTTTGGGCAAGTTGTACCAAGTTTTCATTTGGTTTGTGCTGTGCTCTCTTAACCCATCAGCAGCAAAATCATTTGCATGTTGCAAGGAGAAGTATCACATAACAGAACAATATGTTAAATATTTTCTTAGAAACCACATTTCAAACAAGTAACCACACAAAAAACATCTGTTTGCTGAGCGAGTTATATATGCCTTGTTCAGTCCATAGGGCTTCAGTTAGACTGCAAATGATTTGACATGCAGCATAAAAATTTAAGAACTCCAGGAGTCCTTAAAGCCTTGGCCTAATATACATACATATAATAAACACTACTTTGTCATAGCTAGATAGGTACAAAAAATAAGCAGCACTTGCTCTGCTATTTATATATTCTTATTACTGCTAATATAAAAATGTGCACATTTTCTGTGCTGTTTTAATAACACGCATGAAAGTCAGCCCAATTTATCTCAGACCTAAGAAGTGGAAGAATGTTTCAGCAGCAGCACAAGTGGGAATATGTAGTTCAGGATCCTGAACTACAGCAGGACTTACTGGACTGTGAAAGAGGGAGAATGTGGTATACTACAGCAATATCTGAGCCAGACTTTCAAAATTTGTGGCTGCAAGCAACATACTATACACCATTTCACATGCTAAGTATATGTGTAGTTTTCATCTCCATCTAGCACAGTATTGCTGTGAGGAAACCACTGATAAATGCAGAGCCCTTAGTACAACAAAGAACGCACAGTCACAGTTTTGATGTTTCTCATCATCTGAAACAGGCTTCCCAACTTTTTCATCTTCAGACACAGCACTTTAATACTGAGATCAGTGAAGAGACAGTAAACCATGTAGTTTACCAAACAGTTATCCACCTTAACCTCTCCCACAACAAGGTATCTTGCTGTGTTCTTCACATCAAGTTTTTCTGCAGCAGGTGCTATGAGCAGTCCTCTCGATTGCAGTAGTGCATGTACCTCCTCTGCTGCTGCATTTATATGGTTACCAGCAGTAACCTAGTGTCACAAGTGTAACAAGGAGGAAAAAGGAAACACTAACAACCTCTCATTCATTTTTCTGGTTACTTACTCAGTGAGAGGATTTTTGTTATTTTTGTTATTTTTATTATTTTGACACACACATCTATATTCCATATATGCATCAGGTGAACAGAATTCAGTCTGTGCCTCACTCGTGTCCTTAAGTCAAAGTATTTCAGCATTTCATAGTCATGCTTCAAAACACAAAATGTACATTTTGACACTATGTATGTTATTGATCTCTTTGCTGAACTACACCATCTGTGGTATTACTCTGTCTAAAAGAGAGGCAATTACTTAATTTTGCTTTTCCTAGCTCCATACAATATGTTTTCTTCGGCTGTGTTTGTTGAAAAGCAAGTAAAATGAAGAATAAACCTAATTCTACATTTCAAGCAGTGAAATATTTTACTATTGTTCTCTCATAAGGTCCCAAACCCACTAAACATCTGCACTAAGATGAAGCATTTCAAACTAAGGCTAAGGCTCAACTAGAAATCACATTGGCAAAGTCTGTGAAAGATAACAAAAAATCTTTCTATAAGTATATAAATAATAAAAGGAGAGGAGGGAGACCATACAGTCCCTACTGGATGCACAAGGAACAACGGTGACAGGGGATGAGGAAAAGGCTGAGGTACTTAATACCTTCTTTGCCTCAGTCTTTAATTGTAAAGAAAGTTGTTCCCTGTGTGTACAAACCCCGGAGCTAGAGGAGCAGAATGAGGCTCCCATGGTCCAAGAGGAGGTGGTCAGAGCCTTGCTAGCCCGACTAGACACCCACAAGTCTATGGGGCCAGATGGGATTCAAGGGTATTGAAGGAGCTGGCAGATGTGCTGGCCAAACCCCTTTCCATCATCTTCCAACAGTCCTGGCTTACTGGGGAAGTTCCACTGGACTGGAGGCTGGGAGATGTTGTGCCCATCTACAAGAAGGGTCGCAGGGAGGATCCAGAGAACTACAGGCCTGTCAGTCTGACCTCAGTGCCAGGGAAAGTCATGGAACAGGTGCTCCTGAGTGCTATCATGAAGCACATGCAAGAGAACCGGGTGATCAGGCCCAGTCAACACGAGTTTACAAAAAGCAGGTTTTGCCAAACTAACCTGATTGCCTTCCATGATAAAGTGACTTGGATGCTGGACGAGGGAAAGGCTGTGGATGTATCTTCCTAGACCTCAGTAAAGCCTTTGACACAGTTTCTCACAGCATTTTGCTACGGAAACTGTCGGCCTCTGGCCTGGACAGGCACACACTCTCCTGGGTGGAAAACTGGCTGGATGGCCGGGCCCAGAGAGTGGTGGGAAATGGAGTTAAATCCAGCTGGAGGCCAGTGACAAGTGGGGTTCCCCAGGGCTCAGCGCTGGGTCCAGCCCTGTTCAGTATCTTTATCATTGACCTGGATGAAGGCATCAAGTGCACCCTTAGCAAGTTTGCAGACAGCACTAAGCTGGGTGGAAGTGTGGATCTGCTGGAGGGTAGGGAGGCTCCAAAGGGATCTGAACTGGCTGGACTGCTGGGCTGAGACCAATGGGATGAGGTTTAACAAGGCCAAATGCCGGGTCCTGCACTTGGGGCACAACAACCCTGTGCAGTGCTACAAACTAGGAGAAGTTTGTCTAGAAAGCTGCCTGGAGGAGAGGGACCTGGGGGTGTTGGTTGACAGCAAATGAACATGAGCCAGCAGTGTGCCCAGGTGGCCAAGAAGGCCAATGGCATCTTGGCTTGGATCAGAAACGGTGTGACCAGCAGGTCCAGGGAGGTTATTCTCTCTCTGTACTCAAGAACTGGTGAGACCGCTCCTTGAGTACTGTGTTCAGTTCTGGGCCCCTCACCACAAGAAGGATGTTGAGGCTCTGGAGCGAGTCCAGAGAAGAGCAACAAAGCTGGTGAAGGGGCTGGAGAACAGGCCTTATGAGGAGCGGCTGAGAGAGCTGGGGTTGTTCAGCCTGGAGAAGAGGAGGCTGAGAGGAAACCTCATTGCTCTCTACAACTACCTGAAAGGAGGTTGTAGAGGGGAGGGATTTGGCCTCTTCTCCCAAGTGACAGGGGACAGGACGAGAGGGAATGGCCACAAGCTCCGCCAGGGGAGATTTAGGCTGTACATTAGGAAAAAAAATTTCAGGGAAAGGGTCATTGGGCACTGGAACAGGCTGCCCAGGGAGGTGGTTGAGTCACCTTCCCTGGAGGTGTTTAAAAGACAGGTGGATGAGGTGCTAAGGGGCATGGTTTAGTGTTTGATAGGAATGGTTGGACTTGATGATCCAGTGGGTCTTTTCCAACCTCGTTATTATATGATTCGATGAAACTTCAGCCTTCCCCCCTGGGAGAAGCATTAAATCACAAATCAAATATACTCCGTCTGAATCATGCTCCCTAATTTGTTCCTGAAAGGCATGAAGATGCTATAGTTTTAAGTATTGCATAAATGCTCTGTTGTCTTAATAGAGTAGTTACGGAGACAGCAAACTGTTGGGGTTTACTCTTTTGCATTGCTAGACACAGGGGTAACATTCTCCCAATTTCAACTAATCATAGCTTGAAATACATAGAAAAGTTTCTAATATTGTGGCAAGCGCCATTGCATTTTGTTACACTGCCTACTCCAGACCCTGACAGAAACTACGTAATTACATACATGGATGTTGCTCACTCATACGTCCATGTCATTATCATCATTACAGAAAGTATCCCCACCCTATCGTTATTACCTGTATGTCTTTTTCCTTAAAGTATAGACAAACACTCAGCCTTAAAAAAACCCACAGTGTATATTTGTTAGCTTTACTCCTCCAAGACTTTGTCTAACATTAGCAGAAAGAAAACTCAATTATCTAGTAAGAATCTGTTTCTGGGACAGTAATATTCTCTGCAAACTGGACACTGATGCTGCTTTTCAACCACCTTTTTTTTTTTTTCATGATAACACAAACATAAAAAATAATTACATTACTATTAAGCCAAATTTCACATTCTTGGTTTAGGCATAGCAGTGCAATCACTTCCAATGGTAATGTCTGCAGTATAAATTAGATTTCCTTAGAAAGAAAACAAATTTTAAAAGTCCAAGTTAAAATAATGTTTAAAGTCTAAATCCAGTTAACTGGCAAAAAAAAAATGTATAACACTAATAAGTCACCTTCCAGTAATTTCAAAATACACTCTTTGTTCCAATTTTTACAAATGAGATAAGTAAACCACGGATAGCTGAGCCAACTTTTCAAAATTCATAGATTATCTAATATTAATCTATAAAGAACTCGGTGCTAAAAATATAAAATTATGTATAAAACATGTAGATGTATAAAATATGTATAAAATAACCAAGATAGTTCATGTCTGGAAAGCCAGGGAATATAAAGGTAAAGAAACTTGCACCACCCTTAGATACACAGACCACTGTTAAACCAAGAGATTAGCAAAACTTTTCTTACTGCATGCCATGTAGATCCCGCAGTGAGCTCAGATTTTTCTAGCAGAACAACATCCTTCAAGCCAGCCTTAGCCAAGTGATAGGCTAGACTCACGCCAACGCAACCACCTCCAATGATCACTGTATCTGCTCTATCTTTCCCCAAGGAAGGAGATGAGGTTTCTTCCCTGGAGGAAAAAAAATTACAGATAGTTAGAAAAATTATTGCACTTTTGTCCATCTCTTTTGATTACTCCTCCAATCATAACATAACTTGGTGACTGTTTGGGAGTCTAGACACACCTGACTTAAAAGCTAACCTGTTCACTCTTACCTTCTTTTGAAGTAAATGCTCTTCAAGGGTCATATAAGCATATAAGTATACAAGCAGTGATAATACAAAAAGCAAAGGAAGTTGGCTTCCACCTGCAAGTTTAAATCTTTGTTATTTGTCCCATATACCCCTATATGTAGATCCTACTTCCGAACAAGAAACTGCACCCCTAAAATGACAGTGCCAATTGTGTCTTTTCAAAATTGTTGTGGTATATGCAACATAAGGAGACAGTGTTTAAAAAATGTCTGCCTAATAAGGCTCTTCAATAAATTTCTATAGCAAATATCAGCAGACTACATCAGCGTATGCATTCATGAACAAGGAACAGTATCTGTTTTCATGTTCTGTCTATTCTGACATGTTCTACTTTGCTAAAGTAAAAATTTTATAGAAACAGGTTTTCATCAATGGCTGACACCTGCTATTACACATTGCATTTTCACTACTACTTCAAGCCACCATAAACCAGAACTACTGACACAGGCAGCACCATTCTCTTCCATCTCATCTGATCCTCCTTTCTGTAGCCCCAGCCATGGACAGCCAAGCAAGCAAGCCAGATCAGGAACTTTATGCTAGTTTTATAAAAGCTTTTTTATTTTGGTTGTGAGACAAGGTAGCTGTACAGTAGCCGTACTGTGAAACCACGGTATCTCTCCCTTCAGGACAGTTAATCAATACTCAGTTTTATCTCTAACCTCCTTGCACATCTGCTGTTGCAACTTCTCTGGCTTTCTGATGAGTAACTAGTCTTTCACCCATTCTGCACTCAGAAACCACAACTATTGCTTGTGCGCGTAACAAATAGAGATCTTATAAAACAATACGACATTTTAGATGAAGAGGCAGGATACACATCAGGCTCACTCACTGTGTGGAAAAGAATAATTGGGAGCACTGGATGCCACAGGTTTTCTGTATCCGGTGCACCCCACACTTCTTTGAGATTACACATTAATTTTTGCAGTAACTGTGTAACACCCCGGAGACAGACGCTGACAGACAGCTCCCCTACTGAGCCTGGCTCTGCTGGGGAGCCCAGCAGAACCCAGTAGAGCCCAGCAGAGCCCAGTAACCTCCCGCCCCGCGGCCGCGCAGCACTCACCGCCGCTGGGCACCCGGGGGGCGCAGCCGGCGCAGGGCTCCGCGCAGCACCGCGCTCATCCTGGCCGCCGCAGGGATGCAGGGCGACAGCTTCGCGCCTCTCCCGCCGCCTCCCCGGGGTCAAGGGCCGGCTGGGGGGGCGTCTCCCGCAGTCCCGCCCCGTCCCCCGTCGATAAAAAGCGCGTCCGGAGCGCTCGGAGCATCCCGCGCTTCGTGACGAGCTGTCGGGGCGTCGCTGAGCGAGGAAGATGCTGCCGATCGGGAAGACCGCGAAGCAGGGGAAAAGGGTAACGATTCCCCTGCCTGCTTGCCTTCTTTCCCTCCTTCCCTGCCCCCTTATCCCTCTCCGCTGTCCCCGCCGCACCGGGAGGGATCCGCGCCTCCATAGGCGACGTCATAGAATCATAGATACATAGAGTCACCAGGTTGGAAAAGACTCACCAGATCATTGAGTCCAACCATCTTCGTGTGGCAAAGAGCTAAGGTAACTCTACCTGCCTGCCCAGATGTTAAAGGCACGAGGACATGGTTACGAGACGGGTAGGATAGATTGAACCTAATGCTGACACACCTTGTGTAACTTTGATTTCTCTAACACGTAGACTGGAGCTACCTAAGTTCACAGTCATTTTGCTTTGTGTTATTCAATATGCAAACTAGGTAGTGCTTGCAGCATGTTAAAACTGTAAATATTTTGAGCATTACCTATCATTTCTGTCTCCAGAGCCCTGCCATCTCTGTTTAAAAGCCTCAAAGTGCTCTTCCCTTGCTTTAAATGGCTGAATACCAACAGCGCTTGTAATATTAGTGCACATGCTCATGGCCTTTACACTCTCATTTAGCTAAAGAAAAGGCCAGCGTAAAGAGTTATCCAGGCATCCTGGCCGTTAAGGCAAACGTCTAAGTCAAACTCTGACGTGTAGCAGTACTGCGACCTTGACTGCTGCTTGGGAAGGTCAGAAGACTCGCCTATCCCGTCTTCCATTTAGAAGAACACTATGATCGCTAGTAGAATATTTCTTACTCAGAACTGGGTTTACTGATTTTTATGTGTAGCATTTAAGTCTAGAGTAAGAGAACAGGATATGGAAAGAAGACTGAGCTCTGTCTGGGACTTGCAGATAAATCAGTCATAAAGGAAGGGAGAAGGTGTTTTGTTTTGGTTTTTTTTTTCTTATTGGCATATATTTGCACTACATAACTTAAGACACCTAGTAGAAGGCAATCGCTCAGAGTCCCTCTTCTCTTGAGGTCCCACCCAAAATCTGAGTAGTTGCTTTGAGACACATTTCTTTCCTCTGAGTAAAGGGTTGGTAGACCAAGTAAGCTTTTCACTGATATGGCTTGATTACATTCCAGAAATATGACTGAGGGATTATCTTCATACAGGTGTTTGCACTCTGTCCATGGACAGATGTATGGATGATGTGATTCAACTTCATTCATAGTAGCAAAAGTAAAGCAGTGAAAAGATGGACAAAACCAAAAAGCCTTGAGTAGCTTTCTGCAGACACTATTTCTTGTTATTTAATACCAGATCTGTGTACTACAGGATTACAGGATAATACAATTTTTGATCTGGATTGGGCATGAACTCCCAGCTGTAGATATCCATGATGGAACAGGATAATGTTGATGCTGAACTTACGCTAGCTGTATGCTGGTTGAACCAATGGCACTTTACCCAGAATAGGTAAAATAAAAATGATGTGAAGAGATTATATCAGACCTGCAAAAAAGTTTTTAAAAGTTATTACCATTTTAAGCCAATCTGAACTGACAAAGTGTGTATTAAGTACTTTGTTCTTTATGGTTATGTCATCTTCATTAGATGCCCCAGTGCTGGGTTTAATATATTACAATACACTATGTATTAAGATGTCACAGTCATTTCAGTCATGGCTTATGTTGCTTCTGTCAAAAGTGAAGATTATTTTAAAATGCAGTTAAAAAATCTAGAACTGTGAAGGAAAACTGTTAAATCTTAGAAGTGACTTCTGAAAAGAAGAAAGATCTGTTAGTTGTAGTGCATTGAAATATATCTGTCTATGATATCAACATGTATCTGTTACTTAATGGTCAGTTAACAAGTAATGACTAAGGCTGCTTGTACTTAAAATATTTTTTTACTCTCCTGTTTTCTGCATAGTAAGCTTCTGAAGCAGGCTCCATTTACAAAAGATTCTATGGAGGCAAAGGAAGCGGGGATTCAAACAGAGATCCCTTGGGTGCCTTTCTCTGGCCCTGTTTGAGGAATTGCGTTACAAATGCAAATTAGTTAATTGCAAAGCGTCCTGACAGTTACACTTAGAAGAGAATTGCTGTAGTAGACCAGCATAACTGGTAGACTTATGGAAAATTATTAGGTTTTAGAGACTGAGTATTGAAGATTGAGTTTTGCCCTGGTCCTGCTGAAATAAAGATAAAAGCTTACACACTGTATTAAAGTTAATCAGCTTAGTGTTTTGGCAAGTCCACAATGTGTAATGGAATGTGATGCAGATTTGCACACCAACATGCAGCCAAGCTCATGTATCCGAATGGCAGGAATGTACAGAGAAGTCCTGCTACCTTGCTGCTGCATCAGTGCCTGAGCTAAAAATACTGACCCTCTCAGTCAGGCTTCACAGCCTCCAAGTAGCCTTACACTGCTACGCTTGGCACCAGCATAGTGGCACAGTGCTTCTTCATGCTGGAAAGGCACGCTCTCATTCTACCTAAAAGGCAATGCTGAGCTACAAGTGTTTCACTGTCACACAGAATTGTTTTGCTTTCCTGGGTGTATGGTGTGAGATAATTTAATTAATGAAGGAGAAATTATTAATTGTGAAAAAAAACCAAACAATCTTCCTCTCAGCATGAAAACCACACTCAACTCTATGGCCACAAGGCTTTTCTTTTTCCTATTCCTTCAGATTTCATCCACTGAAATGCTAGGGTGCCATCAAGAAAGGGTAACTATGGAAGGAAAGAAATTTCAGTCTTACTTTTGATCAACTCATTCCCTGTACCAGTGCCTTTCTTAATGTAACGAGTCTGCTGTCATCCCTTTTTTAAAGTAAATATAATTATAGTTGTAATCCGGTTGCAGAAATTAGTACTATTTGTGTAATAATGAGGTACTTTTTTGAAAATTTAAACAAGCCAATGAAACAGTGAAAGGAATGAAGTGGTAAATATACATCAGTTGCAAACAATATGTTATTCTCGTGTTTTTCAGTCTTACAAAAATGGAGTTCTAGGAAGAAGCAAGGTTAATCAGAGGGTACTGCAAGGTATCCAGTTTGGCATCTAAAAACATTTTGGGGCTGTGCAAAACAAGCAGGATTTTCTTTCATTTTGTGAGCCTTCACAGGCAAACCCAGGCCAGTAAAAAGCCTGTCAGAAAATGGAGGCCAGCATTTTGAAATGTGTCCTATTTGGCAGGAAAATTTTACATGCTTACTTTTCTATAATGCCTTAATTCATCTTGTATCATGAGCTACTTTTCCTAAGGCTCTGTCAAGATATCATTCATAGCTAAAGTACAACAAAAAGTAGAAGTTAGTGATACCAGCATTTTTTTTTAAGAAGTTGCTCTTATACTTTACAGGAAAATTTAAGATCGTGTTTTACTTTCATAGGAATGGAGTTAGACCATTGATTTCTAATTCTGAGGGCTGTATCTCTGGAATACAATAAAAATGATGAATGAGAACTCTTATGTAATATACATGCACATCTTAAAGCTTTATGTTGCAAAATAGACCAGCTACCATTCTTTAAAGAGAATTTCAAGAAGGAAATGGATTACTTTTTATTATTATAGCAAAGATGTTTCTGGTAGCCCACAAATACTTACTCAGCTTTGCAAATACAGGAAATGGCAAGGAAGACAAAAGAAGGCCCTGAAACTGAAGAACTGTATTTGTTAACCTTTTCCCCTGCTTTCTTCAGGGTATTCTAGAGCGCTTAGATGCTGGAGAAATTGTGATTGGAGATGGAGGATTTGTTATTGCTCTTGAAAAGAGGGGATATGTAAAAGCTGGGCCTTGGACTCCTGAAGCAACGGTAGAACACCCAGAAGCAGGTCAGTTTTGCTCAAAATTGTAATCCTGTAGTGAATGTAAACATGATTGGATAAACAATAAGTGTATACAAACTTGTAGTAAGCTTTTAAATAGAAGTGATCCTTGACACTGTAGAATTACACTGCCTAAGGATCTATAGACCAAATGCTCATCTAACCCTTTTTTCTTACTCTTAACGCTGGCCAAAAGCAGTTGGCTGAATAAGAATATGAGTAGGGTAAACATATAGTGATACTTCTCTGGAATGCTCTCCCAATCTTTAATAATTTGCAACCCAGGGCCTTTTTGACCTAAATATGGTATCTTTGCATTTAATAACATTCAGTGATTTGTCTATCATGGATTTGTTCAGTCTGTCCTTGAGCTGATATAAAGCTTATCATTTAAAACATCTTGTGAAATGAGCTCCACAGTTGTCCATTTTGTTGAGTTCTAGCCATTCTGGAATTTTATGTTGTTGTAAATTAATATTGTTTGTTTATTAGTTCTTTGAGGAAAACAGCAGTTTTTAATAAACAATGGAATGAAAGAGGAGTTTTTAATGTATCTGACTCTACTGTGATATGGGTAATGATAAACCTTATAAGAACCTAAGAACTGCAATAAACATTTAATAGACTAACTCTCTTAAAGCAGAGGGAGACAAAATGAGCAATCATTCTATGCCTTCCAGCAAAAAGATTATAGGGTTTAGCTTGAATAGTGCAAAAGCAGATGCTAATCTATTTATCTATGCTTCATTACAAGAAAGAATTTGCCCTAACAGTATGATATGCAGTTAATTCCACAAGTCAATTCTGAATATCCTGAGGAAACAAGATTTCTTGTTCTAAGTGTTTGCCCTTCCAAATTAGTCTTTCCTCTATACAAGAGGAAGAAAGAAGAGGAGGGGAAGAAGAGAGCTCTTAGCAGTCTCTATTAAATTGCTTTGTACACCTTACTTATTTATTCACCCTACTTATTTATTTCAGCCTTCAAGTGTCACTTTGTGTAGTATTCCTAACTTAGGGTCACAGACAACCTTAGATAATGGAAACATCCAGCAAGGTTTAAGGGGTGATGACCTAATTTGCTGACTCTCATCTAACCAAGAAATATCCTATCAACGCTCTCTGTTTCTCTCCACCTCTGTCTTTGTTGGCCCCTACACATTCTATCTTAAAAATCATAGCTCTGCTTCCCCTTCAGGGGAAGCTCTTGACTCTCTCCACATGTCCCTTCAGGAAGTGCAGGTCTCAGTCAATGAGGAATGCAAGATACTGCCTTACATGGAGACAGTTGTGGATGGCTTAAATTGGCACACACATTTGCTCTTAATAAGTGATGAGCAGTCACAGATCCAGCCTTCTAAGAATTGCTACAGAGATGCTAGAACATACTGCTTAATCTGTCACATAGTAATAAAATTTTTATAAGCCCCTTATAGGCTATTTATAAATACAGGCTTCGCTGGAAATGTGTTCGTTTCTTTTAGTGCAGTGTGCTGCCTTCTATCCATCACTCTTTTTGCTCCTGCATGCTTGTGGGTCATGTTTCTCTGAAAGCAGGTGTAAAGAACAGAAGGAGCAACTGTCTGAGCCAGCTGGTATAAAAACCATGCAACTACTAGACCTTCTTGCCTTTATAAGGAAGGAGGAAAAAGGAAGGAGGTTCTGAGAATGCAGTGAGGAATGTAATAAAAAAAAAAAAAGAAATTGTGAGTTCAAGGCCAGTGTCCTCATTAGAGAGAAATTTTGCCAGACTGACAACTGGGATCGAAAGACATCTACTGAGCCAGGTCAGATATTGCTCTGTGATGAGCAATAAGCATAGGCATTTTTTTTCCTTCATCTCCTGTTAGCTTAAATCTGTGTCTTTTGTGAAATGTCCAACTCATGGTGGATTGAAGTGAAAACTCAGTGTTACACACCTGACTCCTAAATTGCATCAAATTGTTAATAATTGTTTAGCCTCATATGTGGCTGTTACCACCATTTCTCAAATAATGGAGGAAAACACAGTTCCAGCAGCATCCTGGAAGTCAACACAAGAAGTAAATTAGAGTGGTATGGGGTTTTGATAGTGCAGACTCTTGTGGGCTTGCTGACAGTAACAGTAAACTGTACTAGTGAAAATAATTTGCCTGGAGTTGAATGAGATCCAGGCTGATACTTATGACACTATTCCTTTCCTCAAAGTGTAGACATGTTCAAGAGTCTCCTGTTGACATAGCTGGTAGTTTGGGCTATAGAGTTCTTGTTCATATATGCTAGGTTATATTTAATTTGCCTACCTATGTGACCATCCTTATTTACACAAATCACAAGCATTCCATGGAATGCAAGAACCATGTTTAAAGAGCATTAAACATTGGCTTAAACAACTGTGGTTTATTATGGAAGTGTCATAAAGCATTTGTGGAAAATATTTATAGCTCTTTTTTCCTTTTCCCATTTCTTGACTAGTTTTCATCAATGATTTCTCATGGGATACAATAGAAAAACAAACTACTTGACACTGGAAACGTACACAGACAGCTCTTTCAGTTGAGATCAATAGCCTGTTTTAATGCTGTGGGAAAAAAGAATACTCTCTGCACAAGGAAGGTTTTGACTCTGCATAAGGGTTGTAAGACTGAAATCTGACCCAAGAGTTCAGGCAGATTCTAGGAACTTTTTGAGCTGTGGAGTTTCTATAATCTATATTGCTGGATAGGTCTTTGTGACTGCTGGGAAAGGAAGCAATGTGTTAAATCACACTGTGGTTACCCAAGGCTGTAATTAGAAATCAAATATTGTATTAGTAGAGCAAAGCAAGAGACATTGCACTACACTGCTTCCTCACCGAAAACAGGCATGCTTGCGTGTATGCTGGTTGACTCTAGCAACTCAAACCACCGTTTCAGCTTCTCTGGCATAGGAGTCTGCATTTGTTGCACCTGAAGGGAGAGATTTAATTTGCGACACATTCACACATTTCCCTAATGATATAGATTGTCTGTAGACAACAAGGTATGATAAACCAGAACTTCAGGAAAACATTTTCAAGCCCCGGAAACTGCTGTGTTCTTGTGTCAGCGCACAGTATCTAGGAAGCAAGTTACTTCTGTATTTGCTATACATTTTTGAGCACTTTAACTCTGTTTCACAAGATCAGTAGCATTCTAGAATTTATGATAATTATCATTCTGTGGGTAAATATATGAAATAAATTGACAGCTCATGTTCTGTTCCTGCTGTGATTGCAGTGTACTACTTACAGTGAAAGAAGCAGAACTACCATTACCGGGCCTGTCAAAGTCTTAATGCAGGAAATTTGTCCATTTAAAGTAGTGCCAGCCTTTCCTTCAAATAAAGTGTTAGTTCTGTGGTAAAATCATCATCTGCTGGCTTCTGAGAAGAAGTACGTCTGTATTGTGAGTCACTTCTATGGAACAACAAATAATCTTATAGTCAAGGGTATATTTAGCAAAATAGAGCATTGGTTTTGGCTGACTAGAGCTTTGTAGGAGAAGAAGACTAGAAAATAAAAAAATAGAGTAGCGAGGAAGTAATGGAATGCCATATTATTACATGTAAATATAATTTTGTCCCTTAATTTTTTGCCATATTTTTTTTTCTCTTTTCTTATTCATAGTCTAGAAGCTAAGAAAATATGGCTTTTTCATTTGATGATCTTTTTGTTTGCTATTCCTTGTTATGTTCTTTCATCAGAGATCTGTTTTCCCTTCTTAAACCACTATGCGGTTCTAAAAAGTGAAATTCAGATACCTGAAGGACTTCAGAAAGTTAAAGATAGGCAGGGTGCCATGACTAATGTTCTGAGGGTGAGAAGAAGGCAATTCTGCACTGACTAGAGTCTTGCTTCTACTCTTTCCTAACAGCTCTTATAGTAAACACAGTATCACTTATTTTTCTGTAACATTATTACTATAAGCATTTAATTTTGGGAAAACAGCAGTAATATCTCTATAAAACATCTCCTCTTTGTCTCTTTTAATTCTTTGCAGTTCGTCAGCTTCACCGGGAATTCCTCCGAGCTGGATCCAATGTTCTTCAGACATTCACCTTTTATGCTAGCGAGGACAAACTAGAGAACCGGGGCAATTATGTAGCTGAGAAAATAAGTGTGAGTTAAACTGTGTTTTGGTGGAGATATGAAATAAATAGATTTATTTCAAAAGGCATAGTAGAGAGGTTATTGAGTACTTTCACAATTTCTCGTAACAGTTCTGGCTGTATTTGGGGACCAATAAATGAGATGATGCAATTTCAGAGTTTGGAATAGTAAGAAAGACAAGGTTAAAGCACAAAAGCCCCCAACAAAATGGGACATTGAGAAAGAGAGGAAAGAGGATGCCCACATCACATTTTTCCCACCTGAGGAGATAGTTTACTTGAGGTTTGATACAAAAAATGTGCTTTAACATCCAAAGAAACAAATCAACTGCAAAAACAGTGAAGAGTCATAGAAAATGAGTGGCTAAAGAGAAAGGAATGGTTTTTTATATGTCTTCAGTGAAAACTGAAAAATCCAAGGTATACACTGTGGTCAATATTCCCCTTCTGATGTATGAAGGTAATCTCTTACAGCAACCAAAATACCATCTTGGTGTTTTCTTACCTGCTACACAAAGGAGCTGTAGGGTACTGGGTGTATTCACTAGATGCAGGCCCTAGCTCCACTGAGACTCCTGGCATAGACATTCCTAGATAGTTCCTTTGAAATCAGGAGGTTTGGCATTGAATATTTTCTCTGATTCTTTCCCTTTTGGTCCCATCTTCTATTTCAACCTCTCCAAATAGAGAAGATTCTCCAGGGGGCAGGAATATGTTTGCATATGTGAAGATATGCCAAGTCAGAAATTAGAGCAATCTGGACACCAGGGAAACGCTTGAGGCTCAATTAAGAGGTCATACCAAAATGTCATAGGACCAAATTTATCTCAAATGGTGCACCTTTACATTCAACAAACACAACATTTAAATGTCTGGGGTGGTAGTCCCAGAAACAATCCTTCTGGAACAGGCCATGCTGCAACTCTTGCTGCCGTGCAAAATTATAAGAAGGGGTGGGGGAGAATTTGGTATTTAGAATGCATTGCAGGAAAGCTTTCAATGGTGATGTGCTGTCAGTGCCTGAAAAAGATTCATTCAGGCTTTAATTGGTTTATGGCTCCACCTCCTGGAGTTCCCAAACTCGTACCTGAGCACAAGTACAATCTGTCTGTGACAGCCTTTTTTAAGACTATCAGCTAGGTCTTTTGAGGCAGCCATGGAAAACTTCAGCTGAGAGAAACCTATGTACATTCTAAGTAGCCCATGAACTGCAGAGAAACCCGCTCTAATCAGTATTTGTTATCTATACCAAAGAACGATTCTTTTCCCAAAATCTCTTTTTTTTCCCAGCTTAACCTTTCTTTCACAAGCTCTTCTAGTCGTCTAGTCATTCTAGTTTAGATACAGACCAAACAGGTCTTTCAGTGTAGGCGATTTAACGAAACATATATAGAGGTACTTCCCTTTACTGTTCTCAAATCAGTAACTCGAACATCAGATAAATAATGCTATCTTTTTAAAAGTGCCTTAAATAACTCTATATGAATATTATATATTAAATCTTGAAAACTATCATAGTACTAAAATACATTTTAAGAAATGAAAAATCAATTGAAATCATTGCATGTTTTGTTTTTCACCTTCAAAGCATCAGAATAAAAGCATACGCTTAAATGTAACTGACTCATTTTATAAGAGACAAAGAAAATTCCACGTCACATCAAATATTTGCTTTTTATAGACTGCTTCTGTAAGATATGTTAAAGGTAATATGTTTTTTGTAATATTTGATAATATGATAACTTAGACATGTCAAGAAATTTGTTTCCTAGTGTTTGTTATTTTTTGAAAGTTGCTAATTCTCCTAGTCAATATTATTTAAAAATCAATTGAAATTGTAAAAGAATATGAAGAAGCCGTTATGACTTTTGATTCTTTTGTTCATTTTGTGCTCTGAAATTACTTGCATATCTCTGACCAGATAAAATTGACAATCTAAATTTACACAGTGCCAGAAACTGAATGAAGCTGCTTGTGATATTGCAAGAGAAGTGGCTAATGAAGGTGATGCTTTAGTGGCTGGAGGAGTCAGTCAAACACCATCATACTTAAGCTGCAAGGATAAAGCAGAGGTTAAAGCAGCCTTTCGAAAGCAACTAGAAGTCTTTATGAAGAAGAATGTGGACTTCCTGATTGCAGAGGTAAATCTGTAAAAAAAGTGCATGTCTTTAAGATGTCTAGTCTTTAGGTAGTCCAAGCATGTAGTTCTTCGTCATTTAAAAAATTTTCCATTATGCTTTTATTCCAGTATATCAGGTATTTTTCTAAGTGCACAGCGGCATCTGTAGGCATCCTAGAATAGGACCTTGAAATCTGTACTGGTACAAGAGGCTAGGTTAATGTGATCTTGACTAGTTCCTCTTTCTTCGTATACACAGCAAGCAGTCAACCTAGGGTGACATTTCTAGATCAGACCTGTTCTTTGGGGAAAGATTTCTCATTAACTTCCTGTATAGGTATTCTTATTCTGAACAAAGAGTACATATATATATATGTTTTATAATTTAGTTGTAATTACTGACTTAAAATAATTTTATAAATGCGTGGCCAGTGATCTCTCTTTAATTCTGTCAGTGGAAATTGAATAAGAATCAAGTAATTGTATTGCTGATACATTTAGGGTCTGGATTAATGTGTTTATGTTTCGTCACCAAGAAAAGAAGTAGTCCAGTTTTCCTTTCTTTCAGTATTTTGAACATGTTGAAGAGGCTGTCTGGGCAGTGGAAGTTCTGAAGGAGTCTGGAAAGCCAGTTGCAGCTACAATGTGCATTGGTCCAGAAGGAGACATGCATGGTGTGTCCCCTGGACAATGTGCTGTCCAGCTGGTAAAGGCTGGTAAGAATTTGTTTTAATATGCCCTTTAAAAGCATTGAGATAAATGGATGTATATCTCAAGTAGGTTGTTTCCCAATTATATCTAATAAAAGTTTTGACCTTGTAGAAAATTCTTTATGTGTACTTTACCAGAGCAGTCATGTAAAAAGCATATAAAAATGCAGCTATGAAATCCTTGTTAACCAGGATGGTAGTAGGAGCAATAGCCACAGGCAGCTGATACTGAATAAAGCAAAATGATAAACCTACTCAAATTTCGACATAAAGCCAACCACAAATTCTAGGCTCACAATTATGAAACATAAGCAGAATCCAAAGCCATCTTTGATTATCAATTCATGTTTTTAGAAGGGTATGAAGCACTGTTCAAATCCATGATAAAAGAATAGGAAGATGAAGGAAAAAAAAAATTCCCTACCAAAGGCTATGTTTTCTGCAGGACAATGGGAAAAAGTATGATGAATGATGGTACAGGGTCTTATTACATCTCTTCTGAACTACTCTTTTCCTTTGGAGCTAGAGTTGAAATCTGAAGGCAAAACCTATGTTAGGAACCTGCCAGTATTTGCATATGTAGCTGTACACAATCAATCTTCACGGATTAAGCACTGATAAGAAAAGCAGCTACATGAGGGTGTGAGATACGGTTCATTATCAGGAAGGTAAAGAACAGTGCAAATGAGGTGTAGATGTAATGATCAACCTCAGGAGATTTGAGGCTAGCTCTAACCCAACTGTCTTATTTTCATAATAATGGTGTAAAAATGGACTGCTTTGCTCCTGGAGTGGTATGGCTAAGAACTTTCAACTCTCTGTCCCTCATGAGGTGTGACTTCAAGTTATCTTCCTCCTCCTAGGTGCTTCTATTGTTGGAGTCAACTGCCATTTTGATCCAGATATTTCACTGGAAACTGTGAAACTGATGAAAGAGGGTTTGCAGGCTGCTAAACTGAAAGCCCATCTGATGGCCCAGCCACTTGCTTTCCATACACCTGATTGTGGAAAGCAGGGTTTTATCGATCTTCCAGAATTTCCCTTTGGTAAGACATGGGTATCTTTTATTATTTTCTCTTCCTCCGTGCCCCTTTCCCTCCCAACCCTCAGCTTTTAGTGCAGCTGAAGCTGCAAGGTGAATTCTATACAACAGGATCAGGCCTGTTGTATATCTGATATTACCCGTAGAGAGACTGCTGTGTAATATTGAATAATCCACATAGTGAGAGTATTTCAGTAGTATCGCAATGTGTGATAGTACTGAAAGTGAATTTATGATGAAAACAGTGTAAGTGCCACAACCTAAACTCAGTTAAAAGAATGTATTTCTTCCTTGTGCTACAGAACGTTGTTAAGGACAGCTGTAAACAGCTGAAAGAAATTAATGAGAGCAAATACACCAAAACCCACACAGATATATGTCCTTTTGCATTGGAGCTCCCCAGCATTCTGTATTATGACATCTATCCCACAAGTCCTATAATGTTTACCTGCATAGGGATTTCATGTATGAAGCATATGTAGAGATAGATATAGGTACATGATTATTGTACTCCTAATGGCTCAGTTTTGCAAGCATAACTGTCTAATACAAATAAGATTAGAGAGAAAACAGAAGAGGGAATATGTTCTTTTTGATGATGCTAAAAAATGGATTAGCAAATTGGAGATAGATTCATCACATGTATGTTCATGAGAAATTCTACAGAGACTGAAAGATTTAGCAACTTTGTGTATTAAGTGCATGTATTTAGGGTTTATTTTTACTTGGGATGTAGATCACACTACCTTTAAGATAAGAGGACAAAATCAGCCCCAACATCTTAAAGTTTATTAGGAAAAGGCTTTCATTTTCAGGTATTGTGCACTGTACTTTTCAAGATCAGACTCTAAGGTATTAAAACATTTGAAACTTCAATTTGTAGAAACAAAATTTGAAAGATAAATGTGATTTTCAGGAAGGTTGTTTTTTTTAAATCTTCTCTTTACATAAAAAAAGAGAAGAGAATAAAGCAAGAGCCTGAGGCATTCACTAAATGATAATAACATGTGAATTTTGAAAATATTCTGAGATGATTAAAAGTGGTAGGAACTCATTTATCCTATTCATTACTTCTGATAACTACTCTTATTGCAAGGAAAAAAGATAGAACAGATGCAGTAAGTAATCAAGCAAACTGAAGGATTCGTTCTTTGGTTTGGAGGAGCAACTAATTACTTGACAGCAGATAAGCAGTTTGGTAAATCATTGTTAAACCCAGTTTACTCTGTATTTTGTGGAAGGCAATGTGCACAAAGTGGTATTTAGATATTTGAAGTGTATGTAACCTCTGTACAGGCCGACAAGATCTCAGTTTCTAGAAAAGCATTGTCTATGTTTTATCAGCAAACTCCAGCATCTAGATGCCAGCAGTATTTATTTATCTGGAGAACTTTTTCAGGTTTTCTGTGTTTTCCCTTCTGTGTTACTGCAATTGCTCTCAAATGCTATCAGTTAAGCAAGGACAATGTTTTAGAAAAAAATGTCCTGTTCAGTCAAAGCATAGCCAATTATCTCACGAGTAGATATATAGAGAGTAAGTAAGTCCAGGAGCAGGTTACAAACTTCTCATCAAAAATTGATGGAAATTTCATTCTCTTTTTACTATAAATGTTATCATATACAGTTAAGCTATAGATACCTAATTCTGAAATAAAGCTAAGAAAAGAAATGCATTGACAGGCATGGAATATAGAATGTTAATCAGTTTTGGGAAGGGGAAGATCCCAGAAAACTTGATGTGTGGGGCAACTTCTTTTCATAGAACACTGCTTGTTTCAATCATCATGTTTCACCATGTGTGCCTGATTTTTATGGTGGGCTTTATCCCTTTTTCTTCAGAGAAGTCAGGTTATTGTTGTCCTTACACTCCTGAAACACAGGGATTGGTTCATTGAATCGTAGAATGGTTTGGGTTGAAAGGAGCAAAGGCAGGGACACCTTCCACTAGGTCAGGTTGTTCAAAGCCTGATCTAACCTGACCTTAAGCAGCTCCAGGGATGGGTTATCCACAACTTCTCAGGGCAACCTGTGCTGGTGCCTCATCACCCTCACAGTAAAGAATTTCTTCCTACATCTAACCTAAATCTCCCCTCTTTCAGCTTAAAACTATGACCCCTTGTGCTATCTCTACACTCCCTGGAAAAGAACCCCCACCCCATCTTTCCTGCAGACTGCCCTGAAATAATAGAAGTCTCTCCAGAAGCTTCTCTAGATTAAAATAAAAACAACTCAGCTTTTCCTTGTATGTGAAGTGCTCCAGCCCTCTCATCATCTATACTGTTCCTTTGGACTTTAATTGCTTATGCAGGTATAAATCGAGTGCAAGGTGCATAAGTTTTTTGATAATATATGAGAGACAAAGAATTAATTAATTTGTCCTTCTAGTGCTTTCTCTCTTCTGCAGGACTGTACGCAAGCTTACTTTTATTTAAACAGCTTTCTAAGATAGCTTCATCTGGTTTTCCTTTTGATATTAGACCATATGCTTTTCCTTTATCCAGTCTTGCCCTCTGAGACCAATAATTTTCTGTTTGAGAACACTTAATTTTTTTTCCTTTTGACTTTTATTTTCTGAATCTCCCTCTTAAATACTCATTGGACTTAGAGTAGATGCTTTGTATTACCTTACTACATTCTAGGCATTTTTGTGAAAGGGTGCAGAGAGAAGAATCCTACTTCTCTGCTGTGTTGGAGTCTTACTACCTCCCCACAGCTTCATCACCCAGCAGAGTGTTCAGTGCATAAACATAATGCTGCGCTCACCTGATAACCATCTCCTGCTGATATGCATAAAGAAGTGGGAGGACTCTTGATCTTTTATTCCTGTATTTTTATTCCTTAAAGTTTTTTCTTCAGACCTTGGTCTTTTCTTTTGATTTCTGCCAATCCTTCCCTTTGAGATGTGCTTTTCATTCTTCTTTTCACTTCTTGTTCCTTTCCTTCCACATGTCCTTCCTTTCAGCTCTGTTATCCTTCCGCTGTGCTCATCACAACCTGCAACAGGGAGAAGGGTTCAAAATAAAGATTGCATCCTGGCTTATATACACACAGAACTTTCCACAAGGAATGAGATGGTTTGAGGCAGCAAGCTGCTTATGGCTGGGATTAAAACTAAGTAAGGGATGGGCTAAGAAATAGCTATAGATCCCAGCTATCAGTGAAATGACAGGCTGCCACTAACTGATAATGTAAATAAGTATAGCAAGCATTCCTGAAGAATACTGAGCAAGCTTATTCCTTTTTCTAGTAGACTGATACCTCTCCTTCCACACATTAGAGTACTGTCGTAAGATTTCCCAGATAGTGATTGCTTATTACGAACTCTTTGGAAATGCAGGGATAACACTGGAAATACTCCAGTACTCCAGCTAAGAACTCTGGCAGAATGGCAAGCATGACTTAAGGCTTGATCAGTCTCAGAATATATTAGGTACTGTTTCACAAGGCCAGAAAAGCTTACAACAAGCAGAGCTCAACAGAGCATAGCAAAATCTAAAAGCTAAGCTTCTGAAAGTTTCCATCATTAATTCTAGCACGACAGTTCAAACATGTACATCTATAAATAGTTTTGCAAACAGCTTGCAAATATCTTAGCAACACAATTTCTTACCTAAAATGTGCTGAAATGGAGCATGGTGGAAACTTAACATATGAATGTCTTTGCAGCTCTGGAGCCAAGAATTGCAACCAGATGGGATATTCAAAAATATGCAAGGAAGGCCTATGACTTAGGAGTTCGTTACATTGGAGGTTGCTGTGGATTTGAGCCATATCATATCCGAGCAATAGCTGAGGAGCTGGCTCCTGAAAGAGGATTTTTCCCAGAAGCTTCTGATAAACATGGTAGCTGGGGCAATAGCCTGAGCATGCATACCAAACCATGGGTCAGAGCAAGGTATGTCTATCTGAACTGGAAAATACACCAACACATTCCTTACAAAATCTTACACTAGTCCATACAGTAGATGGGCTTAATTGATATGGTCATCTAAATATTACTGTAAACATGCTATGTGTTAATAAGTTTGAAGAATTAAATCTGATCTGGGAGCAGGGAGAGGAGTGAAGGGGGCAGTAGGAGAGTTCCAGAAATTCTCATCGCTCTTTAAAGTGAAGATTTGGACTGAATTACTGCAAAAGTAGTTCATGAAGGTTAAGATCAAAAACTAAGAGACTGCTGTAAACTAGCTCCTGATGGTGATTGTCTTACGGTATTGCTTTGAATGATGAAAAGATACCTTTTAAGCATACAGCATTTCATGGAATGCTTTCATTCATATTTCTGTATCTAAGTAGGAAGGTAATCTGTGGAAGTTAGATGACCCTTTGCCACATTTCCTTTAGTATTGTGAGGTGCTGGGGAGATCTCTAAACTTCCTTTTCTTTCTTCAGGGCAAGGAAGGAGTATTGGGAGAAACTGAAGCCTGCTTCAGGCAGGCCATATTGTCCTTCAATGTCAAAGCCAGATGGTTGGGGAGTAACCAAAGGAGCCAAGGAGCTGATGCAACAGAAAGAACCAACTAGTGAACAACAGCTGAAGGAGCTCTTCCAGAAACAGAAGATCTAATCTACAGCAGCTGTGTAAATATTAGAATGATTCATCTTAAGACCATCCCATGCTTCACAAGAAAATATGTGAAGATGAGTACCCTGTTGATTTATCATTTAGCACCTAATGAAAGAGACAAAATGCAGAAAGAATGTGATTACAGATTAAATGTGTCAAACTTTGATAGTAAAATCTTTCTCTAGACAATTAGTTTAGGTAATATATAGAAGAAGGATTGGATTCTCATAATAATTGTGCCTCTGTTAGCTAGATGCCATTAATGGGGTAGACACAGAAATACATGGAAAGTAATAAGTGGCTCAAGTCACCTGTGGAATGAGAAAAAGCTATCTATAAATACAGTATCAATGGAGCCCCACTCTGAGTCTGTTTTCAGTCTGGGATTATCCAGGATATTCCTCAGACCTCAAGACTTGTTGAGGTCTGCTTCAGGGTAGCTGAAGTAGCCAAGCTGCCAGTTCTTCAGATGCACAGTTATCTATAATTGCTTTCTTTCCTTCAAGAGAATAAGAGTAAACTGGAAAATATATCTTAAATTTAGACTCAAAAGGTAAGGAGAGGGAGATCTTGCAGGAATTTTTTATATACAGGAGAAAGATTTAGAGAACTTTACAGAAAGAGAAATGACAAGGTAAATAACTCACTGTTTTAGTCACATGTACACAAAATGTACTCCTCTGAAGACTAAAAGGCTTAAGACATTATTCTGGAATTTAAAAAAAATTCAAATAAATTAAAAGTAAGATGATGGAAGTGTATTGTATTATCTTCACACCTTAAGTCATAAGAGCTCAAACAGAATTGCATACCTCCAGTAAACAACTGATTTTCAAATTATTCGGATGATTTCTGGACACCCCATTGGAAACACTTGGTAATCTCAAAATAGCACTTAAAAACAGAAGCTTCCTAAAATGTAACTCCTGTTTGTAAGAGCAGTGGAAAATCCCATGATTTGTTTTAAGCTGACTTGTTCACCCCAGAATCTTAGCTATAGGAAGTTACGAAAAACCCCATTAGGAAATATATCTGTCCACCTGAGTTAGGACAACCCATGCACTGAATTTGTTGAGAAGGGTTGTATTAAGAAGGGTATCACTACTCTTGGAAACCAAAAAGGACACATTTCCGTAATTTACTATTGTGAAATACTCCACAATGTATTTCTTCTTAGAATCTTCTTCCCACCCATTCTACACTGAAGTTGCCACCTTTATGAAAATACCAGAGTTAATGTTGAAAGCTTTTGCTGGACTACTTCTTATGTATATGCTTATTTCATTGTTTCTACCCATGCTGATACTCTGCAGTTCAGGAAACATTTAAATACGCAACACACTAATAGGAAACTTGAGGTTTCCTTTTCAGACTGTTACTGGCACACAGATTTTTAAAGAAACCTGTGAGCCTTCACCAACCTTATAATGAAGTGAAATGGTTACTAGCTGGAAATTTTGCCTGAAAGCCAAAAGTAGACAAATCAAGAAAGTGGATTATTTGTGTAGATTATTTGGAAAGCATCCATGCAAGTGTACATCCTTTCCTTCCTAAACCCTTCTGCACATTCTCCATGCAGAAAGTGGAATAACGCAAAACCTGTAAAACGAAAAGGCCAGATCTTTGATCGCCACCAAAATGCACATAGCATTAAAAATGAATGCATGATAAGGAGACTTAAAATACAGGCTACAACCGTTAAAGAAGTTGCTTTGAAAAATCACTTCCAGTTTCAGAACTTGTTGTGGCAAAGGATATAGCTTGACCATCATAATCTATGTATAAGCTGCTGGACTTTTTTTTTTTTTTAATTGTCTAAACACACAAATATTTGTATTGAAGTGATGGAGTTTGCTTCACAACACAGAATATTGAAGAACCATGATATTTAAGAAGGTGATCAAATATGATTTTGAGTGTTTATGAGAGCTCACCCAAGAGGGAAACTATACAGTCCCTCTTTGATTCTTACCACAGGCTGGGCTTAGAAAGGAATTGATAGTGAGGTGAAAACGAGTTGACATGGTACTTCATTTATCATTACAGACCCCAAACGGTCACTGGTACTCCCCATACCCTTGCCCCCAAAAAATAAAAAGCCTGAGCAGCAAAGCCAACAAAGTTTTTTTTTCCCCTTTCCTTTCTGTTCTGCGTAACACCTTAGTGAGGAATAGGGAAATTCCTGGATTTGTTAAAGCCTCTAATGGTTTATTACATTACTTGTTAAGGAACTAAGATGGGCTGACAGCAAAATCAAAGGAAATTTCTGTCCTTAGAAAGCCTGTCTGAAAACTTAGTTAGGAAGTGAAAGGTGCTTTAGAAGGTCAACTCCTGTATTTAGTAACCTCAGGCAGGAATAGCCATTCATAGCTGAGAACATTTGTCTAACCTTTCTGGAAACACATCCAATGAAGGACCATTCACGCTCATCCTAGGCAGTCTGGTTACTTCACTCTTCTTAACAATTTTTCCTAATTTGAATATTTATTGATGGAATCTTAATCCATTATTTCTTTCTAGCTCATTACAGACACAAAGAAATTATTCTTTTGTCTTTGCCAAAGTCTTTTATACATTTGAAGATTTACATACTTTCCTTGTTTCTGTCTCAACTGAACAGACCCTGTCCATTCATTCTTTCCCTGTAGCCTCTAAGTCAGTGATTCATCACAAACTCGGAGATCACCTCCCTGAGACTTTTTCCCAGAGTTTCCTGTCTCTATGGGTTTTTCATCTGGAAGTAGAAGGGAAGTGATCTGAACCTTGGGAGTTCAGATCCAGAACAGAAAATCTGAAGTCTGTTATCTAAAGAATAAAGCTTTTCTCATGAGACTGAATGTCAGGACAAGAGGGATCTGAACAAACCATAAACTTCAGAAACTATAAGCTCTCTGTGCTGTGCATCTTTCCCAGAACTCCATGTAAAGAAGGAAATTTTTGTAGTAAGGTAGAAAATCACAGAAAACCCATTTTTCTTCCTATTCTTTTAAAAAGAGTTTTTTTTTTTTAAATCCTACCAAATCTGAGAACTGTATATAGTATAAATTTCTTCCTAAAGTCATTTGTAGTTCATGTCAAGTTCATGTAGTTCATGGCAGGTTCTGTGACATTTTTTAACCTAAGGATAAAAGAAGTAGACTCATATATCTGTCTTGTTCTACCCCATTGACTTTACAAAATACTGAACGTAAACGAATCTCATTTTATCCTGCAATGCATTAAATTAAGTATATACACCATTACAGAATCACCAGGTTGGAAAAGACCTCTTGAATCATGGAGTCCAACCATTCCTGTCCTTCAGCACCTCATCCACCTGTCTCTTAAACACCTCCAGGGAAAGTGAATCAACCACCTCCCTGGGCAGGCTGTTCCAGTGACCCATGACCCTTCCTGTGAAAAATGTTTTCCGGATGTCCAGTCTGAACCTCCCCTGGCAAAGCTTGAGGCCATTCCCTCTCATCCTGTCCCCCATCACTTGGGAAAAGAGGCCAGCTCTTTCCTTTCCACAACCTCCTTTCAGGTAGTTGTAAAGAGCAATAAGGTCTCCCCTCAGCCTCCTCTTCTCAAGGCTAAACAACCCAGTTCCGTCAGTCACTCCTTTTAAGACTTGTTCTCCAGCCCCTTCACCAGCTTCATTGTTCTTTTCTGGACACTCTCCATTCAAGTAGAATGAGCAGAATATTATCATAAAATATTATTTCAGCATCTTGCTTTACTACAAAAATTCTTCATTACTTTTTTCCTTATATTCCACTTTATTGAGAGAGGTGGCATCTGGCCTAAGTTTTATGTAAGATATTAACCTCCACTACATACAATTTCATGAAATTATGATTTGGTCAATGGTGTATACCTCTCTCTGTATACAACTCCTGAAACCAACAGCAATCAATTACCTCCCACCTTTAGGAATCTGCAGACAGACTTTCCATATAACTTGGTCAACTTCACTTCAGAGATTCTGTGTCCAGTAGACTTGTAAATCTGAAAAGAAAAGCATATTTGGGTAATAAGAATTGATACAATCAGAGTGGAGTGTAGGTGCTAAGAAAAGAATTGCAAAGCACGTTGAAGAAATCTGGAATAGGGAGAAGAAGACCGATTCTGTCTCATGACTAACACAGCAACAGCAAACATGCATCGATGAAACAATTCTTTACAAGAATTACCAGTCATCGGTGGGTGGTTCAGGAGTGTTTTGTAATATTCATTAGCAAACATTTGCATGTCATCATTTCAGTGTGATTGAAGAAGGGGATCAAATGACAACTGAAATAAAGGAGGAAAATGGTCAGAAGCAAATAAGCCTTGCTTTGCAATTAAGCTGCTAGCAAATGAAGTGAATGTATAAAGAGACCAAACTCGTACAGCCCGGTAGGCTAGTGTTCACCTCTTGGCAGACAGGGTAATAAGCTTTATAGTAGTGTTATGTAAAATCCCCTGAACAATTTTTATTTCTAATCAAACAAAAATATAGGGCAGTTCCACCCAGAAAAAAACAAGAATAAGGGCTATACTATTCTTTGTGTCAAGCAGCAGCATTCTTCTGCCACATTGGGAAGGGAAGTCTTTTCCTGTAAAAGGAAATTTCTATATGCAGGAAAGTTTGCATGTTCTTTTCAACTATGTCAGCTCGCCTATTAGAAGATCCTGCTGTCTCTTCCTACAAACTTTTCTGTAAAAAGTCCTTTCTCATAACTATCACAATACTCCAGCTTCGCAGAAAATCAAGAATGGCCTACTACAGCAAAAGCTTTGTCAAAATCTTGTTTCTCGCTATATAATTAAAATCTTTGTCAGTAACATGCACAGTGAGATTGAGTGCACCCTCAAAAAGTTTGCAAATGACACCAAGCTGAGTGGTGTGGTCAACACACTGAAGGGAAGGAGATGCCATCCAGAGGGAACTTGACAGGCTTGAGAGGTGGGTCTGTGTGAACCTCATGAAGTTCAACAAGGTCAAGAGTGAGGTCCTGCACCTGGGTTGGAATAATCGCAAGCATAATTAATTACAAGCTAGGTGGAGAATGGATTGAGAGTAGCCCTGAAGAGGGGCAGTGTTTGTTGGTGAGAAGCTCAACATGAGCTGGTAAAGCACACTTGGAGTACTGCATCCAGCTCTGGGGACTTCAGTGTAAGACATGGACATGCTTGAACAGTACTTCAAGGAGGCCTATGAGAAAGCTGGACAGGAACTTTTTACAACACCATGTAGAGGTAGGACAAGGGGGAATGGATTTAAACTTAAAGAGAGGAGATTTACATTAGATAGAAGGAAGAGATTCTTTACTGTGAGAGTGGTGAGACACAGGAACATGTTGCCCAGAAAAGTCATGGTTGCCCCATCCCTGGAGGTCTTCAAGGCAGATTGGATGTGGCTTTCAAGCAACCTGTGGCAAGGGGGTCAGATCTAGATGATCATTACTGTCTCTTCCACCCCAAACCATTTTATGATTCTATGATTACAATTTCTGCCCAGATTTCCTGTATGATTAAATCTCATCAAATTGTACTTCAAATACACAGGCTTGTAGCAATCTGTGCAAATACTGCCTCCTGGTGACTCTCCGTATGGTTACAGGATATGGGAAGGTGGAACCTCAAAACAGTGTGTTAGGTTTGTAAACACAGAAATCAAAAGAGCAATTGTTTTTTTATTTAATTTAAGAACAGACTTGTTTACACCTGTTTCACTACTTACTTCTTGTAAATATGAATCAGAACTCCTTTCAATTAAGATTAGGTCTAAGATCAGGCCTTCTGCTCTCTGGGGAACTGCCCACTGGAGACTGGAGCAGCAGTTTTCCTGGAAGACTCCCCCTTTATGATTGTTTTTTCTTGCAACTCATGTACCCATGCCTCTAGAGCTGGTGTAGATTTTCCATCCCACTTACTCGTGTCTTCACTATAGTCACACATATTAAACCACAAGGTGGCCTGTAGTTTAATATCCTCTCTCTTGAGAAGAAGCAGCTTACCTTTAATAGCTGAGGTACTGGTACATACAGGTGGGGAATAGGATCTACCCTGTTAGAGTTGCTGGACCAGCTTCTCCACAGCCAATACAAGGTAGGAAGAAATACTTTCTTGATATTGATGGAGTTGGCCAGCTAATCCATCTGCTGTTTGTTCCTTTCTGTCTTTCCAGGTCATTACTGCCAATAAGCTGGCATACAACAATGGTGCACTCTGTACAAAGTTCTGCTACATGGGCTGCACGCACTTGACTTCATCTGGATATCTGGATAACTGGTTGTTGTTCAGGTCATTGTAAATCACCTCAGCACAGCTAATTCCCTCAGGTATGGGACACCTATGCCAGTCCACCTGCCTGGATGACTTTACAACATCTTCCTTGAAGGGGTACCTTTCCCTCACACCTGACAGGAGTTGCCTCCAGAGGCTGATGACTTGTGCCGTTTTCCAATTGCTTTGTCAATGCCCCCTTCCCTAGAAAGGGATTCCAGTTGCTTGGCTTCCCTACTTTCTAACTCCAGGCTAATGGTCCCACTATCCCAGCACCAGATTAGCCAGATGACAATACGCTCACCTGGAGAACGGCTGAATTCTTTTCATATATCTTGCAGCTCACACAATGATAAGAATTGGGTGGTTACCACCTTGTTTATTATTTCTTCCTCTTCCTTCTCCCCAGTCAGTGGCTGCCTCTCTTCCTCCTCCTGTTCTCATGATGTCCCTGCTTCAGTGCAGACTGTTGCCTCTTCCTCCTTCTTATCCCACTTAGAAGAAGCTTCTTCATCCCTAACTAAATGAGCTGACTTCCACTTCTTGTGTTTAGAGGTGACTGATACTGGCACAGGTTCCTGTCATGGGGGTTTTAGTAGCCACAGTGCTTGTTACAGGGGTTGGAGCAACCTCAGTGCTTGTTTTAGGGTTTGGAGTAACTGCAGTGCTTTTGCCCGTGCTCGAGTAGCTGCAGTGCCTGTCATTCCCTTGTCAGATACAGAGATCTTCTTTTCCCCTTGAGGGTACTGAATAGTGTTGAACAGGGCTTGGCAGGCTTGGGCCAGGCCTGAGCATGTTGCAGTGATTTGTGTCTCTCTGGAATTGCCAGGATGACAGCATACTTTTTCCCACTGTTTTACTAGGTTTTTCAGGATTCTGCACATGCTCAGGAGTGAAGTTCCAAAACACTGGAGGTGCTCCCTGTCCTGGGTGCTTATTCATGCTATTCCACACACCCTACCACTCATAACTATCCACCCTTGGGGCAGATCTCTGAGAGATATTTTTAAATAGTAGTTCAACTCTAAACAAGACCTGAGGTGCATCCAGGAGATACAGCAATAGCAGCATATTGGCTTGAACATCTCAAGGATATTCAAAATTCTCAAGAGCTGTTTTAAGTACCTTGAAGGGAAAAGAAGGCTAAAAAAGCAAGAGGAAATTGTCTCCAATGTTCCCCATAGGTTGGTTCTCCAAGGAGGAAAGATGGAGTGTGATTATTAGTAGCTTCTGAGAGATGGCTCTCAAGGTACAGAAATGACAACAATGCCAAGTACAAATACCAGATTAGTCTCATGACTAATAATTTTATCATAACATATGCCAGTGTTACACAGTACAGCTAAATAATAATCCTGACCCATCCTGAAGATGATAAACAGCACCGCAGTACAGTATTACATAACAAAACTCTGAAAGCAAATAAATCAACATTGTGACCAGCGACTCTTAAATTAACACAATGAATGCTTGTAACAAATTTGTTTTAGTAGGCTGTTTTCAGATCTGTTGTTATCTCAACAAGTGGTGCACAGTACAATTGCTGACCACCCATTGACCAACGCTTAGCCAATGCCCAAGCTGCAGTTCCCCCAGCCAGCTTCCCCCTAGTCTATATACTCAGCATGATGTTATATCGTAGGGAATATCCCTTACACCACTTGAGGTCAGCTGTCCTGGCTGTTTCTCCACCCAGCTTCATGTGCACGTAGTCACTGCCAGTGCGTAAGAAGTTGAAAAATCCTTGACTTGGTAGAAGAACTACTTGACAACAAGTAAAACATCAGTGTGTTATCAATGTAATTCTCATACTAAATCCAAAACACAGCACTATACCAGCTACTAGGAAAAAAAATAACTCTATCCCAGACAATACCAGGACAGTTACTTAGCAAGGAAGTGTTTTCTTTACAAGAACTGTCAAAGCTAAATAAGTATCTAATTGCGAGACATTTCAGTCTTATTTTACTGCTAGAATAAAAGGGCTGGACTGAATATTTCCTTTGAATGTGGCCAGGTCTACTTTTTTTAAAAGAAAATAATACAACTTACAGAGTAGTCAAATGTATTTTAAATTATAAGGCACAGGACAGTGGAGAAAAAAAGTTGGAAGGTAGCCTACCTTAAAACTTAAAATATATCTAAATGTTACCTTCTCCCTGCCTCCCCTCTAACACAAAGTCAAGGTCCTGACACTATCAGAATGCAAAGTTTGGACATTTAGTTCTTAGTAGTTAAGACGTTTAATGAGATGTCCTTGAACATGCTTGTTTGTGTGTTTGTCCTACCAGTGAGTAATACAAGACATAGTGTGTAGTATTAAATGCTATACAAAACTGCATCTACCACACATTAGGGCAAAATTTAGCTGAGCTGACAGACATGTGGTGTTGCATCCACTGTAGCCACTGCTTTCTGCAGGGCTAGACCTTGCCAGGTTTCTGTCTGCTATCCTGGAAAGACTGCCCCATAACTGAAGAGCAGATTTAAGCCGTGTTCTTTAAACCTTCCTCTGCCTTTCCTGATGCTTTTATTCATATGAAATTTCTTCTTTCACACAAGTAGTTATTTCATGCTACTTTCAGGCTGCTACACCTATGTCTAATGTGACCAGTTCTGCTGGTTATGCTAGGCAGACAGGACTCTTAAAGATAATTAGTATTTGCACCACTGACTTGAAAGATTATTTGCCTTTTTTTTTTTTTCAGACTTGAAGCCATATATGTTCCATTCTATTCACACTGATACAGCAGCACAAAGGGACAGAAACTGGATTAGTTGTATTTGCCTGAAAATGAGGCAATCCTTCGGTGGCATAATGATGATACTCGTGAATCTTACCCACTAGCTTCTTCCCATGAGTAGGAATGTGGAGCATGGCAAAGGTGTGAGAATGTGGCCAAGCCAGCTCACATTCCAGTTACTTTTGGCTAGAAATTTAAAATAGTTCATCAGTTTTGCCATGTGAGCCTGTGGAAGGAAGATTGCATAGGTAAAAAATTATGGTCTGTTCATGATTTACATTTATGCTGAACAGAATTCTTTTAAACTGCTTAAAACATAACAGCATAGCAACTCAGACCGCTGATTTTTACTTGTAATTTTTACCAGAGTATTTAGCTTAGAGTACCCTGAGGTGTTACTGAAAAGCCAGGTCAGGAAGTTGTCCTCAGCCAGGTATAAAAAGGAGAGAGGAATATGTCCAAATTGTAGTTGCTAGCACTTCTCAAATTGTATGCAGAATATTGCTTGGTCAAACAAGGTTCTTGGTTCAAAGCTTCATAAACCATGCCTAAATCCTCTGCAAACCTGATTAGCTTTTCTGTTCTCACTAATATATGCAGAAAATCATGGATCTAAATCAGTACTCCCTTATTAGTAGTCAGGCATATCACACAGATGAACGTCAAATGCCGACAGACCAAAGCCCTTCATTCCAGATCTCTGGGCTGGTGTTCTTCCCTTCAATGTAGCTGAGTAGCCAGGATCAAGACAAATAGACAGTCATACAGCTAAGTACAGCAGAAGCATTAAAAGTAAGGATAGACTGCCTTCACTATTAGGTATGTATTTAGTGTTCCTGGCTTGTTTTAATAGTCTGGCTAGAACAGAATCTGTTTTAATAGGGTGTCTGGTTACAAAAATATATCTGAAAGATAAAGAGATTTCCAAGTAACATAGCCTATTCCATCTCTTGGTTAGTTGTAGCTAATAAATCAATGGTCTTCTCATTCTTTTGTCCTAATATCCCAACCTCATTTCTAAAAGTAGTGACTAAATGTGTGTCATACATAGGATAACTTACTTATGAATCCCATCCTACAAGTACTCAACAGCTATAAAAGGTTCTTTGCAGACACATCTGGTAGGACATTCTTGAGGTTTTTTTCTACTCATAGAGAACATATACATCAAGCTTCCATGAACTAGCAAAAAGCACATTCATTTACAGGAGTGCACAGTGACTTTTTTGTTATAATTTTCAGGGACCTGACCCATGGAATTCATTAAAATAATAAAATGTATGCTACTCGCAGCTGAAGATTTCCTTGCACATGAAAACCAGTAATATTTTCCATGTGAAAACCTGCTGCCCCTCAGTGATTTCTAAAGAAAACAACGGAAAAATGCCTCAATCATTCAGAACAATAAGGACCTGCTTAGAATCCAGTGCTTTTAGTTAGTGAGTAAATTAACAGTTAATTATTTAGTTAGTATCTAGAGAACAGCACAAAGTCAAGGAATATTTTGTAAACAGTGATTTGATGATAACACCAAGTTGGTCTACTTAATTCCTGAGCCTACTACGTGTACTTCCTTCCATCCAAATGATGTTTGTTGTCATTTCCCATAGGGTCACAATGAACTTTGAGTTAGGTGGTAACTATGTGTCATAGTGAATTCTGGAAATGGCAAGGAGGGAGATGCTATAGTAAAGAAATATTGAAATTCTTCAGAAAATTAGCCCCAATGCCTTGAAGTATTCAGTGTCTGCAACTAGAGACGGAGCTAATGTGACCTGCAAGCATTTTGCATGACCAAAACTAAATTCTTCACTGAGTAAAGAAAATAAGACTGAGATTCCTCATCTGAAATAACATCTAGCCTCTGTAATCAGCTATAGCATGAATAAACAAGGATGTAGCAGAAAATTATGGTAATGAAAGCCTAATTCATCTGAAGAACCTTACATAATTGGATTACAATTATATAACCTCCTTCTTTGCAATATCTCAGTGCTTCATAGTCATTTAAAGGGTTTAATTTCACAGGAACCCAGCGAGGTAAATAACTGCTGACCATCTGCTTCAGAGCTGGGGAGCCAGAGCAGGATAAACAGAGGTTACGATCAGATTAGTTCAAGTTAACTTTGCTGCCTTAAATAGTTTGTCCACTGGTGCCACAGGGAATCTGAGTCTTTCAGCCTTGTATGAACTTCTTCTTGGACTTCAGTAAAGCCTTGACACAGATTCTCACGGCATTCTGCTTAGGAAACTGTCAGCCTCTGGCCTGGACAGGCGCTCACTCTCCTGGGTGGAAAACTGGTTGAATGGCTGGGCCTAAAGACTGGTGGGAAATAGAGTGAAATCCAGCTGGAGTGACAAGTGTCACTCAGCCAGGGCTCAGTGCTGGGTCCAACCCTGTTCAATGGCTTTCTCAATGACCTGGATGAAGGCATCAAGTGCTCCCTTAGCAAGGGCACAACAACCCTGAGCAGAGGTACAGACTAGGAGAAGTCTGGCTAGAAAGATGCCTGGAGGAGAAGGACCTGGGGTGTTGGTTGACAGCAATTGACCATGAGCCAGCAGTGTGCCCAGGTGGTCAAGAAGGCCAATGGCATCTTGGCTTGGATCAGAAATGGCGTGACCTGCAGGACCACAGGGGTTATTCTCCCTCTGTACTTGGCACTGGTGAGACTGCTCCTTGAATCCTGTGTTCAGTTCTGGGCCCCTCACCACAAGAAGGATGTTGAGGCTCTGGAGCGAGTCCAGAGAAGAGCAACAAAGCTGGTGAAGGGGCTGGAGAACAGGCCTTATGAGGAGCGGCTGAGAGAGCTGGGGTTGTTTAGCCTGGAAAAGAGAAGGCTGAGGGGAGACCTCATTGCTCTCTATAACTACCTGAAAGGAGGTTGTAGAGAGGAGGGTGCTGGCCTCTTCTGCCAAGTGACAGGGGGCAGGACAAGAGAGAATGGCCTCAAGCTCCACCAGGGGAGGTTCAGGCTTGACATCAGGAAAAAAATTTTCATGGAAAGAGTCACTGGGTACTGGAGCAGGCTGACCAGGGAGGTGGTTGATTCACCTTCCCTGAAGGTGTTTAAAAGACACCTGAATCTGTAGAGAAATCTTATTTCTAGTTTCAGAAATCTTCATCTGGTTGACCATATAATAACTATGATTTGTATGAACATAAGTAGTTGCCTTTAAATTTGAATTAGTGGAAGAATACCACCACATGAAACTGTTCTTTACTAAGTCCTTTGTGATCCATAAATAACTCTGCTAAGAGCGGAACAAAGGCCCTTTGTGTTATTGCACGGCAGAGCCAAAAATGTTCTTGAAGGAAAGTTTGTTTTCAGTATAATTGCATACAGCTCATCCATAAAACAGCTTGTCGTGCCATAACCAAATATGTAGTTCTTTAGATTCCAAGAACATCTTCATTTATCTATATTAACAACAGAAACAAATGTATGGTAAGACCATTAGTATTTTACTGGTTTCTTTTATTCTATTTTATGTGTTACTTCTTGTCTAAGGACACGGGTCCTGCAGGAATCTTAATCCTGGCACAAATATTTGCCTTTTCAAATGGCATTGCAGCACTGGGAGTTCAGACAGTGAATTCAGGACTGTTCTCATATCTTTTGTGATAGTGTCTGTTACCGATCCTGAGTGGAGACTTTAAAAACCTAGAGGCTATGTAGCTAATATGTTTTCAAGTACTGCAAAAAAAGGCTGAAAATACAGACTTTGATTATTTGAACTTTTACACATATATATACTGGGTGTGCTAACAACAGGAGGCTGTATTCAAACTTTCCAGTGGAAGTTTAGAAGTATAACATTTTATTTTAGGAAAATTAATACATCCCCAGCCACCTCTATCAGATGAAGCATTCTATCAGGATAATCTGTTTGGACACTTCTCAACAATTAAACAATCATTCTGCACTTGAAAAGAAAAAAATTTTGGGACCTCTAATGTTAGTGGACCAGACTATAAACCCTACAAGAAAATACCATAGTTCAACTAAGAAATTATGTTTCTTAGTCATTTGTTCTCACATCCTTGCATCCTTCCATTTACAGTGTAATGACTGTAGACCTAGATGCCAATAATATCCTAATTCTCCACTGTGTTCTTGCATATTTTTCAGCACTTAATATCTTCCTTTTTTGTAAGCATTAGTAGGTAAGCAAATGATACTAATCCACAGTGCTGTCTTATTCCTCAGTAGCATATGTTTGTCTCCCACTACAACATCTGGGTTTGTTTGGTTCCAGGAAGAATCATCTTTTACAGAAATAATTTTCCCTGTATAGAAATCTATAGTTAGGAAAAGGCTGCTATAGTGACCCACCTCATTGTCATCTTTACTTCTAGTGAAAGGACAGAAAGGATGTGATGACTATGCCACAATGATTAGTGGAATAGACTGAAGGAAATCTGGTAGTTTAAATACTTCAGAAATGTATCAATGCCACTCTTCTTTTTTGGGGGACAGGTCAAATCCCTGGAGGCCTCATATTAAAGTCACAAAGTGTATGCAAAGCATTGTTTACTTTGCTAGGAAAGCATGAACCAGATGCCACCGTTGGAAAATATCTCTCAGTGTTGGGGAAAGTCCCTCTTCATCTCAGTTTCTGATTTTTTTTTTCCTAAGAAGCAAAAAGTAGCTCTGACTCTGACACAACCTACACAACAGCAGCAGCATGTAGCTATTTTCACCAACAGCCTTGGAACCACATCCTGAAAGATCCATAGTGCTCTGATTTTTCCCTCTCACTTCCTTGTGCCACTCTGGCAAAGAATGAGTATTCCTGCAAGTATGCCTGGCACCTAACCAGGGCAGAGCTAGTGCTCGAGCACCACCTGGCCCACCTCTGTCAGGAGAAGAGCAGCTTGTAACAGAAAGCAGTGATTACAAAGGAGGTCTGCAGTAGGTTATAGAAGTAGCTTTGTCCCCTCTGCCACTATCACCTGCATCTGTGTATGGTCTATGCTCTACTCACTCTGCTGGTAGTAACAACTGGGAGCAAGGAAGGCATCCAAAACCGTTCTGCATTTCACATGCATGCAAGTATGCCAGACCAATCTTGTCCTAAATTATAATCTATGTAAAGACAGCCTGGAAATCATAGAATCATTTAGTTTGAAAAAGACCCTTAGAACTTCAAGTCCAAATGTAAACCCACTGCCAAGCCCACCACTGAACCACATGCCTAAGCATCACATCTACATACCTTTTAAATACCTCCAGGGATGGTGACTCACTGCTTCCGGCAGCCTGTTCCAGGTCTTGATAACCTTTTCAGTGAAGAAATTTTTCCTAATATCCAATCTAAACTTCACCTTGCCATGTTGTCAGTTAACACTGACATCATAAAACTGTGATGCAGGGCATGAAACAAACTCTTCACTGGCTCAAAGGCTTCTGGCTTTAATAGCAATATGCAAAACTCTGGAACACGCTTTTCAAAGGTGGCATTCAAAGACAGAACCTAGAAAGATACAACACAAAAGAACATATATTACAAAGGCACATCCAACTGAAAATCTCAAAATTGCCTGTTCATTACTTTGCAGAAAGCTAAAATGTTAATTCCATAAAAATAAGTCAGTAAGTACATAATATACAAGGTCCCTAACCATGATAGATAATGTCATTACATGGAAAGTATAACTTTGCCTGTTTCATCATAAGAAATATCACAAGGGAACAGTTGATTTTACTAGTATAAATGAAGTAGTGGTCTACATCAAAAAGAGGAAAGACTTGTTCCGAGGGTCAATATGCATATTATATTTATTGCTAAACCTCTGGAAATAAATGACTGTTTGTTTAAGCAGTTTCAAGCTAGCTGATAAGTTACACTGACAAAAATACTTCTTCATCTGAGAGCCAGAGGGAGAGGTAAATCTAGCCATGACCATTGTTCTGTTCTCTATATACTTTTCAGCTGTGTGTTCATAAATAAAGGCTTGTAAATATGGGATCCAGCAAGACTTCCATTTTAAATTTAAAAGTGCAGCAGAAAACAAATTTTAAAAATTGACAAAGGAATTTGTGGCTCTTGAAACTTTAATTAATGGGAAGAGTCTGCCAAAGGATTACCTGTAGCACGCTTCAAGGTAATGCTACACTTGAGGCTGAAGACACTATAACCATCTGTATATCTCTGGAAATTAATAACACACTGGCAGTCTGGGCCCTAAAGGCTATCTTTAGTCACTATTTGCCTGCACTTCAATTAAAACTTTAGACTTAAATAACAAAAATAAAGATCAAATTCACAAGACACCTAATGAGAAAAGAAAAACTAGAAAAGTCTATAGCGATTAAGGCACAGACCCCGTCGATGAGGCAACAAGCGAGATCACTTTTATTGAGTGGATGCAAACCTTATATAGTGTTTCTTTATCCAGTCAGCAGCTACCCCAGTGAATTTCCACCTGTGAGAAACCCGCAGTTACAGCGATAGGGTGCAACCCACTATGTACCACAGATGTGGCCCTTATCTTCATGTTTTCTGTCTCATGCATTCTTTTCTTATTAACTCACGGGTCTTAGTAAAGATTCCAAGGTCTCAACCAGCTAGCGAGCATCAGAACACCGGCCGTTTGCTCTGTGCTTGCTGCTAATATCCCAGCTATGCCAAGGCATCAGCCGCTTGTCCCAGCATACACACCACTGAAATCTTTTATGTCCACAAAAGCCGACATGAAATTTTTACAGAAGTGTCATTAAAACGTATGGCATTTAGATAACCTAGTGCTTAATAAACAGAAATTACAGGAGTAGAACTAAACTCCTATGTTTTCTTCAGTTTCCTACCACAGAGCCATAAAGAACATTCTGTAGTTCTCTTTCAGCTACATTCCCTGCGAATGCATCTTTGATCTGTGGACAATTGCACTTTGCTGAAGTTATTGCATGATAATTATTTTCCACTCAGCCTATTTCAGGAAACAATTCAAAGATGAAAGCACAAACACTATTGCTTTGATTTAAATTTTTGTGATTCTTGAAGGAAGAAGATAAGAAAATAAAATACCTCTATCTCTATAGTGCATATCCTCACAAGCAAGGCAAAAAAACCTTCAAGCTTAAAAAAAACTAGAGTCAAAATTAAAATTAAATTTTGTCATATGCCAAAATAAATTCAAGTCCTATTACAATGTCAGAGGAAACTGTAGCAAAGAAAATCCCTTTTTAAATACAAAACTGTAGTTAGATTTTAATTGGGGCACCCATAGAAGGCCAAGCAACAAGAACACAAGTGATGGAACTACAGAGGAAAGAGGCAAACAACAACAACTTTAGGACAAAAAACAAAAGCAGAAAAAATAGAACAGAAGGAAAGAAACAAATTGCTTACCTCTTGCTGCAGTCCTCTGAAAGCTTTTGTTTCACTTCTCTCACACTCAGTGCTCCTCCCCAGGGGTCTCAGTGCTTCACAACCATAGCGATGCATTATAATGAACATGCATTTTCATCACATCATATCCTCCATTATTTCAATCTTCCCACTGCCTGACTTACTTCACACTTCTACGATTGACTATAGTCCATTAAAACTACTTAGAGTGCATTTCTGAGCCATCAGTGCGTCTCCAACAAACTCATCATTGCAGACTCCCACCCAGCAGTTTCCTGCCCCTCTACAGCTGCACCTTAACATTTCCCTCCAGGCTTCAGCTCCTCTGGCTGACAGAGTTCATAGGTGGTAAAATGTATTCATTCATGTGGCTAAATTGGAGAAAATGCTTCTTTCAGGGCAATGGAATATCTAATTACAACACAGCCCTTAGCCCATATTCAGGCACAATTAAATTCTCCCTGGCCTCCCAGGATTGTTTTGTAGGTCAAAGGCATAACAGTTCCCATTGCTACTTTGCTCTTTACAAGCCACAATATTCCAGCAAAATAAATTTAAAACTGCTCTGTATTTCACAAGGAAAATGCTTACATTATTTTAAAGTTTCCTAAAATTTCATTTTCCTAACTAAACAAAAATGTTTCCTCTGACCCTTGAGAAGGTAAACAAAAAAATAAAGCCATTTTCCTTGCATTTCTGTCTAATATCACTGAAACTGATTTTATTTCCAATCAAAGTGAAGAAGAAATTTGAACAAAATTGAAATTAGTCTTTGCTTTTCTTCTTTTCATTCAAAATCAGCTGGTTTTGCCAATAAGCTCAAAAGACTAAAGGGTCCTGGTCTCCCACCAAGGTCCTGGCTTGAGGGGCAGAAACTCATATTCCAAGTTGTCCAACGTACAGAAGTCCACGTCAGTCATAGAATCACAGAATCAGAGAATCACTAGGTAGGAAAAGACCTCTTGAACTGAGCCCAATCATTCCTATCAACTACTAAACCATGTCCCTTAGCACCTCATCCACCTATCTTTTAAATATCTCTAGGGAAGGTGACTCAATTACCCCCATGGGCAGCCTGTTCCAGTGCCCAATTACCCCTTCCGTGAAAAGTGTTTTCCTGATGTCCAGTCTGAATCCCCTTTCAGGTAGTTGTAGAGAGCAATAAGGTCTCCCCTTAGCCTCCTCTTCTCAAGACCAAACAACCCCAGCTCTCCCAGTCGCTCCTCATAAGGCCTGTTCTCCAGCCCCTTCACCAGCTTTGTTGCTCTTCTCTGGACTCGCTCCAGAGCCTCAACATCCTTCTTGTGGTGAGGGGCCCAGAACTGAACACAGCACTCGAGGAGCGGTCTCACCAGTGCCGAGTACAGAGGGAGAATAACCTCCCTGGACCTGCTGGTCACGCCGTTTCTGATACAAGCCAGGATGCCATTGGCTTTCTTGGCCACCTGGGCACACTGCTGGCTCATGTTCAGTCACTATCAACCAACACATGCAGGTCCTTCTTCTCCAGGCAACTTTCTAGCCTGTCTTCCCCTAGTCTGTAGCACTGCACAGCTGTTACTGAAAAGATATGCAGCAAATCCAAAACTCTGTGGTAAAAATGAGAACTATTAAGTAGACTGTAGAATGGGAAATGTCATTAAATGTAGGTTAAGAGAACATTTGCTGCTGACTGAAGAGAAACACAGTGTTTGGGCTCCCACATGGAAGCCCAGCCAGACCAGCTGTTTTGAATACCAAGGAATAAAGAAAGGTAGGACATAATTCAGCCCTAAAAAGACACAGTAAAGTAAATGTGAAATGAACTGTCTTGACACTTTTTATAATGAGGGTGGTGAGGCACTGGAACAGCTTGCCCAGAGTTGTGAATGCACTCTCCCTGGAATTGTTTAAAGTCAAGTTGGATGGGGCTTTAAGCAAGCTGATTTAGTGAAAGATATCCCTGTCATGGCGGGGGGGGGGTTAACTAGAGGATCTTCTAGAGGTCCTCATAAATCATTCCACAGTTGCCTTATGAAACTATTTTTTTTTCCCAAAGTAAGGAAGAAAATGTTTAATGTGAGCTAGCTGATATCTATCATGTATCCATTTCAGCTCAAGTAAAATTTAATGGTTCTTTCAAGGAAAACAGTCAGTATCATGGTAAATCATGGTATTTTAAGAGTTATGCATGGGTCTCAAATTATAAGATCAGCTCTGATGATCTAATTACCTAATATTCAAAGGCAAATGCCCTGAGAGAAGCTCAGTCAGAGAAAAGACAGCCAGGAAACATCAGTGTTGAGCAGAAGAAGCCACTTATATAAGAACATTATCTATACAAGTCAAAAAAGATTAAAGCTAGAAAGGTCTCTAGGTAGCCACCCAAGGTCCATGAAAGACTCGTTTGGCAAACAGATAGATCTACTGTGATTCCACTGAGTCTTCTCTCCTCAGACCTAAGAAACACCCTGACTAGAGTAGTGCCTAGAAGCTGCATGGATGACACTGCCTCTTGGTTTAAGCACATACAGCCGCTGGAAGGCAAATTGCATTCCTGCCCTCACATCTTCTCACTTGTGTTTCTTTTCTTCTTCTTTCTGCTCTTTTTCCTATGCTTTCAGTCTCTGCTTTAACAAACTAGATTGTTCTTTTGGTAGCACCAAAGTGATTCTGAAACAGGAAGGCTGAACAAAGCAATGCCTTTAAACAGCTCATAAAAGCTAGATATTGGAGTTACCGTGTGTTCTGCTCAGTATCCTCTAGCAACAATGGTGTAAATTAAAGTCAGGAGCAGAAACAGAAGGTACATTTTCTAACTTGGCTTCCTCCCCACTCCCCTTTTATGTTTGCTTCTCTTAATTTATCATTTAGAAGGCAGATTCAGGCTTTTTACCACAGCAGTAATAACAGCAGCTCCTGTTGTCTTAACTTCTTCATCCAAAAAGAACAGTTATTACCTTCTTTAATACCAGCTAAAAGACTGCCAAATACAATAGTTTCCCCTATTGTTAGATACAAAACAAAACTAGCAGCAACTACTGAAGCTATGGAGAAATGAAGCAAAAGATGTGGTTAAAATCTCCCTCAACTGCTTCCCCTGCTTTTCTCTTTGTGGCTGATAAAGTTTTAAACTTCTGGGTTTTGCTTGTTTTGTTATTTTTTTTTTAAGATGTGGGTGGGTTTTTTTAGATTTGGGTGTTTGTTGAAGGACATTTGGGTGTTTCTGACTGGACAGACATTAACTATTCATTATTGTACAGTGGGTCATATAAATAAATAAATACCTTTGACCCTCCTGACTCATTTGTTCCAGCAAAACAGGCTTAAAGCTTCTAATTAATACAGGACGTCAGTGTCATCTCTCCGTCCCCCACAGATGACTCTACAAACACTATGCCATTGTTTCTTCATTATTTTCTTCTTCCCAGTCCTCTTCCTCTCACTGCTTAGCTGCCATTCCTTGTGTTATCTTCCCATGTTTACTGACTTACGAGCCCCAGCCATCTCTGTCTTCCCCAGGAAAGAGCTGCTCTTACCCTGAAATTAAATTGAAAGACAGTCCTTCATGATAAAACTCAGTGTCTTTACTTTTGGTTACAGAAACCTGAAAAAACATAGCTCTTCTGATGAAGACTAGGTGAGGCCTGAATGCATCCTTATTATTAGAAGCATATTCTATATTTCATATTCTTGCCTTCAAGATCTTGGTCTACAGATATAGTATGATTTGTTATCCCATTGTAGCTTATGACTCCCTTCTGTTGCAGCATCTCTATTTCTTCTCACAGCATAGTTCCATACTGTTTTCTGTGTAGCCACTTTCCTTGGAAAGATTCTTTATGCATGTCAGGCTCCTGGGCATCCATCCTCTCCCAGTTTATTGTTCCCTGCTAGTATCACACATGATTCTAGTCAGAACAGAGCCAAAGGACTTCAGTCAGTATTGAAACTGCAGGAGGTAAGTAAGTTTCACACAAAGGAAGATCTTTATGTTGCAAAGAAATGTTGGCTGTATAACAGTTAACCTAACAAGACTGAGGAACCTCATGTGTTGTACACATGAGGAAAGAGACAGCAAGGACATCCGACAGGAATGAGTTACCAGCAGTGGATTGTGTTCTGGGAGAACGGATGACCTGCCTGATCTGTTGAGGCCCTTCTCAGACACAGTTCCTGATTCTGTAATAAAAGTAGCAATAGCTGACCCCACGTAAGCTAGGTAAGACTACCTTCTGTTCAAGCAGCTGCTTAAAAGCTGTGGTCAGATTACACTGAAGCCAGGCTCTTGGTAACTGTTTAACAAAAGAAGTATGTTCCCACCATCTAGGGCCCCATTGAAGGTTGTCCTTTTTATTTCAGGTTTTTCTCAGATCCCTTCCCTTTCCTCTGTTCCTTAGTGCCTACTCCAACTGCAAATCTGTCAGGAGAAGTAGCTTGTATTAAATATTTGCCAGACTACTGGGACTGGAAGATGTTCCATTCAAGTCAGTGAGTCAATTCAGGGTAGTAAAATTAAGCACATAAGTGTCTGTAAAATATTAGTGTAATAACAATGCACATTTAAGGGAGTGTGGAGACTCACATTCAGATAGCTATAATAAGGAATCACAAATTAACTACATTGAAGTTATACTTTCTATGACCCAAATGGCATTGAAACATTTGCATTTCTACAAATTAAAATTAGGGTCCTGCAGTAAATAATTATTTTTCTTGCCATGCAAAGTACATTTGGTACCACTCAGAATGCTCAGGAAAATTTCAAATGTAATTTGTGAAATTAACATCACTGGATGCTAAACAAAGGCACCAGATGGAGAGTCTCCTGTTACTGTTGAGGTCACCAGTGAATATCCATTCCCATGAGGAACTGATCAGATCTCCCTGGAGTAAAGGTAAACAAGAGATGAGGCAATAGAAATTGTTGATTCAAGACATTGAACTCTTCTGACATATCCAATAAGATCAGAATACATTGCAGCTGACTTGAATTAGTTATAACAAGTGAAGATCTTCAGTAGACCTGTTTCTGTCAACAAACATATCCAAAACTTTGACTGAAAACAATCAAAAGACATAATAGGTTAAAGTCCATCTAGTCTTACAGAAAACAGGAAGACACTAAAAAGAATGCTGTTGTTAATTAAAGAAGAAGCATGGACATTTTAAAGAAGAAATAGAGTGATCAATGCATAAATGAGTTTTCTGTCTTAGTAAGTAAACAAGGAATTACCAAGCAAAAGAAACAGGACTATCTCTCAGTGTTCAATGAATAGAGAAACATAATCATTAGGAAAACAACCTTCATACTACCAAAATGGATCCTTATAACCATGTAAAGGGAAAAGAACAGAATTTAACAGCTACCAATAGTGTCAATTAACAGTATTTAAAGAAGGGTAAGTTTTTCCCCCAACTATACTTGTCTACTAAAAAGCATCTCTCCCTTATTTTAAACATCATTAGTCTTCTGTTTTCCATAACTATGGTTATGACAACCTGGATATCTCCAGAAGCACTAAATATACAGAATATGGCTTTGATACCGTTAAAGAGAAAGGATGTGACACAGAATGGTGACAAAAAATTTCCAACAGGAACTTGCAAAACAACACAGAATCCTTCAGAACTTGCATCAACAGCGAAGGATGTTAACATGTGTTTGTCTTATGATGCAATTCTAGGAATAAAGACTAGCTGGAAAAGGTGTCAGCTGGTAATTAATGACAAGCACATGAGAAATCATTAATAAAAATATTCCTATGGATGACCAGCTTCTCTGCAAAAGAAAAGCAGACCACAGCCTTAAAGCAAACATACCATACCAGAATAAAAATAGGTTTATCTTATACATGCTACGTCATGCTAAAAACAAAAAGGTGGTTCTTACTATATATGATAATAGCTTATAACATCATATTGTTTCATTTCAGTAAGGTCAAGCATGAAGCAAATTTGTTCAACAGATGCTGAAAGTAAATGTTGGTAGTATAAGAAGTAGAGCCTGAGCTAGTGACACTAAAGTGTCAGTCTTGGACCACACTGTTGGGTGTGCTATGCTAGCCTGATCTTCTGAGAAAACAAGGTTTACACAATTGCCACCCATCAGTCTGTGTCCGTGTCACTCCACACTTAATAATATTTGAATGTGCTGGCCAATATTTGCACTGAATTGCAAAATAATTCAGGTTGGATGAGTCCAACTGCTGATGTATCCAAAGGTAAATTAATTTTAGTCATGAATCACAAAATGATTCAGATTGGATGAGACCACAAGGGGTCACCTTGTTCAACTGGTGAAGTGTGAATGGGTAATTGCGCTTTTTACAAGTTTAAAAAAAATCTGCCAGTAACGCTCACATAAATACATAGCTTAGGCTTTGTAGCAGTGACCAAACAACTAAGACACACATATATGTATTAACATAGCTTTTGATGAGTCATAGCACACATTGATGTTTACCCAGATGAGATAGTGCCTTAAGGGAGTGCACAAAGAGTTAGGACATTGGATTGAGGATATGGAACAAAAATCTGTAAGAAAATGGGTTTGAATAATCTATTGCTCATACAATAAATTTTTGCCTGGGGCATAAATGTAAGAACTGAAAAAAGACTCATTAAATGGGCTAGAGAATATTAGCATAAAATCTGACACAGGTAACCTTCTCATTTCAATTAAAAAGGCCACATTTCATGTCTGCTTACAAAGGATTTTATAAACTAATAATTAAGGACATTGTTTCTGTTCTGAAGGGCCATAATCAGAAGATGAATTTTTGTGCAGAGTTTGAATATTCCTTGAGAGGAAAAGTATTTATTTCTAAAAATAAAGGCTGTTCCTTTTTTATTATACAAGCCTGATTTTTGTTCAGCCCAGATACTCATCAGCAATCATGTGACATTAATGAAAAATCAGAAACAACCACTTTCTACAAATACTGAATATTATTTGGATACAAATACGCGTATTATTTCTAACAATATGCCCTCTCCAGTTTCACATCCTTGAACTTTGCTGCTTCACTGCAGAATGCCTAGTTACAGACTTGCCAAATAGGAATGCCCAGTGACATTACAAAAAAAACCAAAACTTTTCTCCCTTTCATCACTCTCATTTAAGCTGCAAAATATAGTTCTGTATGATATCTCTTGGACTTCGCTACTTTTCAAAATCTGACCATCTGGATTTAAGGAGGGATTTTATCCATCCACTAGGAAGCATGGAGCTCCTCAACAGAAGATTTGGACTTCTTTTTACAAAAGCTGTTTCCTTTCCTTGGTGTTGGCAGTAGGATCACATGTCAATTCAGCTGAAGATGGAACCAGATGAAGATACCATCTGTTTCTCCTGTACCAAGTATCTGGATCAGACTTGAGTACATAGCAGCTTCAGGTGTAGCTATGTCTACAGACAGCAGCTGATGCTATCCAGTATTTCTCCAGAACAGTTTAATCTGGATGTGAACTTCTTGCATAATTAAGCCAAATCACAGAATCACAGATCACAGAATCACAGAACCACTAAGTTGGAAAAGACCCACAAGATCATCAAGTCCAACCATTCCCAACAATCACTAAACCATATCCCTCAGCACCTCATCCACCTGTCTCTTAAATACCTCCAGGGATGGTGACTCAACCACCTCCCTGGGCAGCCTGTTCCAGTGCCCAATGACTCTCTCTGTAAAATTTTTTTTCCTGATGTCAAGCCTGAATCTCCCCTGGCAGAGCTTGAGGCCATTCCCTCTTGTCCTCCCCTCAGCCTCCTCTTCTCTAGGATAAACAACCCCAAGCCCTCAGCTGCTCCTTGTAAGACTTGTTCTCCAGCCCTGTCACTAGCTTCGTTGCTCTTCTCTGGACTCGCTCCAGAGCCTCAACATCCTTCTTGAACACAGTATTCAAGGTGCAGTCTCACCAGGGCCAAGTACAGAGGGAGAATAACCTCCCTGAACCTGCTGGCCGCACCATTTTTGATCCAAGCCAAGATGCCATTGGCCTTCTTGGCCACCTGGGCATGATGCTGGCTTATGTTCAGTCACTGTCAACCAGCACCGCCAGGTCCTTTTCCTCCAGGCAGCTTTCTAGCTAGACCTCTTCTAGTCTGTAGCACTGCAGAGGGTTGTTGTGCCCCAGGTGCAGGACCAGGGATTTTGTACTGTTAAACCGCATGCCATTGATCTCAGACCAACAGTCCAGTCTGTTCAGATCCCTTTGAAGAACCTTCTAGGGAGGTAGCCCTTCAGCAGATTGACATTTTCACCCAGCTTAGTGTCATCTGCAAACTTGCTAAGGGTGCACTCAATGCCTTCATCCAGGTCATTGATAAAGACATTGAACAGGGCTGGATCCAGCACTGACCCTGGGGAACCCCACTTGTAACTGGCCTCCAGCTGGAGTTAATGTCAGGCCTTCTTCTGATGTGTAGGGGAGAATCTCAGATCTCCAAGATGCAGGGGTCTTATACTGACATGCTTTCACGTGAACAGTCGGGATGAATGCTTCCGTATTCCATCAGCAGGATTATTTTCACTTTTCATTCTATAAGCTGAGCTTGTGCTGTTGAGTGGAGTGTTCCCATACCACTCCAGAGAATTTTGTTGCAAGACTGTCTCATTGATGTACATTTCTTTACCCAGCAGGCTGTCCTCTGTCTTGAACTGTCTCCAATCTCATTGGATTCCAAAATGTTGGAACATATATCTGCCAAACTATTGCTGCTACTAGTTGTTAACTCTGCTCAAAAGCTGATATGACTAAAGTTTACTCTACCCTGCTGAGCTGGGCTTTACTAGGAGAGAGAATTTCAAAATGCCTAGGAAAATACTGTATTTAGTAAATATCAAATAAGTCTAATTTTTTTTTACAGAATCACAGAATAACTAGGTTGGAAGAGACCCACTGGATCATTGAGTCCAACCATTCCTATCAATCACAAAACCATGCCCCTTAGCACCTCATCCACCCGTGCCTTAAACACCTCTAGGGAAGGTGAATCAACCACCTCCCTGGGCAGCCTGTTCCAGTGCCTAATGACCCTTTCCCTGAAAAATTTTTTCCTAATGTCCAGCCTAAATCTCCCCTGGAGGAGCTTGAGGCCGTTCCCTCTTGTCCTGTCCCTTGTCACTTGGTAGAAGAAGCCAGTACCCTCCTCTCTACAACCTCCTTTCAAGTAGTTATAGAGAGCAATGAGGTTTCCTCTCAGCCTCCTCTTCTCCAGGCTAAACAATTCCAGCTCTCTCAGGCTCTCCTTATAAGGCCTGTTCTCCAGCCCCTTCATCAGCTTCGTTGCTCTTCTCTGGACTCGCTCCAGAGCCTCAACATCCTTCTTGTGGTGAAGGGCCCAGAACTGAATACAGGATTCAAGGAGCGGTCTCACCAGTTCTTGAGTACAGAGGGAGAATAACCTCCCTGAACCTGCTGGTCATGCCATTTCTGATACAAGCCAGGATGCCATTGGCCTTCTTGGCCACCTGGGCACACTGCTGGCTCATTTTCAGTCGTCTGTCAACCAATATCCCCGGGCAGCGTTCTAGACAGACTTCTCTAGTCTGTAGCTGCTTAGGGTTGTTGTGCCCCAAGTGCAGGACCCGGCATTTGGCCTTGTTAAACCTCATGCCGTTGGTCTCAGCCCAGCAGTCCAGCCTGTTCAGGTCCCTTTGCAGAGCCTCCCGACCCTCCAGCAGATCGATACTTCCACCCAGCTTAGTGTCATCTGCAAACTTGCTAAGGGAGCACTCGATGCCTTCATCCAGGTCACTGATAAAGACATTGAACAGGGCTGGATCTGGCACTGAGCCCTGGGGAATCCCACTTGTCACTGGCCTCCAGCTGGATTTAACTCCATTTCCCACCACTCTCTGGGCCCGGCCATCCAGCCAGTTTTCCACCCAGGAGAGTGTGTGCCTGTCCAGGCCAGAGGCTGACAGTTTCCAAAGCAGAATGCTTCTGCCCCAACTCAACTCTTCCTCAATTTTGGCTTACTCTCTGCTGTTGTGCCAACCAAAAACTAATTTTCTAAGATGTTTCTCTTCAAAGGCTTCAAGCACGTCTACACTGCAATCAGTTCTGTGACTGAATCCTGCACCTGTATACAAGGCAGTGTTAGCATAAGCAAGTTGGTATAAAAGCATTGCTGAAATAGCTGTAACAGTACATACTGTTTGGAGATACACTAGTTTCTGTGGCAAGACTACAAAGTGACTCAAAAGACACTAGGCATCTTTGACATAGTAAGTGAGTACTAAAGAAAATCACTAAGTATCCATGGGCTTCCCTGCTCTGTATGAATGGGGTGCAGAAGGATAAGCATAGGAATATGTTGATAAAAAAAATTATGTCAGATTTTTGTTATTTTATACATTACTGATACCTAATCTGATAATTGATCATGCTTAAAATCTGAAGCAATACACATAAAGCAACGAGGATTAATTGGACAGCAAAAGACAAATTTTCTGCCACTCTTTGAAGTTGTTGTCTTGATAAGAGATCAAATGTCTTGTCTGGGAAGACAGCTTTGAAAGTCGCAAGCAATGCAAAAAAAAATTCTGATGCTTTCTTAGCTGAATACAGATTCTTGTCACCTTAATAGATTAAATTCATCACATCTGACCTAAGACCCCTTGAGTATTGGCTAGAAATGTCACACTTCCCCTAATCATGTAATTGAGCAATCCACGTCCATTACTCAATATATTCTTAGCCTTTTAGAGAATATATTTAGAAATCTTATCATACAAATTGTGACCCAAGGACAGTATTAGCTGTGCTTACAGTAGTCTGCTATACTCATCTGAGGCAGCATATAATACAGTGACGTCAGCCATGCAGAATCTTGCAGGGGTCAGGTGGCCTGGAAACATACTGTAAGCATGAATGACTCATCAAGCATTCAGTTTTCCTTCCTCAGATGAAAGGAACAACAAATTATATGTTTATGGGAGATGCCAGTATCCCAAACTAAAAAGATATGTGGTTGCACTCACCTTCCTCAGATGGACAAGTGGAAAGGAAAATAGGACAAAAAAGCTTGTGGGATAAGGACAAGGACAGAAATCGCCATCCCAGGAAAACCAGACTCGGCTTGGGGAAATTGAATTAATTTATTGCCAATCAAATCAGAGCAGGATAATGAGAAATAAGAACAAATCTAGAGACAAACTTCCCCCAGCCCCTCCCTTCTTCCTGGGCTCACTTTCCTTCCCAATTTCACTGCTTCCTCCCCTTGAGCAGTGCAAGGGAACAGGGAATGTTGGTTTCAGTCAGTCCATAACACATCGTCTCTGCTGCTCCTTTCTCCTCATGGTCTTCCTCTGCTTCAGTGTGGGGTCCCACCCACAGGAGACAGTCCTCCACAAACTTCTCCAAAGTGAGTGCTTCCCACAGGCTGCAGTTCTTCACAAAGTGCTTGAACATGGGTCCTTTCTTGCAGTCCTTTGGGAACAGACTGCTCAAGCATGGGTCCCCCATGGGGTCACAAGTCCTGCCAGAATACCTGTTACGATGTAAGACCAGGATCCACGGGGTCCTGCCAGGAAGCTACTCCAGCACTGGCTCTCCATGGGGTCACAGCTTCCTTCAGGACACATCTCCCTGATCAGGTTTGGGTTCTTCCACAGGTTGATATCTGTTCTGCCATCAACCTCCAAAGCTTGCCTTCCCCATGGTCTTCATCATGGGCTGCAGGGGAATCTTTGCTTTAGCACCTGGAGCACCTCCTCCCCCTCCTTCTTCACTGACCTTGGCATCTGCAGAGTTGTTTCTCACATATTCTCAATCCTCTCTGCTGTTGCGCAGTATCGCAGAGGTCCTACCACTGTGGCTGATTGGTCAGCACTGGCCACTAGCAGGTCTGCCTTGGAGCTGGCTGGTACTGGCTCTATCAAACATGGGGGAAGCCTGTGGCATCTTCTCATATATGACACACTTGCAGCTTTCCTTGCTACCTAACCCAGATAAACAAAATACAGTGGTCAAAAGCTAAGTGGTCTTTAACCTACTTTTTTCAATCAAAAGGCAATTCAGGTTTTATCAGACAAATCTTTTTCCGTACATTCACATTATTTTCCTATAGGCCTGCCATGATCTTGCACACGCCAGGATTGTCAGGCAACCAATCTCTCCATCAACATAGCGGGGACAGAGAGGATTGAATCTCTAAAACTACTTAAAAACATCTGAACTGTTTTCTTGTTCTAGTGATTAATCAGAAGGCAGTCTGTATTTACTACCATAGGAACTATAATTTCCTTTTTTTAGATTCATGTAGGTATTTCGTTTGCTATAACTTGATGCTTGTTCTGTGGTTTGTGGCTTCCCCACCTAGCTACAAATGTTCTTGATTGAGTCGAATTGTGGATGTGGCTAAGCATATTGCTTCCTGTTTCATTGAGTAATAACTTCCAGTGTTCCACAACAGTCTTGATACGGCAGCACAGGTCAGTACACTGTATTCAGAGCCAAGTAGACATTTTCTTCTTTCTTCAAAGAGCAGTATTTTGAAGAGCCTCAAAATATTCCTGGAGTTTTTCACTCTTATACCCAAAGAAAATACAACTTTCGGGGAACTGTTTGATAAAATTATCTTTGTTTAATTGTGAGATATTAAGCACGACAAAAAGAGGGTTTTTTCTCCACATTAGAAATATTTTTTGTGGTTTTGCACTTAAGACAAAAATCAAGTCCTTTTTAACAAACCCTATATTGCTCAAAGCTACAAATTGTTCTATCTGTCATCAGGATCATTTTCCCTAGCCCCACGTACTTGGATGGAGCACGTAAGAATAAGGTTTCTATAAACAAAGAAGTTGATGGATTGCTTTGTAAACCGCTAAAGAAAACTCCAAGCACCATCACTCCCAGTGCATCCAGCCTGGAAGACAGGACTGCTCCAATTGTTTCTCTTGTTGCAAGCTGTTTATCTACCACAAAGACCACTGGTGAATTTCATGCAATTTAGTAAAACTCTTACTAGTTAAACTTAGAATTTTGCCACTAAAATGGCAAGTTTAATTTGGAAACAAGTTTTTCTACCTTCTGAGTTTTCAAAGAGGGATTCTTGAGTACTACCAACATAATTTTTACTCCATGAAATTCATTCTGCCTTTCATTTAAACAGACAAACTAACTTTGCCAGTGTAGTCGTCTGGCTAAAAGAGAGACGATTAACTTCTATGAATGATTCCTTTCAAGAAAGATTGATTTGTATTTAAACTACTGGGTTGTCTCAGTAGTAAGCCTGAGATTATATTACATGTTCAGTTTATGACATATTTTTAAAGCTTACCACACAGCAATAACTCCACATGTTCTGCAACTGCAATAACATTTAGTTGCAGAAGAATCTTCATTTTAGAGCCAGCATATATATATACCCAAAGAACACAGTTTTTCTCCATAAAATGGATGGGCTATCACATGTACTGCAGCTACACTAGTTCTGTGTTACAATGCAACTCCTTGACCCTGGAAACTACCCCAAATCTCTTATATCTTCACATACTCTCAAAACTATAAATACTCTTGAAAACACTCTTTCCAGAAATACTATCATACAGACATTGCTATTTGGCTTGCCCATGTTAAAATTTGGATCATACTATCAATGGAAAACTATTTAAAATTATTTTCCAGCATAGCTGTGTGAAGCACAATACTTAATAGCTATTTCAGGACACCTAAAAAGACTCCTGATGCTGCAGTACTTTGAAGATGCTGTTGAATATCCTCCCCCTTCATCTTCACTCCTGTAAGGAACTGCACAGAGAGTATAATAGTCTTGTATTTGGACAGAAGTCATTTGCAACAGCAGTAGTTTGGAATTGATCAAACTTTAAATCAGGCTTCCCAGATGAGACCTGGTTTTCTCAAAAACACTTTGTACTAAAGCCAGATTCTCCAAAGGGTTCGAAGATTCAGATCCAGAAGGGTATGCTTTCAGTTCAGCCTGCAGCATGCTGTAGGAGTCACACACTTTGTGCAAGCACTTAGAAGGATTATTTCTGTTCTTGTTCATAACATCAGCATATAGAAAACAATTTCGGGAGCATTGGGTGAGATCACTTTGCTGTGGTTATTCAGTCCACAGAAGACCCACCCTTTTACGTCCAGCAACTACTAATTCACACCACATATGTGCAAGAAAGCACATATGTCCAGTTCCATGCAGTTTCATTGAATCACCAGCTCAGTTCTGCATTTATTACATACGCATCTAGGCAGACTACCATTTGTGCTGGATTGTCTAGTTTCCTTGTTTTCCCAACACTGAAGTGAACTGAGATTATGTCTGAGAACCAACAGGCTCAGGCAAATGATACTGAGAGGAAGAAAAAGCATGGAGTAACTCCTAGCATTGTACAAACTTGCTCCTCACTGGCTTACTAATTCAAGACCTTATTAAATATCACTGTTTGGAGGCTGCCCAGGGATAGCAATGACTCAAAAGTACTTCCTGCCTTAAAAGTTCTGGCGCTTGACTCAGTTCTTACAAAAAAAAAAAAACCAACAAAGGATATCAAGTGAGTTCCTTACATTTCAGCTCACTGTCATTTCAGTGACAGGATGCTTATGGCTCTTAAAAAAGCTTTGGCTGTATAAAATGTAATAATTCAGTTTGTCGGCTGATTAGCTGCTACTCCCAGCAGCCCTATTGGCAAGGTTAACAATGTCCCTCACACATGCAGTTTCCATGATCGTCATGGTATCCTCATGTGCTGAACTGCCATTTCTTTGGCAGCAGCATGGCAGCAGTTCCCTTCTCTCCAGACAGCTTGGCTCTTCTTCAGAGACAATGTCCAGTAGTTATTTCAGTTGCCATAAACTTGGTATCCTTTTTCAGGGAATCAACCACAGATCAGGCTGATTGAGTCCTACTGTTTAAACACTTCTGTTTAGTGATGACGAGTACACCCCATGACAAGCCCTGTTCAGAGGCAACTTAGGCCTTTAAGAATGTTTTTTGTTGTTTTTTTGTTTGGTTGGGTTTTTTTTCCAGTTTATTCAGTAGAAATCAGCAATGTATTTCCTTTAACCACCCTTAAGAACAATTCACCAACATCAGGAAACTGAAAAACCTTCCCTTAATATTTTTATGAATGAGAGGTAATGCATGTCCCCCAGTACAGAAGTTATTATGAAGGCTACTTGGTGCCCCTTGATAATGTGATTTTGAAAAACAGGTATTTCCTTACGGTTTTTCTATAAGGGTACAATTTTGACAATATCTAAACAGCTCTTGAGTGCTGATGGCACAGCTTTCCTGCTGTATGAAAAAAAAAGACCTAATAGAAAACTGATTGTAGCTGAGTGATTTTTAGACAAGTTTTCAGCCAACTCTCTAATATTATATTTATCAAATATCTGCTTTAAATCACACCAGCTTGTTCTTCTGCTGTTTGAGAACAGTCAAGCTAATACTGCTTCATAGACCTCATCCTCTGCAGTTGCATACGTGAAATACCAAGGCTCTTATATTCTGGTTTATGAGAAATTGTGAATCCTTGTTTAATTCTCTTAAACCTGGAGACAGAGATTACCATCTTCATTGTTTTGATTTTTCTTTCATGCATTACTGAAGACAAAATTGGATGGCTGCTTACTTTCTTCTGCTGAAAATTTGTTTCTGAATTCTTAACAGATAGATTGTATTTCCTTCACTAATGTATTCTTTGTTCCCCAGCTTGGCCACTTCATGTGGAGTATAATCAAATCTTCCAGATCACTTCACAGATGCTTTGATCTGGTGCCTAAATTTACAGTAACAGAAAAGAATGCTGCTCTTCAAGATGTACAGTGCACATCACCCTTAGCTTTAGAACACAGACAGTCTTTCCTCTGGCTGCTGAGCCATAATTTCCTCCTTTTTTATAAGAACTCTGGGCATGGGCATATGAGAATTCATCACCTTGATTTTCCTGCGTATATGAGGTTGCTTTGTTAGTGACCAGAGAATGTTTGGCTTTTCAAAGGCCCTCCTCAAATACCTTAGCCTCCAAGGACAGGATGCTAGTCAATATAGTAACTTTAGAAAAAAAGCTGTGACTCACTCTTGCTTTTCAGGCAAATTCAGTTAAGAATGTTTTATTTCCCTAGTGCTTCCTTTAAATTTGCAGAAGGAAAATATCACAGGTGGGTGATTGTGTGTTTTATACTGATTATTTTTGATGCAAATATTTTGGCATTGTTATTTTTTTTCATTTATGCAAAAGGAGAAATAGTATGTCCTGTAGGTCTCCAGGAAACCAGCTGTTGGCCTTGGTATTGCAGGTGATTATTCATTCTTTTCAGACATGTTTATGACAGTTGTTTGTGCTGGCTTACTGTAAGCTACATACTATGCAACACACGTGGAGGTCTCAGAGGGCACTACAGGCACTACCAGCTCTTAAAGACTGGCCAACATGAGCTTAAACTGCTGCCTCTGTGCAGTTAGCTCCAGTAATACAAGTACACAGTAACCCAAGACTAGAGCATGCCCTTGTCTCCAGGTCTCATTACAGATGCTGCACTCTTTTGCAGCCCGAGTGAGAACTTGTGCTGCACAGCACAGTTAGCAACTCTTCACAATGGATCTCTGAAGTCTTTTGGCTTCATACCATAAAAAGCCAGACGCATTAGAATCATAGAATGACTAGGTTGGAAAAGATTCCTTGGATCATCAAGTCCAACCATTCCTATCTGCTGCTAAATCATGCCTCTGAGCACCTCATCTAACCGTCTTTTAAACACCTCCAAGGATGGTGATTAAACCACCTCCCTGGGAAGCCTCTGCCAGTGCCCGATGACCCTTTTTGTGAGGATTTTTTTTCTTGATGTCCAGTCTTAACTTTCCCTGGCGCAGTCCGAGGCCATTCCACCTTGTCCTGTCACCTGCCACTGTAACCACGCAGAAAATGACTTTACAGAATCACAGAATCACTAGGTTGGAAAAGATCCACAGGATCATTGAGTCCAACCATTCTTATCAATCACTAAACCATGCCCCTTAGCACCTCATCCACCTGTCTTTCAAACACCTCCAGGGAAGGTGAATCAACCACCTCCCTTGGCAGCCTGTTCCAGAGCCCAATGATCCTTTCCCAGAAAACTTTTTTCCTGATGTCAAGCCTGAACCTCCCTTGGTGGAGCTTAAGGCCATTCCCTCTTGTCCTGTCCCCTGTCACTTGGTAGAAGAGGTCACCCCCCTCCTCTCTAAAACCTCCTTTGAGGTAGTTGTTTACAGCAATAAGGTCTCCCCTCAGACTTGCTCTCCACCCATTCACCAGCTTCATCGCTCTTCTCTGGACACGCTCCAGAACCTCAACATCCTTCTTGTGGTGAGGGGCCCAGAACTGAATACAGGATTCAAGGTGTGGTCGCACCAGTGCCAAATACAAAGGGAGAATAACCTCCCTGGACCTGCTGGCCACACCGTTTCTGATAAGAGCCAAGATGCCATTGGCTTTCTTGGCCACCTGGGCACACTGCTGGCTCATGTTCAGTCACTCAACCAACACCCCCAGGTCCTTCTCCTCCTGGCAGCTTTCCAGCCAGGTCTCTCCTAGTTTGTACCTCTGCTTAGGGTTGTTGTGCCCCAAGTGCAGGACTCGGCATTTGGCCGTGTTAAACCTCATGCCATTGGTCTCTGCCCAGCGGTCCAGCCCGTTCAGATCCCTTTGGAGCCTCCCTACCCTCCAGCAGATTGACACATTCACCCAGCTTGGTGTCATCTGCAAACTTGCTATGGGTGCACTCGATGCCTTCATCCAGGTAATTGATAAAGACATTGAATAGGGCTGGACCCAGCACTGAGCCCTGGGGAGCCCCACTTGTCACTGGCCTCCAGCTGGAGTGGTGGAACTCCATTTCCGGCCATTCAACCAGTTTTCCACCCAGGAGAGTGGTCGCCTGTCCAGGCCAGAGGCTGACAGTTCCCATAACAAAATGCTGTGAGAAACTGTGTCAAAGGCTTTACTAAAGTCCAGGAAGATACATCCACAGCCTTTCCCTCGTCCAGCAGCCGAGTCACTTTGTCATAGAAGGCGATCAGGTTAGTTTGGCAAGACCTACCAAACTTTGTGAACCCTTGTTGACTGGGCCTGATCACCCGGTTCTCTTGCATGTGCTTCATGATAGCGCTCAAGATCGCCTGTTCAGTGACTTTCCCTGGCACTGAGGTCAGACTGACAGGCCTATAGTTCCCTGAATCCTCCCTGCGACCCTTCTTGTAGATGGCGGCAGCCAATGGGAAAGGCGGGGAGGGGGCGGGGCACGACGGAAGCCAATGGAAAAAGAGAGGATGGTGCGAGGCGCGGCGCCAGCCAATGGCGAGGCCGGGTCGGAGCGGGGTGGGCGGGGCTGCGGCGAGATGTTGCCGCAGCGCCGGCGCTGCCGCGGCTTGTAAACAGACGCCGCCCCACGTGACGTGCGCGCGCGCTGCCTGCGTGCCGGGGGCATTGTCCGCCGAGGCCGCGATCCGAAGGGGGAGGCGATTTGTCTCCGTTCTTTCCCCCAACCTTTCCCCGTTCTCCCGACGCCAAGATGGCCGGTGGCAGACGGTGAGGCGGCGAGGCGGCGGCCGGGCGCGGGGAGCGTGCCTGCGTGGGGAGCCGCGCAGCGCCATGTCCGCCTTCGCCCTGGAGGAAACGCTGGAGGCCGACTGGGTGGCCGTGAGGCCTCACGCCTTCCAGGAGCGGGAGAAGCACAAGTTCGTCTTCATCGTGGCCTGGAACGAGATCGAGGGCAAGTTCGCCATCACCTGCCACAACCGCACGGCGCAGCGGCAGCGCGGCGGCTCCCGCGAGCCCCCCGCCAGGCCCGGCGGTGCCGTGGGCCGGGGCTCGGAGCCGGGGCCGCCGCGGGGCCGGCCCCACGTTGAGGCGGCGCCTCGCGGCACCGGGAGCCCGGCCCGGCGGAGAGGCCCGGCAGCGGGCGGCGCCGAGGACATCGAGGTGTTGGAGCCGGGCAAGGAGGAGGGGGCCCCCGCGCCGCCGCTCTCCAAGCCGTCTGCTCCCGACCCGGAGCCGGCGGGGGAGGAATGCAGCTGGGCCGGCCTCTTCTCCTTCCAGGACTTGCGGGCTGTGCACCAGCAGCTGTGCTCGGTGAACTCCGAGCTGGAGCCCTACCTGCCCGCCTTCCCCGAGGAGCCCTCGGGCATGTGGACCGTGCTGTTCGGAGCCCCGCAGCTCTCCGAGCAGGAGATGGACGCGCTCTGCTGCAGGCTGCAAGGTTATTTGGTCCATAGCTTGGATACCTGCGGCTGGAAGATACTGTCGCAGATACTTTTCGCTGAGACTGACGACCCCGAAGAGTATTACGAGAGCCTGAGTGAGCTGCGACAGAAAGGGTACGAGGAGGTGCTCCAGCGGGCTCGCCGGCGAATCCAGGAGGTGAGGCCACCGCGTTTCCACCTCGGTGTTACCTTTTCCTTACTCTGTGGCATCTGTAGTTATCTCCAGCTGCCCCCCCTCTGCCTTTGCAGAATCAATCGAACTGTGGGACAAAAAAAAAGTATAGGAAAACCATCAGAAAAAAAGAAAAAAGAGATTTGGAAGATCTAAGTAAGAGAACGAAGCTTAACCTTTCCAAGGTCTCTAGGGCTAGGGTTTAAGAAGGTGCAGATGTCCTTAGGCATCTGAGTGTGGCTCAGTACTTTTTTCCTGTGCAGTCGAATGTGGGTGTTTGTGACCAAGAATCTGATGGGTTTGGCCAGGTCTCACTCCCACATTTTTGGTCTTGAATTACTTTGCACCAGGATGTGTTGGAGGCTGAATTTTTCTCTTTAATGGGAGCAGCAACGTGTGCTGTTTATTTTGACAGTAAAATTTTGGCACTTTAGGCCAAAAAATTGTAGGTTCCTTCAGGCTTTGGGTGCTGAGTCTAGTATTTCAAATGGGACGATGTTCTCCAGTGGAACTGGAGTATTTAGAACTTTTGTTCAGCTGATAAGTTTTTAGGGTTGGGATTTTAAAAAGCATGCGCTCTGCTCCTAGTGAGTGTTTACTGTGTTGCCATTGCCAGTGTCTGACAAGACTTAGATCTGTTTCAGGACACCTCATCTCTCTTTCTTATGCCATACTATTTAGGTGAAAGTAACTAAGCTTCTACTAACTTATGGCATCAGCGTGTGATAATTTTTTCACATCTTTGTGGATGGAGGTATATGAGAATCCAGATTTTTTCAATGAAAAATGAGAATTTTACACTTTTTTTTAATGTTCCGGTGGACGTCGTCCAGTTTGTACTGGGTTCTATGTAGGTGCACCTATGTGTATGTGTTAGGTTGTTATTGAAATTTTTATTTTTGAAGACATCATCTAAGTTGTATTGTGTAGATATAGGTCAAGTTTGGCTACGTCAGCTGTCTACATATACTGTGCCAATGTCGTGTGTTCAAAAGTGTGTCGTGGTGAGTGTTTTTCCTTGCTGGAGTGTAAGTGTGCCTGCTTGCTGTCAATTATGATGGCATAGTTTTGAGTCTGTAGGATTTAAGCCAAGCTTTTCCTTAGTGACTGGAATTACTACGTTTGAGAAAATTAATTTATCAACGATGAAATCACGATGAGGGCATCCAAGAGTAGCATCGTCACATGCGAGTCTATTTCCAAATTGTAGTGTTAGCATATATTGTTGTGATTTTTCTCTTTTTTTAAATGACTGTTTAAAGGCCTAGATTTATTAATTAATTTTGGTGTGCAACTTCTACTTAGTTTCATGGTCTTCTGCAGTACTTTCAGTTCAGAATATTTTAAAGCATATTTCCTCTTTTTTGCTGTTTGACTCCGTGAATGTTTAGGAGTGTGTGCTTAGATTCACTTAGCCCTTAGATCAAGAGTTTTCTTAAGGAGCTGAGCTTAAGAGAAGTTCTTGTTAAACATGTGGCGTATGGGAACAGGATACCTGATTAGAAGCGAGTGATGTTTCTGAGAAAACAGATGAAAAGGCAGAACCTGTTTGTCTATTTGACTACAATACAACCTTCCTAGCTCATGGTAACCAATCCAGTACTGCATCTAAAGTCAGAACAGCTCTACTTCTGTCATTGTCACTATGTAAATTGATACTTCTTTAATTAAAAGTAATTCATGTTTAATAAAAGAAACCAATAGCATGTCCTGCTCTTTCTCTTTTATCTCTCTCCTTTCTCCCTTCATTACCAGTTAGGGGTTTAGTTGGTCCACAGGAAATGTCTGTCTTTTAAGCAAATACTTGTATTGTTTGTCATTGCAGTTCTCAGCAAATGAAGCAATGGATGATGGGTACTGCTCAGTATTTATGAAGTAAAGTGTTTTCATAGTTGTGAGAGAGCCAACCAAGTCAATGTTTCATCTTTTGCTTTGATTTACTTTTCCATCTGTGCTTGAAGTCTGACTGTTAGCTGATTGGAGGAATGCAGATTCCTGCAATTTTAAATGATTTTGCATCTTGGGGAGAATTTTTGAGGAGAAAGGGAAAGGATTGAGCACCATTAGCAACCAAAATGGTTATCAAGGAGTCTAATGAATGTAGAGGGTCTTAGTTAGTGTAAAACTCTGTAATAGACAGGTTTAGACCTCCAAGGCTTTGGCTTAATATTTCAAAATATCTCTCTGTGGTTTATGGTCACTTCATATATATCTTATGAATTCCTTTATGCAGTTAGATGTTACCTAAGAAATGCTTGCAGTTTCTTTTGCTTATGTTCTTTGGTGTGGAGAATTAAAATGAGCAACAAAATCTCTCATGTTCATTGTTTCAGCATCCTCTACTTGGCCATCTGTTGATTTCTGTAAACGGCATGCCAGTCAATTTATTTTCGCAGTAGTTAATAATTGTTTCTTTTTGTAATAGACATTTTTATCTTGGTCTCAATTCTTAAGCTTTCATAATCCAAGAGAATGCTGCAAGTAGAAACAGATCCAAGATGAAGAAGAGAAGTAGTTGTAGAGGAACTGTATGACCTGGAATTAATTCCTTCTGCATGACTTGCAGTTTTGAAATACCACATCTTTTATTTTTTCAAATAAAACTATTAATTCTGGAGTAGCTTAGGAGTTTATACCTAAAGGAATAAATATTTTTCTGCCTTATTTTTGAAAACAAATGAACACTTGTTTGGAGCCCACGTTCATGAAGTTTGTTTAAAAAATTTCTTAGATGCTTAGCTAGAGTTCTGAGCTCCCAAATGGAGACACGATACAGAATCAGTTAATGACTATGAAAAGATGTTATTATCTCAACAGAGGATGACACTGAATCCTTAGTTGGGATTCCAGCTTCTTGGCCAGTAATTCTAAAATCTTAAACTTTGCAGAGGGCAGAAGTAGTTCTCTCTTCTGTGTTCTTCCCCATCTAACAAGAGAGGAGTAGTATCAAAGACAGTGTCATACTTCTTTGGCAATGCTGTGTTCTTTTGAATTGCTGTAGTAGAAAAGGTCTGAAACACTTTATAATGATATTGAAATTATGGAGAAATTCTGAGAGAATCGTATTTTCTGTGTCTAGCCTAATACTGCCTTGGGAGCATGGATCTACTGATATTTTTAATCTCCTTCTCCTGCATAATGGAATATTTTACTAAGCAGGAGAACGTACTAGGAATTGATATTTTATGTTAGATGGCTTAGTTTTATGTTGACTCAAAGGACTAGGAAGATTAAGAAAAATTAACATAAGAATCATTTTATCTGTTTTGTCATAGCAGTAAGTTGTATGAGAAGAAAATGTAGGGTTTTTGACAGACATTTGTATTGTCATTTTCTTCTTAAATTGGTATGTATACAAGTTTTTATAATCATTTGCATAGCTTTAGTAGGGTAGTACATTTTGGTTTTATGATGTCAGAATCATACAGATTCGTAAGTAATCAATCCAGTGATAAATGATGGAGTTTCGTATTTGTTGCTTTCCAATGGTGCCATTACATATTTCTGTTTTTATCAAAAAGGCTAAATAAGATCCATAATTATTCTTTTGTTTAGTTGAACTTGTTCTAATATTTTGGAAAAAAATATTCATGATCATCACAGTAACTAAAAGAACTTTATTTCCTTGCTTTTTGACAACATGTGTTCAATTCTAAAGTAAATATATGTATGTTGGTAGTGGGGCACTATACCAAACATGCAAGTTTCCGGAAGTAAGGTGACCTGTTTCTATTTTCTATTCAATTATCTACTATTAGGCATACTGTGATTTGAAGAGAGGTTTAAATGTCAAACTTGTAAATAATGCAAAAGTACATAATATTAAATACTAAAAAAAAGTATTCTGAGTTTCAGTAACACAAAAAGTAAATGCTAGCACTAGTGTTTCCATTAAAACTAATCTTTTAGTACAAGAAGCAAAGACAACTGGATCACGTGTGTGAACTGCAGTAGCTAGATTTAGAAGGTATCTAAGTTGTCTCAGTACAGAAAAGAGTACTGGTTCAGATTTAACTTTGCGAGCAAAGAGGATTCAAATAGGATACTCTGGAGTTTTTGGGTTTTTTTCTTCCTCTAGACATGAACAGAGCAGAGATTTAAGACAAATTCTGACCATTAAGACCATTCTGGAAATCCAGCCTATTTTTGTTTGAAAGCTTCTTTTTCTGTGCTCATTATTTGTGGGGTTAACACTTGTTTCCAGTAAAACTCTTTCTATTCACATCTGCATACTTTGTAACAAGCTATTTAGGCACTGTGTCAGAACTACAGGCTACTACAACCAAAATATAACATGTCAGCAGTGCTAGAGCATGCTCTCTACAACAGGAAAGTAGATTCTAAATTCTTAGGAGGTTCATGCTTACAGTACTCTGGCTAGTAATTGTGATGCAGTCCAGCCAAAGATATTTTCTTCCTTGTCAGCCATCAGCTTTTTATTTATATGATTTGCAGCTGCAGTCATTAGTAGTTATTTCTGGTTGTTACCAAACAGTCCCAATCTAATCAATATTTCAAAGACTCATTACTTTAGGCATTGGAAAGCCACACCTGACTGTAAGCATCAAACACAATGCCAAGGACACTGCAATACATTTTCAAACAAGCAGAATTAAATGTGAAGGCGTTTCCCCCCTTCCACTACCCTGCAAATAATAAAAATCATAAGTCATATGAGTATTTTCAGTGTTTCAGTGAGTTTCCGAAGCACATTCTGTATTTGTAAATCCATGTTATGTGGAGATTCTTGAACCCTTTGTAGCAAGGATAATTACATGCACAACGGCTTAATCATATGCTAGACTCAGAGCTGCTGAAAGCCTAAGATGTGATTGCACACCATTTTAAAATGTATACTTCAAAGTGGCTTCTAGGAGTCCCATATTTAAAGGATATTAGATCATATTACCATAGTATTTGCTCTCTATTCTGTGTATTAAAACCTTCTAAGTAAAATAACAATTCACCTTTTAACTGAAAAAATCTTATCTTTTATCCTTCTTCCATTTGACATCCTCTTGAATAAATATTAATTCTTTTCTACTGTCCTTCACTTTTACTTCTGTTTTATAGGTAGCAGTAATTTTTCTCCGGGATTTACTGAATTGTGATCGTAAGTTAATTAGATGTGTTTTTTTAGTGCATCTTTGTGATGTCTCTTTTCCAGCCTCAGCAGGATACTTATTTTGGATTTAAAGTTTGAGATTTTTTCTTTTTTCCCCTCCTTTCTACAGTGGTGGTGGATTGTCTTTCCTGTGTGCTGACTTCTGTCTTCTTTCATATTTTTTCTCATTTTCAGCATTATTTTTTTCCCCTTCAATTGAATGTACTAACTGAAAGTTGATAACTTTTACAACTACTTTCTTAATCCAGTCACTTACCACCCCCTCTCCCCTGCCCTTACTCCCTCTCCTTTCTCCCCTCCCCCTGTTTCTGGCTGAGATAGCATTACACGGGCAGATCTGAAATTTGCAAGCAGATTCTTTCTAATAATTGAATCTTTTATGTCTCTTGACAATACTATGCTTACAGATGATCTGCAAGGCTTATGATCTTATATATCTGTAAATATTGCTACCACAGAGCTGAAGAACGCACTGAAAACAGTTCTGCAGAAATGGCTGCATCTACCATTTTTTCTCTTTGGGGAGCTCCTTTTAAGGATCCCTTTTTTGATATTAGTAGAAATATACCTTTGCAGTCCACTAGGAAATTGCTGTTACTGGCAAGAATTTCAGTCTAAATGGAAACTCAGTAAAGATACATCTATAGAACTCTTTTATCTTCCGGAGATGAAAACTTACCCGTAAAGACTATGGTAGGAAGGAACATGGGATAGGAGGACAGGGAAGGAGAATGATGATGCTCTTAAACATAGTGACTAAATCAGTGATGTTATGTATATGTATCTGAACTGTTGCTGAGGCTGTTATCTGCTACATAAGTCGGTGGAATATGGTGGCATTATGGGATGTTAAGCCTATTGCTTTAACTGTTGAGAATATGTTTTAAATAGGAGGAAGAGGATTGAGCCTTTATCTTCTCTGGGGAAAAATCAACTGTTAACATTCAGTGATACTACGATTCCATTATGTATTTTTTTTTTTTAGTGCCATACGAAAGCAAGAGAAGCAAATTAATATGAATTGAACTCTGTAGAGAAACCTGCACTTAAAATGTGTTTTGCCATTTTGGGCCACTGGGGGAGTTGCCAGTAATACCATAACTAGATTGTTTCTTCTTTTTCCCAGAAAACATCCCTAGTTCATTCCCAGAAAAAATCCCTAGTTAAAATAAATTAACTTTTTAAAAAATATTCCACAAGTTACTATTAATTTATGATGTAGTAAAAGCTTATAAATAAGATATTCTGCTGTTATAAACGTTTTCCTCTGTTAAAAATTCAGCATCTGAAAGCTTTGTCCTGCTACTGGTATTCAACATGATAGTGCTGTGGGGAAGGAGCCTGTGAGACTAACAGCAAATGAAGGCTTAACCATGTGGTGTATACTGACCAAGATTAGAAGACTGAGATCTTTGGAAGAAAGGAGTCAAAGTTAATGTACATTAGAACAGTTTATTTGAATGACGCATCTTGCATAGTATTAACATACTGTGTAACCATTCCGAACAAAGATCTTGGATAGTTCACTGAAAATCCGTTCTTTAAGTGCAATGCTGTTTAATAGTAGACATGCAATAATGTTTTAAGAATGGTGAAAAAAGGATTGTACCCTTACAGAAAGTAGTAGTATGATCTCATGATAAATCTAGTGCTCCTATTTGCTAGAATACAGGTTAATCTTTAAGAATTGTTGAAGTTTTTGCATACCTTGGAACAGGATTATAAAACCGAAGAAAATTGTCCAAATTTGTTGGGCAGGATATGGGATGATCTCATATTATCTTCCAGTCGTAAGCTGTATAAATTAATAAGGGAAGCGTGGTTTTAATTAGTTTGTGGTTGAAACTTGCCCAGTTTCCATTTTCTCAGGAATTTAGGCCTGAAATATAAACCAAACCATTATTGGTTTGCATGAAAACTTCATGAAGAATTTTTACACACAGTGGCAGATGTTAAATTGAAAAGTCTCTACAAATGTCTCCTTGTTTACTAGCTCTTGCTTGTCAACTGTCTACTCTTATTAGTACCCTACTAGAGGCTCGTTTATGCACTTTGGATTTTACTTTTGGTTTAGCTGTTATTGTCCTAGGCAGAAAGGTATTTCACTGTGCAGAGAGTTTCCCTGGCAAGCTAATTTTGAAAATCATCATCAGAGTAGTTGTAAATATTATGCTATTGCTGTATCTGCCTGTGGTTCTGCTGAGCAGTTGTAAACATTTTGGCAGAAGTTGTTTTCAGTTACAGATGTTTTAGTGGTAAGACCTTGTTCCTGAGCTTCCTTTCTAGCCTTTTCTGTTTGTGATAATTTATGCTGTTAAATTTATCAGATGTAGGGTCTTATTTTTTCTTTGTTACATATGGGACAGACAAATATTGCCCATTCAGAAAAACTTGAATGCTTAGTGGACTGTTTGAATTGCTCCTGGAAAGGTGTTATAAAACACTTGTAGTCATTGAGCAACCTTTTTTGTTTTTCCTGAAAGTAAATGGAATACCCTTACTTTCTTAAGTGGTAATGGAAGTTTTTGTTTTATGCAGCTGTTGTAGTAATTTCCAAAATGCAAGACAAATTTGTAAACAAAAGTTTGTGACCATCTTTTGGAAAACGTGCTAAGGTATTGCTGGGGGGGAACTGGATTGGTTTTTTTGCTCTGAAAAATGCTGTTTAAATAATCAATTAGCATTTGTTTGTGATGACTTGCAGACAATTTGTGGGTCATCTAAAATTGGTAGTAGTATGACTTTTCACATAACATGACTTGTTATGAGCTACTTTAGGGAGAGGCTATTATGAAAGAATTTTCAATAACTTAGGATCATAGATTGTTGTGTTAGAAAGAACCTGTCTGGATTTTCTAGTTTAATTCTGTGCTTAAAATACAAGTAACTTTGATTAGGGCATTTTATTATAAAAAAACCCAAACCACTCCACTAAAAATAACCCTTAGGCTTTAAGTAACACTGTATGATTTATATCTGTATTAAGGAAATTAAAAAAACAAAAAGAAAAGATGTGTTAATTCAGTTGTGACACTTCTGATGGGAAAAATTTGTAGATCAGTTTTAAAAGTTTCTGCAAGTTTATAAGTTTTCTGTAATAGCACTGTGGCTTCAGAGCCCAAATTATTCAGCCTTCAGTAACGTGATATTTGTTGATAATCATCACATGTCAGAATTAAATTGTACTGTTTTTTCATTTCTGAGTAGTGTAATTCAGCAAAAAAATACATATGTAGGAGGGGTTTAAAAAAATCCTAAGTTAGTTGCAGTATGTGGGCTGCTATTGAAAATTTAAATTAATAGGTAGAGGGAATGTATGTATTGTTTCAGCTGTGTTTTATTGTGCTGCTTTATCACACATGAATTTTATTTCACTGTGAAGTTTAAACTGTATGCCCTTTCCTCTTCATTTCTCCATGAAAACAGGAATAAAACCAACCCAAATGTGTAACGCCACAGAATGCAAGTCTGTGTTCACCTGATAATAATATATATAGCTTTTTTCTGAAACATGCTGTTTTGAAAGTGATGTAATAGGTTATTGTTTACGTGATATTTGCCATTAGAGGAAAAATAGTATGCATGATACAGGATTTCAGAAGCCTTCTGATATCTTATGTAGCTGCTTGTTAGTACTGGTGGGATATAAATGTGTTCTTTCTGTTGGAATTTTCTAGATATTGTCTTGAAATTTTAAACAAAAAAACCTCATTATTTTGTCTTAGAAAAAATACATTAAGTCATACACAATGCTGTTTCCTTCTTAGAGCTGCCTTTCTATCAATTTACCAGTGTATAAGGTAGTGTTAGAGGTTGAAACATTGAAACAATGTTGAACTATTGAGAAATGGCAGAGGTGGCTGTTTGTTAACTGTCAGCTGCCATCCAGGGTTTAAAGCTGGGTTCATCTGCTGCCTTGTTGAAGGGAGCTGAACAACTGGGTCATCAGCTTCGTAATGCTGAAAGGTGAGCATCCTAGTAGTTTCTGTCCTCTCACCTTCAGCTTTGTATTCCTTACTATTGTGCTTCTTTCTCCTTGTCATGTGCTGATTCAGCTCAGTAAATTAACTCAAGAGAAACTACAGAAATAGCTTTCTGCCAGATGCTCAGTCAGTTCGTTGAAGGGTCTAAGAAATATCAAAGCTGTTGCAGTGGAAGCGGGTGCCTGAGAGGAGAAGGACCAAGGAACAAGGAGGAAGTTGGGAGAAGAGAAGGAAGAGGAGATGGGAAGTGAGATCTCCTCTCAGTAGGAGCAAGCCATTAGCTCAGCTCAACCTTAAAAAGTAAATTCACCAGTACTGGTGCTTTGAATCTAATATGGTCACAATGCTTTACTTGATTTGAATTAGATTTTAAATGTCTGACACTAGATTTTTCAGGCATTTGAGAATATCTGCTGCTACCATGTCAAATGCACTGTAAAACTGATAAGAGTGCTAATTCAGTGCTGCTGTCGATCCCGTGAACTGACTTCTGAGTGAAATTATGCCTCTTACTTTTTCTGTCCATCAAATTTTTGCCTTTATTTTCATGAAAGAACATTTTCTCTTTAGTAGAGTAGGTGCTAGGCCTGCGTCCTGACACTGCAAACCTTAATCAAAGAAGGGTCTTAAAAGTAGTGTTATAATAGTTGCTAAGTAAATGTATTCATTGAGTGCAAATGTTAGTTTCTTTAAACAGTTGTTGGTTTTGAGGCTCTTGCATATATTTTCCTGAATAATAGCATAGTTCAGAAGCACTGAAGAGGAAAGTCTGTGGACCAGAAGTTAGTGTGTTTTATGGCACAGTATGAACACTTAGGTAATGCATGTTTGCAGTCTTCTGGCTTTGGGATTTTTTTTATCAGACCCCTGCAGAAAAAAATCACTTATAACTCATTAGAACATGTAATATAAGTTCTTTGCCAAGCCTTCAGGGTGAGGTGTTGCCTATAAGTCTTTCTGTACAGAGTTACCATGTTCCAACCGATCAGTGGTTCGTTATTGACTTCATCTTCCAGTTATTTTGCCGTTTTCCAAAGAGGAGTCCCAGAGTGCCATAATAACTTTGAAATATGGTAAACAGATGTATTTTATTCGTCAGATTATATTACAATGTAAGTACTTATTTTTATGTTACTAACAGCAGAAAGAAGCCTAGCACTTCTGTACAGTGAACACTCACATGCAATTAGCCCTTGTTTGCTATGACTTCTGTAGTTTATTTGTGGCTGTGCTATCCTAAGTAATATACTAAATTCAAACAACTAACCTGTTTTTTGTAGACACTCATTTGGCATGATAGTGTAACTCAGGAGTGGTACAGCCAAATTGCACAGTAAGGTAAGGTGGTCAGACAAGTAGCATCTTAAAATAAAAGCTACTTTACCATAATGTTATATATATGTTTGCCTTGTTTACAAAAAGCTGAGATTTATAGACTTTAGTTGTTGACATTTCCTACTTGAGTTTTCAAATGAGCTCTGACGTGCCGTACGTTGTTGTTAGGGTTGGCAGCTTTAGGACTAAGCCTTGTGATATTTCAATGAGTTATATATGCATCTGAAGTTCTGCTGAGATTTCTAAGTAGATTTTTGTGTAGGAGGAGAGAAATGGCATTGTTCAGTAATGATGCATACATGGAAATAATTTTTTGGCTCACTTGGCTACATTAATGTACTACTTCAGTTTTCTTACTCTGTTCAGTTTTTTCCTTTTTCTACCTACTCGTATTACAGGTAGCAAATTGAAATGAGCTGCATTTTTGGTAGTAAATTTTGCAGTGTAAATGAAATTCACAGAAGTAATTGTTACTGTTCTAGAAGCTGTTAACCTAAGTATAAATGAAGATAACTGATATGAGTGAAAAGAGGCCAGGCAATCTTAAGTGTGCTGGTCCTAGCCTTCTGTTGTGCTCTGTTGTAGTGGGTTGACCTTGGCCACTGGGTGCTCACCAAAGCTGCTCTGTTACTCGCTCTCTGCAGCTGAACAGAGCAAGAAAATATGACAAAAGTCTCATGAGTCAAGACAAGGATGGGAGAACTCTGTCACAGGCAAAACAGACTATTCTTGGAGGAATTATTTTATTGCCAAACAAATCACAGTAGCATAGTGAGAAATAAAACTAAATCTTAAAGCACCTTTCCTCCCCCCTGCTTATTCCCGGGGCTCACCCTCACTTCCAATTTCACTTCCTCCTCCTACTGAGCAGCACAGCAGAACAGGGCATGGTGCTTGCAGTGAGTCCAGAACATCTCTGCTGCTCTTTCCTCCTTGTGCTCTTCCCCTGCTTCAGTGTGGGGTCTCATCCACAGGAGACAGTCCTCCATGAACTGCTCCAACATGGATCTCTTCCTCAGGGTACAGTCCTTCAAGAGCAGACTGTTCTAGCATGAGTCCTTTACATGGGGTGCAGTGTTTCACGAACAAACTGCTTCAGCATGGGTGTTCCATGGAGCCACAAGTCCTGTCAGAAAACCTACTCCAGTGTGGGCTCCTCTCTATGGGATCCTGCTGGGAGCCTGCTTAAGTACAGTCTTTCCATGAGGTCACAGCTTTGTTCTGGGCACGTCCACCTCCTCAGGTGTGTGTTCTTCTGTGGGCTCCAGATGGATGTCTCCTCCACTGTTAACCTCAATGAGCTGCAGGGGAATCTCTGCTCTGGTGCCTGGAGCACCTCTTCCCCCTCCTCCTTCACTGACCTTGGTATATGCAGAGTTGCTTGTCTCACTGTCACTCCTCTCTTGGCTGCTGTTGTGCAACAGTCTTTTCCCTTAAATATGTTATCACAGAGCAGCTACCACTGTTGCTGATGAGCGTGGCCTTGGCCAGAGACAGGTCCATCTTGGAGTCACTTGGCATTGGCTCTGTTGGACACAGGAATTCTGACGTCTTCTCACGGAAGCCAGCACTGTAGCCCCCATGCTTCCAAAACCTTGTAATCTCTCTGCGTACATAAACTGAGGTACATGGGCTCTCTGTACACAGGTGTAAAACCATTTTAAATGAGATTTAAAGAAAAGTAATGTGGCTTGCTTGATATGAAAAGCTCCTCAGAGGCCTAGAAGACAGATCTAATGGAAGTGTTCCTTTTTATTTCTTGTGTTTTAAAACATTCTGTGTTTTCCTTCCCAATATATTTTCTTGGTTTTGTTATGTGCATGTGTTTGCCCTTTGTTTCTTAGAATAACTGTGAACTTTACACTTGCTTGTGTTTCATTTGGTTAGTTTGATAAATTTTAATTAAGTTGTAAGTAATCTTCTGTAAGCAGCCCATCAGAAAATCCCTCCAAAGTCCAGACAATAGCCTTTGCAGTGCATCTACATACACTTCCTATTCGGTGTCTTCAGAAGCCTGGTTGGAAAAACGGCAAGTAAATGCTATCAGGTTTCCAAGAATCTTAATTCATAGGAAGATAGGCTATTCTGTAACTACTGTTATTCCAAAATATGAAGAAGCTTAGGAAAAAACCTGAAAAATGTCTTTATGCACTAATTTAGCTAAAAATGGATGTGTGTCATTTTGCAATCTCTTTATAAAATATGCAAAATAAAATAGGAATAATGGGGAAGGTTTTGGGAATAATAGCAAAGGAAATGTAAGACTTGATTCTTCACTGATTAAATTAGGCTTTGGATGACAATACCAAGTGTGGTCAACCCGCACAACTGCACTGTCTGGTGTAATTCTTTTACAACTTTATAGAAAAAATAATTATTTTTTAAAAATACTGAAGACAGAAATTATATTTATTATATAGTTCAAATGTATGTGGTGCTAAATTGAGAAAAAAACCTCCCGTTTCCTGCTGGTTATAGTCTATCTGCATAATAGTTGCCTAAAATACATGGATTCATTTAGTTATGAACAATGTAACATCTGTGAAACATGACTCTTAAAATAAATGCAGTGTTCAATGGGTGTAGTGCTAGTTAGGCCTCTACAGGATATTACTCTACCTTCCTTTACCCACTTTAAATAATAAAAAAAATTGTGGAAGTAAAAAATTCATACAAAGAGCATTGAAGTAAATGAACAGTATAACTGACTCTGCTGAGAACTAATCATGAGTGGGGCATAAAACACGCTACAAAATTTGTTCTTTTATTTTATACTAACACCTTGACAACTGCATGGTTTTGAAGTACCTACCAGGTTGATTTAGGCATTTGTCCAGCTTAATCTTACAAAAAAGGTATTAGTTGGATTTTTGCTTCTAATATAGCGTATTGCCTAGGGTAGTGCCTGTGTGAGTACTGGAATATACACAGTTAAACTATCTGTGAGTCTGTGGAGGGCCTGGTTTGCCTTATGACATTATTAATTCAGTGGATTCTGTGCTAGACCCAGCATTATTGTTATTCAATAGTATGAATGCTGTCTGCATGGCAGCCAGCTGAAAAAGTGCTTCAGCTAACAGATACGGAACAGGAAGGCTTCCATCAAACTGCTTTTTAGAACAAAGTGAGAAAGGTCCTCTATGCAGCCAGATTAGTACCATCTGTCCCCTGTATCACTGCCCCTTTAGAACTGGTGATTGTTAAAAACCCTGGACTCTTCAACTGGTTTACAAAGCTCTTTCTATAAGTAGAAGACTATCAGTCTTCTGTTCATCAGCATCATATTGATCAAGGCTTGGTGATTGGTAATCACATCAGTTCCAAAAAGTGAGAGAAAGTAGGTTGAACCTTCTCTATCACTTCTTATCTGGGAGTAGAGTCTATAGCAACCCCCTCACCACAATTTCCTTTCAGATAGTTGTAGAGAGCAATAACATCTCCCCTCAGCCTGCTCCTCTTCAAACTAAACAATACCAATTCACTCAACCAGTCTTCGTAAGACTTGTGCTTCAGACCCTTCACCAGCTTCATTGCCCTTTGCAGATGCTCCAGCACCTCAGTGGCTTTCTTGTAATGAGGGGCCCAAAACTGAACATGATATTTGAGGTGTGGCCTCACCAGCACTGACTACAGGGGGATGATCCCTTCCTGCTGGTCACACTGTTCCTGATGCATACCAGGATGCTGTCGTCCTTCCTGGCCACCTGGGCACAGGTCATAACTATAATTTCAACTGCATGTTGTAATTACTCTGTGTTTTTCTTATTCAAAACTCTTTTTTTTTTCACACTTCTTCGGTTTCTTCTTTCTCTCATGTAACTTCTAACCCAAGAGTATACATGAAGTAGCAATTCTGTGGTGTTGATCTAACAGGACAAAACAATTGCAGTCTACTTTTGAGCTGGCTTACAGCTGTTGTGTAAAAGATTAATGTTCAGGTGTTTTCCCCAAAAGTGATGGCTGAATGATCCTTAGAACATATTAATAGATAGATGGGTGGAATGACGGTGTTTAGAGTCACACTTGCTCACAGTTTCATAGCCTTCCTACCTGTTTTAAAGAATTTTGCTGTTGAATAGCTCTTTGGTCTTTGCTCCAAACCAAATAAGGCAATACTCTTTGTCCAAATCAGTTTTCATGTTTTGTTATGTCTTTTCTGGCAGTTGTGGTTTAAATGAAATTCCGTCCTTATTTTCATTCAGAAGAGACTTCATTAAGCACTCTGCATCATTGCCTTAGGAAGGTAGAACAGTTGTTTACCTTGCATTAATAATGTAACAGTATATATGTTCTGTATGAATAACTTGCCCTCACTTTTTAAATTTTTTTTGTAAATGGGAATCTGATATTTCTGAAGGACTCAGGATTAGGTTTAGCATTGGGGGTACACCTGGCAGCATGGACAGGACCTTGAAATGTACTTATCTCCTGTACGTGCAAGAATGTAATGATAATTCATTTCTTTATCCATACAGTTTTTAGTGATTGACATGGTTTTGCACTGAACAACCAACTAATTATAAGTAGATACTTGATTTTAGTGTCCTTAAGATGTCTTTTTACTATACTGATAGTCATAAAATTTAAATGATCTTTAACTTCCTGGCAGTTTCACTTCAGCTTCTGCAGTCATGACTCTTCCAGAATAGCAGAAGTATTAGATAGGCCTTAAGAATGGTCTGTAAAGTAAGAGGGGAAAAAAAGCTCTGCTTTTTGTTGTTCTGCTCTTGGAATGAGATTACTCAAGATTCTCCTTCAAATAGTGATACTAAAAACTGTAGTTTTTGTCACTTTTTTGTTGCCTTCTTGGGTTTGCATCTCAGTGGAATATTGGTTTCTCGATGAAACAAATATGTTAATTTTTTTAGTAAGAACATACTAATAGCCTTAGGAACTAAAAGGAAATTAAGATTACCGTGTGGTGTGGAGCTGCTGCATAGGGACCCTTAGTGCAAGGAATGGCTTGAGAAGAAGGTTTTCCGATAATGCCAAGTGGAAGTAGGAGAGGGCTTGAGTATGGCAATTCTGGATTTAGGCACTAGCAACAAGCAAGAGAAGCTGAGGAATTAAGTGGTGTTATAGACCAGACAGCTAAAGCAGCTGATGGGCTAGAATAATATGTGAAATCCATAAGGACTTAGGATTCAGAGCCGGGAGTATCTAGAGATGACTTCCGTCCCTATAATTGCAGGTTAGGTTATGGGTGTTTAACCCTGAAAGTTGGTAAAATGTCAGTTTTTCAGATTGCAAGCCACAAACCACTACCCAATACTCGTGTGAGAACTCAGATTCCACAAAATACTACATACTGCTGGTAGAGAGCAGAACAGCACAGCAAGTGACTGGAATAGGAATGATTTCCTAGGTGAACTTGTTTGGGCAGTACAACAAATTGCCTCATACTGCTGGGGAATGTCACATCCCCTGCACACTGTCTCTCCTAGATCTTTCAGCTCTGCTAAGCCTTACTGAGAGCAAGTTCTTCCTGACGTCACCTGACCATAATTTTAATACTGAACATGTAAACAAAGCTATTGTGAGCACCTCTGCATACTGCTCTGAATCCTCTCTCTAATCTTGGCCAATCTGTAGTGCTTCATAGGAAGCCCAGGTAGGGTTAGGAGGATCTTCAGAAGCAAACTTTACATTATGAAGAAAGAAAAGTAACTGAAACAGAGCATAATAATGTAAAGCAAACTGAGTAGACTGTATGGTAATCAAGACTGCTCTTGACTGTCCTGGAATACAAATGAACCAGGCACAGAAGGACTGTTGACAAAAGGTTCAGTTTTGAATCTATGGTTACCTTTATTTTGTCTTGGAGTTTTAAAGTTGATACATTGGAATATACTGACTATTTCAAGTAGATTTCATGTTCAGTGTCAATGAACATGCACAAGATACAATGTGCTTATTCCATAATGTCCCTAATATATGACAAGTTTAATTAAACTCCGACTGCAAATATGTGCTTTTGAGATGATAATATAAAGGACAAGAGACTTTTGACTTTGAAATTTATGTAAGAGGAGATCTAATTTCAGATGATCTTGTCTTTGCAAATATATCAGGTACTCCACATGCCTGTATGAGATTAGTTTTTGTTTAATAGTTTAATTTTTTTTTTTAGAAATGGTGAAAGATTTCCAGTAGCCTGTGAGGTCTGCTCAGGCAAATGCCCAAAATGGATGCAAGACAAGCATATAAATTAAAAACATATGTTGTAGCCAATTAGTACAAGCAGGTGAATGTTTGGTTTCATAAGAGCTAAAGGAAGGGATAGACAGACTTTACCAGAAACACAGATCACTCTTTTGTTTCATATAGATTCTTGACTTTTGCTTGATGTGCACTTGCATAATAGGGCTGTGTGATTTTAAAACACTGATGTGCAAAACACCCCAGCAAATACCAAAAAACCTGGGAAGATCAAAATGTGACTAAACATTTCTCTCCTTTCTTATCACTTCTTGGACTCCAGCACCTGAAAGTGTGAAATATGTGAAGTAGCTTCTCTAATTACTGTGCTACAGATTATTCTGCTAAATTGCTTTTTGTGCTGTTATCTGTGTTTACATTATCCTTTCCAGAGATTTCTGGAGAGCAAAGATTAATAGGAGTGCTGCACGTTTTGAGTTAAGATTATCAGAGATATGCTCATACTTGACTGGCTAAGCTCAAGATGGAAGTGGGGATTAAGATTTTTTTTGTTGTTGTTGGTTTTTTGTTTTGTCTAAGTGATGATTGTGTGGAAGAGGTAGGATGCAAAATCGGATAGGTTAAAACTATTTTTTAAATGACTATCACTTTTAGCAGAAATGTTTAATCATGTCCACTAAAATTGGTACTTTTTCTACAGCTCCTGGAAAAACATAAGAACACAGAAAGCATGGTAGAGCTGCTTGAACTGTATCAAATGGAAGATGAAGCCTACAGTAGTCTTGCAGAAGCTACTACAGAGCTCTACCAGTACTTACTACAACCATTCCGAGATATGAGAGAACTTGCAATGCTTAGGAGGCAGCAGATAAAGGTATGGTAAAGGTAACTGAACTTTGTATTAATGGGGAAATAGTGGGTTTTGGGGGAAATCATGGTTTTTAGTTACTGTTTACTATTTATTACTTATATTATGCAGTATATGCAGTGATAGTTTCTCAGCTAGAGGCTGACCCTATATTTCTGTTTCCTTCATTCAGAGGGGTGCTTTTGGAAAACAGAAACATATCTGACAAGTAGCTAAACATCATCTGTTCAACTTGCTGTGTTTGACTTCAAATTAATTGATGAATTTAGTAGGTGTAGCTGAAAATTTTTTGATTACTGGGAATACTGATACATATAAAATAGAAAGACGTGTACAGTATCTCTGCTATTGTTATTTTTTTAAAAGGTAATATAGGAAGTTACTTTTCATTTTAGTTTTCTGAGATAATCTGATAAACCATAAGAAGTAGGTAGTTTCTCATCTAAAGTTGTAAAACACTTAAGCATGGAAGTGTATTAGATGTATATCATTTGTTGTAACACTTTAACAGTGTATTTTCATAAGAGCTTAAAAAAGCATAGCCAGCTGGAGAGTACTACATTTTGATAAAGCTGTTTCATAAGACATAAATAATACATATTTTATTTAAAACTAATTGTAATTTTAAATACTTAACAAAAAATAACACATGTCATCTTCATTGCATCCCAGAAGTGCTTTTGGTAATATCATTATTTTCTGTGCCAATTCTTCCGTTATATGTGTGGTAATATAGAAGCTAAAATTGGTTAGTTTCACTTAATCTATATTACAAATGTCTGTTTATCACAGTTTGACACCATGTTCAAGTTAACCAACATTGGTTTTACTGGTTTCAATGTAAAAACAGTGTTTTTCTCCAGTTGTGAGTATAGAATTTGGGAGCTAGGCAAGACGATTTAAGATTCAAAAACTAATTTTATTTGACTTATTGCTGTGTCCATAAAGTGTTTTTTCAGAAAATTCAACAATCTGAAACTGACTCAGTGAGATAATGTGATGATACTTGAACTGAATGCCGTTTTTTTCCCTTGAACGATAAATGTGGCTGCGTACAGAATTTGGATGAATTTTTTTTTCTAATGTATTGTGTAGTTGAAGATTATGGATGCTACTCTTAATAGAAAGCCTTCTTCAAAGCATGCTGAAATAGTTCAAATTTTATTTGAATTTGCAGCAGAGGAAAAAGTGGGGGTTTTGTTATTTTGTCAAACAAGAAAAGATAAATGTAAATGACAAGGGAGTATGAATTGAGTTGTTTTTTGGTCTGAGATGTTTTTTGGGGGATATTGTTTTTTTTTCCTGAGAGGGGAGTTAAACCTTAGTACTCTCTTGAATTCCAGTTTTAAAATGCCTCCTTTTTTTTTTTTCTTTTTCTGAAAGAATAACCTTGATAAACTTCAGAGACATGTTCTGTGCCTGATTATTTTAGTAGTGCATAGTGTTATCTAACGTACATTAAGTTCTTTTCCTAACTTGGCAATTTTTGAGTTACAAAACATGGCTGTCTATTACGTGGTAGAGAAAGATCCTATCTCTTGTTTTTCATTTCATTGTTTGAGAGAAAGCAGTACTTGTATCTATGATGACAAAATATATATTATACTGGGTAGCTAGGGTAGAACTGCTTTATAAATAGAACTTGTTCATGAAATGGTTTTTGTTAACTTGCTGCATATGGATTTCTGGCAGGCTTAATAATGGAAGAAAGATCCTTGGGAATCTATAAACCCTTATGAGTGGGGTTAGCCCCATTTTCGTGCATAACAGAAGTATTGCTGATACTTACTACCTCAGTGAAATGGAAGCTGTGAACATGTAATATATCCATTATTGTTCATGTAGAAAAAGTGACAGGGAGAAAGAAAGTTTATATGTGCAGCAGGATAAAGAAGGAAGAATGTGCAGAATGTGTTACTCAAGTTAAAAAAATAAGTTTCATAAGTTTTAAACTTGAATACGAATATCAACGTTTAGTCAGGATTGCACATGCTTTCTGTAGTTGCTTTATTTAATATTTTAGACCTTTTCACTATTGGGTATCTGATTTTGATCTGTAGGGAAGTTGGATTTTTTTTTTAAGAATTCAGTTTTCCAATGAGATTAGGAGGAAGCAAAGTGCTTTGCCTATAATCTTTGAGAAGGGATGTTAGTGTCTTCTTCTTTTGGATCAAGACGTAAAAAAATTTAGAAAATATACCATGGATGTTAAATTTCTGTTGTTGCTGCGAAACTTATAGCAACTAACAAGCCTATATGAGGGAAGGGAGAAATACAAAATTCTGTCTGCTCAGCTGAGGCTTATTAGAGTAGGACAGCTGTATCCTCTGCAGACTGTTTTCGAAAAAAGGCAAAACCAAAATGCAACCAACAGAACAATTCAGAACAAAAATTCATGACAATCTTAAAATATTTAGAAGCATGAAAATGCAAATTAGTGTTGTACCTGGTAGAAATGATAGATAGAGGTATTTTGTTTTATTTTGGTTTTATATTTTAACTTGATTGTATGCTAGTTTTTCAGGTGTGTTTTGCCTCATGTAGTTTGAAGAGTGGATCATTTAGTACAGATGAGGAATCAAAGCTGTATTGTCAACCATTAAATACTACTGAATTTGAAAAATGTAATAACAAAGAGAGAAGATTATGGAAGGAGAAAAGGGTGGCTTATTGTGAAAGGAAATGTCACTCTGGAAAACTGACTTCTACCAGAATTTCTAGTTAATTATCGATTAGTCATCTGACCCTAGAACAAAGCATTAAGTAGTGGTATCTTCTGAATGTTTGTGCTTTCAGCTTCAGAAACCTAGTTTTGTTTATATTTGTAAGTGCAGCTCAAATCCATGAGGACCTCCCTTGGAGCACAGCAAAATGCTTGCCAGTTACCATGTGTTCTTGAAATAATTGGACACTTGGAAGCACACCAGTGTTTGGGACTGATGTACATTTTATTTATATACATATATGTTGGGGCGTGTGTGTGTGTACGATACAGGAATTATCCTACTTGCACCAAGGCCTTTATGGAGGACTCACAAATAAAAGCTGATTTGTAATAAATTGAAAAATGCTCGTCGAAGAAGTCTACACTCATCTCAAGATTAAAATCTAAGATATACGTAACTAGACTGTTCTGTGTGTCTAGCATGACCGTCTTTTGAAAGGTAAATGTATAAGCCAGCCAAACAGTCAGAACTATATTTTTGTTCACTGGATGCTGGAGAAGATACAATAAAGGAATTGAAGACAGTATTATAATGTGTATATCCACACAAAAGCTGTGCTGAATTTGTATAGGCATTTCTGAATTTCAGTATTTCTGGACTGCTGCAGGTTTAGATGTGACAGTTATCTAAAGACATTTAACCAGTGAGTTTTAGCATGTTAATTTCACTGTTTGGATTACTGGTCCATTTCTCCTGATTTCATTCTCACAGATGTAATATAGAATCATAGAATAACCAGGTTGGAAGAGACCCACTGGATCATCGACTCCAACCATTCCTATCAAACACTAAACCATGCCCCTCAGCACCTTATTCTTCTATCTTTTAAACACCTCCAGGGAAGGTGAATCAACCACCTCCCTGGGCAGCCTGTTCCAGTACCCTATGAGCCTTTCCCTGAAAAATCTTTTTCTGATGTCCAGCCTGAACCTCCCCTTGCAGAGCTTGAGGCCCTGCCCTCTTGTCCTGTCCCCTGTCACCTGGGAGAAGAGGCCAGCTCCCTCCCCTCCACAACCTCCTTTCAGGTATTTGTAGAGATCAATAAGGTCTCCCCTCAGCCTTCTCTTCTCCAGGCTAAACAACCCCAGCTCTTTCAGGCACTCCTCGTAGGACTTGTTCTCCAGCCCCTTCACCAGCTTCATTGCTCTTCTCTGGACTCGCTCAAGAGCCTCAACATCCTTCTTGTGGTGAAGGGCCCAGAACTGAACACAGGATTCAAGGTGCGGTCTCACCAGTGCTGAGTGCATTTGAATTGGCCTCAGGCTCTGCCAGTGGAGGTTTAGGCTGGACACTAGGAAAAATTTTTTCAGGGAAAGGGTTATTGGGCACTGGTACAGGCTGCCCAGGGAGGTGGTTGATTCACCTTCCCTGAAGGTGTTCAAAGCAAGGTGCTAAGAGACATGGTTTTAGTGTTTGATAGGAATGGTTGGACTTGATGATCCAGTGGGTCTCTTGCAGCCTGGGTTGAATTCTGTGATTCAGAGTGAGAATAACCTCCCTGGGCCTGCTGGTCACGCTGTTTCTAATACAAGCCAAGATGCCATTGGCCTTCTTGGCCACCTGGGCACACTGCTGGCTCATGTTCAGTCGCTGTCAACCAACACCCCCAGGTCCCTCTCCTCCAGGCAGCATTCTAGACAGACTTCTTGTAGTCTGTAGCACTGCATAGGGTTGTGCCCCGAGTGCAGGACCCGGCACCTGACCTTGTTAAACCTCATGCCATTGGACTCTGCCCAGTGGTCTAGACTGTTCAGATCCCTGTATCAGGTATCAGACAACTGAAGCTTGATATTCAAGTGTTGTTAAATGTTTTGGGCTATCTGTATATTTTTAAAAAAATCTGGAAATATGAACTTAGAGCCATAGGGCAAACAGTTTTTATAGATTATTTTATCTAGCATTAATTTAGAATTCTAGTATTTCAGGATGTTATTTTTTTGCTAGAAATCAGGCTTAAAATGAGCTAAAAAGGGCTGTAATATTTCTCATCCTAGAAATGTTTCACATTTTATAACCATGAATTTTCATTTATCAGAATGGATCATTTTCCTGTGAAAATTTACTGGGTTTTTTTTCTTTTGTATGCCGACAATACACATTGCCATAGCAGAGAAGTGGGAAGTAGTAGGCATCAGTAGCTGCAAACCTGAAGCTGAAATAGTGATCCTGAAGTCTGGAAGAGGCAGGGTAGGCACTTGTGCTCTGGTGCCTGTGATTTAAGATAATGAAATATTAATTTTACGAGATCCTCTATATGTAGTGCAATCTTATTCTGAAAGTATGAAGAGGCGGGACAGGTTGTTTGTTGATAGTTGGCTATAGAACTTACTGACAAGTTAATATAGTCAAGCTTTAAGTCCATTAAGACTAAGTTTTAAAGTGCTCTTTGGTACAGGACACTAAATCTCCTTATTTAAAAGAAAAAAAAAATCTTTCAAAAGAAGAGCATCATGAGCAAAAAACCTGTGCCTGCATGTACAGTTGCTCACTGCCCTTCAGAGAGCAAAACAAACTACTTTGCTACTTTTAATTTTCATTTTCTTTTAACTGTAGACAACACTTCATGGTAATGTTGAGTGGCACTGTGTTTGATCAAAGACCAGGTGAGATCAGTGCAGGGCTTTATTTTTCTCATGCCTTTTTTTTTTCTTTAATGTGCTTGGTGTTAGTCTAAAGATGAAATGCAAGATAAATTTTTTCGTAACCTACATGTATATGCCAGCAAAACATTGGCACAAGCATTCTTGAAAGTATGAGTTGGACTGGATCTGCGTAATTGAGAACTGATAGTATCTAGATGCAGGTGAGAGTCTATAGTCATCATTACCTCTCAATTCTTCTGCAGAAAATGAGAACATTAAAATGTAATCATTTATTAAGTATTTTTAAAAGCATTCTTAGTTCCATTGCATACATATTCATTATCTTCAGTGACACGTTAATTGACTTGAATGTGAGGGGTTTTAAGGACTTTATTTAAATACACTCATATTGAGGTCCAGCACTGGAAATAAAGAGAGCAGCATATAGCTTGATAATTCATCATATTCAGAGGTTTTTTTATTTAGTTTTAGAGTGCTTTATTAGTCTGTGTTGAGTTTCCCTTTCAGGCTGCTATAAGCACTTTTGTAGTTGAAAATATAACTGTGGCTCAACCATCTGTGGATTTATTTGTTGGTTTAATACTTGCTGGTGTACTGCAGTAATGAAGCTTATACCTAATTTGACTTTGATTTGTGCAAAATGAAATACTTCAAATTACATTGCACAGAACCTTTTAGTTTTTGAAAAAAAATAATCCCACGAAGTATGAAACAAGTTCAAATGAGAAGATAAGATTAATGATAAGGGTAGCTAGAAAATAGAATTTCTTAAAAAAATACTTCAGGGCAGAATACCTGGAAAAAGTCTCACAGGCAGCTGAAGATGTTTTGAGGAAGGGAGTGAGTGTCGGTGCTTCTTACTCTTAATTTGTAGTATTGCTTCCATGCATCAAATACATTCGTTCTGTATTACTAAATCCATTTTTCAGTCATTGGCTGTTGAATAACTAATGTTTTAGTGAGCTAGTTTTTGAACTGTATTTTTTCTGTTAAGCCTTATAATATTTTTGAGTTCATGGTGGTCTTGCAGTGAAAAGCAGAAATTCAAAGCTACACAGGCACGTTGGAGGACACTAAAGCAGTGCTGATCAAAAATTATGATTAATTGCATGGCAATCTGTTCGATTTAATTTCTCTCAGTTTGCAAACCGAACCCTCCAGTGGTTACAAACTAGTGACTTGCTGACAAGAAGTCGATGAAAAACATCTGGTAAAAAAACCCCATTAAATTAGTACTCAGTGGACAGACTGAAAGACTTCAAAGAATTCCCAAGTCTCTGTAGTTGAAGATGTGTCCTTGCATCGTCAGGAATTATGCTTAAATAAAATTACTTTTTGAAAACCTGTAGAGTAGGGAAGTGATCTAAGTTTACGCAAAATAACTGGATTTGCAAATGAAGGTCATAAATTTCATTGAAAATGTACCCATTCCTCAAACGCGAAAGCAATAATGTTATATTATGCTGTGATAATCTTGTAGTCTCAAGATCTGTTTCAGGAGGGCTATATGCCAGTCTCTGTTCACATTCTGAACTATGAATCCTCTAGATTTATTATATGAGCTGACAGCAAAATATTTTGCTGACTTAAAGTCAGGGTTTTAGGGCCTCTAAGCAGGTGATAATGCTCTAAGCAGGTGATCTGATGGAATGCAGACTGGTAGTCTGAATAAGTAAGGAAACAGAACTCTTGGTACGAGACTGAGTACAAAATAGAGACATGTGTCTGATCACTTCAAATCTTCCTGTGCACAAGGTATATAGAGTACTTTTGTAAAATTGTAAAACTGCTTATAAGACCTGTAGAAAAGTCTGATTATGTTTGAATGTCAAAAGGTTGTTTGGATGGTTTGTTTTTAAAAAAGTTCCCTTACAAAAAGATGGGTTGGATGATAAAATGGTAGGTGATTTGTCAATAATAAAAAGTAACTCACGTGCGCAAGGGTGATGACAACCTCTGAAAGTATACTTGCACGTTTGTATGCACTTCACTAACGTCTACTCCTGAGAAGAAAGTTATGAGTATTATCTTGACTTCTCTGAAATAGCCTGCCATTCAGCATTTTGAAAGAGGAAAGAAAGTTTTTGAATTAAGGAAAGGAAAAAAATACCCCACAAAACTAAATAGAAAACAATACCACACCTTTGTATATACCCATGCGATACTTGTATCTTGAATGCTGCAGTTTTAGTTTCTCCCTCTCCAAAACATACTTGTAAGATCAGAATAATTACAAGATAGCAGGATAGCAAAGGTATTTCCCTGCTAACAGCCTCAGTGCAAGGAGAGAGTAAATGAATCAGTTTGAGTTTGGAAAGCAGGTGATTCATGTAAGGTAAGGAGATCTAGAAATCATGAGTGATAATAGGAAGAAAAATACGGAATGCTTTCTTTTGGTCCTTCTTGTACTAAAAATATAGGAGGCTCTCAATGAAATTGTGGTGCTTTAAAGCAGCTTGCAAATAAAGGGAAAACTATTATATTCTTCTTAAACACACTTTGCATAATTTGTGTGGCAATAATTTCCACAGTTTAAGAATGAGCACTAAGTATATATGTGTTTTGGGAGGAGCAGACTCATCTGTATCTATTAACAATGGTTCAGAGTAGCCATCAGCTCAGGAAGCCTTGAAACCATTGAGTAATGGAAGTTGGGAGTTATCAATGTGTCCATACCTTGTGGCATTTTTTTTTCTTTTTTTTTTTTTTACCAAATGCTAGTAGAAATTACAGTTTGAAGCAAGAGACTGAAGAGCTTTGGATTTGACCTAAGATTAGTGTGTGGTGGGGAAATGGTGCAGAAAGATACTAAAGTGTCCATTCCAAAAAGGTATCTTGATGAAATTCTGAAACAGTGTTAAACATGCAGAAAATACTAAATTGTGTGTCCCTGAAAGGTTTGGAGTAGAGTAGTGTGGAAACTGGAGATGTGTAAATTTTTTTCTTTTGCAGTGCTGGAGAAAAGGAAGGAGAAAGAAGGAAGAGACTTCAATGTTGTGGAGACCATGGAGGGCAAGGAGAGGGCTTAAGGTCTTCAAAGCTAGGGCAATTGGGTCATAAGTATGTAAATTTTTAAGTTCATGTTTACAGAAATCTCTAAATAGGTTGAAATCTTCATTTTTTTTTTTTTTTAGTAGAGCTCTGACAAAACAATTTCTGTAAGCTTTCATGATATTCTTATACTGGATCTTGTAGGGCTTCATTTTCAGTCATTACAGTTGTTTTTCGGGTACTTGTATGGGTTTATTCTGATTTCTCCTTGTCTAATGCTGTGTCCTTATTTTACTTTTATTACAGTGTATAAAAATTGTCCAACGTATTTTGATGAATTCTTGATACCAATGCTTAACATGGAAGGATTTTTAAATTGCAGCTTCAAAAATCCATCCAGTCCTTCCCATCCACAAGTACAATCTAAAACACAGAAACACGCAAGCTTGCTCAATTTAACATTCAAGCTCACTTGCATAAATAAAATCTTCAAAGAACTGTCACACAATATTTTAGTGAAAAAACACTTTTTTCTTTTAAAATAAAGCTTTCTTTGTGAAGGTGACTGTTGTTTTTAGCATAGAGCTTAGTCAGTGAAGCTTAAATGTGAATAAAAGTTTTGTGATATACAGTCTGGATAAATAAGGAAGGCATAATTTAGCCTTAATTCACAGAATCACTAGGTTGGAAGAGATCTACAGGATCATTGAGTCCAACCACTCCTATCAATCACTAAACCATGCCCCTCAGCATCTCATTCTTCTATCTTTTAAACACCTCCAGGGAAGGTGAATCAACCACCTCCCTGGGCAGCCTGTTCCAGTACCCTATGAGCCTTTCCCTGAAAAATCTTTTGCTCATGTCCAGCCTGAACCTCCTCTTGCAGAGCTTGAGGCCCTGCCCTCTTGTCCTGTCCCCTGTCATCTGGGAGAAGAGGCCAGCACCCTCCTCTCCACAACCTCCTTTCAGGTATTTGTAGAGATCAATAAGGTCTCCCCTCAGCCTTCTCTTCTCCAGGCTAAACAACCCCAGCTCTTTCAGGCACTCCTCGTAGGACTTGTTCTCCAGCCCCTTCACCAGCTTCGTTGCTCTTCTCTGGACTCGCTCAAGAGCCTCAACATCCTTCTTGTGGTGAGGGGCCCAGAACTGAATATAGGATTCAAGGTGCGGTCTCACCAGTGCTGAGTACAGAGGGAGAATAACCTCCCTGGACCTGCAGGTCACGCCATTTCTGATACAAGCCAAGATGCCATTGGCCTTCTTGGCCACCTGGGCACACTGCTGGCTCATGTTCAGTTGACTGTCAACCAACACCCTCAGGTCCTTCTCCTCCGGGCAGCTTTCCAGCCAGGTTTCTCCTAGTCTGTACCTCTGCTTAGGGTTGTTGTGCCTCAAGTGCAGGACCCGGCATTTGGCCGTGTTAAACCTCATGCCGTTGGTCTCAGCCCAGCAGTCCAGCCTGTTCAGATCCCTTTAGAGCCTCCCGACCCTCCCGCAGATCCACACTTCCACCCAGCTTGGTGTCATCTGCAAACTTGCTAAGGGTGCTCTTGATGCCTTCATCCAGGTTGTTGATAAAGACATTAAACAGGACTGGACCCAGCACTGAGCCTTGGGGACACTGCTTGTCACTGGCCTCCAGCTGGATTTAACTCCATTTACAACCACTCTCATTAACTTGGTAGCTTTATTGTGACTTTATATGCTTTCTTATGTACCTGAGGGAAAAAACAGTTGAATAATCCCTGTTATTCTTCTTAGTCTTGCCATAATCTTAAATCTGTGATTTTTCATTTCATTTAATTAAGAATATGTCTTAGTTTTCAAACATTCTCCATGGTTCTAGAAAAACCATTCACCGCTCCACTTTGCAGTACACTAACACTATTGTTTACACTATATTCTATATGTCCTAATATTTTGTTTGCTCACTTTACAGTCTTTATTGAGTTGTCATTCTCCCATATCTTGATGAAGGTGATCAACTCCCCTGTAGTTTGTATTGCTAGTTTAAGGCTTCAGGTATTTTAAGGTATCTAGGCTGTTCTGTCTAATTTTGCTTACATGTATATACAGTAATGTCTGTCTCTCTTTTTTTTTTTTTTTTTTTTTTTGATAAAAAGAATAAAAGTATAAAGCCCTTTTTACTTCTGGGTCCTTTCACTTAATGTATTTGCGATGGTACCTTTGCAGTTATAAAATATTTTGGGAAATGGTGCTGAGTTTGTGTTACTGGCTTGTAGCACAGTTATATTAAAAGCTGTAAAACTAACTTTGAGAAGTCCCTGAATGGATGCTGAAGCTGAAATGCATGTATTATTGCTAATAAATCCGGCAGACTGTGATTGCAGTTGGTTATTTGGCTTCCTGGAATGTATCAAAGGAAGGTAGCTGAGTGTTTCGAGCCGAAACACTCCTTTATATATGAAGCTGGCTCCCTTTTGTATATTGCCTCGGTCATCTGTTGTGCTCCTTGAACTTATTTATTTCATTCTTATAATTAATTGATCTAATGATGTTACACCTGGTCATAGGCAGAAAAGGATAAAAACATGAGTCTCTGTAGGAGAAGGGTAATGAAAGGAGGAGCTGGAGAGACATGACAGTTCACTGACTAACTATAATGTGACCTGGCCTATGTTTGTTTCTGTCAAGTCTTGTCCATTCTTGTCCCAGCTGTCTCTAGAAAGAATCTGGGAAGTACTAAAGACTCTTGAAGAACCTTTCTTTATTTAGGAAATTTATACTATGTGAAACTTAAAAAAATCCTCTAGTTGCAGGCCTGTTTCTCATATCTTCTCAGAATAAAATTTTTTCTCTTCAGAACTCAATATAATGACAATATATGTTCCCAGAGAAGAATGCTTCCAGCAGGAGAGTCTTGCATCTCTGATTCTCACTTGCTCACAGGCTACATTTGCAACCTCCTTTCAGTTTATTTCCTCTGAACTAATTTGTTTTCCTTCAAAAATATATCTGTGTAGTGTAGAAACGTGTTCTTTTGTGTTCCATTACTCTGAAGCAACAACTGATGGAAGTACAAGTTCACATGATGTGTTGAGGTTAGTGGCTTCTGCTCGTCCTTCCTCTTGTGTGCTTTCCAACCACCACTTCCATGAAAGGTGTCATAATTTCCTTACTTTCAAAGCATTGTCTGAAGTAAAGCTTGCAAAACACGACATTCTTCAAAAGAGAGTTTAGACAGGAGAAAAAAAAAATCTTAGCCATTTTTGCCAAGAGGGTTGGATTCTTCTCAAAGAGAACATAGGGGTCCACATTTGTTTCCCTTAATCCTTTTTTAAATTTGTAATAATAAAAGGAGAGAGTGGTCACTTTGACAATAAGGTTTTGTAGGTAGGGAGGAAAGCTGCTCTGAATTCTTCATTAGCTGCAACCTCATGTGGCAGGTTCCTTGTCTTTTGTCTCCAACTTCTCTCCCTGTTACTACCTTTTTACTCTTATGGGCTTACTTCCTAGTTTCTGTGATAACTTAAAACTCCTAATAATTTCTATATTTTGTATAAATGTACTCATACTATTTAATATTATTATTAAATATATATTTGTATGTATTTCCTGTAGTGGTACTTTACTGGACTGGGACCTAATGCTCAGACAGTGTTGTCGAGGGGGACCATACATGTTTTACTGCTGTGTCTCAGTTCATCTCTTTTTTTTTTCCCTCTGGTAATTGTTCTGCCTTGAAAGGATGACAAGTATCAATTTCATTAATGACTGGGAGATTATGATATTTTTCTAGGTAGGTTGCACTTGAAAACTTAAAATTCTACTCTCAAGGGATTGGTGATTGTTGGTATTTACTCAATACAGCTATTGTTAATTTCATGTTTCCCAGCATACATGGCCATAACTGGTGGTTTGCATGCCCTGTCTTCTAGTTTGTCACACTTATTTGGTTTTGATTGTAAAGAATGATAGTAATTACTGTTAGGAGTCTTTTCAAAGGTATTTTCTTTTTCACTGTGTATCCTTTTCATAACTCAGTTTTTCTTAGTTACATTTGTTGATGGAGAAATTGAATCAGGTGGAATGCACTGGCTGTATGGGAAGAGATTGCTTTTCCTATAGGGTGCACTGGAGCACATTCAGGTCAGAGGGGTTCTCAGAATCCGCAGGATGTGCGTCTCTGGGAAGTCTAGAAAAGTAAGCTTGAGCAGAAACACTGCAAGCATGCTGGGAGAAGCAGGGAGCAGCAGAGGGCTAGAACTCAACAGCTGCAACTCCCAAGATACCAAAGGGGATTTTAAGTTTGCGGGCTCAGAAAGTCATTGACCTAGTAGAAACAGAGCTAGGAAACAAGGACCTGTCTACAAGGATGCTGTGTTCATTGAATTCCTTTCTGGAGTCTCCTTCCTGGTGCAAGGAGCAGAAAAGGCCTTGACTCTATGTAACCACTGCTCAGCAGTAACTAAAATGTTCCCTGCATTATCAACAGTATTTTTAGCACAAATCCAAAACATAACTCCATATTAGCTACTGTGAAGTTAAGTAACTCTGTCCTAGCCACATCTCTCCTCCATTATTTACGGCTTCAGAGCCAGCAAGTTAACATTGTCTCTGTGTTTCTCATATCCAGGCTGCAGAATGTGAAGTCCAAATGTGAACTTTAGGACTTTTGATCATACTACAATACACTTTTAAAAGAATTATCATCTATTGACGTTTGTGGTCAGTAGTTCTAAGAGTTTGATTGTCTTGCTAGATGACAAGCTGTAAGGTATGTAAGTCTCAGGCTATAAGACTGCTGTCAGGGAAGGTTAGCTTAAGCAGCATTAGGGAAATGTTTCTGTCCTGTGTATCTTTCTGGGTCTCCTTTCAGACATTAATTAAGTGTGCCACTGTTGCTGCATCCTTGAGGCATGGTGTTGGTCTGTTCTTGTTCATGCAGCTACTTGAGGAGCTCCTTCCAGGCAGTAGTCATGTGAGGAGTATGCAGCTCTGTGTCTTTTAAATGTGAGCATGTATACGAAGAGATGCGGAAAGGGAAAGTATGCATCAGTGAACATACTGGGCTGAACTGACCCATCCTCATAAACATTTACAACCTCGTCTTATTTTTGTTTTTTCCACATTCTAAAGCTTTTCAGGATCATGAACATCCGCTTGTGGTTTCAGATAGATATGCATAGGCATAGCAAAGGCTTCTTGGGTTTTCTGTACCTTACTGTATGTATAACCTGAGACTGAATGATGGCATGGATGACATACTTGGGATTACATTTAATAAAAAGGTGCTTCCCTTTTTTGTTGCTTATAAATACTTGCTCTAGGGCACAAAGATACAATTGTATTATGCTGTTATAATTCTCATCAGCTTGCGCCATGTGTGAATAGTATTTTGATGGGGAAGATTTTGTGAAGAAAGGGTGCTTTGAGGCTCTTACTCTGTTAAAAGATATCATGCCTAATAAAAATGTTACTTGCATTAGTCAGTGATCCTATGTCAGTTACACTACCAAATTACTTAATTTTTACCAAGGAATAGGAAAGGAAGACTTAACTGTATTGATTTTTATCCTGCCTCTTAAAGGAGCTTAAAGGAGCTTTCAGAGTTCTGTTCAAGTGGAAAGCATTAACTTCACCAGTCATCATTAACTGGCATATACATACAGTTTTGCATTTGGAGATTCTTATCTGTCGTCTCATAAACATTCCCTATGGAAATCATGGTACACATGTGCTGTGCTGAAATACATGTTACAGTCAAGTAAAATTATTTTTTACTTATTGTTTGTCCACATTTTTATTTTGTCTGTTGCCTTTCTAAGGGTTTTGGAATTACATAAGTAGATTAAAATACCTTATTAAACTACTCTAAATAATTTTTCAAGCATTACTTAAAAGGTGTCTATGTATTTCCACTTATAAAAATCATCCCTTTAAAAAATGGGCTAAGTGGATATACACAAGTAGATCCTGAGTAGTCACTTAAAAACCTATTGTTTACACTTCAGCTATAGAGTGGAGTGGCTCTTCAGGTTAGAATATCTGAAGGCATAGAGAATTCTGAGCACTTTTGGGTTTGAGGGATTTTGTCTGTACCAGTGAGGTGTCTTTACTGATGTAAATGAAAAAATATTTAAAATGAAGGCTTTGGTGTGCAGGCCCAGGCTTAAATATTTACTTACTTAGATATTGTCTGTGTTGTCTGTAGTGGGCTTACTTAACTTAATTTTTAATAAGTGTGTAAAAACTTCCAGTTTGGGGAGATAAAGCTCCAGATTTTTAATGATTTCAGATATCTGTTACTTTAAAATAAAATTACTTTGGTCTTGGCAATAAAAACATACTTGAACTCCCAAGTACGAGAAAAATGTGTTTTTAGAAGTCATTTGTAAAAAAGAAAAACTGCTAAAATGTTGATGATTACTAACCACTGCGCCGACACATCCCCCGTTTCCAGCTTCATTCTGACTGAAAAGCATTCGTTTAATTCAAAATTAAAAATTCTGTGCAGGAAGAAAGCCTGTATAAAGCATGCTTGTTATCTTAAGATAAAATATTTACAAAAGGATACTGGTAAATCAAATTTATATTTGATGTTTTGTGCTTCCAGTAAGAGTAATGATGAAACTGTGGATGTTCTTTTTCAACAGAAAGGAGCACCGTAGAGATATTTTTATTCTGTTGAATAGAAGACATGGTGATTTGTTTGTCATTTTCACTGCTATTTGTTTTTCTTTCTTAGCCACCCTGAAACTGGCTGCTGTTGGCGAAGGAGCAACAATTAATTGTGTTGTTAATTATGTACTGATTTATTTTCAGATCTCAATTGAGAACGACTACCTAGGCCCCAGAAGAATTGAGAGTCTGCAAAAAGAAGATGCTGATTGGCAGAGAAAAGCTCACATGGCTGTGCTATCTATTCAAGACCTCACAGTTAAATACTTCGAAATAACAGCTAAAACACAGAAAGGTAGTTATTTTCTGCTGTTCTATCCATCAAATAAAAGATCTTTAGAAATTGATGTAATGTTTACCATGTTCTGTATTGTACTGTGATTTTCTTTTTCTTCCCTCACCAGTCCTCTAGGAGGAAAATGCAGTTGTCATTCCCGTTTGTGGGGTTTTTTTCTGTGTCTGTTTGAATCTTTCACCAGTAAGCCTTGTTTAGAATATCCTCGGAAGTGAGCAGAACAGAAATTTTGCATGAAAGTTTGAAAACCACATTCTCAATGTGTTTCTATTAGCTGCACTGTACATCTGCAAAGGATTTAGGGCGCATAGAGTCCCTAATGAATTCTGTCTTGTATACTAGCTGTGGCAGACAACTGTAGTAAGTGTTTAATACCTTTCAATTAATTTCCTTTTCCCATTACCCTTGGCTTTCTGTAATTATTTTTCATATTTCCAAATATGAAGCAACCACTCAGTTCAGCTGCTTGGTGAAAGCTGCTCTTGTTCAGAAATCTATATGGATTTCTGTGCTTGAATAATGTGACAGCTTTGCTAAAGACCTAGTGCAGTAAAACCTAGTCATATGACTTACCATGTACCTCTCTACTCTCATGCTTGTACTGTTTTAACTTAAATAATCAGTTTTAATTCGGGCAAACACACCTGAGGATGTGATATCGTGTCACCTCTTCTGGTCTGACTGTGGACTGCCACTGACAGAGTTTGTCGCACTGTCTTCCCTGCCTGACTGGAGGTTTCTGTTTGTTTCTTTGCTTTGGTGATAGTAATTGTGCAACCAGATAAATGAGTTGTAATCCTGGGGGAGAATTTTTTTTTTTTTGTTGGGTACATTTCCTCTCATCTCCCTGAGTGACTGCTAGATCTTCCTCAAGACAAGCTGTCACTGCAAAATGATTCCTTTCGGTGACAAGCCAAGTTAAATATAACATGGAACTGCACCTGATTTGAAAAAGTGGCTAAACTGGTTCATGCATGTTGGAGTTAATTTAATTACCGCAAATTGTAAATGTACTTAATCAGCTTGATTCCTTTCATGCTGTGACAAAGGCAGCAAATAAAATACCCCATTAGTTATTGAAGAAAGTATTATTTACATCTAGGTGTCCCTATCCATGTCAGGGTGGTTGGAGCTAAATGGTCTTTTAAGTCATTTCCAACCCAAACTGTTCTGTGTTTCTATGATTTTATATGCAGCAATCAGGATTGTGGGGAAGAACACTGGGAAAGGAAATGCCTGGTGATTGTTTAGAATCATAGCACTTCGATATACAGGTTACTTGACTGTTTTGTTATGGTTTGGGGGTTTTTGGCTTCCTGCTGGTCGCAGGATGGTCTTACCAAATGCTAACAGATGGCAGAGGAAAAACACATGAGAACATAAAGGTATTTTTTATTGCCTAACAACAGCATATAATATCTATTAGCACCTGAGGACTGAATGCTTCTTCTATGATTATGTGACTTTTGTGGCTTTTGCTTTGCAAAGCTAAATATACAGTATTGTGTGATTGTTCCTTTTGTTAGAAATGGTGAAAATCTTATGTGTATCAGCATGAATGTTGTCTGGGTCTCAAGAATAAAAATCTGAATCGGGTAAGGGACTCCTGCTACTCTGAAGTCTTTCTGAAAAGATCCTCATTCATCTTGGCATGTTAAGATCAGCTATGATTCCTTTATTTAATTTCAGTTATTTTTGTGATACAACTTACATTTGGAGTTAAAAGAGAGATGCTATTGAAATTTAGTTCAATATTCTTACAGAATTGCATTTTAATTATTTTTTTTTTGTTCTGAACTGTAATTTTTTTTCACTCTTCATGTTTGTTTAAACTTAGGACTGCACTGTGAAATTATCAGGGGAAACTGGAGACTTTAATAGATAGTACTTGGGGCTTTCAGATGTGGGGAAAAATCTGGGATGCAGTGTAAGACCACGTGGTGGTATTACTAAAGTATTTTTAAGTCAGGATTTTTGAACCGGTGGTTCGAGAGTTCAGGTACTGTATATTCATGACAGTCCCTCTGTGGATAACAAAATTTGAATTATAAAGATAAAATTATGAACAAATAGCTAATTGTGTATTTACATGAATCATAAGAATTTTTGCATCCTGGATTTGAGTGTTAATACTCTGTAGAATGACTACTGGCTAGTAAGAGAACTTTGCATGCTTTTGAATACAAATATGTGCATTGTCTCTAAAACAGAATGACTGGTGATACAAAGAGTAGACTGGTAAGCTGTTTTTCTTTTTTCTCTTCTGTAGCTGTCTACGATCGGATGCGAGCAGACCAGAAAAAATTTGGTAAGGCAGCGTGGGCAGCAGCAGTGGAACGTATGGAAAAGCTTCAGTACGCAGTTTCTAAGGAGACTTTGCAATTGATGCGTGCTAAAGAAATCTGTTTGGAGCAGAAGAAACATGCACTGAAAGAGGAGGTAATTTTACAGACCCATAAACAGGAAACTGAAACGTGCAGTGAGGACCGATGCCTTAAAGTGGGTTAAAGTACTTTAAAAAGAAAAAAAAAAGGATTTTCAAGTTTAGTTGTTTGGGTTTTCTTTACAGCTTTTATTAATAAAAAGGCTATATTTAAACTTTTAAGTATGCTCCACCATGTTAGACAAATGGAGTTGCAGTTATGGTAGGGCTTGGTGGGTTTCATGCCACTTACGTTTTCAGTTCACCTTGTTAGTCAGGCAGATAGACAGTTCTTACTGTTAATGTTTACAGCTATCCACTGAGATGAAGAAAATGAAGAGAAGGGGTAGGACAGAAATCTGTTGCTATATAATGTCCATGCCTTAGCTCTCAGAGGCATGACCACCTTTTTTGGAATAGTTCTGACATTCCAGATGGAAAGTGTCTAAACATTAGTGAATATACAGATGACTGGCCTGTTTTACTGTACTCTCTTGGTGTCTGCTTATTCTAATTATTGAGGCAGTCTTCCAGAGGGGTTATGCTAGCTATGTCTTTGCTGAGGAAAGAATGCGTGCAGTAGACTGTGTTTAAATGTCTTAGCAGTAAATAAACACTTTTATTGGATTTTATGATACTTCAAAAGCAAAAATGCTACAGATCTTTTAAAATTTGTTATCATATGACTGTTCAGTGCTAAGAACTTTCTGTCATACTTATCTTAATTTATATTCTATCCAGTCAATTGCTTGGTTTTAGTTTACTTCTAAAACATGTTTGCTGAAATGTTTCAAGAAAACTGACTAAATTAATGGCTCTGTTATGAAAAGGTTACCTGGAGAACTCACAGCTTTAGCACTGTATAGCTTGGTGTGTTTGTAAGCCTGATAGACTGCGTACCTATTTTAGGAGCTTCTGTAGAAGACAGCTTGATCTACAGGGAAGAGAGGGTGCATGCAAGACGCAGAGCATGAAAATAAAAAGTTTGCTCCATTTCAATGCTCTTTATATTTAGAAAGCCAAGAGTTGTCTGGAAACCTGGCTTATCAGGCTGCTGCCATCCTTAGCTGAGAGTTGATGAGAGAATCCAGCAGTCCTAATTGGAAATACTGTACTTAATATGTTCACTTATTGAAAGCAGCAATGCGTCATCTTTTCTGTAGCACATCTTATTTTACTCCCAGTAGAGACCTGTGAGTTTTTGTTGAGTGAAATCTCAGTCTGGCGAATGAGTGGTTGATTATTTTGATGTGCAGAAGTATGAGGGGGCTGCAGAGGAAGAAGTAGTTTGTTGCTGTATACTGGGGGTGAAGGGCTCTGAACTGAGAGTTTGGGGCTTTTGGGAATGGGGAAGCGAGGAACATCTGATGGGCATGGCACTTTGGGATGGTGTAATAAAAGGTGTTGAGAACTCTGGATCAAAACATGGTGTGGAGAGATGCGAGGACCAGTTTCGGTTTTGAAAGATCTTTTTTTGCGGACATGACTGGAAATCCCATATTGGAGAGGAGGGTTACAGTCATAAAATATTTGGTGATTACATTAGCTGGTGTATTTGGAAGAGGTGGCAGTAAAAAAATGCAAACAACAGCAAAAGAAAAATGAGAAAGTATTACGTTTTCTTCTTTAAGCTTAAGGAGTGAAGACATTCCTGGTGTGCTTGGGTGTATAAATTTATTCTCACTGAGTAGGAAAAGGAGACATGTGAAATAATATACTTCTTTCTGTTACACTTAATTTCATCTTCCTCAAATCTACATTGACCTTGCTGATTGATTTTAAGAGGGACAGTAAAATTTTCTTTGTTTCTGTAGTTTTCATTTGGTATTTATTGAGCGCTTTTTTGTTTCCTAAAATGAATTCTCTCTGTACATCCAGAAATATCTAGAAAGCTTCTGCATTTTCCAAGTTATCATATGAAAATCAGCTGCGTAGGTGATTCACATTTTTCTGTAGGAGTATTTTTTTGTTTTGGCGGATGAAAATGTTAGCTCTATGGTTATCAGTATTTTTAAAAATAATAACTCTACATTAATTAGGTATCACACTTTTTAATTTTCTTGATTTGTACCGCCTAAGTTCCGTCCATTGTTGCTCTGAATTTCATTTCAGGTGAATAATGAAAACTTTCCTTTTGAGGTAGAACGGAGTCTGCTTTTGTGGACTGGTTGCCAAGCCTTGTCCTCATGACAGTAAACAGAAGCATTAAATCAGAGTGAGAATCCTTTGTAATTCTCTTAAGTATGTAAAGTAATTAGGAGAAATGAAAGTGACTAGAGACTTAAATTCAAAGTCCCATCTTGCATGTATATAATTTAATAACTGATCATCTCTTTTTCTCCTTTTAGAAGTGTATGGTTCACGTCTAAAGATACACTTAACAACAAATTTTTAATTTACATAATAAATGTTATGTGATATTTATGTAAATGAAATTGTATTCCAGCAAAGTACTGCTTGCTTGTCTTTAAGGTTGGGGTTCCGTAATTTCATTATTTTAAGAGTATTTTCCTTTTCCTGCACACTGAACCTGAATTACAGATATATTTCCTTCAAATTACTTCGAGTATTTCAGCATATCTTGCATTTTGTGACTGTTAGCCTGAGTTGGATGCATCAGCAAGAGTAAAAATTTTTGGATTCTAATCAAGAAGACATGACAAGCTATTTCTGGAAAATTAATCTTCTTTTTGTAAGAAACTGGCAGTGATTTTTGATCCAGATACACCATACTATTTTTCAGAAAAGTTTCTTTAAACTTTTTTATTTTTGCACCAGCTTTTTGGGGAGGCAAGTAAGAAGCTAAAATTGGTAAATCTTTGAAGATTTATTTAAATATAGTTGAATAACTATTTTTAATAACAGATTAGGAATGCTTTTGCTGTCTGCACTGTCAAGTGTTCAAACTGGTAAACTGAAATAGGGCATAAGATGGCAATTGTATTTTTCTTTAATTGTACATTAAATATTTATGTAATAATCTCCATTATTTTTTTAAAAGCCAAGATAAAATTATTTTAAGTGGTGATTATGTTTAAAGAGAATAGCAGAAAGCTTTAAGCACCTTGTGAAATAATGGGGTGCATTCTGTAGACAAAACTTGGAGTCATAGTTAGACTTTAACTAGTGCAGTAAGACATGATTAGAAAATTACTAATTGACAATGACGACCTACTTTGGACTTAGTATTAAAATCCCAGGTAAGTTCTTTTGAAATTACAACATAATTTCTTTTGCAACATAATTTCTTTTAATACTTTTTTCTTGCCAGAGAATACTGGGTAATCTATTTTAAAGGATATTAAAGAGAGCAAACCCCAGAACTTGAAAATACTTCTTTTATTCAAAGGATTTTGTGCATCACTGACATTTAGTTCCCATTTACTGAGAGAAAGAAAAAGATTAGGTATTTATGGTTACTTAAAACAGACTCATGGCAGCGTTATGAAAAAAGAACTGAAATAGACCTTCTGTGTCAAGCAATTTATCTGCTGATTTCTAGGCAGAAGATAAAAACAAGATATTCTGTAATGCTCAAGAAACTAATTTATTAATGTTTGAGTTGAGGATTAAGGCAAGTAGAATGTCACTTCCAGGACCAGGAGGTTTATGAGGGCACTATTAGTGTTCAGCAAGTTGTTTATGGATTTGTGAACATTTAGTCTTGGAAAAGAAATACAGGTTATAAGAATAATGGTACACTCTTTTCATGGAGAAATGATGTTTCTTTTAATGTCTGAAATTTTTTGATTGCTCAGGATACCAATTATGAGTAAGCAGCTTAACTCATTTCTTTATAATACTGTGTCCTTTAGATTCATGTCTTGATTCTAATTGACTCCTGATACTTAATTGTTTGGAGTAATACTTCGGGTCCACAAGTTGCTAGGTCTGAGTGACAGCCTGCCTCATCAGTTCTCAGTGTTCTGTGTTTCCCTTAAAATCATTTGGAAATCCTTTAAAATAATTTATTCTTTTTGAGGATGAGCATCTGTATTTATTAAAGGCCTGAATTTTTTTTCTGAATTTGTTCGCTTCTTAGATTTCTCAGACAGCAACAGTGATTAATTGAAGCGAACACTTCAACAAGTGAACAGGCAGGATTCACATGAGGTGGACTGAAGCATGACTTTGTATTCTGTTCGAACAGTATTGGATTACCTAAAAGGTTGAGTAATAGATTCAATAATAGATGTTAATATTTATTTCTAGGGAAAAGCAGTACCGTTTTTTACTTTGTAAATGACAGCAGGTGAGAATAAATATAGTCTTATAATCTGATTGCAGTGTGATTGAGCTATAAGTGCAACAGGGTGGTATAGCAACACATGCTTTCCAGTCTGTGAGATCAGGACTTTCAAGTGAAGTGAGAAGTGTTAGTGACACTGCACATGGATTTGTGAGATTTCTTCTACACCCTTATTCCATGCATTTCTGATCACTCAAGATGGATTAGTTCTAAGTAGCATGGTTACAGGGAGGACTATCACAATGATTGCAGAAATGGCAAGTCTGTTTTACATAGAAGTTGAATTTATTTTGACAAATAAAATGAAGACAAATACTAATGGGAATAAATATTAGTTGAGCACTATGTTTTGCTGTTCAGTACTGGCGCAAGAACAAATGTTATTATCTGATTGTGAATACGTTGGAAATACAGAAGAAATTTTCTGGCGGTTAGGAGGGAGTATCTGGAACAGATAGAGTGGGAGTAACAAACACAGTTTTGTAGAAGCTTTTGCTTTTGTTTTTACAAAAGAAGAAAATAAGCAACAGTAACTATATTGAAATTGTTTTAAGAAAGCAGTCCATTTTAGATGTGTCTGAAAGCATTCCATGGTGATGGAAAACTGAATTTGTATTCCATGTTCGGCTATTTTTTAATCAATTTTGTCATCTGTCCCTTTAGTATATCTGTTCATAATTCTTGTCAGAAGCTTTCTATTTTAACCTGTTGTCTTTGTTACAAAAGTATGGGTTTACAGATGATACAATTCTGCCTTAGAACTATTAAGAAATCTAAGTTCCTGCTTAAGTTCTTCATGTAGTATGAATGAGACAATGCTGTTACTTGAATTAGGAACAGAGAGATTAATTTGTTTGACTTAACGCAAGAAGTTGTGGCATAGCAGGAAATTGAACTCCAATCTCCACATTCCTAGTTCTTCCAGCTGCAAAATATTTCTTTCCTCTAATATTGGCATGTTTTCAGTTTTGTGTTTCTTTCACCTTGTTGATCAGCCTGAGACCTACCAAGGATGCAGCAAATAACTAGTATGGATTAGACAGCAACTTGTAACATTAAGAACTGAGCCACTCTTTAAGTTTTTAAAAATGCTGAGGTTTTCCTTCAAGTGATGATACTGTTTTGAATTATCATGCGTACGTAGTATCTCACATAAAATTTTGGCATAAATTGTTGAAATTAAAGGTCGTCTTTTTTAACACGAGGGGCTGTTGTGTAGCTAGGATGTCTGCCCAAGAGCCATATGACAATATTAATTTCCCATTGCTGTTGTACCTGAAAACTAAATATGGTGGTGAGATACCCAGGTACGCAGGGACCAGGTACCCAGTGACATCTGTAATATGTGCTTATATAGTCAAGATTTGCTTGTTGGGCCGACACCACTGCAGCTGAATGAAATACTGGCCTGCAGTAACTTGATGAGCTGATGTTTTTCAAGATGGCCCATTTGTGTCTCTAGGTAGTCTTTAGACAAAGTCAGTGAACTTAAATTGAAGAAAATATTTTTTAAAGAAAAAACTTAAATTATTTTGAGTGGATTTCATAGGTCACTGAAAAGCAAAAAATCTTAGTTGTGGTAGAAATTTTAATGAAGTTTCCTTAATGTGAAAAAAAAAATCCCAGCTGAAAAGACCCCCATGGTATATTGCCAGGTATATTGCCGTGGTATATTTTACAATGAGAAAACACTTTGAAAATGCCCAAACTCATGATAGCTTTCCTGACAAATGAACATTATAGCTCTTACATAAAAAAAAAAAAGGAAGGTTCAATACAATCAGTCCTTTTGTCTTGAAAACTAACCTCTAATTCACTCCAGATATGCTGTCATGATGTCATCAACTGTTCTGGTCACAATTAGCAACTTAATATGAAAGCAGAATAATAGCATGGTGTAATAAGACATTGTGGTGTTATGCTGGCCTGAAATATACAAATTATATGATATTGACTCTAAGATCTATGGTATTTACTTAAGGACTTGTTGAGCCTTTCAAGCTAACAATATACAAAAATTGCATTCAGTAAATATACCATATAGTAGTTTTTTAAAAAACAGGTCTTACAAGAATTAATTTACAGGTTTTCTATCTATCAGTCTTGCATGGAGAGAAACATAATATGCAGAGCTGTTTCCTTAGTGTTTAATAGAGCTGTGAAATCCCTATCAGTGGCTGATGTTGCTTGTGCTAAAAGCATTCATGCTATAACAAAAGGGTTTGGACAAATTTATGAAGTAAAATCCAGGGAGTCTGTTTTATGTAAAAGGCAGCACTGTAGTTTAAGCTGTGCCGCAAGCTATACCAGAGGCTGGTGAAACACTGTAGGGAGTGTTTCTGCCATCCACTGCCATTTGTGTTTTGTCTTCCTGGATATTTGCAGCTAACATTTGTATGAAACAGCATATTGAGCAAGATGGAGCTTTGGTTTGGTCAGTACAGATATCTTTCTATTTTAGTATAGTTACATTTAAACATGTGTGATAAAACCTAGTAAAACCATTTCTGGCTGTTAATTACAGATACAGTTTTACACCTTAATGAAATCACCATAACTTGAAAACATACTAATAAATACTTCTTAAAGGGTATGGCTTGCCAGGCTCTGTATTTTTGCTTCCTATGAGCACAGTAAAGTAGATAGATCAAAAAATCTTCAGTAAAAATTAGAATTCATTTCATCTGTTATCTGCTGGAAACTATTAGAGATGTAGTTTTTAAGCAGGCAGAGAACTTGGATGTGGCCTGAACTCTTCTGCATGTAGGTTGTAGAGCTGCACAGCTTTGAATGCCCTCCGAAGTGAGACAGCGAATCCATCCCCTTGCTTGTTGGTATTTCTTAATTATGGTCAAAATGGTCAACCATATTGAGCAGTTCAATCTTATTTGGCTTATTGGAAGAGGATGATTTGAATTCACTTTGGTGTTATTTTATGTCACTTTTCTATGTTAAACGTGACATAAATTAGCGCTAAAATATATGTAAATATAAATATTTTGGTATAGATCTATTTTTCGCTTGTGAAGGACTCCATAAACGATGAAACTTCTCAGCTGTCATTTTAACTCTTGCTTTATAGATACTGTTAGCAAAACAGCTTTTAGACTTTTTGGACTGAAAATAAGAAAACACTAGTTTCATTATGTACCTTCAGCAAATGGAGTAATAGAGCAAAAGAGGTAGAGATGTCTCACACTATGCATTGTATGACTTCTTACTTTGAGAGTCACATGAAGTAATCCAATGCCATATAGCAAAGATGTCAGATGTTGAAGATGCCTGAAAGTATGTGGCTGATCAAAGCCTTTTCTCGTGTTGGTATGTTCAGTGTTAATATGTTGCATTTAGTGAACCAGACAGTAAATAGCTGTAATTGTAATGTGTGTGATTTTATTCTCGTTATCCTGGTGTTGTATGTTTGTTTGTTTGTTTTTTCTCTTTCTATGTAGATGCAGAGCCTGAAAGGTGGTACAGAAGCCATAGCCCATTTGGACCAGTTAGAAGCTGCTTATTATGATCTACAGCTTCAGTTATATGAAGTGCAGTTTGAGATCTTGAAATGTGAAGAGCTGCTCCTGACAGCACAACTTGAAAGCATCAGAAGACTGATGTCAGGTGCTTTATGCATTTTAATTAAGATGTAATCTGTAAAAGATAATTCTCTTTCTAAAAGTTTTAATAAAACCTGTGGGAATGAAGTAAGAAGAGATTCTGTACCATGTGAAAAGCTGTATCTTCTAACATAAGCACTATTAAGTTAAATTTACACCTGTTCATAAGGTGTATACATGAACACCTGAAAGTTTTGGTCTGGTTCTCATTGCCTGTGTTTAGAAGTAAGTGTAGAAGATACTATGTAAGTTTTGGAAGACTAAATTCAGGAAGGAGGAAATGTCTTAATTACTGGACTTGTCTCATTAAAAATTTGCATTGATACTACTAATTTCTTTGAAGTGATTTTTTTCAAAAGGTATTTAAAAATTATGCAAATTGGAGTCCTTCAGCTAAACTTTGAAGCTTGTCCTATTACCGTCTCCCTGATTTATAGCAGTGAGGCAAACTTTTTGTTTCCAGAACCTACTATAACTTGTGTTCTTACTAACTATGGCAACGGTACTGGTAAATCAGATAGCATATTTGAATCCAGTTCTGTCTTTTGGACCTTTCTGTAGTTAATGTTTTTGTTCACACAAGCTCTGTTTATTGTTAAATGCATAGAGGTTGCATAGAAAAAATTTTTATGAATATAAAAGTCACTTAAAAAGGGAGGTATAAAGCTCAATTGTATTCTGACTTGTCTCTGGAAAAAGAGAAAACACAGTTGTCAGGATTCTTCTCATTGTTATGTGAATCTCCTCTTTTTAGGCTTGTGCTGGCAACATTTATTAAGTGCCACTGCGGAAGATGAGGACTGAAAACTCTGTAAATGACTTAAAGGAATGTAGCAGCTTTGACCAGGTGCTTCTGTGCAGGACTAGTTAGTGCTCCAGATGGAGACAGTTTCTGTAGCTGAGAAATCAGACGTTTAATTTTGATATTGAAGATGTGGTTTCCTTACCCGCAGACTGAAGGAAATACCTTGAACAGGAGGGTGAGAAGAAGTGTGCATCAATGTCCCTTCTCTTCATTGTAGTAATAATAAAACTTAAGGGCCCTCAGAGATTAAAGCCAACCCTGCAACCTGACCCAAAATAAAACCCCCAGTTAGCTAAAAAGAACAACCACTCCTTCCTCCATGGCAACAAAATAGTTCACTTTTCTGGCTTTCTTTGCTATTTTAAACATGTAAAGTATTCATTAATACAAAATCCAAAAGTTGGAGGTCTTTTTGTAATAAAGACAGTGGTCTGAGTTACAAGGAATTATTGTAGCTCTCGGCTAATTCCCCTTAGGAGAGAAAATGCAAAACAGTTCTTAAATGTATGGGGATTTTTGTTCAAAATGTGAAATTACCTCTTTGAACTTTACATAGGTGGAGAGGATAGAACAATGAATGTGAAGAATGTGACACTGAAGTGGGTATATCAGGACTATTTAGCACCTAATCTGAATAAAAGCATCTGAAAGATAACAGTGGCCTCTTAATACCTGTTGTTTCCTGTACAGTCAAAAAGAAAACAATGGTCTGTTGCATCTTCATTTATGCTTCCTTTTTGAAGTGTACTTACAGTCAGTAAAGTAATATCCTTTTAATTGTGCACATCTGTATGATTTATACTTAAGTGACTTGTAGAGGCTGTTGTTCTTTACTCTTTCACTCTGCAGAGATATTTTGGAGAGTCTGTAATTCTGTTTTGATCTGAGGGACAACAACAGTACTGCTAATTAAGTCCTTACAGGATTCTGTAAAAGTGTGATTTGATTGGACTGCCAGTTGATTGTAAGCTAGAACTAAAACATCTTTCCAAATTCACCATATTGCATCTGAAATATATAGAATTATAATAGATCGTCATATTGTAAGCAGCAGTAGTAGTTTTTTACTGTCATTATCCATAAAGCTGCACTGAAATTCACAAAATGGGAATTTATTTGGTTAAAATTTTAAAGGTCTTATCCTAACTGTACAAACTGTTTGCACATCATACATACATGAGTAAGGTGGTTTTGTGGTGGATGTGTTGCTCTCAACAGACAATGTGATAGATAGTTCCTGCTTTGCTTGGATGGTGGGTTGAATCAATATAAATTCTATGGATGTCTCTAAAAAGGAATAATTCTAGTTTTAATTATAAGTGGCTGAGTGGTGAGAAATTTATTTATTTAGCAATTTAATAAGCACTTCAGAAGCTCCAAAGCTGTTATTAGATGCCTCTTGTAATGATTGGTGGATGTTGCAATATAGTTGCCTGTGTTTGCTTTTTTTTTCCCAAAGAGTAAAGTATAATTTAACTAAATTTAAGTTTTAGAACTGGTACATTTAACTGGTTCACAGATGAGCTACTAGGGTTTGACTTGTAAATTCCTGTCCTTAACTCTGCATGGGAGTGGTCTGAAACAATATCTGCATGTTAATTTTCCCATTTTCTCAGTGCAGAACAAAATATAATAATGTTAGGACCATGAGTCTTATTTTTCCTCACTGATGTCTCGAAGTGGGTTCCTAGTGACTTGGCAGTCTTATGTATGATTGAAACTTGGTGTTACATTTTTTTTAACCGAATGCTAAAGAAAAGAATCTAGTAAGTCTGTTGTAATATATTTTTATTTTAAGGTTAGGATAGTGCTGTGCTTTCTTTTCTAGTTCTGCAGTGTCTTCTGCTGAGCTGAAATTAGCATGACAATAAATTTTGGTTGAGTAGAGACTACATGCACAAGTAACAAAGTGAGAACAGCTTTTAAAATGGACAGTGTGCTGAAGAGATCCTTGCTCTTCTCTTCTAATAATCTAGGACCAGAAGTAGGAGGAAGTTACAGTCTTACTGAAAGTAGTTGATGAAATTGAAATTAGAAGGTTTGGTGGTGCTGCTGAGTAGACACTTGAGTCATACCAGCTGTGTCTGCCTGTTTCACCCAGCAGTAATATGGATCCATCTTGATGTGTTACAAAAATATCCTACTTAGTATGCCAGTGAAATAAGGAACAAGAGGCCTTTGCTGCTTCTTCATCCCAACATTCTGCAAGGGTTTGTAATACTCAGTCTCCTTCTTGGCAAGGGATGAGAAGGCAGCATTCAGAGATGAGCTCAGTGTTCACTGAATACTTCACTTAGGAAGCTAAAAATCATGAGTATTGATAAAACTATTAGTAATGACCTCCTTTTCAGGCCTGTAATACTTCAAAGGATAGCCTTGAAGTTGCCCTCTCTGCTGCCTTTGAGCAGGAGGCAGCGACTGCAGAAGAAGGGAGGTCAAAAACCACTGAAGAGAGGATTTTTGGTGTTTTGTTGTCTGATGATTTGTCCTTCTTGAAATTAATAGAAGTGTCAGAAAAATCTCATGCCAAAGACTACAGAAAGAGTCTATATTCCCTTAACTTTGTAGTAAAGACCAGAGAATATTACTGCGCATTGCAGGTCCCTTGTATGAGTTAAGGCACCTGAAGACTTGTGGCCATTGTGATTAGGTTAGGCTACAGATACAAGTGTATGGATGCACTTGTTTTTCATTGCTCTGAATACCAGGCTGTGCTTCGTTGGTATTGATTTCTATTCTTTGTATAAACTTTAAATCCCCACAGTGCTTTGCTTTTTTTTTCCAAATAGTGCTTTTCCTCTTATCTTTGGATTTTTAATTATCCCCTGAAAGGATTCTGGCTTTCTTCTGCATTAAGTCTTGCAATACGGGAAGGTTGTTGTTGAACTAAACAAAGTGTTAATCAGATACAAACTATTGATTTGACTTTTTCATTGCTGACTTTATTAAAACAGAGAAGAGAGATGAAGTGGTATATTACGACACTTATGAGAGTATGGAAGCCATGCTTGAAAAAGATGATATGGCAACATCTACACATTTGCAAAAAGAGGAGCTACAAAAGTTACAACAAAAAATCCGCCAGCTGGAAGCAAGGCGTGGACGCATTTCAGCCAAGAAAGCCTACCTCAGAAATAAGAAGGTATTATTAAATAGCAAGTTTCTAGCATAATTAGCAAATTTAATAAAACTTCAAAAGATTTTCTTTCAGATACAACTTAACAAGTCTCACAGAATTTTTGTGGATTACATTTACTTCTTTCTAAAAGTTCTTTTTGCAGAATAGAAAATATAATTAAATCAGTATATTTGAGTTTCAGTTTACCCTTTAGCTTTAAGGGAGCCTTTAATTACTTTGAAGTCAATAAACTTGTTTGTATTAACTAATCAGAATACTTTCATGTGGAAAGTACATGCTAGAATGTGTATTTTTATAGAAAGTGGTTTTATTTGTACACACAGAAGAGAATTTTCAAGAGAGTTTTCTTACTGGTGAGTTCTATCTTAATCTTCTTACCTTATCCTTTTAAACTTATGTGACATGTCATTGATACCCTATTAAGCAAATTGCTATGAAATCGAGTCTGTGTCCTTAATTTGTAAACCTGGCTGTGCTATGCAAAGCCACTTCCCTTTTTCATGTGTAACGAGATGGAGACATGCAGAAAGTTCTTTTAATATAGGTAATGTTTTAAAATTGTTTATGAAGTGTGTGTAAATAAGTTAATTTTTTTTTTCAGAATTACTTGTTTATTTTTCTGTAGCAGTTTGTGGTTAAATCAGTATTATGATGAGCAAGATACTTGAATGAATAGAGTGGATCAAAGTTTTGAGAGAGCGTTGTAATACTTGTTATAAAATAAATTTCCATTCCATACCATATACTTATAAGGCTGTGCCGAAGTCTCAGTTGAGACCTCATTCTAGCTTGGGATCGGGGTTAGTGTGGTTGGTTATTCCTGCTTATGTCCCTTCGTGTGGGAGATGACCCTTTTCTAATAACAGTTAGAGGCGATTGAGGGTAAAGCCTTCATGTCTTGCCTCCCATTTAAAACTAATAGTTATATGAGATCCTACAGAAAAAGCCCAAGACTGTCTCTGTAACTCTGTTTAACCAATTAAGAGAATCAAGTATGATCACCTTCAAAATAGCTCCCTTCTGAGTTGACACTGGTGCATACAATGTGACCAACATTAAGAGCAATTCCACAGATGATTTTCTAAAAGGCTGTTGAGAATTTCCATTGGTTTTGGTTTCATGTCTTTTACCAACACAAAATGTATTCCTTTGAGCACCAAATTGATATTTGGGAAGAGGTGGATATCGCAGGGAGCCATGTCTGGTGCACAGGTTGGGTGTTGAAGCAGAGTGATGTTGTTACTAGCTAAAAACTGCTTCAAGAAAGCAGGATGACCTGGTGCACTGTCTTGATGTTACCTTGCACAGTGTATTTGAGCACACATCCACCCATACTGAGTGAAGTGGTTGTAGTGAGCCTTGTCTCACTGTGACAGGCTAGAACATGTTCTGTAACCATCTCTGTCTCTCTCCTCCTACTTTTTGTTCCCAGACTGTAAGGTCAGTATCATTTGTGGGGGTTTTTCTCTGTCGGATCACGTATTTCTGTGCCTGATTCTGAAGCCTACCAGAGCAAACAGAATGGTAGCTGATACATTTTGTATTTCAAGATTTTTTAATATTTCATCAGTCATAGTCCTGTCTGGGTAATATAATGTAGAGAAGACTGCAGATAGATTAGTATAAAATACGTCTTTTGTTAGCCAGTTATGGGAAGTGGTTTCCTCAGAGTAGTTGAGTTTATGTGAGTTTGTACAAAGAGAATGTATCGAGAAGGTGGGCTTTTTAGTACTTTAAGAAATAGATACTATCTGTCATGTTGTGCTAGTTACATAGGCTATACTACAGTAGTTACGCTGTTTTCTCCTGAATATGTAAAACCCCTTCTGGCATTGTACAGAGTACACAACCCCCTTTCAAAGTGACAGCCTGTTTGCTGCGCCTTGCTTAACTGATGGGAAATAACAAGTCAAGAAATAAGAAACAGGAATAGAGATTTATTTAGCTTGCCTTCTTATCTAATGAAGTAGTCTCCTTCAGTTATTTCAAATTTATTCTATGATAAAATACCTCTGTGTGTTGATGACGGTAAGCTATTAAAAAATAAGATTTTAATAGCAGTCTTCTTATTTTTTCTTCTTGAGTGCTAGTTACAGATATTTCATGCATGATATTGCTGTTGTTATCCCAGTCTACCCCCTGCTGGCTGCACAGCAGTATAAATTAGTTACATGGAACAAGCAGCTATTTTATTAGGGACCTAAATTTATAGCAATGTGTCAAGGTAAAAAAGATGGCATAAAAGGCATTTATAAAATTATCTTTGGAAAAATAGACTTGTCAAGAAATTGAATTATTTTACATTCAGGAAAGAGTGTTGCTTGTCATGAGCAAATGAGGAGTAGCAACTTTTGGTGCTGTTGGGGGTATGTTCATAATGTGCGCCTTGATCTAGGGAACTTCCTTACATGCTGTTGTGTCCATTTAATAGGACACCTTTGCTACTTTGCAAGCCCTCAGTTTAAAGCATAGCTTATGCCAAAATAGGTGTTATAGACCCAGTGACAGCTGGCTTAGGGTTACTTGGTTTATTATTATTACTGTAACTCAACATAAGGACATAACTACACAATGTTTATAGTAAAATATAGTTTCTGCAAATACTAAGCTTACTAAATGTGAACCTAACCCTTTAATTGGGAAGCTTTTCAATCTGAAGGCAAGGATCACTGGAACTAGTTAAATGTAACACTAGTGCAGACAGGCATTAGTTTGTTTTACATGTTTCTAGTCTTAAACATGGTAGCGTATCCAGTGATGAGGGTTGAAAAGGTTCCTCAGCTCTCCTTTTTGTCTCATTAATAGAAGTACAATTTGATACTGTGAAGTCACTCAGGTGATTAAAAAAGAAGTGAACATTATGTCCTGATGCTTCTTCCGTGCAGTTGGTCAACATCTTACTTCATGTGCGGCTCTCACTGGAAATAATCCTGCTTTCCCAGTTTTGAGAAGGAAGGACTGGTTCACATGTGGTGCAGGCTGTGTTCCTGCTCATACGCACACTCAATTACAAGGTTTCTTTTTATGCCACAGTTTGTTGCTTTAAGAGTATGTGCAACTTGTCATCTGCCATAATCATCCAGATAATTTTGTTTGATGCTACCACCTGGCTGGTTCTTTCCTTCATTCTTTGTTTACAGTCACTTAGTCTTGTCTAGAAGTAGAACCCTGCATTTGTCCCTATGAAATTACTACGTTTCTTTTCTTTTTGAGACCTTTCCTGGAATTAGTTCAGATTATTCAGATCCATAATCCTGTGCTGCAGCATGTTTTCAGCCCCTCTTAGTCTTGTTTATTATTTCAAATCATAGATATCTAATTACATTAAAGTATCTTGTTTATTAGTAAAAAGTCAGCACCAAATATGTTTTGATCTGCTTTATCCTCTTTACATGCTTAAAATATCTTTCATTATTGCTCTTAATCAGATTTAAATACTGATACTAAAGAGAAAGTGTTTCATAGAAGTTTCGCAAGTATTTCATAATTCCCAAGTGTTTCATGTTTCCCAAGTACTTGAGACACATAAAAAATCCATATCTAGCATATGTTTTCTCATTATTTTATAATACTTTTTTATATCTCATAACATACATTCCTTATTATTTTAGAAGACTCTTAATCATACTTTGCACATAAGTAGAGAATAAACTATAAAGGTAAACCAGTAGTATTGCAAAAAGTTTTTCAGGTTCTTAATAATATTCTGAAGCTACTTCAGTGTCTTTGAAATGCAGAGCTTGGTTAGTTTGTAATTAAATAGATTAACTTCTCCAGGTGTATTAAGTAAACTTTTCAGCGAAAAAAAAAAGCTCCACAAACAAACATAAAACCCAGCAGTGTTTATGTATCTATATATACCTCTTAAGGAGGTATGTGTGTATATATACTGGGAAATACTGGGACAGTGTTTCCACTGAAGCTTAAATGATTGTTGGGAGTGCTGCCTATATAGAGTAGCAACATTGGTGGTCTTACTGTTTAGAAACATTTAAGAAGGTGTGGTATTTCTACCCTAGATGGGAATGCTGGCTGCCTTTTTATGTGATCACAGTATGTCCATATGTCTTCTAGCAGAACATAGCCTTTTCAGAATTTCCAAGCGTCAAATATGATAGGCTTTTTTTAACCCTCCCCTCTTTGTCTACCTGTCTATACAACTGCTGTAGTATATTTCTTGATGGCTAGTAACTCCATCACCTGCTCTAAGCAATGCTTTTAATGGCAAATCTCCTGTCTGGCTCTACCCAGTAACTCAGGCTGACTGATACCTGGGAAGCCCATTGCTTCTCGTGTTCTACCTGTAAACTGCTTCCTAGTGCTGCCCCCATTGTATACAGCCATGTGATGTTTCTAACTACACATCTAACATTTTTCTAGTTCTGTGTGGTGCTTGTGCCCAGCCTCATTTCATTGGCCATACTGTCTTGACTTCCAGATGTTGTCCTATGGACAAGTCTGTTTTGTCAGTCTTCTGGTTTCCTACACATACCTTTTCTTTGTAACCGATGTGCAATCCAGTCCTTTTAGTATTATCTAGAAGCAGTTTGAGTGTCACCTTATTCCTTATTAACTATTGTAACGTGGCCAATTTTTTGTAACCTGTTCTTATTTGCAGGCAATATAACAAATGCTTATTTTTAAACCATATGTTACAGATGTGAACTTGGTATAAATGAACTTGCTTGTGCATGTATAAAATTGTAACAACATTATTAACGTTTGTTTTTACAGATGGTACCTGCAATAGGTGAACTGGCATTTGTAAATGGGAAGCTGCCTAGTTGCCTAAAAAGAAAAAAATAGTGTATTTGAGAGTTAGTTATCAGTGAATATAAAAACATGAAAGTGTTTGTTGACACTTTGTAGTGGTATTGTAGAACGGGCTTTTCAAGCAGCTGTTACCTGTGTATATTGACAGTTAAAAATAATGGGTTTGAGTTTGTCTGTCTTGGTTTTGTTTCCATTTTATGGTTTTATTGCAAGTTAAATCAGCTTGTCAGAAATAGGCTTTGTAACTTTTCTAATTCTTGGTGGTATCTGCTAAATATGACATTGTAACCTGCAAATCAATAGTTGAAATTCATATTTTATAAATAACTTTTTGTGTCTCTGCAGGAGATCTGTATTGCAAAGCATAATGAAAAGATCCAGCAGCGTCACCAGAGTGTGGAGGAATGCAGAATGCACCATGCTGTTCAGCTAGTAAGTTTGATTTTTCTGCTATGGAGTTTAGCCTTTAGTTAACAGCTTGGGTCCCTCATTATACATTCATTAGCAGAGTAGTCATAGTGATAGCTGTGCATCACAAAGAATGTGCATGCCCTGACCTTTACACCATAGATTTCTGTTAAAGGGGACCATATAGCTGTATTAGGATGACATTGAACCCAAGCAAATATGAACAGTCCTATAACACTATGTTCACAATTTGAAAGTGATTGCTGCTAGGGCTAGACTGCCTGGAAGTTATGGTAACATGCACATAGGTGGTTCCAGACATCTCAAGAGTACTGCATCAAGTGTACTGAAATGCATAAAGAAACCATACATGTTTGTTCCTGAATTTTTGTGAGCTTGTTTATTATTATTCTTCTTTCTACAAAACAAATCACTTGAGTTGTTTAAAGATGTAGTTCCAGCTGTATGCGCCACAATTCTTTGTACTGTCTTATGCACAGAGTAGGCTAGGTAGTCCAACTCTTGTACTGAACATAACAGACTTTATGTTAAAGAATATTCCAGTTCTGGGCTAGGTCTTTGGAACTGATACAGCATCAATGTTTAATAAAAATCACTGACAAAGATGCATTGAAATTCAAGCCTCTTTAATTCGGGCTTCAATTGGATTAGTGAAAGTGATTCTATTTCAACCTTATACATTTTTAATGAAGATATATTTGTCCAGGAAGTCAGCTGCATAATTTATTTTATGAAAAGGCTACTTGCGAGAGACAGTACATATTGGCATAGTCTTTCAGGACCCTAGAAATATTTATATTTTATTTTTCCCCCCTGTTCTTATAACAAAGTCAAAGGAATTTGCTGTGTGGATTATAGTCCATTTATTACTCTTTAAAATAAGATTTGATAAAATTGAAGGCCTTTCTTATCTCTCAGACACTACAGGGCTTTTTCATTATTTATTTCATGGAGTTGCCCACTGGCATTATGTAAAGAACCTTATGCTAAGGTTTTTTTGTCATCTTTTCTATTAAAAATCTGACTGAAAATTTCTGCGGTTATTGTAAAGAAAAAAACTTAGAGCATCTTTAATTCTCAAAAGACTCTGAGCAATAAGTATTACTTTACAAACCAATGTTTATAATTAAAAATTCTGATCATTTTTGTGAACTTCTTTTGACATTCAGTCAACACAAAAGCAATGTCTTCCTGCCTGCCGTTTTCAGAAATAAGCCAGTGTCCTAGTGTATTTCCAGAAGAGTCAATCCCTGTGGATTGGAAGGAGATAAGTGTAGATGCTTTAGGGAGAGGAAGAGGGGAACATATCCAAAAAATAGTAAGAACAAAAACCAGAAAAAGGTGAAGATGAACAGAAGAATGTGGTGAAAAGAAAATACCAGAGCAATGGAGCAAAGAAGTTAATGGAAGCTTAAGTGAAAAGATTATAGCAAGAAAAAAGGATAGTTCTGCCACTGCACTTGCATGTTACGTAAAACATTTCCTGAAGCAGTCTCAAATTCAAGGAGCTTTTTGTTTGAGTTGGGATTTTTGCTTTTTTTAAATAAGAACAGTGAAATCACTTTTCCTGATAACTTTGAAGTTGCCTACAGTGACTTTTGCCATCAGATAACTAGCATCTACTTCAACAAATTTGACTGAAGAGCAGTATATTTTTTCAAAGATTTAGCAACTTTGTTGAAATTTTTTGAAAATGCAGGACTAATTAAAGGAGGTGGATCCAAATGTGTGTGTTCACTGAGGTAAGATCCCCCCACAAGAAAAAATACAAGTGTCTTAGTTGCAGGGAAGAACTTTAAAGCTGTACTGAAGTTAAGATTACAGAAAATCAAACTGGAGGCCAGTGACAAGTGGGGTTCCCCAGGGCTCAGTCCTGGGTCCAGTCCTGTTTAATGTCTTTATCAACGACCTGGATGAAGGCATTGAGTGCACCCTTAGCAAGTTTGCAGATGACACCAAGTTGGGTGGAAGTGTTGATCTGCAGGAGGGTAGGGAGGCTCTGCAAAGGGACCTGAACAGGCTGGACTGCTGGGCTGGGACCAATGGCATGAGGTTTAACAAGGCCAAATGCCGGGTCCTACACTTGGGGCACAACAACCCTAAGCAGAGCTACAGACTAGGAGAAGCCTGGCTGGAAAGCTGCCTGGAGGAGAGGGACCTGGGGGTGTTGGTTGACAGCGACTGAACATGAGCCAGCAGTGTGCCCAGGTGGCCAAGAAGGCCAATGGCATCTTGGCTTGTATCAGAAATGGCATGACCAGCAGGTCCAGGGAGGTTATTCTCCCTCTGTACTCGGCACTAGTGAGACCGCTCCTTGAGTACTGTGTTCAGTTCTGGGCCCCTCACCACAAGAAGGATGTTGAGGCTCTGGAGTGAGTCCAGAGGAGAGCAACAAAGCTGGTGAAAGGGCTGGAGAACAGGTCTTATGAGGAGTGGCTGAGAGAGCTGGGGTTGTTCAGCCTGGAGAAGAGGAGGCTGAGGGGAGACCTTATTACTCTCTATAACTACCTGAAGGGAGGTTGTGGAGAGGAGGGAGCTGGCCTCTTCTGCCAAGTAACAGGGGACAGGACAAGAAAAAATGGCTTGAAGGTCTGCCAGGGGAGATTCAGGCTTGAGATAAGGAAAAAATTCTTCACAGAAAGGATCGTGAGGCATTGGAACAGCCTGCCCAGGGAGGTGGTTGACTCGCCTTCCCTGGAGGTGTTTAAGGTGAGGCTGGATGAGGTACTTAGGGGCATGGTTTAGGGATTGGTGGGAATGGTTGGACTCGACAATCCAGTAGTGGGTCTCTTCCAACCTGGATGTTCTATGATTCTATCAATTAATGAAAGCTTAGGTTAATTAAATATGAAACTTTCATGTATTGTTATAATGAAAATGTTTAGTTAATTTGCTCAGCATTGGATGCAAAACTGTAGCACTGAGTTCTATGATTACTTGCACTATGAAAATACTAACATGACATGTTTTAAATGGGCAGCCTTGCAATTTCGACTGTCATTTTTTTCTTGGAATGAGAAAAAATGGATACTGGTTTGCTGTCTGGCCAATCTCTACCATTTTTAATTTAGAGAAGCTTTTCCAGTAAAATATTCTGTTGTGTCTCTAGTTATTCCTCTTTTTTCAAGTTATAGTCTTCAAGTGTTCCAATTCCAGACTGAAATTTTTGCTTGCTGAGCTTAGCATTTCTTCAAGACTATAAAATATGAAATGCATAATATTTTTAAGAGTAAAACAAACACCAGATTTTGGAGTTAGAAGTGTGTCTGTTTTAGAATTAGACTGTTATGTAATTCCTAACAATGCATTGCATGTGATATTTACGTATTTTCTACACTTTTTTGTCAGAAGAGAGATCAGTTACAAGATGAAGAGGAAAGAAAGAGCTCCTGGGTTAGTCAGGAGAGACAGAAAACACTGGACAGACTGCGCACGTTTAAACAGGTAATAGAAGAAGAATTGTTCTTTTCCACCAGTTTCATTTACAAAAGTAATTTTCACTCATTCTAGGACTATACTATGTTATTAGCCACTGTCATTGCATAGTTAACTATTCTTTGGAAAGTTTGCAACAAAATACGGTATTGTTAGTAGCAATTTCCTCTGGCCAGTGCCATAATAAGTCCCAGTGTCATAATAAGCTTCTTATCACTTTTCCATCTACACTTTGTGACAAGACACTTGGAAAACTTCCCTAAAAAGTATAACCTACATTTCCCACAAAGATCATTACTGTTGCCTACACCACTGATTGCTAGAACACCTGCTCAATACCTACCCCTCCTTCCTATTATGATGTAAATGTCAGAAACTGGATAGAATATGGAATAAACAAGACAATATAAGGAAAGGAGTGAAAGAGAATAGAGACTGTATTACGTTGTCAAAGACTTCTTTTGGCTTTGCAGAATACCTAACAAAATACAGGTATGAGAAGCTTCTTTACTGGAAAGCTGCCTTGCTCAGCAGTATACACTTCAGTCTGCAAGGCTTTTGATTTCCATTGCTTCTGTAAATCGAAGCTAATTTACTTATTTTCTCTAGCAACTGCTAATGAACTGGCTCTATGTATGAGTGTGTTTATATTATTACGGTCTCTGTTGCCTTAGGCGTACCATAAATGTTAAAAATGCATTAGACCTGTATTTCAGAACAGGTTTGAATTCTTTGCCAAAAAATGGCTATGAGTGAAACTAATATGAAAAGACAGATATTGAGGCAGCAAACTTAAGAACTAAATTAAAAATACTTTCAAAAGTCTCAATATTTGATGTTTTCAAGAGATGCTTTTTTACGCAGTATCATTCACATCTAAGGCCAGTGTTACAGAGGACTTTGTTGCATAGGGACCTGTTGGCCAGTTTTAGAAGAGGAAAGCAAGAGGGAATTTTGAATTATGGTTTCCAAATAAAGTTTTGAATGTACTATCTCGTTCTTGGTGAAATCCTAATTCTAACCTGTGTCTGTCCCTGATTAGATCAATCACATATAAATTGTGACTTAGCCAAGACGAAAAATAAAGAAAACTTTTGCACAAGTGTAAGGATAGATTTGCCTTGTTTTTACATCCAGAGTAAAATGAATGAAAATAACAGATGAATTCTACTTGTCAGAAAGGCAAACTCTAATGACAGGTACTTAGAATCTACAATAGTGCATTGTGTTTACTTATCTAATTCTTAATGACTTATTTATTTTAGCGGTACCCTGGGCAAGTAATACTTAAGTCCACCAGACTACGACTAGCTCATGCAAGAAGAAAATGTGCAGCCAGCTCAGTGTCCTATGTTGATCAGCCTCAATCTTTGCCAGCAACTATACAAATCCAAGAGAAAAATGAAGAGATAGAAGTGGAAAACGCAGTTCAGCCTTTGCAAGTGCAAGAATCTACATGCTTAGAAAAACTTCAAGATATCTCATTACCTCCCAATGGTGTTACCTCTGAGCTGCCGCATGTTAGTGCTCCTACACTCACCAGTAATGAGCTTCAACCAGAGACTGTTACTGTAGTACCACTTCCACCCCCTTTGCCTCCTCCGCCTCCACCTCCACCTTTGCCTTCCAAGGAAGATGACACAAAATCCTTAGAGAAAAGCGACAGCATTGTCAAACGTCAGAGTGAGGAGAAGGGAGTCCAGCACTCTTCTGGTTTCCCACCAGCACATCTGTTTGACAGCAGTCAGCTAGTCAGTGCCAAGAAGAAGCTGAAGAAGACAAGTGATCTACAGAGTTTACAGAGGAGAAGAGGTAATATTTCACTTCTGTGTATATAGTTGTAATACACACCAATTCCTTTTTCGAATTGCTCTTTAGAGAAGTATATGCCATGGGAAAGTTGTTAAATCCTTTTCAGTTGACAAATGTTGGCAACTCGGATGTTAGGACCTTCACAACTGTGTGCATTATACTTGTTCGGTGAGACAGAAAACACTTGTGAAACTGATTGTATGATAATACCACATTACACTAGCTAGAAAATGGAACTAAATGATGTCTAAAAAATTTTTTCTACCCTTCCTTGCAGCCAGTACTGCAAAGACTATATACTTCACCTGAGGGTACAATGTTTATTTAACAACAGAATTTTGTTTAATTTTTTACCTAATAAATTGAATACTCATCTTGGGACACAGGAAACATTGAGAATGTGATCTTCAAGGTTTCTTCAAATATTCATGGGAAAATCCAGAAACCCTTAAGTGCCATTGAGAGCTGAGTAAGAACATACATATTTAACTACCACTGGAAATTAAATGTGTAATCACTCATCAAAGCATGTTAATAAATACTTACAAGATCAAAAATCTCTTTTGAAACTGAAGAGAATGAATAGAGCACAGGGCTGACCTGGGAGATGTGTTACAACTTGTGAATTATGTGCTACTTGTTTTTACCTGTTTATACATTATCCCATATGAAGTGGGGCATATTGCAGCCGTGTTTGGAGAAAATAATCCTGGCATTTCAGTGAAGCATAATATATTAAGGCTAAGTTTTCACTTGAAAAGCAGAGATGAAATTTTCAAAAGCACTCAGCTGAACTGTTTTACTGGAAGCCACTAGAAAAATACTTTTAAGTAGACCACTATTCACACAGCTATAATAACATTTTATTAAAAATTCTATCTGTCTCCGTCATTTACATCTATGGAAAAGATCCCACTAGTAACATTTCTCTCATCCAGGTAAAATCAAAATTAGAACTGTCTTCATCAGTCAGACAGAAACAAGGGTTTCCTCTAAAATTGTTCTAAAATGACTGAAAACCCTTGAAGCAACTGCAGTTGCTTGCAGAATTAAGCTCTTATGATTCTTGCAGATTGCTGGAATAATGTCTTAAGTTCATTATCTGTTTTAATGCTGCTGTGTTCCATTTTTGTTTTTATGAAAAGAAGTCCTATTGTTTGGTTTTCTGATATTCTTTTTACCTTGCAATTTTATATAAAGCACATATTGTGTATGCAATTTGATATATTTCATAAAATGACAAATGTAAAATCAAATTATATCCTCCCTCTTTAAAGTGTTGTTAATGTCTGCAGCAGCTTTCTGTCTGCTGCACTGTATTCCCTGAGATGTTCCAAGTGTCTAAGTGGCTTCAGAAATTTGACTGTGTATGGTGTTCTACAACTCTTCCTTCCTCCTCCAAATGTGCAGTCTTGTATTCTTCTATTCTTTCTTTTTTCCTAATGACTATTCCAGCTGTCTGGGCCACTGGTCTGATAGACAAAGCCTACTCATAAATGCAAAATAGGTTTTAAAAGTTTATTCTACAGTTTACAAAAAAAATGGAGATGGATGTTCATCTTCTGATTGACATATGCAGCATGTTGTATGTGCTAGTGTATACAAGCTGTTTCAAACTGTTTTTCTTTAAAATAATGCAGTCTCTGGGGTAGACATCTTACATCTTCAAAGAGCCAGTGCCTGATTTTTATAAATCCAGAGGGCTAGTATCAGATTGGTGATAAAGGCAAGATTGGTCATAAAGTACTAACTCTTATTTCTTGTTTTTTGTTAATTATAAAGGAAGGGAATTTATAGGCACCCTGTGACTAGGTGCTAATACATACATGAATCCAGAGAAGCAAGAAAATGTTGCAGTTGATTATACTGCTGCTTCCCTTACCGTCATGTAGTAGTAGTCAAACAATAGGTAAAATCAGCCACATACTTTAAGTGCTGACAATGGACTGCAGAGCCCAGTACTTAAGATGTATACTCATTACCTGAGTATCAAAGTCAACAAAGGTAATGTAATAAGCACTTTGATTTTGTTGGTTTCATTGCACCTGTTTTGATTTTCCTGACTGCAAACAGGAAAGCCACCTTGTTCAAAAAGTTTTGCTGCCTTCCTGATAGGAGATTAAATGGTTTCAGAAATTTTAGTTGTATCTTTGAACCGGTTTTGACCTGGTAATTGGGAAGACAGATACGGAGGCTAAAACAATAGTGGAGCTACTGTTATTCTTCTGATGTGGGTCTATCATATTAATAGTATGTGACTACTTTTTTAATATGTAGGAAATATAAATGATGACTGATAAAATTTAGTAAAAAATGTACTGAAGGTCTTTTGATTTACTGCAGTGAGTTCTCCAATGGATGAAGTGCTGGCTTCTTTGAAACGTGGCAGCTTTCACTTAAGAAAAGTTGAACAGAGAAGTCTCCCTCCTTTTCCTGATGAAGATGATAGCAATAACATCTTGGCACAGATCAGGAAAGGGGTGAAACTGAAGAAGGTGCAGAAAGATGTTTTGAAAGAATCCTTTACAATTCTGCCTGATACTGACCCTCTGACAAGGAGCATCCATGAAGCATTGCGACGAATTAAGGAAGCATCACCTGAATCAGAGGATGAAGAGGAGAATTTGCCTTGCACAGACTGGGAAAACTAACCTGTAATTAATCTACATTTAAAAAAAACCCCAAAACCACCAAAAAAACCCCAACAACAAAAAAAAACCCCAAAGCCCCTAAAAAACTCAACTTCAATACTTTTTGCATAACAATAGCAGCTAAGCCTCAGGTTGTGCATTCTAGCAAGCTTAGTATGAATGGGACTAAACTACCTGATATCCAGCATGGTAAAACATGCACATATGAATTTAGTATCACTGACTTTTCATAGAATTTAAGGTTTATAGTAAGGAAAACTTTATTTAGACAACATCTTAGCCTTTTATTGTTTTAATATTTTTGCTGAATATCAACAGGACTGCTCCTATAAAAAGCTCTATTTTATTTAGTAAATTTGAAGGGACTGTTTGCAGCTTACCCAAAAGCTTTAAAATCTTTTAAGAAACAAAGCAGCACAATCACTCTTGGACACACCTTGTACTTATTTTCTAATTACTCCAGCCTTATAGAAGTTTAGTGTATTGTATCACTTCAGACTGAATAGTCCCAGGTGAAGGACCACTAGATTTGACTGCTGAATGCATTTGTTATCCCGAGTGACTAGTTCTTTGATAGCTTGATTTCAGTCTCTAAATTCTCTGACTTAATTGACTTTCCAGACTATAAACAGTAAATACACAAATATTATTTTTACTTCTGCTGCTTATATGAATCCCATGAACTTGCATTATGCTAAGCTACAGTGCCCGAAGGTACAGATATTAGGCTTAAGCAGAAGAAGTTAATCATTTCACAATGAAACAGAAATTGTCGAGAAGATAGTTTTCAAGATTATGGTTGCATCAGTAGCAGAAATAGGTTCTTGAATGCAACAGCAGCATACAGGACTATACTATGGTGGTACTTTTCTGTTACCGGCGTATGGATGAACTTTAGTCTCAGTGAAAGCTGCCACTACACTTAAAATTTGGAGAGAAAAGAGGTGTGGCAATCTGTAAAGAATTTAAAAATCTGTTTAGAAATCAAAGTCTTTTCAAGAATACGGAAGATATTTACAGTCCTTGCAAAACAGCTACTTGTAGGAGAAAAGTAGCCTTTTTGGATGTTTACAGTCAAGCTTTTCTACCCTCATTAGTTACTTCCATAGCTGAAGAGTGACTTGATAAAGATCTGCAGCTGTTTAAAAAGTGATGGTGACTTAGTGCATCATCTTCTGAATGTTGTCATGGTTATGAAGTATTATGAATCAAGCTGATCCATTGGTATGCCATTTTCAAATAATATTTCAAATTTTTAAACAGGAAAATAAGTGTTACCTTTACTTCATCATGAACTAGTCATTAGCTGCACTAATGAATTAATGCCATTTAATTATGGCATGTTCCTCCTATTCCATCCCAAATGTAGTGCTAGTTTTGGAGCTGAAAATCCAGGAGTGGAGGTGAACTTAAACCTTTGCTTGAAACTCAAAGTGGAAATAATTTTACTTGGATATAACTTATTTCTATTAATTGCATAATGAAAACTCCCACTACCCTATCCCTTCAGAAATCAAGTGACAGCTACAAGAAAACGCATGCCTTGAAACTGACTTGGCTTTCTCAATGCAATTACTCTCTCTTAATTTCCTAGATAACTGAGGAAATTTAAACTTTGTGGTTTAACTTTGTGATTTTAGTAAATATAACATTCTTTGGGATTTTGCATTTTTTGTAGCAAGAAGGCTGTTTAATACTATGGGTATTTTTTTTAAAAAAAAAGGGGAAGGCATTATCCAAAAGTGAATTTTAATTTTTTTTTAATTGAATTGGTGGACCTCCTAAACATTTTCCATTGGGAGTGTATCCTCTTAGAATTCTTACATGTATATTGCCATACAATACAAATACACGCTTTCCTCTGCTGTCTTTTGCAGCAACATAGTTTAAAGTGTAGGTTGAAAATCACTGCAGTGCCTGTAAGACACTGATTATTTTCTCATTTTTATGAGTATACAGTTACGGTATCATGCCCTTTTAGGTGCTTTCCTGTCAAATGCTGGGACCCTATGAAATGAAACTGGGACCTAAAGCAGGATGCAGTGTCAGAATTCTGAGTACGTGGTCCTTGTAGTTTTTCACACATCCGAGACCTCCCATCTCTTACCAATATCATATTTAATTATGGAAACAATCTCATTTTCCTGAAATGAGACTATTTAACAGATAGTACAGATTTGATTGAAAATTGGTTGTAAAAAATAGCTAACAGCTCAGAAAGAAGGAACAGGCCCCGGCTATGGAAGCATGTGAAACAACCTGGCAGAACAGAGATTAAGACAAAGCCTTCATGAAATTCAGCCGAATAAATACTTACCACATAGATGAGTGTGCTTGCTTGAACATATAGATTGGTTACCCAGAATTTGTTACACAAGCGCAAAGTCATACCATTCTTTAAGATTCACCTTTTTTAACGATAAGCTCTGCACATACAAAAAACAGTTGCACAGAGATTTTAGGTTGAAACAGTTATACAAAGTATAGTGGCACATATTTTATGAACTATGCTTAATACAGGTATATCCTTATATAGGCTAAATGCAATGCAATTATTTGCCTTAGGAATGAAGGCTAAATCTAATATAATGATGTGTGTCTATCAGGGGCCAAAAAGTGTCTTAATATATGTGCAAGAAGTATTAACAGTGCCCACTGAAGTGGTTTTCTTAATTATTGAAGTTTGAAAACAAACTAAATAGTAACTAAATCCTGCAGGAGATCTAGTAATCTCTTTTATTACCTGCTTTATGAGCTAACTTCTACGTAAAGTTTCTAAGAGCAGTTCCCTCCTTATGGACACAATACCATGAACCAAAATGTTGAGAAATCCTGTGTATTGGAAGTACAGTTGAACAAGTAGTATAAAGGTGCATAGCTTCTGTAGGAAAAATCAGAAGATTGCTGGTTATCAAAAGGACCCCAGGCCTATGTTTGTGTGTGTGTGTGTACATAATGGTGCTCAAAAATCACGGTAATATGTCAAGAGTACTGATAAGTAATGCCAAACCTGGTTTTCTTATAATGGAGAAGAAAGGAGCTTTTTTTCTCCACAGTATGCTAATTCAGTATTTCTGGCCACTTCAAACTCGAATCTGTGTTCACTGCCAATGATAGCAGAAGGCAAAACAAAAAGAAAGACCTGGGCATAGTCTGTGTCCTGGCTCCAGAGTTAGTGTTTCATTATCTTGGGAGCAAAGAGAATCAAGGCTTTTGAACATGAGACTCAGTGTTGCATGCTGGAATTGCCTAATATGTTGATCAGAGAGTATTTGTACAGCCATTTAGCTTTTCAGATGTTGCTTTTTTTTTTTTTCCCCAAACAGGTGGTTCGCAACCACTGATGAGAGAAAAGAAACCCCAGTTGAAGATTACTTTTCCTCTTCACTTCTGAAAATTCAGAGCCAGCAGTTATGACCATCAAATCCACAGGAGGCTTTCTTTGGCAAAGAAGTAATCTTTCTTTGGCAAATTATTCCATTCAAGGAAAAAATGGCCTGAAATGTTAATGTTTGAGTCGCTTTTTTCTTTAATTTGTTCCAAAAATTCTGGTTTGGGTAGAAAGCTAAGTTGTTTAGATGTGCATTTTATATAATCAAGAACACCCAATTACCAAGCACTTTTTATATTTGTGTTGTAATGTGTGGCCAGTGAAGTTGGGGGGGGGGACATTTTGAGCTGAGAGAATACTTGCTTTTAGAGTAACTTTGGGGTTTGGCCAAGACATCAAACGACCTATAAAACCTCATCTTCACTGCATCGAATATATCTCCTTTAAAATCCAATCAAATGGCTCCTTGCAGAGAAGGTTGCTATGAAGTTGTGTGTTACTCCTGAAAGAAATCCTAGTTGTACTACGGTAGCTGAAATTCAGTAACATGTAACTAGGACTTTTTTATCTTCTTAGTTTGGAGAAGTGTATGTCGGTATGTCAGTATGAAAAGTAACAAGTGACCACAGAACAATAAGAAATGAGTTAAATTCAGTACATACTCAATAATGTGTGTGTTCACAACATGGTACATTTATCAAGACATACTACAGCACCTTTTTAGAAGGTCATTTGTGGTGTTGTGGCTTTTTAAAGTAGACATTTTCATGCATTTTTTTTAAAATTTTTCACTATGCTGAACTAACTACTTTTATCTTTTGTTATAAGGAGTAGTATTTCATTATTTCATACTTAATTTTTCTCTTTTGGTTTAAAATGGCTTTGATTACTGTAAGCAGCCTTCTTTAAAAAGATCCAAACACTTAAACATACTCATCATTCAGTTGTGAGAATCATGCTTCTTTTGCTGGTTTTTATTATTCCCTTTAGTGGCTGCAAAAATGTGTGTATTTCATACCCAAAAGCCTAGTGGCTGAAAAAAGGTCCCTTTTGATTCTGACTGGTTTTTTTCTAAAGGAAAGTTACTATTTCCTCTGGACTGAATAAGTAAAAGTAATGTAATCTTCATGACTAATGGCTGCAGGTGACTTCTCTAAAGATATTCCAGTACTAAAAGGCATATCAGTATCTTGTACCATCTAGAAACTGCATGTCATTATAAATTCAGCCTGTTAGAATTCTAAGAAAACTAAATTTTCACTGGAATTTTATTTTCACTGGCATGACATATCCTTGTTTGACAAATACAGCCCTTGTCCTTTACGTAGCGCATTCCAGTCACTGTTCATCTTGTAACAGGTCAGAGACAAACTGCTATGTGGATTTGTTGGGGATTTTTTAAGTGAAGTTAGGCATTGCTGCATTATCTAATGGAACACATTGTATGTTAATGCTTTTAACAGGAGATTTCATGTCTTGCCATTTATTTATATAAAGAGGAACAGAACTTACCTTAGCACTAGGCTATGTAACTTAAAAGAACCTCAGCTAGTGGATGAACTAGTTGTTCTGCTGTGGCTATCCTTAAATTAAAGCTCAGTCAAACCTCTTAAGGGGATATCACTTTACTGTTGCTATCAGCAGGCATTTTCTTAACCTCGTTGCCTTATTTGTAAAGTTGGTGAACATTCATTTCCAAAGCACCTGTGAGCAGTGTTGCTCTTAGAGTTTTATCAGTTTTGCTCTATTAGTCATCAGGTCTATATTCTTCTGTTCTGACACCAGTTCTATGAAACACTTCATACTGGCCTTCCAAGGACCTATAACTACACAATGGTTTGGTTTTTTTTAAACTCCTTCTCTGAAACCTGAGTTACATGGTGTGGTTGTAAGCTGTCTTAATACTGTGTTCTTTTAACAGTAACAGCAATTTCAAATTCCATTATAATCATTTGACATTGCCTGTACCAGGTATGTGGTACAGGTGTGGTATATTTTTGCTTTACATTTATCTGTATTTCCAGCCACACCACATGTTAAAACTGAGGTAAACAAATAAGGTTTTTGGCTGTAGCACAAATCAGAACTGTGATGTGGAATGGCAACTCAGATTATACAATCAATCTGAAACTTAGTGCTAAATTAACAGTAGTGATTGAGCTACTTTTATGTCTCTTTCTATTTTCCAACCTGCAGTTTTATTCCTTAAATTTTGTGTATTGGACACTAGCAAGATTCCAAGGTGAGGAGGATAGTGTAATTTTAAAGTATAGGTGTAATAGTCCCCTTGCACATTTGTCTGCAGTTTACCTATGTTGTGGTTTATCTAAGTAGTTCCATGCTGTGCTGTTTTCAGATGTGTTTGCCACATGAGCTGTCCTCTTTGCTTTGAAAAATATGTGCATGATTGAGAAGATTTACTGTCCTTAATCTGGTTTATTTTTAGCTGAAATCTTAGGTTCCTGTAATAGCTTAGTTTATAGAAATGGAGTTCTCATATGAATATGCATTGGAGTTCTCATATGAATATGCATTTTAAGTGCACTGTATAAGTGGTCATTATGCTGAGCATAGCAGCTTCAATCAGTTCAAAACTGCCATCATCAACATGGAAAGTAAACCTCTTTTGTCCCCACATACTGCTAAAAAAAAATCCTGGATTTTAGTCCTCCATGAGTCACTAGATGTCACAATTTCACATAATTCTCCACTTTAATCTAAAAACTGTGCATATGCAGTGTACAGGCTAATGCATAAAAACTTCCCATACTCTGTAATGTGAAATTTTGCATTGGGATGGCTGGAGCAGCAAATAGGGAAAGTATAAATATATTCACAAGAAACTTAAGGGAATTAAGACAGCCCTGCGGTCAGTTTGCTTCCTCTGTAGCTGAGAAAGCTGTAACAATTGTGTAGGTCCTTGAGAAATCATAGCAAGCATCACTACAGAAAAAAACCCCATAAATGCAAGGAAGTAGAGCCTCTGTAAAAAAGATCTTTCTTCTTATTATTTTTCAGTTGTGGCTGGACTTCATTATTGTGGCTGCCTTGTTCTGTTTCTAGTCATTTATGTTAAGGAGTTTGTCAGCTTTCATTCTTTTTCTCATTTTTAGAAACTTCTTTGTTCAATTAAAACTGTTTTAGTGTAGTGTATCTGATCCAGTGAAGTGAAGACTTGGACTGCATTAGATTTATTGAACAAATACTTATGTGAGGACTGAAAAATCTTTTAGGAGTGGGAAAAGAAACTGAATACTCAGTTTCTACTGAGGTAATCAAAACGCAAGGTAAAAAGCAATAGCCTCTTGATCAGAAATGGAATTTGCATGAACGTGAATTCCATGCTTTCATTCACAGAGGTTCCAGAGCGTTTATGAATGACCAACAGTCTTATGTTATTGACTTTGATATTTTTTGAGATGCTAGTTACCTGTCTAGGGTAGATGAAGGCTTTTTTATTTTTCTTAAACACCATTTCTATTTCTGGGATTTTTTTTTTTTGTTTGTTTGTTTTTTTTAATCTGGCAGTGTATCCTACACCAGACACCTGTAAAATAGATGAGTATGATTACATAATGTGTTCTTTTGTGGCTGCATTGGGGATAGAATTCAACATTTTTAACTACATTATTTGTAAAGAATCATTTTGAGTATAAGCAGTATATTCTGTAATGTTTAATATTAAAGTACTGAGAGGTGCATTATTGAAGATGCAACTTACTGAGAAAGGAGGCAGAAACTTCGGTTAATGTTACTCTTGTTCTGTTTGTTGCACTGAATTTTGAGGTTTGTAAGTCAAGTTTGCTCATGTTTATAGTCAGATTTTTATTTTTAATTGCAATGCTTATGTAATTAAATTACCTGGGTATATTTTTGGTAATGATTCCATAAGCATGGACAAGCTGTTAAGTTTAGCACTACAGAATTAATGTTAAGAACAAGCGAAGCTTCTTGCAGAAGAAAGGAGTTAACAGAAGCACCTTACTGGGAGAGTGCATTGCATGATTTCAGTGCTACTGGAGCTGACAGAGACAGTAGGTCATCCTAAACTTGACTGCAAGTTGCTCTTTGGTGCAATAAGCACATTGATGTATTGCTATCAATGCTGTAAAATGTACAGCAATGACTGTTTTTAACCTATAAATATACTGTAACTTAAACTTTTCCTTCCAAAATAAATCTATATTTAATTGCTGCCTAATACAGAAATACTTAGAATTTTTAGGAGGGTCAAGGGTGGGTGGGCATGCCAGTATATTTTTGGGGTGGGCTTTTGTACATATGATTCTTTGCACTTCCCATTCAGTTTGACTAGTAATACAAAACTCCCATCTTTGACTGTGGTGAATCTACAACCTGACATTTATGTATTTTCATTGTGATGCAGGTCTTCTAGATTCTGTGGCCCAGAGCTTCAGAATTTCACAGAAAAAATTGTTCTTTCCATTCTCAAATGTGAATGCTCCGATATATGTCTAATATGGAAAATGACCAAGCAATGAATTTTACTATGCTGAATTTCCAATATTAATGTAGAGTATTGTTTAAAGCCGTTTTGATGAGTATAGTCCATACTCTGCAGAGATTTTATTCCAGAGACTGTCACCTATTCAGTAATTAGTTTGCTGTAGTCTAGCTTAAGTTTCAGATCTAGAAACATGTTTATGTTTTCTGAATTCAGAAATTCTGAACTTTGTTTTCTGAATTCGATATTGGGGATATTAGCTTAATGTCTTGCAGCTTGTAACTGTGTTTGCTATATGTTTTGAATTTCGTCTTAAATACATACAAATGCACCATCATAAGATGAAATTTTAAGAATTATAGATGGCTGCAGGTTTTCTTGCATGAACGAAGCCAGTGAAGTTTAATGAAACTAACTTCTTTGTTAAGCCTGTTGAATAGAAATAATCAAAATAAAATCAATTTGCCATTCACTGGCTTTGTGCAATATTATCAGTAGACTCAAACACTACTAGCACATTGTGCTTGGCTTTAAGAAAGTTCTTGAATTCCATTATATTCAAAGAACATATTAAATGTGTATTTCATTGTAAATGACTCTGCAAATTTACTATGCCTAAAAATGCTCAATGTTATAAAGTATTAAGCAACAACTATGTTTAAAATAAAGGAAAAAACATTTCTAGCAATACCTAAAAGCTAAAAACAGTTTTAACTGTCTGCCTTCTGCTCTTTTTTCTTTAGTGCAGCTTTTCTGCAGTGCAAGTTTATTGCTGTGTTTTTCATGGGTTTTTTTTATTGTCATGACTTAAATTTACACCTGTACACAAAGTACTGCACTCACCTTCTTGTACACGCGATGTAACATCATACTCACAGTTTTGGTGCTTTAAAATATTCCTTTTGTCTTTATTAAAGGATATTTATTTGACTACTGTCTTGTTTTAACTTTGAATATGTACCAACATTAAAAAAATGGTAGTACAGTTTGATTCCCACACAAAAAAAAATTAATATTCATTCAGGTTTCCGTTGTTACTCCTAACTCAACCAGCTGCCTGCCATTTCTTAACGACAGATAGTTGTGCTTAAGCTGTGTTGCAGCAAGGAATAATTATATTTAGGTAACAGCTTTGTAAACTAAGTCACATAAACAATTTAGGGATTACCCAAGAATCTTGCTCTTAAATAATGCAGGATGGTTGTGCTTAAATGCAGGTCATGCACGCTTTCCATCTCTTAATCAAAAGACAAAACCACTATGAAAACGAGTAGATATTTGAACCCAGAAATATTAAGTGCTTAGCTCCCTGATTACACTCTGACATGTTTAAACCTAGCTAGTGAAATGCTGTTACATGGAAGGAGCAAGCCTCCAGCTGCAATCACTTAAATAGATAAGTAAAGATACTGGAAAAGCTTAAATCAAAACATAGGGCTTCTCCAATATTTGATTTTTTTGTATATGTACAAAATAATTGAAAAGTAGATTTTGTGTAAAGAACTCATGCTTTAGAAATACCTTTATGAGTGTTTTGAAGAGTTTTAAAGTTGGGATTTTTTCCAGGGGTGGGGAGATACCCCAAAATAAATGGCTGATCTGTCCCAGAGTAGAGTTGCCACCTGTTTGGTTTTATTTTTTTTCCTGTAGCCATTTTGTGTTATTTATCAAGACTTAAATCTTATGAAAATATTCAGAATGTGGCAGAGATCTGTTTGTGTCCAGTATCTTTTCACTCCTGTGTTGCTGGTACAAGAAAAAAATTACATTGTGGGCGATCAGTCTAGGCAGATTCTATGCCCAGCTGGTCCTCTAGCATGAGAAATAAAAAACAATCAGTGTATTTAAGGAACAGGAACTTTTTAGTGCAATTACTATCTTTAGAGAAGAAGAAAAAGGTACAATATTTATAATGACACAGTGAAACAAAGATTGCATTTGCAGTACAAGTCTACACTGCAAAGTGTATTACCCAACATCTGAGGCTGTCTGGCTCAGGTATCCTAGTGGTGTTTTTTGCTTCTGGTGATAATGGCATATGCTGTTAATGTTGGGTTGTGGCAGACCAAGTAGGAACTGTGTTTTCAAATAAGCAAGTTCTTCTGATCATCACTGACTCTTGTTATGAGAGAAGGTGGTTGTATCTGTGGCAGGAGTCTGTTCCCAGTGCTCTCACCGTGCCCTTGGCACAGTGAGTGACCCTGGTGAGGGTGCCTTCACACCTTCCGCTCTGCAGAACAAGCTTCCATTTTAAGGGTATTTGCTGCCATCGGCTGGTGTGTGCTTTGGCTCTGCCTTCTGTAGATAAATAGCTGCTTTTTTTATGACTCATGGATATTCTAACAGTGTGGAAATAAATTTGATGCATGCATCAGAACTGCAAATTAATGAACGTATCTGTAGACACAATTGAAAGGTAGTGGCATGCTACTTGGAAGAGGACTTAAGTGTTTGTACAACACATGGAAGATGGAGATGGGTAGAACCATCATTTTCTTCATGTTTGTTACATGTCAGATGTACAGGAAAGGTACATTGTAAATAAATACCCACTGAGCCAGACCTCAAACTTGTCGATAAAACACCACCTCTCTCTGACAGAAACTATCGGTAGGTGTAGGGTTTGTTTCTGTTACAGTACTTACTATTCAGTGGACGAGAGAGAAGTGAAAATGGAAAGTGAGTTTGTGAGATCCCTTTTTTCAAAACTATGAACTGTTCTTTTCTAAGAAGTTCTTACAAAGCCCTTTTTACAGGTTTTGTACTTCCTGCCTTAATAGGGAGTTTGCATGAACCTGGGCTGTTGCAGTATCTCTGAATCACCAAATCACCAGCATGTTACTGCTGCCACCATAATCTGAACTTTATGCTTATGTCACTGATCACTTACCATAGCGTTTTCCTAACAATAAAGTAGCCTCTGTAAACTTTAGATGTATCACGTCAGCCATTTAATTGTTAAAAGCATCTCTTTGCTGACACAAAATGCACTACCACAGAAAACTATTCCAGAAAATGATTCTGCAAGTTTCTGTCTAGCTCTCCATCCTGCAGGACTGCAGACGTGACTTCTGCCCTTTCCCCCTTTGCACTGAGACTCTTAGTCTTTCTTACTTTCTCTGAACTTTTATGCAAGTATTCACCACTGTCATGCTGACTGTCCAGACTCTTTATCATTTCAAAGATGGCACATCTCCATTGAAAGGCCTCAACAGGAACAGGCAGAGATTGTCATTAGTGCTTTTACAGTTGCTGCTTGTCTGTTCTGGAGTTCATGCTCTCCTCGGTAATCAACCAAAACAGTGGGAAAACAAAAATCGCATTTAAGATCACTCCTTGTATCTGCTGCCTTATCCCTTTGTTCCTACTGTATTTGTGTGATGTCTGTGGGATGTTTTTTGGAGGCGCTTCTGCCACAGACAAATTATGTGTATTACCTTCTCTTTCTCTCCTCACCATGGAAGACAACAGACTTCACTTCTCTGAGGCATCTCGCTCTGACCCAGATTTCTTATATGAAGCCAAGTACATTCATGGTCTTTCAAACAAAATTCACTGTTTACATCATTCTTTTATCTTAAACAACTTCTCTGTTTTCACAGTCCCTTTCTATATTACTTTTTAAAAGTCACAGAAATAACAAAACTTGAAGAATCGTGCAATTCATACAAAGCATTTATATTAACTATGCTTTTTCTTCCTCAGTACTTTATTTTAATCCCATTAAATTTCAGTATGAATGTAACTGAGCTCTTAGCATACAAAATCATAAATGCATGCTTAAACTGCCATGCATGTTAACTGCACAATTTAAACAACACAACAGAAGTTTTATGAATTAACTTCATATAAAGCATCATAAAGTGATGACCATTTCCCCTGCCTCCCATACTCGCTTGCTGTGAGTAAGATGACTGCTGGAGTGGACAGGGTCTTGCTAAAAACAATTTGACAAAGATGCCAGTGCATGGTGCTCCTGGTTTCTAATGACAGGTTTTTCTAAAAACATTTTTGAAGTTGCATTAATTAATATAAGTTATAATATTTTTAAAAAAATGAAATTACACATCCTGTCCTTTTGCTGCTGGAGCTCATATACCTGTGTCATGCCCATAACAGTTTGCTGAAGATTTCTACTGGTAGAAGATACAGCCTCTCGAAGGGATCCATTGCAGTGCCAACTGGTTGAAGGCCTTTCAATATCAAGCTAAGCTGAAACATAGTCATTACTTCTCCTACCCACTACCACTGTATGAACCAATTATTTCCACCTGTGTCATACCGTCCCCCACCCCACCTTGCTTTGTCAAGCAGCTTTAAATCAAACCACGCTAGGTGGGTCAGCCTGCCAGTCTTTGCAAGGTCTGGCCATTCGTGGGCTGTTCCTCCAGTGCCTGTGGCCAGTAGACAGGATCAAGAAAAGATGCATGCTAACGAGTGACACTTGGACCATGTCTACTCATTTAATCCATACTGGAAAAAGTTGGGAAGAGTGTGGGACTCATCCTCAGACAAAGGTAGTGGTAGTGACCGTGCCTGATTGATAGAGCAAGCACATCTCTAGTCAGGAAATGAAAATCTACGCTCTCCTTTCTTAAAAAAAAATTAATTAAGTGTCTACTCGGGCTGTGTTCACAGTGAGAACATGAGCTGCAGGTTGCCTACAAGGACATGCTATGCTTAGGTTTATGTGTAAGCTAACATATATTACATCTGAAACACATTACAATGCTCAAAAGCAGTTATAGTGTCAAGTCAATTCTATGTCCCATTTCACAGGAAAAATCTTCCTTAAAGTCTTCAGCTTTTAGTTTCAATTTGCAGTAAGAAACTTCAAACAGAAACTCTGTGTCCCAGCCAGCACTTGTCAGGTACTGTCAGCCATCAGGGATAAACCTGAGTTCTGCTCCCAGTCGTCAGCTGCCTTACAGATCTAAAGACTTCCTGCCTTTTGAGAGCCATATACGTGGCTCTGAGGATGCTCAAGGTTTCAGGGATGCTTTTGCAGAAGAAAGTGTTTGGTACTTTTGGTACCATCTTGTTTAAGTGACTGAATGCAGAATTTAGCTCCTGCTCCCTTTGAAGCTCACCCAGTGAGAGGACCCTAGCTGTTTCCTCAGAGGACCCGATGGTCTCTGCTAACCCATCAACATGTTATTGCAATAGTAACTTACGGGATTTGCTTTAAAAAATTCTAATATACTGAAATGCAGAAAATCAGAATTGATTCATTTATTCCTATTAAGACCATCCAACTGATTCTTTGACACACCACTGCTATGAGCTAACTATTTTCCAAGTAGCCCCACTCTATCTTTCAGCCAATATAAGGCAGAGAGCTATGCTTATGGGCATCATGGAGGTCAGCTAATGACTTCCTCAGGTGGCAGCAACCTTTTCTGGTGATACATGCCAAAAGAGAGACTTAAAATGGCATGGTGACTTCTGCAGCCACCTAGTAGCTCCTCCTGAACTGTAAAACAAGCCTCAGCGGCTGGTTAATCGGCTTGCTTTTATGTCATAATTAACCTTCCTCTCTGCCAGAGTTACAGAAGCAACTGCATGTTTGAAAGACACAAGGATGTGGTGGGGCTGACTTCCGCGCTCTCTTAAGGCCCTGGTTCTTCTGGATTTTATTTTTATATACATATGTCCTTGTTACAGCTTCGTTACAGCGGTTTGGCCAAAGTGTCACAACTCTTTTAAAAACCTCTGAGCCTTCAGCAGTTTGCTGCCTCCCTGTCTGGCCAGTCTAGGCTGCAAGTCTTACAGGAGATTCAACAGCCTGACTTGAGCACATTGCAAGTGCTGCACAGCAACCTGCTCTCATCTTTGTACTGCTTCTCTCAGGGAGGTTTCCAAAGGTTGCTTTAATTGCTTTGCAAAAGATCTGGCTCCTGTCTTAGCTGATACGAGAAATCCTCTGGCTTGAAGGGAATTTTTATGGCCTAGTATATGATCCCTTTATTTTAGCAGGAAAATCATCCTAGTTTCTTTCAAAAACAGCCTGCTAATCCTGATACATTACTGTATTTTGACTTGAGTGGAACACCTTGTAGGAATTTTCTATTCCTGCAATATAGTTCTCATCAGAAAACCATATACAAACTACTGTCTTCTGAAGATACTTGCACTGCACACTGCTTTGGCTAAAATCAGCTTTGACTCAAAATACTTCCTCCTAGCATGCTTCAATAATGCTTGTTTACAATGTCCTCAGTGCTGCTTCATTGCCTCTTCTCTTGGCTGCTTTGGCTGGTTGACTCCTTTGCTGAGGCTGAGACGTTCATGCACAACAGACAGCAACTTCATACTCGCTGGTGACTTTCAGGTGTTGTGGTTTTCGATTTTTTTTTGTCTGGGCTGCTGGTGTGCCTGCTTGATAAGCAGGACACAGGATGCTTATGTGTTTCATTCCATAAGCAGTTTAGACTGTGTTATATTTACTGTAAACATGTGTTTGGCGGCTCCCATGTCATGCAGGAAAAAAAAAAAACGACAAAAAAGAAAAATACAAGAAATATAGGATGAAAAGGTTCTGACTTGTAAGTTCAAATTATAACAATAACCAATTCAAATAAAGATTTCTTTTTCTAGAAAAGGTCCGTATATCAAACAAGCACATTACTCTGCTTCTTTCAGAGGTGCAGAATTAAATATCCCCTCTAATTTCTCCCCTTGCAACTAAATCTCCAAATGCACAGAATGCTCTGGAGCAATAAAAAGCTTGAGTGGTAATGATGTGGTTACAGTTTGAACCAGCAACTTCTGAACAAAGGACAACAAACCCTCTGGGATTGCTTCTGGGACAAACAGCAAGTGCAGCCAAGTTTGAGCTAGTGTCCACACAGCTAGCAAGCTGTAGTAGGGAGGCTGACAGAAGAGAACTCAGTGCAGGGCTCAGACTGGATACTACTTGACTTGCCTAACAACACATCACTATCCTGGCTCCTCTTGCTAAGTGAAAGTCAAAGAGAGCTGTAACTTTCACTGGCAGTTTTCTGGTTCCCACTGCTGCAGGTTCCTGAGAAACAGCGCTGCTGGAATTATAAGAACAACAGTATATATGGATGCACAATAAGTAGATTTGATTTTTACATTTCTGTCCACAGGAAAAGGCTGTGATATCTTGCAGGGAAGTACAAGGTTATTTTACTTCCCTTTTGTTTTGTTTTTTGAGAACATTCCCATCATCATTTAATATAATACAATCCAGACTCAAAGAATTTCAAAGGTCTTGTTCCCCTCTCTGCAAATCTTAAGCCTGCAAATATCTGCATGACTGTATTTAAATCAAAAGAAGGAAATCCATATGTGCAGATTATACTGAAACATACCTTGTCAGTGTAGCTCTTCCTTTCCCCTAGCACCAGGATCCACGTATCGTCTGTGAAGGTCCTGGACTCTGCCTCTTTCTTGATCTACTGGGAAAAATTTCTTCCTCTTCAAGAATTGCCACAATCACAGAAATGCAAGTTCTCTTCCAAGAAAACTTCTAGGTTTCTATTCTCAGTGTAGTGGAAGCAAAAGTGGCTAATACACTGCTGGATCCATGCAGTGAGATGAGACTTGGATGAGAGCAGATGAGAATCCCCAGAGCAGGAATGGGTAAGTTCTGAAACTACTTTGAAGTCAAAAGAAAGAAACCCCCCCAAACTCAGCTCAGAACTTTGTTACACAAGCTCCACAGGTGACAGGCACTGACGGGAGGAAAAAGTAAGGTGTGTCGCCAGCCACTCACTACTGATGACTAATACCAATACCAAACCTACAGAGTTGTGAAGATAAAATACTGAATCTGTGTTCATGAAATGCACACCTAATGCTGACGTTGAGAAGCCTACTGCATCAGAGCAGGGTTTCAAGACAAGCCAGATGTGCTCACTGAAGCAAGATCCTTTCTAATGGACTTCTTGTTGCTGCTGAACTTTTTTGTTCAGGTGGCGTTGTCCTTTGTTATGCAAGCCACTCTCACCTATTTTTACAGCTAGAAATTCTACTTTATGACTCTTCTGCATTCCTCCTCCCACTCCACTCCCCAAAACGTCTTTGATGGTTACTCTTCCTTCCCATGCTTGCATCTGAAAATTACACAAACCACCAGATGTACTGCTGTGGATGAGCTTTGCCTGTGCAAGATCCAGCAATGAGGGAGAAAGTGGGTATCAATTACACTTAATGTTTCTTTGGTCCTAGGATGAGCTGCAAGCAGTGGAAAGTCAATACTGGCAGCTATAGGTCCCTGAGAGGTTGTGATGGGCAAATAACAAGACCCCTTATGGTGTGAAACACCATGTCTGTCTATAGTATCTATAGGTACTGCAGGTATTGTGATATAAACAGTTGCACCTGCTTTCTGGCTACATTGCATGGCATGGGTTGAACTGACTCCAAGATCCAACACAAATTTCTGTTCATTGTTCCCAAATATTTAACCTAAAGGGGAAAACTAAGGCTACTTCTCCGAAGAAGTAGAGTAAAACAAGGAACTAATGCCACTAAGCAGAAATAGAGATTTAAAAGCATCTGTTAATCTGTGATACTTTCTCTGCTTAGCACCATTCAGAGGTAGTGTGCATGTGCAGCATTACTAAGAAAATGTAAACAGGACAATTTGAACATCACTTTGCAGAGGCAAGTCCATTTCCTGAAAAAAATCATTATATAGCTGTGCACTTAGCTGGCATGTCCAGTTACTGAGACTGAACTACATGTGTTGGGCCAGAGGTTCTTGATGATCCTTTTCTTTATGCTGTCTTATGATATCTAGGCCTAATCTCTAATCAGACTTGTCTTTGGCCTCAAGATCTAGGATTTCTGCAATCAACCAAATTAAGTGCTTTTCCAAATTAGGTGCTTTTACTGATATCCCCAGTTCCAGAGAGAATGAAGGTCTGCAACAGTTTTACATTCCTCTCTCCACATGGAATTTCTGAAAAAGATTTTGATTTTGACTTCAAAAATGTAGTGTTCGTTCACAGAGCGCTGTTCAGTAGCCATTTTAATACAGAATATAAAAGATAATAGAACAAATTGAGGTTTAGCCTCTTATTGAAGGTAAACCTGAAGTTAATCCCTAACTGGTAGAAAAATGAGCAGAAATCAGAAACCTCTCACAACTGACAACTGAAAAGATGCATTCCAAAATATTAATCTTTAATTGAGGTGTTGTTCATTCTCGGAGGGTTTTCTTTAAAGGAATTAGCCTGGGAATGCCACCGATAGCATTAAATGATACTTATTTGTGTTACATCTGGTTTAGCCCTTTATTTATTTATATTTTACCTGAAAATGTATTTTCTTAGAGACCTTATAACAGCATTTCTGCATTATCAATTCATTTTGTTCTTCTCTTTCCTGGTTATATTAGCCAGGAAAAAGAATTCCCAGTTTTTAACAGGCAGATTAATTCAAACTTTTTACTTTGTCCACATAGAAAAATGCAATTTCTGGATCATGGAGGCATATGGATTATGAACAAGACACTCCAAAAACTAACTATCCAGATGGGGATATACTTACAAAGATCTTTTATGTCAAAGTCAGGATTTCACAACATAACATGCTAATGCAAAATCCAGTAGCACCTGAAAGATTAAGGTAGCTGCTTCTATCACTTGCACATACTTGAAAAAGATTTCAGAAAAAAAGAATGAGTAGAAGTACATTCTCCAGAGAACAGCAAGTGTATTTCAAAATAAAAAACTGAAGATTTTATTTTCCTTTTTGTTGTTGCTGTTGGTTTTCTTTTTGTTGAGTATTTCTGTTAGGTTTTTGGTAATTCTTTTTGCTTTTTTTTTTTTTTACAAGATTCTAGTTGCCATATAACAAGTTATACACAATGTGACTGCTCTCCCCTCCAGTACAAGTTTGTCTTTGTGTTTTCAGGGTAAAGTACTCAACACTTTTCTCATATACATATTCCCATGGTTTCATCAAAGATAGGTATAACACATACCTGTCTCTGGGAAAGTAAAGTTTCAAACAGGCAAACTTTTATCTTAAAACAGAAGTGGAGAGGCTACAGTAGGTATAGCCACTTAAGTACAAACTTTAGTCACAATTTCTAAACACTCACCTACTGTACATAAACATTAAAAGTAGTCTTAGCAATAGGATTTTATTTATATGTGCACGTCGGTCCACCTTATCCCATATTTACGTTTGGCAACTATTTGGGAATCCAAAGGTGCAGTAATTGTATTACTTAAAAAAAAGCAATGAAGCATATCTACTCTATGAGAAAAGAAATTCTCAAATATCAATTTCCAATCTTAAATTTAATTTCAATAGGAAAATATTAAAAATGTGCACATCTAAATTTTTTCATGTTCTGTATATACATATGTGTGTGTACGTATACATAGAAATACTCATGTACCACACATATTCACAAAATTTAAGTGGAAATATTTCTGTCCACTATTTTCCGACATGTAAATGACATAATATCTTTAAAAATGTCAATAATAGCATCATTAAAAATAATATTACATTTATTCCATCATCAATTTCCTGTGTTTTTATTTTTCTTCATCATTATTATGTCCACTGAGCATTAAAAGGCCAGACTCTCCTTGCACTTCCACAGATGTTATGCCAGCTGAACGATGCTGACATCACATCAAGGACATTTGGTTTACAGCAGCTTAAGTGACAGGAGAATCAGGCCCAAACATCCCCAAGTAAGTTAAAAACTAGTCGTATCTGCTCATCTGGACGTGATGAAGGTATACACACCATCATCTAAAATCCAACAAATGAAAAATATGTAGTTCACCACAAAGTTTTCAAACAGTAGCACGCTGAACCAAGCTCCCCCCACCCCTTTAATAAATAAAATGAGAAAATACCCTAAAAATATGGAGAAAACGTAAACATTGTGTACATTTCATACTATATAATACATGACAGTTTAGCATTTGACCTAAACCATTTTCCTGACTAGTCAGGGGAGACCTGATAAATCACTGGTAAAGGAAAAAAAAAGGTATCTAGAAATAAAGCATGTATTTCTAATACCAATGAGAACCTGTGTGTATTATATGGTATATACACACAGTACACACACAAAAACAAGCTTATCTTTTTTAGTTTTGAACAGCAGTCTCTAAGTGGAGAAAATTGCATTGTACAAATTTAATAAGCAGCTAGATTTCATGTTTAACATTCAAATTAATCTGGGGAGCAGACACAGGTCCGTGCATCTTTTGACTCTGAAGTCTGACACTCATTCATACATTTTAAAAAAGCTCTCTTCAACACTACAAGCAATTTATGGCAAGAATGTAGTTTGATGCAAGACACATGACACTTGGCTTACCTTTCAAAAAAGTTGGGTGTTTTTAAATAAATCTATTATATAAAGAAATGTGTGTTTGCCAAAAGTCTGTTAAAATTACATCAAAACAACTTTAAAACCTGATCACTGAGGATAATTGAATTAAATTTCCTGTTTTTTAACATTTAGTTAACAGCTCAGAATATTGCCTGGTGTAGTTTCAATAAAAATGTGATATGAAGACCCATAAAAGAGTAAACATGTCTCCATTTCAATTTGTTCTGACAACAAAACTTCTAGAAATAGCTTTCTTGGCCGGACAAGTTCACTGTACGGTAATCCCTTGTGATAGCTGTATGCCATTAATGCAATCTGTGATAAAACAGTGCTCCCCATAAGCCATTACTCATAAAACCTGAAATTCATGTAACATTCTGAAAAGTCTCCTGCAGAACAGGTTATTGGTTAATTGAACATACACATCAGAGATATATGTATCAAAGCCAGAAAACAAATGACTGGCTATTCATTGTTATGTGTGCACGTCAAATTTTACATTTCAAATCCCCAGGGCTTTTTCGCCTTTTTTTTTCCCCTTGGGGGACTCACCTTTCATCAATGGTTGGCCTCAAAACAGAGTTAAGTGGAAGATAGTATCTCACTGTAATTACATGGAATTATATGAAAAAGTAAACCTTACATTGGACAATACTGTAGAACACCAGAGTAAGCTCCATAAAGAAATACGGTATCTTCCAGTATATATATATATATATATATATGTGTATATATATATATATATATTAAAAAAAACCCAAAAAACAACCAACCAATGAAGTGAAAGATCCCCAAAAGGAAGAACTTTATACAAGCAGTTATAGTAACTTTTTTCAATTAAAGATGCAAACTCTCTCTCAGTCCTGGCAAGAATAAACTGGTAACGGCACTGCTTCTCCACAGTGCAATGTATCCTGAGAAATTATTAAGAACAACAAAATAAAGGGCTGTCATCACTAAGTTCTTGCACAAAATACAGCAATTAAATATATTCAATAAATAAAACAGTAGATAACCTATATTGTGTCTATCACAAAAAAGGGGATATGACCTGGGACACTGCTAATTCTTCTATCACTGATAATTAGAAAAGGATTGCATTCAATTACTGTTAGTTTCTTTCAAGTTATCTATGGCCAATAATGTACAAGGAGGTAATTTGTAATTCAAGTTTTTTTGTTTTTGTTTTTTTCTTCAAGCTACAAGCTGAGTTCTAAATTGTACATTGAAATACGACTCAAATTTAAAATAAGCCCTCTCAGAGGAGCATTTTCTAATTTTGTGCAACTTGGATGCAGAGCCCAACACAGTCCTATGAAGAGAGACAGTGCATCTTTAAGCTGATTGGCACTGAAATCCCATTTCTTTAGCTGCATTCTATTAGCTTGGCCAAGTTATCTCGTAACTCAGTTAGTTCAAATATTTTTCCATCAAGAATTTCTAAAAGTGTCTTCAAGTTATTGCGAAAAGCTTCTTGCTCATTCTGACTTTTCTCCAGACGTTGCTCTAGATCAGACAGCTGGCCTTCCAGGTCTTTGTTTCGAATTTCTACTTCCTTCAGAGAAAATACATAACATGTTAATGTATTGTCTGCAAACAGAGAGCAGTCTAGCCTCCTCCTGGTATGCGAGAGCTATTTTTGTCAACTGGTTTTAAAAACAATTTGTAGACCCTTTGCAGTTTCCATTAAGCCAAACCCAGAACTCAAACTGTTATTACGGTTGCATATTTATTACCATTTCCTCCATCTTTCAGTAATTCAGCTGAAGGACAGATACTTTTCAAGAAGGATAAAATTCAATCAGTGAACAACCAATGTGATGTACTTAGTCAGGTGAGTTATTGCTTCTATCATTCGGAAATGTTCCATCTACTGAAAACATCTTCTCAAAGTCTTACTGAATTTTGAGTATTCCCTGATGTAGACTGTATGAACTGCTCAAGGACACAGACCCCATTAAAGGTCTCCTACAGAAGTACATCCAGAACACTGCTTTATGGATGGAGGAGTGCTACCTTACCCCTGTCCCACATTACAGGCCTTTTCACCCTGAAAATTAAGAGGGAAACAAACTAGCAAGACTGATATCAAAGTGACGCAAACTGTAAGGATGTTAAACCATCAAGTGCCAGCTGGATGTCCAGCCTGGCAGGGTGCCCTGGAGCACCCACACGCAAGCCGCATAGCAGCACATCTGCAGGAGCAGGGGAAGCAATTCATGCTCTACAGACAAGCTATTCCCACACTGCAGGGGGAAAGATGAAGCAGCGTCACATTACACACAACTGAGGGGACCTCACCCTGAGCAAGCTGAGATCTCATTCACAAGGGAGAGAAGGTGCCTGCCTCCAGCTTGTGCCTGGCAGGGGAGGATGCTTGCATGGCTGCTCAGCCTCATACACACCAGGTGTCCTTTCTTCCACCAAATTAACAATGGGTATGGGATAGCATATTGGTATATGTCCCATTCATTGCATGTTTCATAGATTCATGGTAGATTCCATAATTTCAGTTACAAAAAACTTTCCAAGGCAGCATAGGGACAGTGTATTTAGTGCACCATACAGCCTTCACAGCCATTCTCTAGAAAAGTCCAGAGTAAATTCATATTTACACACATTTTCACTTTTTTCAACATTGCTGCCCTTTACAGCAGCTTTGTGTCACAAAGCTTCAATGGGCCTGAGATTTGACAGCCACAGGGAAAGAGATTTGTCTGCATTCTCTACTTCCAGCATGAGTGATCCCTCTTTCTGCCCTCCTACTCTCCCACTGGTTTTGTTATGACTCTCTGGTCTCCCTCAAAGCTAATATATTCATGTTTACTTTGGAGAGATCTGAGCTGACCACAAGAAACAACCTAACTCATACAGAATGTTTATTTAGGCAGTCAAGTCTAAGGTATAAAATGACAGCCCCATGCCAAAGTCAGTGGCCCAAGACACTTCTGCACCCATGAGGGGACTGGTGACAGCATCAATCAGCTACTGCATCCCCAGTCAGAGGGATGGTGTGATGTGCCAGTTTTGGCTCCCAGTCTCTGCACTGAGGGAGAGCTCTGGGACACCCAGCAGTGGTGCATGCAGGTGAAGAAGGCAGCGCCCCTAGGAACCTGATCTCCTCCTAATTGTGGCTGCTTGTGCAGCCAAGGGTTATGTCCAAGCTGAACTGGAAAACCTGCCTTGTATCTTGTTTGTAAATGAGTAAGTTAAAAATTATGGAGTTAATGGCATGGGTCTTGAACAGCACAGCCGAAAGAAGGAATTATGCTCTGCTGCCAGGACCAAGAGAAGAATTAGTTTAATTTGCCCCATCCCTGGAGGTTTTTAAGAGAAGGTTGGATGAGGCCTTGAGTAACCTGATCTAGTAGGATGTCCCTGCCCATGGCAGGGGGGTTGGAACTAGATGATCTTTAAGGTTCCTTCCAACCCAAACTATTCTATGATTCTAATTTGTGTAACACTGAATGATATGGTTGCCAAAGCACTAAAGGAAGCTAACTGGAAAAAGTATTTATGGGAACAACGTAAATTAAAACACATACATGCTTATGTAGTGACTTGCTATTCCCCTGCTGCTATAAACAAAAACGCTAACTGATTATAAGCCACCTACACCTTCTGAGGGCTCTCCTTCATTAAGCCTACTCCTGCCCTCCAAACAGAGTACTGATGAGTACTAACTGGTGTAGTGACTGCACAGGTTCTAGACCTTCTGAGGGCAAGTGCTCTGCAGGAATGATACAGTCTTTTCTTCAGAACACACAAAACTGACTGTTGTTTTTACATGTTTGCTCACATGTCCTACTTCTCCTGTTGCTGCCCCCTACTACTCACCAAATGCATGTGCTCTCAGAAGTCTCCTTATTGCTACTCTTGCCACTGCAATAATTACTCTCAATAGCAGGCAAGCCACCAATGAAAGGGACTGCTCTGGTACAAACACACTGATTCATGCATGATTTTATTTCATGATATCTGGGTGTGAAGAGTATCCCACTGGCCTGTATCTAGCACTGCAGGTCACCTTTCAGGCTCTCCTCAGATGCCCTTAAACTGCAAAATTGTTGTGCTGTGAACTGTTAGGGTGGGAGCACCTAGGTAAAGCTGAAAGCTTGATGTTCGATGTAGAAAATTCCATCTGCATCCAGCAAAAGGCTAACTCTCCATTGCTAGTCCTTGCCTGTAAATCTTCAAATCAGAGCAGCTGCCTTCTTCCATTTGAAGTACCGGTTTGCATATTTTGTTTGTAGCCCATTCTTGACATCACTTTCCCAACCCATATAGTATCTTCCCAAACATTTCCTCACATATACTTTCTCCCATGCTTCCTCCTGTTTTATTTTCCATAACTTATGCTTAATATACTTAAAGAACTATAACTAACTGAAATATGCCAGGAGCTGTTTTTCTGCAATTTCTAGAAAATGCTACTTCCTGAATTTTACATTTGATCCTTACAAATATTTACCCCAGATTGGTATTAATTATTTTTGCAATAGTATTGCATTAAAAAATCAGGTCCAGCTCATATGCAGTTTCCTATTACAAATAAGTCTACCTTTACCTCAAAACTGTTGCTTTGTAATTGGATGTAGGGGATATGTGTCCATGTAATAATCTGGCCCTCTAGTTGTGTCATTTCATTTTATTTGCAGTTAATCTCATCTAACAATAAAATGACTCTTCTGACACATTCATGGCCTTTGCAATGTGTATTTTACACTGTTTCTTCAAGCTCTTCTCAACTGCAGACAAAATTTCTCATATGTTGTTTTCTTTTGTGTTTGTTGTTTGTAATAATCTTTCATCAAATTCGGTGCAAAGATCTGAATAAAATATTCAAACCATACACATCATCTATATTTAGGAATAAGCCAAACTAATAAAGATATCCTGACTTACTGTGAGAGTCACACTGATCATGACTCACTGATACGTCTTCTCTGCATTGCTAATGAAACTATAAAGTAACAAGGGCCCCGATACTTACCCATCACAGTGATAACACTGGAATTTGCCAGTGATGGATTTCTAATTCAATCCCTGATATGACTGTGTCAGAAATGCAATACTCCTTGATATAGTAAATTCATTGTACAGCATTTTTCATACAGGCTACATTCCAAAATAGTTCAGAGCATATTACGTAACAAGCCATTTGCAAGCATAAGAGGGAAAAACTAAAGCAGAAGAAAAAAGAGCAAGACGACCAGATACGGACCCTGTAGACAATCACCCTGAAAACAGATGATAAGTCAACCAGTGAACAGATGTGAGATGTAAGATGGTTAGTCTGGAGCTACAGAGAAAACGCCACTTCACTGATGTCAAAGATGGAAGGTGAGGAGGTTCAGAGGAGACCCGTATAAACAAAGCAGGACAATTGTAGCAAAGCAAAGACTCAAGATCTTTTAGATGGGCTGCATCAGGTCACTACTAAGCTTTAATTATCTTAAGTAAGGTAACTTTTAATGCAGATCTCAAGTGAACTTTAAAATTAGTTGAACAGAACTGTAAGGAAATATTTCCAGAAACTAATCACCTGTGATGTAGGGATATACAGGCACAACATATCCATTTGGTTGCTAAAGATATAAATACACCAAAGAGAAGCTACTCACTTTATGAAGTACAGAATTTAACAAAAACTTATCATTTTCTAATGTTTCATCTCTTATTAGTCTCTCATAATTTTGCTTGCTAAAGATAGCCGATGCCTGGCTCACTATTACTTTTAATATGATTTTATACTGAAATGATCATGTGCTACTGCTAGAACTATTTCCAACTTTCATTATACGCTTCCATTTGAGTCTCTCAGATGAGTGTCTTTTCAGCTGAAAACTCTCATTATTTTTACCCTACGCCAGCAACAATTTTTTTGAAGAATGGGACAGGCAAGTTCAGGTGTATTCAAAACAATTTTTAAAGCAATAGCATAATTTTTCCAAATACTTTGATTTAAGAATGGGGGAAAACCACTCAACTCATTTTGCTCTCATGTGATTTATTCTGTAGGTTAAAACGAGAGTCAAGGAAGTTCCACTTCATGAAATGCATTTCAAACAATACCTGCTTAACAGTTTTTAAGCTGTGGCTAGTCTGATGGGGCTTGCTTTCAGTGTGATTTAGGTCAAGCCCCAGAACAATGAGGGTTACCATTCAGCACTTCAGATTAGGAGCTATTTAATGCCTGAGTTGCCAGTTTTATTAAAGCTCTGAGGTTTGAATTCAGAGTTTAGCCCATCTAAGCTTTGGGCTAGCCTCATTCCAAATGCAGATTTCACAAGGTAGGAGAGTATATGCTTGCCAGTCAGCCCAGTGACAGATCATCAGGAGCTCAGATATAGCAAAGGAGAGCATACTGAGGGTAAACTGATTCTTGTAGGCTGAAGTATTTGACTTTAAGTGCAGTAAAGAAAGAACCCAGAAAACAACAATAGAAACACAATGATTCTAAAGAATTACAAGACAACGTCAACGTGTGGTTTTAAAGTTTGTACTACACACAAACACTTTAACCTTCACTTTCTCAGAGCATGTTCAAAAGCTGAATACAAACTGATCCCAATCTGACGACACATAGCCTGACTGTTTCAGGTGCACACAAGACCTGTGGGAAGACACGGCAGAGAAAATGAGGCCAGAACTGCCCAAGATATGTATCAATGAAGGACATCTGCTAGCCTGAGAGTAACCTATGGACTTGTAAACTAAATTTGGGTCTGTTCCCTCAAGTAAAAACTGCAACTTACAGAAGGTGGAAATTTTGATACAAATCCTTAAAGATCATCCCAATCCACTGCTTTGCAATGCAGCCTAACTTAGATCTTTATCTGGCACCTCCAGTTTATACAGCACTAGTTGCTGACGTGAACCACTTGCTTGATGATCACTTTTTCCCTTCTCTCTAAATTAAGATGATGCACCACAGCTCACCTGTAACTTTTGGGTCAGAGAATCCCTCTGTGCCTGGAGCTCTCTGGCATTTTCAATTTCTTGTTTCAATCCTTCTATTTCCTAAGGGAGAAAAAAGAACCTTGCTGGCAACATTACCTGGCTTGGCCTTAATGCAGGCAAGCTGGCTTCCTCTTCCTGAGCAAGCCATTGCAATAATACCAGTAGTAGTAGTAGTTGGCTATTGCCCATAACAACACAAGAAGTTTAAGTCCTGCTCTCAATAATCCTGAATCACAATCCCAAAACAGCAATTCCATTGTGAAGATACAGCAATTTAGATAAGCATTTTCTTTTGTATAGAAGTCCAAGTTTTCATCTCACACATAAAAGATGTGAAATAATTTTTTTTTCCTGGAAAATTAGGAGTCCTTGTAATTGCAAAACCAATTTTATACTTTTAGTTCTATTAGAATTTATCCCTCTTCATTTTTTCAAGAGAAAAAAACAATTTTAATCTGTGAAGTGCTTGTTACATGACTACCAGCAGGGCTGAGCATCAAAAATTTGCCTGCTTTGACCATCGATTTCTGTAAAAAGAAATTCTAAAATAAACAGTGTCTTTAATTTAGCAAGAAGAACGTAATAAGGTATAAAAAATAACAAATAAAGACAAAATAATGGTGGAAGAGAAGCCTTTTCTTAGCTTTCTTTCAGGAGACAACAATAGAAACAGTTAATGAAATAAAAAGGTATCAAAACTCTTAAGTACTTTTCCCCAGAAGGGCATATTCATCTCCCAGAATTTCTTTTGGAAAGACCGTTTTGCAGCCAACAATTCAGCATAATTTAAAGGTGAATGGGCACCAAACTGGGGAACATTACCATGGGCTAATATCTTAGGTATCAAGGAGTATGGAAAAGGCTTTGTTCTATTTTGGGAGGATATTCTGTAACTACTGTAATTCCCCTGCACCCTTCTTGGAAACACGTAACAACTGCCCTGCTGGAGGTAAGACCCTGCAAGACACGCTGCCTCTCCAAACGCGGGCACCAGTGCCCACTGCATCTTTCATGGAGGGTTCAAGGGATCTAGTTTTACAAATGGCAAATAATCCTTCATAGACAGGTCCTTCCACCTCCTTTTTCCCATCCATAAAAGCATTTCTTGTTCATTCTGCAGTACAAATCTTCTTTTCTCTAAATCCTGTGCTAATTCTGTTATTACTCCAATTCCGTTTATTTTTTTGCTGCTGGTCCAGCCCAAGACAGACAGCATGATAAATATCATCAAGTTTCAGGCCAGGGGCTTGGCATGTGTTTAAGAAAAGAGTTGATCTTACAGATCATAGAAGTCAGCTATATTAACACAGCCTGAAAAACAGATTGGTCTGAAAAGGCATTGCTCTATTGTTCCAAACCCTCCTCTCCAGAAAAACAAAAGCATGCTTACAACAGCTTCCTTTCTAAGTAAATTTGAACTGCAACAGTGAGATGACTGATCTGTGGAAACCTCTTATGACTTACTTTTGCAGAGATACTTGGTAAAAGCAAACAGGAAAACAACACTTTTTGCTGTTGTTCAGATACTCAGCTCTATATTGGACTGATGTAATTATATAAATAGAAAAATAGTAATCATTTCAAAGAAGCTGAAAACAACTTTACTTCCTAACATCTATAGGAAATAATAAAGTATTACCAGCCATCACAAGCTTAAAATTGAAAGCTTTCAGAAAGGACATAATAAAAAAGCCCAGAACAAATGTTAGCAAATACCTCTTCTTTTTTCTTCAGCGTAGACTCTAACTCCTGTATTGTCTGGTTTAATTCTGTTTTATGTGTGTGGACTGCATTGGCTTGACTGCTCACACACTCTAGCTCAGTCACCTGTTGAAACAAGTAGAAGGAACACATACAGAATTAATTACAACACATTCAAGGTACTATTAGTTCTCTGCATCAATCGTTGCATTTAAAATACACCTGTAGCTACGGGTGACTTACACTGATTAAAATGGTGAAGGTGTTCTTATGAAGTTAACAAAAAAATCCTTTCTGAATAGTTTAGCATAAAATGGTTGCTATGACATCTTGGAAACAATAAATTTAGTATGTTGCAGACTAAAAAGAACATTAATTAAACTTTATACCTAGTAATTATGGAAAATTTTATAAAAGAAGCTGAATTGCCATTTCAGAAACAGTAATGGCTAGACAATTAAACACAGATCTGGCTGTCTAACTAACTTCTCCATCTGACACTTTTTAATATCGCACCATCTTCATCAACTAAGCCACAATGCTCACTCACTTCCTAGCAAGCCAATTAACATTTCACGGCCTCAATTTTTGACTAGGCACCAAAAATGTATTACTAGACACTCAGCCACCAAAGTACAGCTGCCAACTTCTTACTTCCTGTAGATTCACATCTCATCTCTCAGTCACAAAGCCAACAGCTAATGGCACAATTCAGATTTGCACAGCTCCTCTTTATTAGCAGAAAACAAACATCCTCCATCTGCCCTTGGATAAGTTAAGATATCTGACAGTGGAATGTCCTTTTTATTTTATTTTTGATATCCTGCCACTCACAGATAAACAGTTGATGAAAAATAGCTCCTGAACCAACAAAATAATATCCATACAACTAGAGTCTACGCAGAAAAGTCTTGGCTCTTATATCCCTCAAATCACAGACCAAAAATATTAGAGAATTCTCACACTGCATGTCTGTGTAGATGTGTTCACTAAAATCTCTTTTTTAATAACAAACTGTTAAAATATGTGTAAAATGCAGTGCTACAGAATAGGAGAAGACTGGCCAGAAAGCTGCCCAGAGCAGAAAGACCTGGGGGTGCTGGTTGACAGCCGACTGACCATGAGCCAGCAGTGTGCCCAGGTGGCCAAGAAGGCCAGTGGCATCTTGGCTTGTATCAAAAATGGCGTGGCCAGCAGGTTCAGGGAGGTTCTTCTCCCTCTGTACGCAGCACTGGTGAGACCGCTCCTCAAATCCTGTGTTCATTTCTGGGCCCCTCACCACAAGAAGGATGTTGAGGCTCTGGAGCGAGTCCAGAGAAGAGCAATGAAGCTGGTGAAGGGGCTGGAGAACAGGCCTTGTGAGGAGTGGCTGAGAGCTGGGAGTGTTTAGCCTCGAGGAGGCTGAGGGGAGACCTCATTGCTCTCTACAACTACCTGAAAAGAGATTGTGGAGAGGAGGCAGCTGGGCTCTTCTCCCAAGTGACAAGGGACAGGACAAGAAGAAATGGCCTCAAGCTCTGCCAGGGGAGGTTCAACCTGGACATCAGGAAAAGGTTTTTCACAGAAAGGGTCATTGGGCACTGGCAGAGGCTTCCCAGGGAGGTGGTTGAGTCACCATCCCTGGAGATGTTTAAAAGATGGGTGGATGAGGTGCTGAGGGCCATGGTTTAGTGATTATAGGAATGGTTGGACTTGAAGATCCTGTAGGTCTTTTCCAACCTAGTGATTCTGTGTGATTCTTTGAATATTAAAATGAATATCTTTCACAAATATGGCCCAAAAACTCCTTTGAACAAAGTGCTACCCAATTCTACAATGAAACCTTTAGGTCTCCATTTAACTTTCTTGGAGTAGTAGCCCTTACACAGAGGGCAGGCATTCTCCAGGGTGATTTGATTTTTTGAATATTTCAAGGAATCAATGTTGGTGCTCTCCAGCAACAATGTAGTCTAGGTAGTGATGCCATGTGATGCCAGTAATTTCAGACTCTGAACTACACGTAGGCTTAAAAGGTAGAATACTGAGTGCAGAAAGGAGTCAAAGAAAAGCCAAGATGAAACAGAAGAAAATTAAAATGAAGTCTCTACAAACTTATTTCTGTACCAAAGGGCATGAACTTCCCCTCTGTAACAACTTTGATGATTCTAGTTTCTTCTGCTGGAAAACCATGATTAGACATTTTTGCATATCAGCTTTACAACTGAAGAGAACTGAAATTACAGGAAATTCTTAGAAGGGTTAAGGGGAATGAGGGATAAGGATATAGGTTGGTAACACAAAACTCCAAACCCAACCCAAAGATCTTATTTACTGAAATTGTCCCGAAAGAAATATCAGTGCTTATGGCAAAAAGGAACAGCAGTTTGTTCCATCTTATATGCTACCAAGCAATACAACTGAAGTGTGAGATAATTTTTTTTCAATTTGCTTCTTTTACACAAAAATATATCTATTTAGATACCTTGCCACTGCTACCAGTTGTGACTGTTATGGTATTCACCACTACAATTACACAAACACAAACAAATGGAATTGGAAAACAACAACCAGGATAAACCTCTACCTCCACAATGTCTGAACTAACATCTAGGTACAGCAAGAATCATTGAGGCACAGGGTCATTTAGGTTGGAAGCAGACTGTGGTGGTCATCTGGTCGAGGCTTCCCACTCAAAACAGGGCCAATATTGAAGTCACATTTGGTTGCTCAGGGTCTTGCCCCATCAAGAATCCTTCACTATCTTTCAGTGCTGCCACAGTTTGATGCAGGTTCATATATTTATGACATTGCAGGTTTATGCAGAGCTGTACCTCATTCCTAGGTATTGCTGCAACAGTTAATGTCACTTCATCACTCACTTTCACCAGTTCTTATGTTTAACTTCTGAAACATTTCCAAGCTTTTCTGCTGAACTGAGTCTTGAACTGGAGGTGAAAGCCCCTGTGAACCCAGGGCTAGGGTTGTTAAGAGAACCCAGGGTCCAGCCCTCTTCCACCCAATGTGAAAGACTGGAATTTTTTATGGTAACCTCCAATAAGGACAATTTGTCTTGTAATTCAGCAGTACCCACTGGCTCTTGCCAAGTGGATACTCTTTTATTCAAAGAGTAAGTGTCTCAATTGGAGAGACGGAATAAAGGCTAGTTCCCATAACACCTCTTTCCTGGCACCTAGTACCATGGAAGCAAGTATTCAGAGGGGTCTCATCCTGTGACTAAGGAAGTGTTTTGACCCCCACTGTTCTCTGCATGGTTTTCCTCTGGGCTGGTACACACAGAAAGGACGCATGCTTGGAATCAAAAGAGGTTGGTGGATTGAACAGCAGCAGATGAAAGATTACTGCTCTTGGCTGTGTGTATTGTCACTGGCTGAAAATACCTTACGCAACAGCCCCGCCAGCTGCATGGCTCACATGAATGCTCACCACTACACTCTGGTCTATACTAACTCAAGACACCTATTGAGACTGCTTAGGCAAACACAGCTAATTTTGCAGGCATTGCTCTCAAAAACCTTGCCAAAAGAGGCAAGTGCTCTCGGAAGGGTAATTAATTACTAGCACTAAAAGGGCTGCGATGTCTTAAGCTGCTCCAGCTTTTCTCTGTGCAAACATGTATCTCTTACTGCTTATGCAAGAAAATAATACACTGTGCAATTGTTTCATTAACTGTTTGTTGAAAAATCAGTAAGCTGAAAAAAAAGCAGATCAATTTAAAAAAATGGGGTAAATTTAATTGCAGTTTTATTTAAATACCCATTCCTACAGTGATTTGAAAAGATGTTAATTATTTCATGATGTTATCTTCTTGAATGCACCTATAAAAAACCAAAATCATACTGCAACCCTTCAAAAAAATCTGTAGAGTAAGATGGACTGGAAAATGATGCAATACAAAGAATATGCAGAAAACAGAAGTAACAAAAGACAAAGCTCTAGGCAAAATTCTAGATAGCATTTACTTGCTCTATTTCCTTGTTTCAAAATGAATTTATTCTTTTCATGATCAGTGGTCCAAAAATCATTAAAAATAACTGTTTATGCATTATGCATAGAAGGGGGCATAAAAGGAAGATAAAATGCTTTAGTCTGACCCTCCCACACCTATTTTCAGGGACACATCCTCATTCAGCTTTTCATGTTAAAGAGTGAGGCTCAGTCAATCACTGAAGCCTTCGCAGAGCAAAACTGAGCAATGTACCTGTGAGTAAGCCTTGTTTAAAGCACAGAATTCAGACTGAAAGAACAGTCTTTGAATAATAACTGATTAAACAAGGTTCGTCTATTGTGCTATTGCAAGACTGCACTGAAAAAAAGTCAACACTGTGTCTTTGTATTTTGGACTAAAAAAGAAAAGAAGTATTGTTCTTAGCCTCTCCTTCTTCATTTTGTGTTTATTATCCAGGTAAGGATGGCAGACAGGGAAAAAATTCTGAAAGGGCTTTTTAGTGACTGTTTAATTTGCTAATGCCTCTAGTGTACAGCTGTCATTACACGTAACTGCATACTTCAGTGAGAAATTTCAGCTGAAATAAAACAGCAAGGCAACTTGTTCTGCTAGAGCCTAGGCCTTCTCAGCGGAGGCCTTTCTAGTATTTTCTGGAAATTCTAATCTAGAGTCAACAGTCTATAAATAGAGGAGGATGCAGCAGGTAGCTAGCACATGCTGGGATGCTGGAAATACTGGAGGAGTGAGGCTTTGAGGCACGAACACAAGGAGTAACAGCCTGGATGTGAGCATAGGACAGTGACTGCCCAAAGCTTCAGAAGACTGAAAAGTATCTTGAAGAAAACAGATCAAATGAAATTACAAAGAAACCAAGTGAGGAGAGTGCAGTAAATTCCAACACAGATTAACTACTTCATAAGTAAAGACCTCAGTTAGATAAAGGCAAAATAGTGGAACGACGGAATATTTTGAGTGGTCATCTTCCCCAGGCAATTACTGACTGAATGAATCTGCACTATGTTTGCTGCAGGTTGATAAATTTTTCTAAAACACTTCAGCCAAATTTGTACACTTCTGATCTAAAACAACATTAGTTTTTATTCAACATATTAAATTCAGTGCCAACAGATCATGAAATTCCTTCTAAACTTTATGTAGAAATTATCTCAATTGCTACAGAAATGCAAAGAAAGGCAGATTATAACATATTTTCAATGTAGCTGTAGCCTGTTTTGTATACCTGACAATATTAAGTTGTTATATCAAGGTACTCTTATCTCTTCTGTTTACAACAGAATGCAGTATCCAAGGTCTACTAGCCTCAGCTACAGTGCACATAGGCAAGACTGGATTTAACTATTAATTATGTATTTTTAGCTGGTTGAGTTACATCCCTAAATGGATCATAACTGTGTCTGTGACAATACTATTCCATTAATAATTCAGGACAACTCTCCTACAAAGAAAAAAGAAGATAAATGATGTTGCATGGCTCAGCAAAACTAGGAATAACTGCATAAAGTTTGAATATAATTTACACAAAAGCTTCTCAGTTCTTGATGGTGGACAGTAAGATGCAAGACAGCATGCAACAAGCTGGTCATAAACTAATTCCAGTACAACTTCCAATAATAAAAAACTCTGGGACGATTTTTGGTGCTAAGAAACGTGAAAATGCAGAAAACAAGAAAAATTGCTTTCCAAGGTTGCTGCTGAAAGAACAAAAAGCACACCATAGTATTATTTATATACATCACTTCTGACAGCAAATTAATTATTGTAGTTTTTCAAGATCTACCCAATGATTACCTGGGGGCAGGAGGGAGTTCTGTGCATTACCAACAATATATTACTTTTTTTCAACAGAGAAAACAATTAAAGATTTTGCTGAAAAGGACACATTTTTCTCTGTGGGCACCAATGCCTCAAGCCATGGAAATATCAAAATGTTTTCCAGTTATTCATTCCTACAGAGATGAAAGAGGAATAATTCATCATCTGCTTGACTTTTGTGAAGAAAGTAATGAAACTGCAGTAGGAATATTTCAAAAATATAAGAAGTTTACTAAAATCAATGCCTTTAGCTTCAGTCATGCACTATTATTTGCAACTGATGATGTTAATACTAACTTTAGGGGACATCCCTTTCTCTGCAATCTAATTATCAAATACTTTTCCCAGCTATCTGGCCAGCTCATGAAGTACATGCAATAGCAAACATCATACAAATACAACATCCTTTAATCCTGAGGATTTAAACCCAGTAGTTTCCTCATTCTCCTGCAGAGTTTTGGAATTATAGGATATATTTCATTCTATAAAACTTTGACTATATAAAAAGATTGTGGCATACCTCCACAAAGTACACTTTTTAAAACCTGCAGATAAACGGATCTTAATAAGTTTCTTAGTTTTTTTAGAAAGATGAAGATGGGAACGAACAAACTCTATTGTGATTGCCTTCAGTTCATTGTACTTTAAAAAAAACTGTATTCACATTTTGATTTCTGGAATAGAATCACAGAATGGTTTAGGTTGGAGAATATCTTTAAGGTCATTGAGTACAACCATTGATCCAGTCCTGCTAAGTCTGCCACATTCCTTGATTCATGTGCTCTGTTTGAAAAAAGACTGTCTTTTTAGTAAACTGCAATTATTAACCAAGAGTTGATTCTCTATAAAGGCTAGAGGTAGATTATATGTATTAGGAATCACATGCAGAAAGGGAGCTGAGAGTTCATACCGATTTTCCAAAATCCTGTCCCAGGAAACACTCTCATATTCTATTGTCACTGGCAACATCTAGCATTTAAAAAATAATATGAAACTTCCGATAGCTGAAATGGATCATGAAGGAGCAAAAATGCACATTTGAGAAAAAATCACATTTCCTCTGAAGTAAAATGCTTGTACTTTTCCTTTGGTAACCTCTAATGCAAAGAAGGTGGTCAGCCTCTACAATAGTTTGTCACAGATTTTAAAAATATTACTCTGGATTTCTTTTTATTAGAAACTAGTTCCACTTGAAGACAGAAATGGACCTTAGGCAGATAATTACAGCCTGCTCTGAAACAAAAATCTCTTTTTAAAGGCAAGATTGTAATTTCAGAAATAAAAGTGACTATGTTCCCATGCCTTGCAAAAACTCAACTTTCACAGTTAGAACAACCATAATCTAAGCAGGTGGCTAATATAGTGTTCCATACTTCTTGTGGATTTTTAATAACAGCTTTATTAATTGTCGTTTTCTTAAAGTAGCACAGAAATAGCCCAGTAAAATGACCACGGTTTTATGCATTTTTTTTAAACCCACTTTAAAATCTCTTTTAACAGTAGAGAAATCAGGGTCCATTATTCGTCAGTGATTTTGATGACTCCATAAGATGCCCTCATATTTATTTCATTCATTGAATAAAAGAACCAGAACATAATAGGCTAATTTTATCTTATTACCTAGGAAATCCTGGTAAAATAACAAGCTAGAGTTCAAGACTTTATTCCTCTCTTCTTTCAGGAATACCCAAGAGCTTGATCATTTCCCTTCATCTCTCTTTATCTTAGGTTTCTTTTACTGCAGATGAATTATCTTCAAGCACTGCAGCTCTTATTATTATGCACTGATGCTATTACTCTGTGCTATTGCCCAGTGTCACAGGATGATTTACTTTAGCAGTTAGCATGGAAGAAAAAAAAATCACCATTTTCATTTTTAACATGACAAAGACAGAACTTTGTGTTACTTTCTATAATTCATATCATCATTGAGTCCTTTACCTTTTCTCGTATTAGGCTTGAAGTTAGTACCAATGCTATTCTATTTGTCTAAAGAAGCTCACCTCAGGTGTTTTCTTTCCATTACTGAGCTATTCTAAATTCATGGATCCCCACTGGCTTCAAAAAGCTATGCAAGGTTTGTAGGAGTGCTCCTCAACACTGTTTAAAGGAAATCCTTGTTGTTAAGTTGCTTCTGAGCAGATTAGAGAAGGATGAGAGCTTCAAGTTAAGCTCTTGACTGGGCATCACATCTTCTCAGAATTACTCTCTCTTTGTATTTGAGAGGGAAAAATCCATAAACTCATTTACCAAACATATGAAAAACATAGTCTGACAAAATATCGAACTACAGTATTTCTGACTTAAGCTCATAATGTATCAGAAAAGAGCACAAAACTTCAATTTATTGAGAACTTTGCACTGAGCCACTTTGAATATGTATTCTCTTTCATCTCAGTCTAGGCATTAAAGCAGATAACAAACGGAAGAAGGAAGATAAAGGCCTCAGAGAGAGCTAATAAGTGCAGGTTAATATGAAAAGCTAAACTGGTAGAAGAGGAAATCTTATACATAATTAGACAGGGCAAATAATAACTGAAACTAATTTTTAAAATGCTAACATTCCCATGGAAAACAACTGCATTAAAACTAAACATACAAATTAATTTCCAAAATTTCTCTCTCCTTGAAATCAATTTTCCTGTGACAGAGGCTTGTGTATTCTTTTTGAAACAGGGCACTACTTCAATTTGGAAGACCAGTCTCCAGAAGAGCTCTTGTATCACACTGTAGGGATAATAGATCGAGATCATTTATTTTCTCTGTAACATGATTTGCCAGCTCTACCTAGAAAGTTCAATTTATTGAGTTAATCAAATCTACGTCTTTACAAAAGCAATTCCAAGAGAAGGCAGTATTCTTGATGAACTAACTATCCTGTCATAACCTACAGGTAAGCTCAGAGACACAGGCACAGAGAATTCCTATATTCTGCATGAAATATCAACAAGTCCTGAGACCACAGATTGTAGAAACATCTAATAAAGGCACGTAAACAAAAAAGAGATCAAAAGAACATATTGTAGATGGTCCCATGTTATAAGGTTTTGCATTCCCTCAGAAATACAATATAATTGCAGGAGATTTGCTGGGCAAAGGTTATCAAAAATCATCATCTACGAAGACCTAGTTACTACTTTTTTTAATTGTAGTACCATATAAAAGTAAAGTGACATACTAAATATTCCTACATTCACTGACTGTATTTCCCAAAAACAAATTTTAAATTAAGTTTAACTAAGATTGAGAGTAACATAAAGAAAAGGGATCTTAGCCTGTCCTGTCTGGTTAGATCTTTCCACAACAAATGCAGCTACTCTCCTTCTGTGACACTTTTCTTCTCTTTCTTATGTAATGACTGTATTATCTCAGCTTTGCAATAAATAAATTTTATTAGGAAGAATACTACCTCCCAGTGCCCATGTTTTATCAATGATTTCTTCACTGTAAAGCCTATCTAGTCGTCAAATCCAGCTGAATAATTTTAATAAGGGTTGTAATTTAAATAATTTCATTAAATAATTTTATCAACAATTAGTGTTGTCATCTACTCACAAACTCTGAGCACAGGTTATAACTCCCACCCTTCCAAAAAAGCATTTTAAAGAAGATGACAGACAAACTCCTTCTGTACAAACATACATAACAATCTTATGCCCGATTGGAAAATTCCTGAAGCAAAGCAGTTTTGTCAGCAACTGCCAATTTCTTGAACTGAAACCACTTTACAATAAGCACAAGCCACACTTCATGCACTTTGTCCACCCATCTATGGCACACACAGTTACAGTCCATCAGAAACTCTTTCTTCCCTATCAGATCATTTGGCTACGACTTCAGGGTCTTTGCCTGCAAGTCAGTCTAGGTATAGGACAGCCCCAACAACCTGCCATTTCCCCATGTTTCTCAGCCTCCAGGGCATTCTTGCTACTCTTCTGCATTCCCAGGTTACACGTAGCTGAATTTCTTCCTCCTCAGATGAATATAAGTCTTGTTCTTGGGACTACTAACAGCTTCCAACTGGACAGGTCCCGCCAGGTGTGAAAGGCCCTTCACAATCTGCAGGATCTGGCTAACTGCATATGCCATACGTTATTTTGTATAGGTGAGTATATGAAAATATACAAATAAAAATTATAATACAAAACCAAATTATGTCTGCCCTGTTTGCTATTTGACCTTTCCCTCTCTGTCAGCATATTCTTAATAATTTTTTTCATGCAAGAAAACAATGCTTTTGTTTGGTTTTGTTTTCTTAACTAAGTACATCTCCTCAATATTTTTCTAAGTTAACTGACATTAACAAGGGCAATACAACTTCATCAAACACATCTCTCCTCCATACGCGTACTAAATCTTGCCTTCACTTTGCACAAAAATGCGTCTTAAGCTACGATGACAAATTCATATGGATAAAGTTGAATAGATTACATAGTACGTAGGGAGTAAAATGTGAAAAGAGAAATGAAAATATTGTATACTTGTTTTTACAATGTAGCCTTCAGCCTTCCATGTTTTATTCCTGTCTCAAACACTGTCACTTCATCCCCTATTGAGCATTAATTTCTGGTTTGCCAAATGATTCCTGCAATAATTACTGTTAAGGGAATAGGACCTAGCCCATCCTGTATGGAAGCAGGAGCATATCCCTAACTGTCTGTAACAATTTCTAAACTATGTTCAGTTTTCTTTCAATGCAAGAATGGGAGCCAGCTGTTCATCTTTGTTATAAGTGGAACATATACACAACAGTGTTTCTGTTTCTTTAACTTACAGATTTGATGTCATGTTTGTGTGAGCTTAAATGCAAGAAGAACTTAAGTGCAATGCTTTGGAGGTCTGCAAACAGATGTGATGGCTTCTAATAGAAGAGTGAAAACTGATAAATGCCATAAGGTTAGATAAACCTTCCTGCAACAACATCCCTTCCAGAAAAAGGAGCGGTACAAAGGAAAGAATTTCCCAATGGAAATGTATACTTTAAAATAATCATTAATTTCTGTCTCAAAGATCAGCCTAAAGCCCCAATGATAAACTTATTTGTTTTACTTGAAAATGAGCAAATACAGTCAGTACCTCAAGGATCCTGGCTGTTTGCCTACACTTACCCGCTTATGAAGGCGTTCTGCTTCCTCCTGATACGCAGCAAGTTGTTGTTTCCATTGTTTTACATTGGCAGTGGACTCCAGCAGGGCTGCTGTGAGCTTAGCATTATTACCCTTCAGTGTGGCCAGCTCTGCCTCCCAATGCTTGCCGATTGTCGAACTGCATAGACAGAATGAAAATGGTAAGCATCCTTCTACCTTTCCCCTGCCTTTTCTTCATAAAATGTAAAGTTTTTTAAATATCCAGGAAAAACAGAATTATGCAAAAATCCTACGACTACACATCCAATGAGACTCCAAATGTTCAGATTATCAGAACTAAAAAATCACAATATATATATACACCATTATTGGAAAACATCATCTGCTCTCCAAGTTTACTAGGGTTTTTTAAAAATAAAATGCTAAGGATTATGAAATCCACATCAGCCTCCCAAAAGCAACACTGTAATTCTAGAATATATATGGTTAGTCACTATTTTAATACATACGTGTTGAATGAAAGTGCTTTTTTGATCTACTACTTTATGAATATATTGTAGAAAAAGATTTGTCACTAGCTTGAGTAAAGAGACCTAATGCAGGGCTTCAGAACTACAGCTCAGTGGTCTTAATGCAAATGTTCTATCCTGGAAATATACTTTCTTTATTAAATGCCATAGTTAATTTGGACTTGAAAACTCAAAGATCTTGAATTTCAACACTGTACATATGCTTTTCCTCAGTAACATCAGTAAAGACAATAAAGATCATGCTTTATTGCAAAGAGGAAGCCAACATTGGGGGTTTACTAAAGCAGCCCATGGAGGAACGATCCCTGCTTACAGTTTAATTATCCTCTGAGCAAGCACTTGGCTTGAATTTTCACAGGTAATTAGTCTGCCATCATCCACAGACCCTATCTTTAAAATCAGTATGCAAGGAAAAGCATCTCAGACACATCAGGTGAATGTGTTAACATGCAAATAGCTCATTAATGTTTACTTGCATAATGCTAACAGTATATGAAGCACACACCTACATGGAAAATACATACAGAAAATAGTTCATCTAATTGGCTTACTATTAAAGGCGCCATTGAAAACCAAAGATCAGTAACTCTGGCCAAAATTATTTTGAATATAGGCTTGTGATTACTTATGAGGAAATACTATAATCTTATTATCATAATCATAAATATATTTTAATATGCTCAATGACATTCTAAATTGTTACTACTTGCATGTAAATTTATAGGTTTATTTGAACTTTGTACATATGAGCAGTAAAACATTCTGACATAATTTTGTCCACAGTTTGTTCCTTCCATTTCATGCATATGTGCAGCCCACCTCACCAAAGCATATTTCAAAAGCATTATGACTCCTATGAATACTCCTTAGGCACTCAAAATTGTCTGGCCACCAAAGTACATTCATTATCAATTCAGATCACATCTACTGCTTCACTAAAACATAATGTCTGTTTCTTCCACACTTCAGCATTTCCTTCCAAATATGCTGCTTCATATCATTAAACAGGAATATAAGTTCCTTCTGAAGAGGAACACAGGTTCTTTCAAATTGTTCTAGTATGTCATGACCAATTCAACTATTTAGAAGTTCATCACTGGAAATTTTACATCTTAAATGACTGAACTGAAATAATGATAGTTACTTCATCAGTGAACACTGACTCACATATTAAAACATGAGGGCAACCTTTTGCCTCTCTCTAATCAATTTACTTTTCACTTATAGCCGATCAACAAATTCTGTAAAAGATATCCTAAAAAATCTACTTTGTTGTCATATCTGTAACTCCTTCTTGTTATTCTGATCTGGCAAACAAATATCCACTCCAGCCATTTCATGCAAGTGAGTAGCTCTATTTGGTAGTAACAAATCGTGTGTGTACGACACATAACAAAGTATGCCTTACTACTCATCTTTTCTCACATAAATACATGTATAAGATTTTACACTAATGTAATACAGCAGACTAAAAGTTTTGTATCTGAGACAACTACATGACAAGAACCGTTTGACCACAAACGGTTTAATAAGCAAATAGGGAAGTGAATGGACTTTTTTTTCCAATGTAATCATTAGTATACCCACAATGATACCAGGTGAACTTCTAAGCCATGAAGAACCCAGAAGACAGACTCTCAGATACTACTGAGGAATAATGCAAGGGGGATTTGTGGCATGCTTCACCTTCACCTTTGCCCAGTGTCCTTACTACACTGCCAAGAAAACAGTCAGGAGCTCTCTCAGTTATTGCTTGTATACTGGAATGTCAGCATGCATTTTCCATTACTGCTGTTGCTATGCTGGTTCAAAAGGTGGAAGATTTCTTCAGAGTTGGATATTTCCTACTTGGTTGTTTTCAGCAGGAATGCACCACTATTATTTGTCGATCGTACATGTTATCCTGAAGAAATTTACAGAGTGAGCATGAACACGTCCACTGTAACACACATGTTTTTTGTTTGTATCATATACTGGTTTTTTTCTACAAGTAATTTCTACTGTATCTTCTACAGATTGCATTATGGCTCCATAAAATAGAAACATATTACTTAAATTATTCTAGTTTTGTATCTGATTATATACAATAATATCCCAACTCTTTAGACTTAAACTGTTTCTTCTTACAAAACTCCTCATTCTCTGACAAAAAGACAACCACATGATGAATATCGTACCAGGAAATACAGAAACAATAATGTAATTTTTTTGGTTTATAAAATCTTAACATGATTAAAATATAACCAATCCTGTCAGTGCTGACTTACTTTTTTCAAATACTTTCTTGACAAACTAAAATCATTCCTCATATGTTCTGAGAATATTTGTGCTCTAGGACACTCGTGGAATACAAACATTTACTCAGTGCTCAAAGTGATCCAAACTGCAATGCAACACCTACCAGAACACCTTTCAATTTTGCACTGTGATGCGAAGAGCAAAGCTGTGTGTATGCATTGGAGGACACAGGCACAAACAGGCATAAACATCTGCAGTCCAGTGGTGAAATAATGCTATCTGCATGCATGTTTTGTTTTGTTCTGAAAGTCATCCCTTTGCCGGAGGGGATGTCACCATCTTAAAATGTCACCATTTTAGCAGTTATTTCTTCAGACCTGTCAGAATCAACATCATTGACTTCCTGGCATGCTCAGAGTTTCAAGATGGGCCTTCTAATAAAGTGGCATCCATAACAGGTCCTGCGTCTCACCTGTTCCTTGGTGTGAAAAGCTCTACTAAACATCTAAAAATATCCTAACAGAGAATAAAGCCTGGTCATTTCCATTGTGAAACTTCTGAACATCTGAAAGTAAGAGAACAAGCTGTTTTGCATATCTTTGTACATTAGTGCCAAATACAATAGGAAGAATGGACCTTTAATGGATAATAGCAAAATATGAGTTTTATTGGCAAAATTTACCATGCTATACAAAAAAATGCCTTCATATAAGAGGTTCAGGGCTGATTGCAGAGGAAATTATCTCTACAATGACAAGCGTTCATAGGATCCTAAGCACTTGTTAGTCAGCAAAAGGTCAAAACTCTCCAAAATCTCCTATTTTTGGTGCCAGCCCTACTATCTGCTACATGTGTAGCATCAACCATGTCCACAGTCAGAACACAGAGCAGCATGGTGTCTCACCGCAAAGGAAAAGAATTCAAAGTCAGATATTCAACATCTATGGCATGCAGTAACTCAAACAGAACCACAAAGCATTCCTCAAACAACTGCTGGCTGTTATACAGCCAGATTGTGACAACCCCCTGAAAATTAAAGCTGGGACCAATGATATTCCATACTTTAAGTAATACTGACCAACTAACATCTGGCCAATCTCCGTTCTCACTGGGGATTAGTTACAACACCAGTAAGTCACTGATGAATATTTCTGCTGCCTGTCCATCTGTGACCTGAATAGAGGGCCAGAGGCTATAAACACATGATTATCTTTCTCTGCAAAGTAGGTCACTTAAGAAAAAATAATCTGAAAACCTCCAGTCACCACATTTAGCCAGTTGGAGAAGGCTTGCCGAGGCAGGGGGCAGGGAGCACATATTAATGAGCTGCATTCAGAACAAAGTTATTTTGAGAGATGTTTTCATGAAACAAAGAAACAAAAGCAGTTCCAATCAAGAGACATTTTTTTTGCTTTTTGAATCAGTATTGCTTATTCATTGTTTACTGAGTTGTATGCAGTACCAACACTATAAAACACGGCTGAAGCTTTATTTCAGTTTACAGAAATAAAATGTATGCTGAATTCTGTTTAATTAATATTTTATGGGTTTTAATATTGGATTCATTGTGTAAAGTGAATTGATTTTAAAAATTGATTTCTTACTATAGTGTAGTCATGGTTTCAAAGAGCTACAGATACTCAAAAGCATGTAAATTCTTCAGATGTCATTGTGATCTGCAGTGCAGATGTGTGGTGAGCAGTGCTGTCTTGGGATAGCAGAAATGAGGAGGAATTCAGCTGAGTAGAGAATGCAGTACTTTCACTACAAGATTTGGCACCCAGTGTGGTAACTACATCCATAAGACTGGAAAAATATGAACAGAGCAGAGTCGTCGTAGCAGCCCAAGAGTCTGGTGGAGTGAGTGTTACCAGCCAGTGGGAGAGGAAAGTCAACTGGCTGGTAACAAAACATGAGGTGCACTAGCAACAAGGAGTGATCCTTCCTTACAGCCTTGCAGCCTTATGGAGCAGCTCTTCACACTGAAGGAAGCAAAGTGAGATTGTGAAACATTTCATTCTGTTACAATAGCATCTGGGAGCTCTAGTAAACTCTAATAAAGTAGCTTTTTCTCTTTGGCGTGTAAGACAAGGGTTTGGGTTTATGTAGTACTTCTTGGTGCATTTGGGAAGGAATTCTGCACAAGATCCTTATGAAATCCTCCATATGAAATAAGCTTCAGATAATGCAGGGGTCTCAGGCTGGAAGGATGAGATCTCAGCAACAGGCTACTCTTGCTATTGCCTACATTGGAATGATGTGATAGTCTTATTAGATGGGAATGTTGGCTCTGCTAGCACAGATGATGAGTGCAGCATTCCTCAAAGTGTTCATAAAAGCTCACAAGAATCCTCCTCTCGTTCACACTGAGAATGAGATATAAGCTCCCCACCTCGTATCCTAAATTACAAGACTTTTAAACAGGCATTTGGGGAATGTCACACTTTTTCATGTTTTAAAAGACATTTTCTGAGGCCATCTATTAAACATGTAAAGTTACTTCATGATACCAAGAATGTAAGTACAATGGGTTTAGAGTTTGTCTTTCCACTGCTTCTAGGTACCATATGCCCTTGATAATGATGCAGAAATTACTCCCTCTGGAAAATTCAAAGCAAAATTTGAAATAGAAAGTTGTTTGGGGATTGCGTTTGGGTTTGTTTATTTATTTATTTATTTATTTATAGTCCTAGAATGAGTGGGATGCTGAAGAAAGAGCAGTGGAGCATATCAGGTCCTATCCCACTCTTCCAGAAAGAGGCAAGAAAGAAAATTTTTGAATTATGCTGCCATTTTACACTATGTACAAAGCTGTCTGCTTGTACAGGCCCAGTAGAGAGCCACTCAAAAGACTTCAAATTTATGTGCATGAAGGATGACTACATCTACTGTACAGTTAAATAATTAAAGGCCAGCAAAAAAAAAAAGGGAAAGCTATGGTAGGAATTACAGCTTTTATAAGAAGAAAATTTAAGAAACAAAACAAAATTGCCTCTTTACAGCTACTGCTTATTGTCTTATCTCTAGTTGCGATTAACTGGACATATACAAAAGAAGTCTTATTTGAGAAACTGGAATTTATTTTAAAAGGGTAAATCCTCTCAAAATTATAATCAAGAGAAAATTACCAGCAAATTACTTTGAGTCAAATGTTTTGAGTGAGGCCAATAAAAAACTAATTAATATTCAAAGAGATCCTTATCCTTAATTAGGGTATTCGAAAGATTTTTTAGCAAAGAAGGATAGCACCCCTGGGGAGAGAGGAAGTAACATTAACGGAGCATGAAAGACCTGTTCTTCCCTTTGGGTTAAGGAATATCTATATGATCTCAATGGAGTTACATCAGCACAAAACCAGGGGAACATAGTTGTGAATCAGCTCTTTAGACTGGTTAAATGACAAATTCAATCATAGCAAAAAAGCTGAAGAGTGCCCTCAAAACATATTGTACTGTAATTGAAGAAACTCAGAAAAAAGCCACACACACGTACTGGAAAATGAGAAAGGCAGCTGAATGGCTGAAATGAGCATGTGAGAGCTTGGTTTTTCTAAGAATTTATTATTTTCTACAAATGTTGAGGTTTATCCCACTCTAGCATATATTGTTTGGGAGGTTTTTGCACAACTCTTTGTTCAACTCAAAGGTATGGTATGCATGAACTCCCAATTCCTATATGAGTGTAGAAGACACAAGTGCAGGAGGTTTTTCTGCAAATTTGAGCAGAGGTGTGCTTATGGAGCTATTGCAGATTTATCTTTTAAGGTATTTCATATATGGTCGTCCACTTTCATTTATCCTTTCAATTTGACCATGCTCATGGATTCTGAATGATCCCAAGTACCCTTGCAGCCCACAGACATTAGAAAATGAGTTGGTTCTCCAGCTCTGCTACAGGCAGTTCTGTTTTTAGGCATCTCTTGTGCTATGCTTTATCAACTCACTGGGGAAGTACACTCTTTCTACTATATAGCAGATCACTATTCAATGCAGTCTGGTGACTATTTAGATACACCGCCTAAATCCATGTTCTATATTTTGTAATACAGCCTTCACTCACCACAGGGCCCACAGAAACCACCACAGCAGAGATTACCTTTCAATACAGAAACTTATCTAGATATTAAATTCTTTTTAAGGAAGGAAAATTTCACAGAAATATTCTCTATGGTAACCAGCACAGTATTTCTGCATAAGAAAACAAAGCCTGAGAAAAAAAGTACGGTGGTGTTCACTGCTATCGAAATGCTAAGATCAATAGCAACAGAACAGCTTTTGAAAGGCACTTCCATGGGATGCAAAAGACTGGATATTAACATAAAATTAATGCTTCAGCTATGATTCTTATTAATTATGGACTTGGATCCCAGTTCTGACCCAAGTTCCAGCAGGGACAAAAAAGAGTCACTCACTCTTCTCCACAAGAAATAATGATGTTTCCAAGCTTCTTGTATTGTCTGCAAGTGTATACTGGATGTGTTTACACAGGTGACATTTAAACCCCATTTCTCACTAAACTTACACTGTTAAGAACAGCTTTATGCATGTCTTTTGAACACTGTATCACAATGCAAAAGACCTGTATTTAACCTCAGTCATCACAGTAGCAATAAGAAAAGCTCTGCTTTCTCTGAACAAGTGCAACTTTTATTTTTATTCTTCTAAAAAGATTTCATTTTTGTTTTAGTCCTTTATTTTTACACAGTGAAGAGACACTAGGTTATATCATGAAGGCCAAACCATGGTTATATCATGAGTACAAACCAAAATCAATAACTGTGCCTTACTGTGCAAATATTTTATTCTCATGCCTGTAAGACCTTGCAGACCTAAAATTATATCACACACTCCGAAAAAGTAAAACCAAAAAATGCCCTTGTTCCTGTACTGAGCTTGCTTATTGGTATCACTGGAGCTAGCTTACTCTTGTGTCTGTAATGTATCTCATTTTTCACAACTGATACTCAATAAGATTTTTTGTGCAATAAATACTAAGCATAATTTCTTCTCATTGCTATGGTGCTTAAAATTTCAAATATTCCACCAAAACTATATTTTCAAAAGCAACCTATGTTACTGAGAAACTGAAGCAACTTTTTCTAAAATGAGTAGGTATTTGGCTGCAAAGAAAGTGAAACTGAACTGGGCTCCCATGGCACTTAATATTTTTTAGGAAAGCAATTAGATGAAGTTGTTATTGGCAACTCAGATACCACGACACGGTGACCCTGACACCAAAATGCTCTAAATTATGACTGCTTTCATTCTGGAACTCATTTGAACACAGAAGAATTTAAAGCCTTAACTGTAAATTCACATTTTGCTTTAGTGGAGACCAATTTTGCTGCAGCTCCTGGCTAGGCATTTCTTTCAAAAATTCTACCACTAACAACAATTTGTGTGTGGACTGAACCAACCTGCCCTGCCAGCAGTGTAACACAGAGAAGGGAGTACTCGACTACCCTACACTTCTCTCACATGAGCTCTCATTTATTGAGTGTGATTCTGATTTTCAGAGTTTGACAGAGCTGTGGTCTCAATTACACCTCAGTGGGTTTGAGAGACTTCCCTAGCTTCACCACAAAAATCACAGAATAACCAGGTTGGAAGAGACCCGCTGGATCGTCGAGTCCAACCATTCCCACCAATCCCTAAACCATGCCCCTAAGTACCTCATCCACCCTAACCTTAAACACCTCCAGGGACGGTGACTCAACCACCTCCCTTGGCAGAGCATTCCAATGCCTAACCACCCTCTCCGTGAAGAACTTTTTCCTAATCTCAAGCCTAAATCTCCCCTGGTGAAGCTTGAGGCCATTCCCTCAACTTAACTACCATGTTATGGTAGTTAAGGAGAAAAGAGCAACCCTCACCCGATGACCACACCTCTGCCACTAAGTAATACAGGGCCAGGAAGCCCTGAGCTTCTGAAGGTCATATGGGGCGGGGAGTTATCACACTCTGCAAACTGCCCTGGTCCGTGTCAGCAGGGCAGACAGATCCCACACACAGTTTGCACACAGTCAGGTTTAATGCCCTTGTACTTCTACAGTTTTTAAAGGCTTTAGGTGATCTGCAACTTCTTCACACCCATCTGAAGCACTTTGGGGCACACAATGAACATCCATGCTTTTGTGCAAGAATACCACTCCAGTGGGTGGCAACACAGCCCTCAAATCATTGCAGGTATGTTGAACCAGAGTAGGACCCTGTACAAAATAGTAAGTTTGTCTTACAGCTGTGAGGACATTGCATGGGCATAGAAAAGATCCAGCATCGTTTGATGTGGAAATGGTTCAGCCCACAGCCCTCGGTGCCACGGTCTATTTTATTTAGACATATAGATGGGGACCATGAGGCTTTTGAGGCTACAGGCTGATTCTGTGGAACTCAGCTGAGACTCTCAGCTTCCAACTAAAGAGTGAAGACAGTATGAGGTATGTTCTGAGCAACTGCAGCCACACACAGAGCAGTGAGATGGCTAAAGGGACCTCTCCCAAGCCTGTAAATTTGACATACACTACAAGCAAAGAGTGGAGATCCTCAGCACCAGTATCTGCCTGTGTATCTAGGTACTGTCACAGCTTTAACGATGGCAGTGTGTTGTGCCTCTGCTGAAGGCAACAGCTGTTACGAGTGGCTGAATGTTAAAGATTTGCAAATGCCTATTTTAGATCTTAGCTGAACCTTCTGTCAGTGACACTACTGGAGAGCTTAGCCTCTAAGACTCTCTAATGCTGGTTCTTGTCTTACTTTCACAGCAAGCACTGAACGCAGCAGAACAGTTATTACAGCTGCAGGGCCTCACAACTCCACTATCAGCAATAGAAAGACATGCTACAGAGTGACCTGCAGAAATACTTATATGTGATTAGGCAGTTGCATACAGATTGTGAATTATGTCTAATTGTCCTCCATCCAGCTAAGGCATTAGGTTATCTTACAAAATCAAATACTAACTACTCTTGCAATTAATTTTTTGCATAACAATTGCCACTTTGCTTATCCAAATATGACAACTGCCACTTTGCTTATCCAAATATGACATGCACTAATTGCACAGCTAGTGCAGCAGATGATCTATCAGTTACATGCTGATGACAAAATAATTTTATTCCACTAAGGGAACAGAGGCTACGTGAGAGCATGGCAAATTTAATTAAGTTTCATTTATCTCCTGTGATAGTCATACAATTACTTAGGAGTTAATAGCCTACATGAGGGCCAAAGTAAACCATCTATGGAGCTGCCAGAAGTACTCGGAAGAACAAGCAGTTGCACAAACTATATGTTCACAGTTAAACATTTATTGACTGTATAGGCTTGAATAAAACAACTTGCTAGTGAGTTGTAACACTTACAAGTGGATACCACCACTTGTGGGGTTTTTTTCATCCTGCCTTTTAAGAGAAAGGAAGTATTAAACTTGCCTTGTTTAAAACCAAACCTGAATTCAATAGAAGACTAAATTTCTTGCACTACATTGATCTTAGAGTAAAATTTACTAAAACAAGATCAAATGGATGACAAAAGATTCATTTTAATACATGAGAATGCTCTGCTATTCACACTTTTTCTATGAACTACAGGTTAACACCTAGAGAAAGTAGTCCGTATACAAGTGTCTCTCTCTCCTCTATTGTAAAATATCCTAGTTTTTAAGAAAAAAACTAACATCACACTTTCCTTAATTTGCTAGTAGTTGCTAGTTCTTATTTGCCCAATCTAGACTAAGCGATCCTAAGTTCCCTTCAGCTTCTTTTCAGAATAATGCATAGGCCAAATGTTCTGGCTCAAAAACTCAGATGGAAGTTAAAAATATAATAAATTATAGACCCTTTCTTACCAATTCAACACTTAATTCATGCAACAGCTTCAAAGAAGAATATCAATTTTGGCTTCCCGCTTCTCTCCCTCCCTCATTTTACTAACTCGTCATGGACCCAACAGAGATGCCAATAGTATGAAGTTTGCACATGAGGTTTACTGGTTGTGAATTCACAGACAGCAGAGCAATTCTGAGCTCCCATCCTTTGACAATGCCATACCTATGTGCCACAACACTGTTTCAGCATGTTTGTGTTCTAATATTGAGAGCTCTATTTCACCTTCCCTGAAAAGCACCTAGACTAGGAAAAGGGTAAGGCAAACAGCATGATGTGAAGACATTAACAAGGCAGCTTTTCCAAACCTCCTACTGTGCTGAATGTAAACCCAACACAAATTATCCCTGAAGTGATAAAGTACAATTAAGCAAGAATACTAAAATCTCTGGAGAGTGTAGGAAGAAGGCGCTATGCAATCAGTGTTGTCATATAAATACTTTAATTTTAAATTTCAGAGTATTTCCTAAATGAAGTAAACAAGCAAGTCAGTCATGCACAGTGATCAGTTAGAAGTTTTAACTTTCCTCTTAAAATTCAGACCAACATAATCTGAATGTATTGCCTGCGTGAAAAAGCATTTGGCTTCAGACAATGAACTTATAACTTACTTCTGTAAACAACTTTTATTTTCCTTCTTTTGGAAAACTACAGAGTTGGGTAACTTACTACAATTCAGTCAATTCAGTTTTAGGGTTTTGGTTTGTTCTCGTTTTTTTTTTGTATGAGCTGTGTTGCTTAAATAAAATTACTTCTCAAATTTCCTATATGGCTGCAGTCTCCCACTATTGCAGTTTCCACTATTCTAACTCTCATTTTGAAGTGAAGCCCTATGCATTTCATGACAGGAAGACAGAACATTATTACACCACAGTGCTACAGAGTAAGATTTGCAAAGGCAACAACCCTACAAATAAAGTTCAGCGCAACAAATGGATCACAGGTAATGTTTTATTATTATGTACTTGAGAAAACACAGTCCTAGATATTCCAGATATTTTATTTCATCACCTTCAGCCAGCTCCAGCTTCTCTCATTTGCCAAATGGCTTTAGAGCTGATTAAAAAAACTCCACCTATACTCCAGTTCATTGCTGACTGGCGCCAACCCAATTCATTACAGACTAAATTTGATGGCTGTTTGGTGTCACTGTGAAACACTTTGATTATGCTTATGAATTGCCAGTTGTCCACAACTCATCAAAGTGCTATTCAGCAACTTAAATCCATCTCAGCACAGCCCCCTGTTATATGATCAAAGCTGATCAACACAAGTCATTCTCTGCCTGTACTACAAAATGTCACTGGCATCTACAGCAATATTAAAGGAACTCACAAGATATGATTCTCTAGGTATAGAAAGCTTCCCTAAAGCATAAAGCTGATGGAAAACAACAGGAAATGTTAATTTCCCCATTTTATTCTTCAAACTAACACTGACCTCAAGAAGAGAATACATTAAGTACTTCATTTTTTTGACAGACAAAATATTCAACTAATGTGTTTATGTGTGCTTGCCCCTAACCTCCACCCATTCCTGCAGGAAGTAGGTGGACACTATCAGATTTCTAGTACTGGGGTCTGCGTACTACAATGTGACAGAAAATAATCAGCATGACACAATACTGTTCAATAACACAGCTGGTTCAGGTGGAGCCTGAATACTGTTTGTGCATTCAAACACATTCTGAAATGGTTTACATTAAAGCAACTTTGGAGATTTACTTGATCAATGAGCTTTACACTAGTCTTCCAGGGGCTTATGCTATCTGGATGGGAACCATGACCTGGATAGCAGGGAGAGTGAATGAAACTGCCCACCATGGAGCCACGGCAAGGTGACAACAATGACACGGACACAACACTGTGTTGCTTCCATCAGAAAACAGGAAACGCATCTGTGGATCATAACATTGTCAGGAGGTATAATTTAAGGCTGGAGCAGGTAAAGAAGGCTTAGTGGATGAAAATCATGTGCCCCAGGTTTAGATGTTTAAGAGCTAAGGGAGGTCAAGTATCCTGAGATGGCACTGCATATGACCAGTCTTAGGTGTCTATCTAGGAGGAAACGCATCAGGCATTGCAGAAGCGTCTCAGGAATAAATGTTTGACCTCACTGTCACATGGATGTGGCAGAATTTTCTGATTCCCCCACAAGACTCAGCCCACTGCATTCTCCAAAGGAAGTACTGCCTTATCTAAATTTACTTGTAAAGCCTGCCTCTGTATAAGGGAGAAATCTTTAGCAATCTTGATTAATCTGACACACCTACACACTCCTATAAGTATTGTATTAGTAAAACAGCGTGGATCTTTTGAATTAGCCTTGAAAACATGCTTTTTACTTCATGTGAAAATTACCAACTCCTGGTCCCTGGTCCTACATCTCTCGCAGGGATGCAAAATCATCCCTCAAAGAACGCACTGTTATACAGTTTATGAATTTCAATCAACTCTACTCCAGAAAATGCTAGAAAAAAAAACCACTTTCATGAAAGCTATCTTTGTATAAGAGACTCATTTAAAGATGAAACAATTCCTTGAAAAAATATACTGTTAGTACTCATGCTGCGTATTTTTAATATAAAGAGTTTCTGAACTGCTTTTCTCTGCTCTGTCTGACTGGAGTTTTTAAATATGCATTCTTTCATGAAGTGGGCAGAGGTAATCCATCTGGCTGAATACTGTCAATAAAGACAGCAAGTGGCTTCATCAAATTCACCATGATTTCTTTGCACCATGCAAACAACTGTATGTTGGCTCTGAAGTGGAGAACTTAACAGGCACAGCACAGTTTGTCCCTAAGCCACATGTACCTGGCAGTAAAAACTATTCTATGGGACAGAAGGGTTCAAGCAGTTCTATCCAATTCTCCTTTCTGTGTAACCACTGGAGGAGTCCATACCAACTGCTCAAGGTACAGTTGATTATTACATTTGCTAATACTGAAGCTTTAACTACAATATCAGAGAGGTAGCAAAGGAATAGGAGTTGCAGCAATCTCCTAAACTTACAATCCATCTCCACTTCATTTTAACCCAAGCAGAATTTTGCATAGCAGCATATCTAGCTCATCTTTTCAGAATGAAAAGAAGATATGAGTAATTCTTGCCAGCTATCATTGGCTCTGACTTTCATAGTCAATCTCCTAGAAGAAAGCTATCTAAATGATTAAAAATTAGTCAATTTTTTAGTTCATGTAGGTTTAACACCAGCTAAGCACTTTATAAACGGCAAAACCTGTAGATCCAAGGGTTCACTTGGCACATTTTTGGTGAACCCACAATTAGTAATTCACCAAGACTTAAAGTGGAAACACTCCATGACTTAAGATGCTTGGCATCCTGTAACTCAGGTCAGATGTAGTGTAAATTCCCCTACCACACATGTAATTGTATCCTTTTAAATGACCACAGGAATAGAATTAATGACAGGTTCTTAAGCTTAATCATTTGCAGAAGATGGTTCTAGCCAGACCAGTTTAAAGTGTACCTCTTCTACAAGGGGAGGGGGCAGTTAAAAGTAAGCAATACAGAAAAGACTGAAGAAAATAGAAAAATACAGCAAATTGATAATTTCATGTCCAATACAAGTTGTACAAGGATGAAGCCACATTTATAGTCTGCTTGGAAGTTGAAGAAAAATGAGCTCTGTGCTGCTTCAATAATAGTAGGTGTTCAGTTATTAATGTTGCCTCATAGTTTTATGTTTATGATCTGGCCTTCCAGATGGCAGTGAAATCATAACAACACAGAATAGATTTCAGAAGTGAATATCTGTATAGATATACATGTGCATTTCCTCATATGAGAAATCCATGTATCTCATGATCCATACCTGAGATAACACGTAAGTCTAACAGTTTCCTAACTTTACAGCTAACTTGTTGATATCAGTAAGAGAAAGACTAAACAGTTACCAATCAGAAGCATTCAATGGAGCCTTACCTTCCCTAAAATGTACTGAGTTACAGATTTTTTTACTTTTTTTCCTCCCTCTTTTTAAAAATACTTCCCTCAAGTATTCTAGGTTGGGCCTTACTGGCGTAAAATCTTAACATGTAACCCTTCTTTTAGAATAAAGCAGACAGATGATGTACAGCAACACAAAGATCTTTCAGAAGAGCAGAGAAGCAGGCAAGACAGACACTATAGCTGGTGCAGGGTAAAGGGATCAAATAACTTGGAAATACAAAGCCTACTTTTGAAAAGAGCCAGTAACTTAAGGGTTTGGGCTTTTCTTGTTGTTTTGATGGAGATGATGGGATTGGGTTTGGTTTGGTTTTTTTTTGTTTCATGTCTTCTCCATAAAGCAAGAAGCTAATGCCTGGTACAGAATCATAGAATGGTTTGGGTTGGAAGGAACCTTGAAGACCATTTAGTCGCGCCTCCCTCCCACGGCCAGGGGCATCTTTCACTGCAAGGTGTTGCTCAAAGCCCCATCCAATCCGACCTTGAACATTCCAAGTATCCACAACTGCTCTAAGCAATCTGTTTTGGTGCCTCATCACTCTCATTAAAAAAATGGGAGAAGATATTCAATCATTTGAGCAACTGAACAGCCGGAGATGTTTCTTGACTAAGACACAAACTTCATAAATATTCAAGAAAGTATGGCTTTCTGGGGCAGGTTAATACAGGCTTTAAAAGAGTAAGGCTGTAGTCCATGCACATATTATTGGTATGAATATTAACATTTTAATATACCAAAACTAACAAAAAGCCAAGTTTGTCTTGATTTCTGAGGCTTTTAAAAGCCATTTTTAACTTATGAACTTCAAACTCAAAACTATACAGTGTCACTTCAATTTCATTTACTTCTAAGGGACACAACAGAGGCATTCTACTATATCTACAATGACTGTAAGTTACACAAGTTTAGCCATGTTCTATATATTCATTTTACAAAATAATCCAAAGGTAACAACAACTGAAGCTTGAGATGACTAAAATACACAAGAATCAAAATAAGATAGTGATGGAGATTGTTCTGCAATGTACTTAACAGTGATCTGAAGGCCACAAATCTTCTATTCTCTTTAATTTACTTTCTCTAAAATTGTGTGACCTTATCAATAATTGCTGTGTACCCTGAAACCCAAGTCTACATTATTCTCCAGATTCATAGAAACAGATTATACTTAAAAGTCCATTCAGAGACAGAAAAAGTAAATTAAGAAGTCTGGAAAAGTTTCTTTAGCACTTTCCTACCCATAAAGATGGTTGCATAACCATTACATTTTCTGTTGGTAAAGATAAGCGGTCTAAGATTTGTCCTTGAAATGAAGCAGCTACACACCAGCCACACGGAGCCTTTATCTTCTAACATATACTTCGGTGTGGCAGCTGCAGTACGATTTTAAGAGGCACCTTTGAAGAGGCAATGTATATATGTGCACAGATGTGTGCAACACCCTTACCTGCAGAACAGACTGCCACAGTAAAGTCTTGTTACAAACAGTCAAATTCAAGGCTCTGAAGAAAGTTCTCCACCTCCTCATCAAGAATTAATCCCAAGGTGAAGGTATGGGCATGAATGGTTCACATTAGCTTGGTCATGAAATACTTTCACGCATCCACTTTCCTAACTGTTGTGGTTCAAGTTAAAGTAGAACCAGTTTTCTAACTTTTCAGCTAAACCTTGTCTGAGTAACTTCATTTCTGAAAGTGAACTGTACTTTTTTCAGACAGAAAATAAATTCTCTTTAGAATTTGTAACATGGGACTCTGTTATGCAGACAGGATATTGCTTATACTTATTCCTACGGCCATCCCAGAGTTGGGGTGTGTGAAAGGTGGGGAGGGGAGGAATGGTTTGCAACTGCATAGAGGAGCAGACAAGACAGGTGACCCAAAACTAATTAACAGCGTATTCCAACCCATATAAGTCATACTGAGTATAAAAGTGAGGAATCATGAGGGTCACTCTCTCATCTTCAATGGATGGTGTCAAACATGGACCTCATCTGTCTTTTTGCCCCTGATCCTGGATTCATGCATTCCTGAATCTACCTCCTGAGTCAAGGTCCCTCCTGCTGCTGAGTCTGCCAGGACCTTGTCCCCATGCCCGCTCTGCAGCATCTGTGGTGACATAGTCATCGAGTGCTGGGGAATATTTCACATATTTGTATACATGTTATTATTTCTTTATTCATAGTATCTTTCTTATTATTGTTGTTTCATTAAAGCTGTTTTAGTTTTAACTTCTAGCCCACAAGTCCCTTTCTCTCATTTCTTTTTCTTCTTCCCCAAAGGTTCGGAGAGGGTGGAATTGGGAGTATAACTGGTCATGCTTAGCTACCAATCAAGCTGGGCCAAAGCTAAACTGTGACAATAACCAACGAGGAGGAGACAGTTAAGTGAGTAATCCTACATTATTCAAGATACACTTGCCCGACAAAACATCCCCTCTGCCTTTCTTTTTCACAAAAAGGCTTCTCTTTTCAGGGGTCATGACTGTTCAAAGATTCATTTGAGATTCAGGGGGTCACTAGCTACATGGGTATTTTCTGCCTGGTGGCTTCAGCTGTTACTGGCTTTCTGTTTCTGTTTTAATAGGTAGCTGGAAAATGGTTAAGTATGCACTGAGGCTTCCAACTGAAACATGCATGATAACTGTAGTTTCGAAGTACTACGTCTTTCCAAAGACGATTTGAAAATAAGAAGCAATTCCACAAAGTGATTATTTTTCATTGTGTTGTTTTTCAGAGAGTAGGGCATTGAGACCTGTACCATTTCTTTGGTGACTGTTCTCCTTGATACTAATGACACTTCTCAGTTTTGAAAAGTAACTTTGAAAAGACAAAGGTTATAGTTGGAAATGCTGACCTAACTTCAGCGAAATTTATCCAAAGATATCTCTGCCTATTAAAGACAACACCTCAGACTCCTTCACAGCGTCTGGGTAAACTTCAGTTTGCAGCTTACTGGTTGAAAGGTTTCCTATGATGGCACGAAACAATATCAAAAACACTGATGGGAATATTACAGGAGTGAAGAAAACATGAGGTATCTACTGTCTTTTTAAGATCCGCTATAACTATCATTTTAGCTCTTCTTGAAAAGATGACTGATGTTTGAGTTTACAACTCACAAAACAGCAGATTCTAAATAATATATGTACAAATCATACCATAAAAAAACTTCACAGACACTGCTCACAAATTTAAACAAGCATATACACTGGTTTCAAAATGCACAACAGAAAAAGTTTATTATCAAGTAAACTATTAGGAGAATCTAGAATAAAAAGAATATCTCTTCCACTAATGGCTAAAAATAACAAAAAAAAAGTCACTTTGTGGTAAGAATAAACTCCTAAATTGAACAATACATTTCAGAAAACTGTCTTCTTGAAAACACCTAACAAAATTAAGGATTGTGAATTAATGGACACAACAAAAAAACCCAAACCAAACAACCAAAAAACCAACACCTCACTCCCTACAGACTCTAGTTAGGTGTTAATTGTCTCCCAGTTCACAGAGCCAATGTTAACAGTTGTTGAAGTACTAACAAACAATATTTTAATGTCATACATACTTTGGATAGGTTCAACACAATGGATACATTTTAGAAAATGAAAGTTCATTCTAACAGTGAGATATTTTTTTAGGCTGGGTTTTTACCTCCCCTTTGTATGTGATTAAAGGGGAAAGTATTATCTAGTACAAGTAGTACAATTTTGTTTTTTCTTGTTTGTTTGCTTGTTTTTAAAAAATATGAATTGCACAAGGATTATATACTTTTTCTAAGAACGTGCTTGACACATAATTTCAAGAGTGCTCAGTTCTCCCTGAGGATGATATTTATATCATATAATTTCAAGCACCCAGTTTACATCGGCTGAATCACCCCTTAGAGTTCTCACCAAATAAACAGCAGGAAGCAGGTAATTCAAATGATCCTCACTAGAACATGTTAAGGTGCACAAGGGACATGGTGAAATTACTCTCTTAAGTCTTAGACTGTTTTCAGTTTTGGCTCTCATCCATTCCCCCAGTCATAGAATCATAGAATCATAGAATAACCAGGTTGGAAGAGACCCACTGGATCATCCAGCTTTTCAGTCCCTACATGCGGTTTAATTTTACTGTTTTCTTGCCTATTATATTCTTTGTCAATTAATGATTTTTGAGGGAGATAAGTGAATCATATAAGCTAAGTAGCTCATCGCAATTTTAAAATGTCTTATTAGACTTTTAGTAATCAATTGGTAACATTTAACTCTAAGGCAGAAGACTTTTACAAATAAAGTTCAATGGATGTCATGGAGGTGTGTCTATGCAGCAGAGGAACAAATCACAGATTCACAGAATAACCAGGCTGGAAGAGACCCACGGGATCATCGAGTCCAACCATTCCTATCAAACACTAAACCATGCCCCTTAGCACCTCATCCACCCATGCCTTAAACACCTCCAGGGAAGGTGAATCAACCACCTCCCTGGACAGCCTGTTCCAGTGCCCAGTGACCCTTTCTATGAAAAATTTTTTCCTAATGTCCAGCCTAAACCTCCCCTGGCGGAGCTTGAGGCCATTCCCTCTCGTCCTGTCCCCTGTCACCTGGGAGAAGAGCCCAGCTCCCTCCTCTGGAACCTCCCCTCAGGTAGTTGTGGAGAGCAATGAGGTCTCCTCTCAGCCTCCTCTTCTCCAGGATAAACAACCCCAGCTCTCTCAGCCGTTCCTCATAAGGCCTGTTCTCCAGCCCCTTCACCAGCTTTGTTGCTCTTCTCTGGACTCGCTCCAGAGCCTCAACATCCTCCTTGTGGTGAGGGGCCCAGAACTGAACACAGGATTCCAGGTGCAGTCTCACCAGTGCCGAGTACAGAGGGAGAATAACCTCCCTGGACCTGCTGGTCACGCCGTTTCTGATACAAGCCAAGATGCCATTGGCCTTCTTGGCCCCCTGGGCACACTGCTGGCTCATGGTCAGTCACTGTCAACCAACACCCCCAGGTCCTTCTCCTCCTGGCAACTTTCTAGACAGACTTCTCCTAGTTCGTAGCTCCATAGGGTTGTTGTGCCCCAAGTGCAGGACCCAGCATTTGGCCTTGTTAAACCTCATGCCGTTGGTCTCAGCCTGTTCAGATCCCTTTGCAGAGCCTCCCAACCCTCCAGCAGATCCACACTTCCACCCAGCTTAGTGTCATCTGCAAACTTGCTAAGGGAGCACTCGGTGCCTTCATCCAGGTCGTTGATAAAGACATTGACCAGGGCTGGACCCAGCACTGAGCCCTGGGGAACCCCACTTGTCACTGGCCTCCAGCTGGATTTAACTCCATTTCCCACCACTCTCTGGGCCCGGCCATCCAGCCAGTTTTCCACCCAGGAGAGTGGTCGCCTGTCCAGGCCAGAGGCTGACAGTTTCCGTAGCACAAGGCTGTGAGAAACTGTGTCAAAGGCTTTACTGAGGTCCAGGAAGATACATCCACAGCCTTTCCCTCATCCAGCAGCCGAGTCACTCTGTCATAGAAGGTGATCAGGTTAGTTTGTCAAGACCTGCCAAACTTTGTAAACCCGTGTTGACTGGGCCTGATCACCCGGTTCTCTTGCATGTGCTTCATGATAGCACTCAAGATCACTTGTTCCATGACTTTCCCTGGCACTGAGGTCAGACTGACAGGCCTGTAGTTCCCTGGATCCTCCCTGCGACCCTTCTTGTAGATGGGCACGACATCCCCCAGCCTCCAGTCCAGTGGAACTTCCCCAGTCAGCCAGGACTGTTGGAAGATGATGGAAAGGGGTTTGGCCAGCACATCCACAAGCTCCTTCAATACCCTCCAGTGAATCCCATCCGGCCCCATAGACTTGTGGGTGTCTAGTCGGGCTAAGCAAGGCTCTGACCACCTCCTCTTGGACCTTGGGAGCCTCATTTTGCTCCTCTAGCTCCGGGGTTTGTACACAGAGCAACTCAATTAGCTGCAGAGTTCCTTCATTTTGGAGAGCTGAGTAACACATTCACCATGACCATTCTTCCAACAGCATGTGTAAATCCCCTTCACCTCTTCTTCTACTACTAGAGATACCTTATGAAAATGCTACAGGATGAGCAGTATTATGGTGTGTTTGACATGTAACTGGTTTAAAACCCTGTGATGGTTTACTACATACTCCAAAGATTCCTTAAATTGTTTTCAGAAATTGTCACAATCTGGAAAGTCACAGACATGAAAAAAATTACAGAAAGGCAAGGTAAGATTTTCCTTTCAAACTAGTAAATTCCTAGCAAGAAGCTGTATTTTTAAGCATAGCCTACTTGAGCTGGATCCCAGCAGCTTAGGCAGAAGTACAGAAAGCAGCAGTAATTGAGTCAGTGAGGGAGGGGAGAGCAACATCTCCCAGTCTGCTTCTTCCAGAGACCACCAGTCTCTGGCCTGTGGAGCACAAGAGGCTGAAGAACAGTACAGCTATGACCTTCACAACATAAAAAAAACATTGGTTGAGGCAAGGTCAAGACTTATGTCTAAGTTGCTATATTTACTGGTTCTTTGCTTACACTGGCAGAAGGAATGCTGCACCTTTGAGTTTCTTCTCTGAGTGTGCCTCAAGAAATAATAATCTTTTCTCAACAAAGTAATTGAATTTACCAGAGTTCCACTGGTGTGCTCAAAAATGTCACAGTTCATTATACTACTGTGCAATGTGAGGGCAGTTGCTGCCTTTTATGTTATCAAGAAGCCTTTTCAAAAAGCCTGCTTTATCAGTCTGTTCTAGAAGGTTTTCAAAACCCACCTGATAAAGCTTAGAGCGGTCTGGTCTGGTCGCACAGCTGACCTTCCCTGGGCAGGAGCTTGGATTATAAAGCTCCTGAGCTTCCTCACAACAAGAAATCATCCTATGACCAGGTTAAATAATATTCACAATCAAGAAATTATTATTATTTTTTTACAAGAAAGTAATACACACCCATCCACACCCTGGAGTACTTGGTAAGGAAGTTATGCATAGCCCTATAAAGAACATCCAATTATTAGGATTTAAGTATAAATTCAAATAAGAAAACATCACAAAAATTATTAACTCCAAATCTTTCCTTAAAGCCAACTTAAAAGTTCACCTACAAAGTACCTATAACCAAAATATTTAAGTTTGTGGAAGTGAGTAGTTTTAATACACAAAGTGAAAAATCTACTAAACAGATTTCTGCATATAACTTTTAATGAAAACTCAGTGAAGGGACAAGAGCTTGCTAGAGACTTTGGGTTTTTTCTTTGTTGTACAACATTGGATTTACATGCAGCATGATTAACTGTTAAACTATCTAGACAGTAACATATCTAAAATATAAACATCATTTTAATTAAGTCCATTTTCACTAAGGTAATAAGTCAAATTCCCTATTAAAAACTTGTTCGAATACAAAACCAGGAATTTAAATGAACAAGCAACAAACACACACATATATTGTCTGATCAAAACATTAAGTAATAGAAATTCCAAGCTTATGTATTACAAAAAAACCCGAGGTAACACATTCAAGTCATGGTTGGCAGAAAATTGAAGACTTTCAAGATTTGTCCCAGAAGAATCCTCTTACACTTTGTTTCTGAAAGTGTGTTTGGTTAGCTTCATAAGGTACCAAAAATGGAATAAAGCTTGTTATGAACAAATGTATTCTCTTCAAGGGTGAAAGAGCAAGTTCACCAGTTTCCAAGAAGGCCCAAGCAGCAGTTGCACAGCCTGTCAGATAAACTATTCAGGTTTAAGATGTGAATTATATTCTAAGATTGAATAAGCTTGGAATAGCATTTCTTTGGGCTAAGGCAAATGAACAGGAATTGTATACCATGGACCACCAGGATTAAAACTTATATTTAAAATCCAGTCACATCAGAAGTAGTTGAAATTTTTAGTAACTGTTTTTCTCTCCAAACCCCATTTTATGATCATTAGTTTTCAGGTGGAAAAAAAAAAAAAATCTTAAAGAATGTGGAAATTATTTTTTAAGCAAGACACCTAAAGGAATGAAGATTTATTTAAGAATGAAAATAGATACGTTTTTCAGTAAATTATTTTAAATATTAGATCTGATTAATTAGCTTCTGTTAGAAAGAAAACATCCTGGACATGCTATCATTCAGAAAAGGACTGATTGGTGCCTCAATCAGGATTTTAAAAAATTTTAATGCTAGGCTTAGGCTGCATTTTACTTTCATTTGTTCTGGCAATATTTACTCATGACAGCAGTGCTCAGGCTATAGTATTTTATAGGATGTGGAAGTTCCCAAGTAATGCTACTTCATAATTCAACATTAACTATCATAGATATTTTAAAAAATGCAAGAAGCTTAATTAAGAGAGTTTATTTTCTGTGCAACTTTCCAGATGAGGATAAACTGAATCAACTAGATTTCTGATCTGTTATGCTTATGGGATATGAATGGCATTTTAGATAAATACTGGAGAGTATTAATTTCAAACTTAAAATTACTTACTGAAATGATAAGAAACTGGGAGTTCTACTAACAAAACTGGTGACTTAAGCAATGCTGGTTTTCAGTTTTTGGAGGTCAGAAAATAACTTTAAATAGCAATGTAGTCTATACTCACACTGCTGAAATAATAGGCCCCAACTACTTACACTATGACAGAAAAAAAGCTCAGAGAAGAATGGTTGCAGAAGAGGATATATTTTTCCAGAGGAGATGTGTTATAACAAAATCAAATCAAACATTTTTCAGGTATGCAAACTAAAAATGACAAGTGGTAAGGTGCAGACTGAAGTATAACCTCCACACCTGCAACTTCTGACCCTTTCAAGTCCTGTCAGACTCTTCTAGTTCATAAAAAGACATGAAAACTCCTTTCCTGTATCAGTGTTTTGACAGCACTAGCCATTCAAGTATCTGCCTTTGTCTTCTGCTGCAGAAGCACCTGCACTCAGCTGAGCTTGCTGACCCTCCCTGCAGTAATACAGCTTCTGCCTCACCAGTCACCCTCGCTCCGCAGTTCTGTAGCGCATCATCCTGCCTACAAAGCTCCAACAGATGCTCCACGGCTGTCTCTGCTCCAGCCATGCAACTGCACAAGTGCCTTCCCTGTGATCCAGCCTACGCTGAGGACCACTGCTTTCTGTTCTTCACAAGACAAGAATGTATTGCCAATGCATGAGCAGAATATAGCTTTCCAGACATGGAAATAAATAAATGCTCTGGTGGTGTTATTTCAGTGAAGAATAGCCAGCCCCAATGACTCTCATGCTCCCTACGCCTGAACTTACTGGATCAAAGACCACAATGCCTTTTTGAAAAACACCTATCAAATGATCAATAGCTCCTGGAGTAAAGGCAAATAAGAAAAATGCATTGCCATGCACAAGACAACACTTAAATGCCCTCCTGGTATCACTTTCCTCACTGAGAAGCACTGGCTAAGCTTCATATTTGCTGAAACACAGGTTGCAGGAGGAAGAGGCTCAGTGATCACCGGCAATCACCAGGGTGCACAAGAAAAGGGCTCAGTTCATCAGCTCCTCTCCATCACCCACAGAGTGCCACGAACACAGCACCATCAGAAGGGCAGAGAACAAGAAGTACAATACTTTTCTGTATCCACAATGCATTAAAAACCCAGGGAGTTTCCACTGATTGTCTTTTAAGGTTTATTTGTGTTTTTTTCTTTTAATAGGGGCAAGCAGACTGCCTGCTGTGAGCACCCTTTCAGACAGCACAAGAAACTAGATATGGCTACCTAGTTGACAATTTATTATAACGAAAAACCTTTACAAAAATAGACTAACACAAACCTGGAAGCTTCACTGTCCATCTCTTTCACACGTTTCATGTATCTTTATTTACTTATAATATTTCTTTTATTTAAAATGCCATTTATTTCAATGGATTTTAAAAATTTGGATTTTCTCCAGTAATAGGTCACTAATAAAGTTCAAGCGAACATTAGCAAGACAAAACTTTGGTCTTTTGAGTATCATCTTGGCAAGTGAGTGTTACAATGCAGAGTTGTTACTGGAAGACGAATTATAGCTAGTGGTATTTAACAGGACAAAAAACTAAAACCAGGCACGCACACTGCATACATGAAGTAGATAGAGAAATGCAAAGCACATAAAAGTTTTGTAACTTCTATTCCACACTATCAAAAATTACAACTGAGTAGTTCCAAAATGTATTTTTGGTCATGCTTAACGTGTAGTTACTATATCAGCGTACCAGAACACATATTAACATATGCAGAACAACAGGGGAGATCTTGCATTTATAATTTTTTTGAAAAAACAAATAACACTACTCATGTGTGGACTTTATCACAACTCCTTTTAACAAAAATATTGATAGAGAATTCCAACACATGAACAGTTTAAATTAAGTCATTACAGAACACTGATATATGTGCAACATTTGTAATAGTCTTTCAGCATGCACATAGCATTCTTATAAAGCAACATTTCTTATAAAGCATATAATGGATGAACTGGTGGCAGATGAAGTATAAAAATAAACACAATCACTCTGTTAAAAAAATCAGTGCAAAAGTATTATTTTTTCCAGATATGCTTACTAGTATTATTTTCTTACAAAAACTGAGAAGTTCTCCTCAATTTCAATTCTATCTCTGCTCATTTTGAATTGCATTACGTATCTGATGCCCTAGTATCCCCCTTTGATCGAGAGCTCTTAAACTCTATTTAAACTGAATAAGACAATGTTTAAAAAAATAAATCTAATCTTTGTAGCTCTGTTTCAGTTACTTTCCATGGTCTCAACACATTATGATTTTATTGAGCATAAGCCTTATGCAATCGTTTCTAACAGGTGAGATATATCCAACTTCATCTATTATTTGTATCACTAAATAAAAAGTCCTAAATTTCCTAAAGAACACAGCACAGCATTCCTAGTGCAATGAATTATAATTCAGTCTGAGTTAGAACTACACTTCTCTCATATTTTGACAAAAGTTGACAAAGTGTTTTCAACTGTCAGAGAACTGTTCAACAAAAGGCTGCTTTAAACTTTATAATCCAGAAGTGTTGTTAGAGTCTCTTTTCTTCCAATAGCTCATCAATGAAAGGTTGACATCGAGTGCTATCAGTCATTTAAAGAATGTATGTAAAAATAATTTAATTGGAATATTCTGTGAAGCAGTTAATTTTACTAAGATTTCAGACATTGAAATAATACTTCCTGTTAAAGGGACACCTGCACCTACCAGGTTCAAGGGCTGGTATTAAGCTGTTTAAGCTACAAGTAATGCTCCCCAAATTCTCTGTCCAAGAGATTTTCTCATACACATTTTTTTTCTTAAAACAAAGATTGCAAATCTGAAAGCTAGTCCAGTTCTTGGGGGGGGTGGAGGGTTGGTTTTTTGTTTCACACAATACAGAAGAAGGTCCCTTTAACGAGGAAGAAGACAGGTATCACTTAATCAGGATGTGGGAATGGAATCTGTACCTATGGGTAAATGGCAATGCGTTCTGGGTTGGTTCAGCCCTTGGTTCTGAGTTCTGCGTCACTTCTGGCGTCACTCTCTCATCATCTGTCCCATTAATACTTTCTGGCGTTAAAGGAGACTGAATATCCCCTCCAGCTGATTCCTTAAGTAGAAGAAAAAAATACGTTAAAATCACAAACTGACCTGGTCAGGAAGACTACATACATATAAGCACTAACATTAATTCTTAAATTATACACAAATATTAGGTAGCATTAATGTAAGGTTCAGATTTCCAGCACTCATCGTGGTCATATTTCATCATGTGAATTTAATTTAGAGGTATATTATGTAAGATTCAAACTATCTTGTACAAAATACAACTGATACACATATCATTTGCAAGTATCCTGCCTCCTGTCTATTACAGACCTCTGTCTCTTACCAGATATTAGATTCAGCCCTCATCCTGCTACATAGTGGGTGACTATTGAAATCCAGGATTCTTGTCTCTTACTTTATATTATAACATGGTGAAACAAACAATTCTGATACTTGTTTAAAAAACTAGCTTTCCTATTGTTTATTAACTAGAGCAAACAGCGTAAGGGCTGCTGGTGGTGTGTTCAGTTTCTCCTATGAGCCATCTTTAAAGAACACTTATTCTGCAGTCATTGTAAAACATTTGTTGGCATTTGGCCGTGTTAAACCTCATGCCGTTGGTCTCAGCCCAGCAGTCCAGCCTGTTCAGATCCCTTTGCAGAGCCTCCCTACCCTCCAGCAGATCCACACTTCCACCCAGCTTAGTGTCATCCGCACACTTGCTAAGGGAGGACTCAATGCCTTCATCCAGGTCGTTGATAAAGACATTGAACAGGACTGGACCCAGCACTGAGCCCTGGGGAACCCCACTTGTCACTGGCCTCCAGCTGGATTTAACTCCATTTCCCACCACTCTCTGGGCCCGGCCATCCAACCAGTTTTCCATCCAGGAGAGTGTGTGCCTGTCCAGCATTACAGCATTTCCAAAAGCTAAGCACCTCCTACGGCCACACAACCTTCTACCATCTGCACAGGGAACAGATAAAGCTGCTATTTAATGTCATTAAACTATTAAACTAAAGCACAAGCAGAGCCTCTGGAATGCTGGCAGCTTCTCTTTCCAGCTCTTTGATGCTCTGCATAGGAAGCAGAAGAACAGCAATTTGAGAAGGAATTGCAAAGTATGTGAAGATAGCCATGACCTTTCAAGATTATGATTTAAGCTTCCACTTGTAGCCTTCAACAGTTTACAAGGATAAGGTTTTGTGAAAGCCAATACTGAATCTAATCCTCCATCTGCAGGAAATATTGTCCTTGACTTTGAGACTTAACTAGGTGGAATAATTCAGGTTTTTTGAAAAAAAGAAAGCTCTGGTGGTCATCATCACCTTCCACATGTTTCTGGTGTCCCTCAACTAAAAATTGTTGTTCAATGTTTTCATTTCACTTTAAATTACACTAAGCATTTGAAGTCCAACATTTGTCAAAATTTTCTTTTTTCCTGCCATATTTCTGCATAGTGAGAGATATGTATCTCGCTCAACCACTCAAATTAGTGAGTGGTACAACTTTTTAATACTGACTTCAAGTTCTGTTACATTTAGTATTCATCAAATTATACAATGCATAGGTACCAGTATGTCCATTCTGTACCTTCTTATTAAATTCTTACTGATTAAAAAGCAGAATTCATTAACTTATACTGATTTAATTAAACAGATACAAACTCTAATTTAGAATATAATTTTTTATTATATGAATGCAAATTGCTATCTACTTTCAGGAAGAATCTTGATATTTTACACTCAAAACCATTATCATAAGTGTTAACACTTTAAAAGTCAAAATTAGATATTGATTTTTACAGAACATTTTTACTGAACTGAAACAGAATAGAAATTAAGTGTGAAAGGAGAACAGACACGGCAAGCTCATCAGGCAAATAAGTTATTTTATATTATTTGCGTCATTTTATCTATTATTATCCTCTGATTTGATAAACAGTTTTCACTGACATTAAATGAATGCCTTTATGGACCCAGAGTTTCTTTTTTATTTCCTCCTCTTCCCAGACTACCTTAGATATTCTAAAAAATATATAGCACACCCTACGAAACCTGGATGTCTTGTACCTGTAAGCTAGAATTCCTATAACTACTATTAGGTTCACAAAGCCAGAGCATACTTAATAAAATGTTTTAAGTGTGAATGCAAATTAATTTTTCAGTATAAGAAAAACAAATGTTTGAATTCCATTTAGGCTTATTTTTCAGTAGAGCACTTTCATAGACTTGTCACATGAATGTAATTCAAGTGACAAAAATGTATGCAGACAAACATCAGTCTATGTAACACCTAAAGGTTCACTGCTTGCAAATTCATGAGGGGCTGATTTTGTATGCAGAAGAGAAGCATCAGATTGTAGTATGTATCTCTTCCACCAATAATATGGGTTAATCAGTGCTCTCACACACTGACAACTATCCCTGCTTGATAAATAATTTATGTGCAGCCTATATAAACTATAATAAAAATGGCTATGAATAAAGCACCAATGACAACAGGAAAAGCCACTTACACTGAACTAAATTTTTACAAGTGTTTACAAACAATATGTTCCCATTTTATCCTAGAGAGAGTAAAAGCACTTTTGAAACATTTAGTGAAATGTTTATGTGTAATAAAGTTTTTATTCCACACCATTTTAGTCTCACTCATGTGACTCCAGACTTCAGAGAGCTGGGGAAGAAATTGCTGTCATTTTTAAAGAGATTTTCACACTTCCTTTCTAGGGGAAGAGCAGATTTGCTTAGTTCTAACATTACATTGCGTAGACACTACATGGAAAAAAACAGTGCTTAAATTGAAAATTACAATTCCTGTAAGTAGAATCATAGAATCACTAAGGTTGGATAAGATCTCTGAGATCATCCAGTTTAATCATCAGTCCTAAAACACTGTGTCTAAACCATGTCATGAAGTGCCATGTCTACACGTTTTTTTAACACCTCCAGGAAAGAGGACACCATCACTTCCCTGTTTCAATGCTTGATCACTCTTTTGCCTTTGTTGAAGTTGCTCACTTGCCTTTGTTGAACTTCATTAAGTTTCTCTTTGCCCAAATCTCTGCCTATCTCAGGGAAATGGCATGAAGATGTGCTGGGGAGTTTTAGGCTGGGTATTAGGAATGTGTTATTCACTCAGAGGGTAGTAAAATGCTAGAACGTGCTCCCCAGGGAAGTATTCACGGCACCAAAACTGACTATATACAGGAAGCATTTGAACAATGCCTTCAGCCACAAGGCATGTATTTCAGAGTTGTCACATGCATGGACAAGAATAGGACTCTACGATTCTTGTGGGTCCTTCCAACTCAGGACATGCTGTGATTCTACAATTCTATGAACTCTCCAGCCTGTCCAGGTCTCGGTTAATGACAGCACAGCCTTCCAGCATATCAGTTACTCCTCCCAGTTTGAGTTACTGGCAAATTTGCTGAGGACACACTCTGTTCCCTCATCCAGGCCACTGATGAATAAGTTGAACAAGATTGGTCTGAGCACTGACAACCCTTGGGCCACAGGCTTCCATCCAGACTCTGCACCATTGATTACAACCCTTCAAGCTCTACCATCCATCCACTTCTCAATACACCTTACCATCCACTCATTTAATCCATGCTTCCTAAGCTTACCTATGAAGATGTTAAAATAGATAATGTCAAAAGTCTTTCTGGAGCTGAGATAGACAACATCCATTTCTCTCTCCTCATCTAATCTAACCAGTGAGTTATACCATCAGAGAAGGCTATTAGATTGGTCAAGCATGATTTCCTCTTGCTGAATCCATGACCACTCCCGATAACCTTCTTTTCCTCTAGATGCTTCATGATAACATCCAGGATGAGTTATTGCACTACATTTCCAGGATGGAGGTGAGGCTGTACCATCCTGGGTCCTCCTTCTTGCCCCTTCTGAAGACTGGAGTGACATTGGCTTTTGTCCAGTCCTCTCTGTTCTCCATGATTTTTCAAAGATAAAGGGAAGCAGCTTACCAGTAACACCCACTAGCTCTCTCAGCACTTGCAGGCACATCCCATCAGGCCCCATGGATTCATGGGTGTCAGGTTTGCCTAAATTATCTCTAACCTGATCCTCCCCAACCAAGGGATTCCTTTCCACAGACTTTCTCTCTTTCCTCCAAGGTCTGAGGTTCCTGAGGACCAGTCCTAGCAGTAAATACCTGAGGACAGATTCTTGCTTAGAGAGAAAGAACTGAGGTTCAGACTCCAGTTGGTTTTAAGACTGATGAGGTGAGGTTGCAAACAGCACATACCACTGTATTTGGTTCTGTACTTGAATCTTATCAGTTTGGAGGAGGGTGGAGAGAAAACTGTTTTCAGGCTATTGCTTCACACAGCTTAGTGAACGTGAGATTGAAATGTTGCTCTTTCAGTGCATAGGCAAGCTTATAATGCAAAACACAACACAGAAGATCCATAAGTTCATAACATCAGCAAAATAATTCCCTCTATTAAAAAGATGGGTCAGGGGAATACGAGATGACACAACAGGACAGTCAGTATTTCAGTTCTGTATAAACAAGAGCATTGCCAAGCCTTATTACCTAAGTTGGAGTTAAAGGGACACCAGATGAGGTATCTATTTGCACCAGCAGTCTCAGAGGTGCCAAAACAAGTAACTTGTTTCTAGATTGAAGTCTCCAGGCATACTAGATAAACTTGTTTCTAGATTGAAGTCTCCAGGCATACTAGATAAAGTATGTATTATTATATGGATCCATCTTAATAGAGATGGGTCAAACGCACAATTTCTCTGACATGGAAACAATGCTTTCCTCTTAATTTCAAGAAAGCGCCATGCACTCAGAAGGACTTGCACATAACAAAGTAGCGTATCTCCTGTAATTTGTTGGTTCAAGCAATTTTCTTCCTCTGGACAAGTTAAGTTCTTTTTACAGTCAAGGTAAATAGTCATTTTATATATTATCTGCTATTCTGGTATATTAAAATGTCTGCTGGTAAATAAAAGGAGACTAGCCAGTATTAGAGAAATAGTAAGAATGCCAAGTATAAAATTAGCAGCAGCATAGCTTACAGAAAAAGGAACTCCTGTCATTAAGTAATTGCAAATTGAACTATATATTGTCAGCCTCAGGCCTGGACAGGCACACACTCTCCTGGGTGGAAAACTGGCTGGATGGCCGGGCCCAGAGAGTGGTGGGAAATGGAGTTAAATCCAGCTGGAGGCCAGTGACAAGTGGGGTTCCCCAGGGCTCAGTGCTGGGTCCAGTCCTGTTCAATGTCTTTATCAACGACCTGGATGAAGGCATCGAGTGCACCCTTAGCAAGTTTGCAGACGACACTAAGCTGAGTGGAAGTGTGGATCTGCTGGAGGGTTGGGAGGCTCTGCAAAGGGATCTGAACAGGCTGGACGGCTGGCCAGAGTCCAATGGCATGAGGTTTAACGCGGCCAAATGCCGGGTCCTGCACTTGGGGTACAACAACCCTGTGCAGCTACAGACTAGGAGAAGTCTTTCTAGAAAGCTGCCAGGAGGAGAAGGACCTGGGGGTGTTGGTTGACAGTGACTGAACATGAGCCAGCAGTGTGCCCAGGTGGCCAAGAAGGCCAATGGCATCTTGGCTTGTATCGGAAACGCTGTGGCCAGCAGGTCCAGGGAGGTTATTCTCCCTCTGTACTTGGCACTGGTGAGACCGCACCTGGAATCCTGTGTTCAGTTCTGGGCCCCTCACCACAAGAAGGATGTTGAGGCTCTGAAGTGAGTCCAGAGAAGAGCAACAAAGCTGGTGAAGGGGCTGGAGAACAAGTCTTAAGAGCAGTGCCTAAGGGAACTGGGGTTGTTTAGCCTTGAGAAGAGGAGGCTGAGAGGAGACCTTATTGTTCTCTACAACTACCAGAAAGGAGAAGCTGGCCTCTTCTCCTGGGTGACAGGGGACAAGACAAGGGGTAATGGCCTCAAGCTCTGCCAGGGGAGGTTCAGGCTGGACATCAGGGAAGAGTTTTTCAGGGAAAGGGTCATTGGGCACTGGAACAGGCTGCCTAGGGAGGTGGTTGAGTCACCATTGCTGGAGGTGACGCATAGATGAGGTGCACAGGGACATGGTTTAGTGTTTGCTAGTAACGGTTGGACTCGGTGGTCCTGGAGATGTTTTCCAAGCTAGTGATTCTGTGATATTGTTTACTTTCTACTATGTGCTTCATTCACCCACAAAAAAGCCAAAGAATACTTGCCATTAGATGAAACAGTATATAAAAAAACAAATATTAAAAACTGAACTATTATTTCCAGGTGATTGAGGCACTTTTCTGATGGAAATGCCTACCCTAGTACTAACACTTGGCTAAAGCTTAGACTTAGAGAAGCAGCCTACAACTTCACTAGACTTTAGGTAAGATTGTTCTTAATTGTAAGGTAGGTAACTCTAGTAAGTACTTGAACCACAAATACATATTCTATTTCTGACAAATTTCTCGTTACACTTGTTTTCCATACCTCTTTAGTTTCACAACAAGTTTTCAGAGGACATTCAGAACTAAAATTCACACATATCGATAGCATTTACAGGGTTACATCAAACAACAGTGAACCGCAAATAACTTTTGCAGGGTTTTGTAACACTAGTACTAGATATATTTTAATAAAGATTCCATCTGTAGGAACATACTGACTGCATAAAAAAGAACATTTACATTTCGTCTTTCAGAATCATGTAGCAGAGAGGGTGGGCAATGTGCCACATTCAGTAGTTTAACTAACTGATAAATAATGATGGCATTTTTTTAAAGCAGTACTAAGAGAAATATAACATCTTATTTAAAACTGACAGGTGTATTTTCCAGGTTTGATATGCAGTATCTTCCCACATATTATTAATTTAATGCAGGAGGCAATCTCTAAGTTCAAGAGAGCAGAGGGACAGACACTTCTAGTTAAAGGGGTTACCATTATAGAGCTCACTACTCACACATTACCTCCCAATTCCTTTCCTTTTAAAAGCTTCCTAAAAAAATCAGGTTCCTATGAAGATGTTACTGGCTACTGAATATATCTCCTTCCTTTCTGCAAAGGATCACTATACAAAATGAATGAAGAGCTGTAAAATGGCTGATAAAGGCAATGCTTGATTTATTTGCCTTGCAGCCACTTTAGCAGATGATGAAAAAGACAAATGCTTCTTGAAATGCCTCTAGGGTCCCACCTTCCCTACCCACTACTAAGCACCCATCTTTCCCCTAGTCATACATTCCTTTGAATGAGCCTCAGCACCATGGAAGTGAAGCATTTTGCCATGAAGCCATCATTTCTCATCTGAGCCAAACTCTGAAGATCCTGATTCAACTCCCTTCTCCCTAAGGAACTAATGAGAAGCATTAAAAATGTGAAGACTATTATGCTGATGTGTCAGCACTTGCACTAACTGTATCTTTCAGAATAACACGCTAACTTAACAACACAGCAAAAAGCCAAAAGATGAAAAGTAAGGCCTGAATATGAAATTATTACCAAGTGTGCAGTAATTAAATTGCAGCTCTCAACATGCATTATAGAATCACTCAAGGTAACATTTCCTTAACTGCCTACAGTATAAAATGTTAGGTTCCAAGCATAAAAGGAAATCTGTATGGGGAAATGAACAATATTAATAGCTCATATAGTTTAAGAGAAAGCTTGAACTCTGGGCAGCTGCTAGAGGAAAGAATCTTGTTTCTGAGTAAGTAGTTAAAACTTACATCCAAACGAAGTAATAAGTCACTCCTTTCAACAGCATCAGATTTAACTTCTGAGTCCAGACTATTGATTAACATGTTAAAAGAGAAGCAGAGTAATTGTTTTGCCTGTAATATTGAGTAACTAGAGGCCTGGCTGAAGCATTTCACTGTTTCTAAAGCCACAGAATCACAGCACTGGGAAATACCCACAGGATCATCAAGTCCAACCATTTCTATTAAACACTAAGCCATGCCCCTCAACACCTCATCCACCCATCTTTTAAACACCTCCAGGGAAGGTGACTCAACCACCTCCCTGGGCAGCCTGTTCCAGTGCCCAGTGACCCTTTCTATGAAAAAATTTTTCTGATGTCCAGCCTGAACCTACCCTGGCAGAGCTTGAGGCCATTCCCTCTTGTCCTGTCCTCCGTCACTTGACAGGACAAGCCAAGTGTATATTACATTATAATACTGAAATACTTACTTCCGTTATCTCTGTGTTTGTTTATTGAATTTGTCAGTAATTTAGAGACAGTCAAGAAACTTAATGAAAAAGGACTGCCTTATTTTTATCTTGTTACAGTAGAGCAAGCAGCTTCCTGTTAATAGCAAAAGCCAACCTAGCACTTGGGAAAAATGCCTGCTGAGAAAACAACATAAAGCTGGTTCATTGTGCATGTTTTTGTGGTTTCCACTGACTTCTCTTGGAAGGACATCAGATGTAGCATTCTGGTGGCAATAAAATTGTTCATAGAGCATGTTGCAAACTGCCTGCCATCCTTGTACCATCAAAGATCAGAGGCATATTGCAGATGCAGACCACCCAAGGGATTCAATGAATGAAGAATCCCCAGAAAAAACTCAGCAGCATTAATCCTACTCAAATCAGGATCCGCTGCTGTAGTTTTAAATCTGCTTCATTCTCCAAGAGAAGGAATTACCTTTGTCTCCATTATTGCTTAAAACAAAGCAAACAGCTACCCATAGAGCTGCTATGAAAGTTGTGGTGGAGGAGGTGTGTAGGGCAGGAGTGGAGGGGCATAAAAGCCTCGTGCATTTTATTTTTTCAAAGCAAATTCAAAGTATTCATTTTTAAGTAAATTAATTTTAGACATGACTCATGTAAATGTGACTATATTAATTTATCCTCCTGCTAGGCCTATATTAACCTAGCCCATGTTTTGAGATATCTTTTATAAACTCTTCTTTTACATTATAGCTAACTAATAAAACTCCAAAACCAGTATGTGAACCTGTCACCTCCCTTCAACACATTTCACAGGTGAACACTAAATAGTAGGAAATAAGTAAAAATAGTTTGCTGGTTTCATGTGGTGAAATTTTTGTTGGAATGATTCTTCCATAAACGTTCCCCACAGTCCATCACTGCAAGTTTCACAGATAGAATAAGCAAAACCACAGTAGTAGTTTACTACAGATTTACTCACATAACTGCTCACCACATTCATGCAGTTTCTGGTAAAGGAATAGGAAAATGCAAAAGACCAATTTTACTTTAGAACAAGTCCCTTTGACACTTCTGTAGTGTATGTTAAATGTATTTTTAAGACTTCTTGACACTCCTAGCTGACTGCTGAGAGGATTCGGGGCAACTGTAAAGTACCACATTCAGTTTTAATACAATATGTATGTGTAAGATACAATACAAAAAGTAGCACAGATTAAGTATCAGGCTTGAAATCACAATGACTCACTTGAGAGGGTGTACTTGTTAGCTCCATCTTTTCTTGGGATTTTTCCTTTGCTAGTCGTGCAGCTTCTTTGAATTCCTGAAATTTTTCAGCAAACTGAAGATACATATGTTTAAAAAAAAAGGAAAAAGAGAAAGAGTAGGCGTGAAGTAATACATTACGTGCAGAACAGAATGCTGCACTTAACATTTTACAAAGTCAAATTCTGTCAGTATAGTTCTTCAATTTCTCTCCTTATTAGATACTCGTTTAAGTTACAGTGATATACCTTTCAGACACATTGCACACTGTTTATATGTCAGGAAAACTATGAGGCAGATACAATGAAGTTTGATCTGTTGCTGATAGTGTTAAAAAAAAAATCTCACCTCAGAGATGCGTAATAGTATTGACAAGCTGCCTCACATAGCTGCTTTCAGGTTCAAGTTTTACTCTCCTCCTGATCTGGTTCTGAAGCTTATTGTGGCTACTGTTAGCCTAGAGCTTTCAAAGGGCTTCATTCTTCAATGACAGAAACAATACTGATTTATTCCCAAATTTTAATAACATACCTAATTTCAATAGCTAATTAGGGAGGCAGCAGTGGGAATATTGAGTTAAGTTCATTTCTTGACTGTTCACTGACATCAATCAAGTGAAAGAACAAATTTATTGAACTAAACACTTGCATACACTGAACACTAAATTCAAGAATGGCACATCGAACTGCCGTTTGAAGCTTTATTTCTACACTACATGTACCTTTTCCAGAAAATAGCCAGAAATACATACAGCCTTACACTCAAGAGATTAAATCTATTTATTAAGAAGAGGTACTCGTTTCTCAGAGTAGAGAAAAATTTGGCTTCATAAATCCCAACTTGACACTATACTAATTGCTGTAGTAGTCAAGCATTTATTTCTGTTTCCTACTGCTTTTATACATAACATTATCTTAATATGATCAGCTTAAGACCAAAATGATTCTGCAAAAACACCGGAAGCTTCACAGCTTCTAAATCTCTTGAGCAGCAGCATACAAAGAAATTGTTTTGCACTGCAGGTATTTAGAAGGGATGAACACTGCCCTTCGTGGGACACAGTCTCCTGAACTGTTTTCAATCGTAACTTCACATGCTATGCAATATCTAAAAAAGCTTACTGTCCTTAAACTTCTTCACCCTGTAGGCTATTAGTATCTGAGGAAAAAACATTTATTTCTATTTGTATCCTATATTTCAACTGTCAGGTTACTTAAAAGTATACATTTCTGAATATAGGAAACAAATGATCTCACCCTGAAAATCTAATCCAGCAACAAAAAGCACCTTGCAACAAATAATAAAACTGGCAACAGATCACCAAAATTGGATGACATTTATTCAAGACTTGCATATGGACCTCAAATCTGATGGGTAACCTAATATTTAAGTCATGTTTAAGACAAGAGGATTGGTATCTGGAAAACATGATGCTGAAGATTAGAATAAGTGGCTGAAGACAGTAAATATTATCTTCTGTATCACTGTGGTTGAAACTGTAAAAATATATAACAGAGAGATAAATAGAAAACCTTATAAGAAAGAGCCAATAAATCTAATGTAATGGAAATTTTCACATACATGCTAGAATTCCTTGATAGAGTCAGGTGACAGATAATAACAATTTCTTGATAAAATCCCTGAATAACAAAGATGACATCTCATGTAGAAAAGGAAAGGTTCTCTGGAGGATCAATATTCTAAGCATCTAACTATCAGACATTCCACTCTGTTCTCAGTTCTCAGTAACAATAACAGTACAGAAAGAGGTTACTGCTGTTGCACTCTACCCTAGTAATTAGTTTAGGAGGACAAAGGCACATAAAGAAAAACAAATAGTCCAAAAGTCAAAACATTTACTATAAGCTAAGCAGACAATGACCTGCAGCTTACTCTATCTGCTCTGATTATTTGCTTCATTAATCTGTTGAAATCAGTCACAGAATGCACCGAGTCTTTCGTGGTTGCAGGCTGTCTTTTGCTCCCTTCAACATGAACTATTTCACTGGGGTCCAGAGTCACCACCACAATACAAATTACACACCACTAGGCTGTTCACTTAAGGACTTTCATAAATCAAATACAGAAAATAAGTTCCAGAATCAGTTTTTAAGGCAACTTCAAGAAGCAACCTGTTTCTGAACAACTCCATTAACACAGTTTATCTGTTAGCTCCATTACTAATATCTAGTAGTATCCTGAGACCTAAAATAGATTTCATGTCCTACACTGCTACATGTACTGAAGAGTGGTCTGGTAAACCCAGCTACAATCCCAGTGTAAGGCAGTGAGAGTTAGCAATCTGAGCAGAGAGAAAAGACAAGTAAGAAAATGTAAATACAATTTCTGTAAAGCTACATAGGAGATTCAGAGTCTCTAATTCAGCTTTTCTGATTCCAAGACCAACGTACCTACCAATGCCAGTGACTGAACAGACTCTAATGTAAAGAAGTTTCCTTTCGCCATTAAAGATTTTTTTTTAATTTCAAAATAACACAAGAAGTTTTACCTTTATGAATTTTAGTAGCAACTACCAGAAATTTCAAATCACATGAATAACAGTTTGATAATTAAGATATAATACAATAGGAACAGTTTGCTGAAAAGATCCTGAAGATTCGTCACCATAAACTTCAGAAAAGGTCTGCGACTTGGTATTTTTCTCAAGATTTGCGTATTCTTTTAAAATGCACAATCTGCATAATTGCCAATTAAACATGTGCTTAAGACAAAATACTTACTGTAGCTTTCCAGATTATTTTTTCAACAGCAATGTGAAGTTTTAAGCAAGGGCATACTTAAAACTCTTAAGACATCCATTTGCGGACAGGGAAAGAATGCGATTGAAACAACTGTCATTAAGAAGCCAGTAAGTACCACAGGGGTAAAGCAAGAAAAGAGTCAAGGGAAGGACAGACAAAACCCCCAAAATATTTTCACTGGCAAAGATAACCTAGTGTTTAAAGTCAGGCAAACACAGAGTGTGCATGACTACAGAGTGATACTCCGTTTCCAAAGAAGCATTCTGTGATTAAGGAAAACACGCTAGTCTCTGAGAGATTAAACTAAATTAGCATTTATGCTAAATTGATTGAAATAGTAAGAAAAGTTATTACCATATTGGTAAGTGCCTTCTAGGACATACACACCAGTGACAGAAGTTTCCAAGGTCACTTATAGGTGCGTGAATGCACATACAATGTTAGTATCACTCAGAATTTCGTGTTTGCATCATTCTGTGGAAATGAAAGCTCTCTGATTATGAAAAGAGGAAATCTTACAAGCCTAACACTTGTTCAAATACAGCACGTGTACTGGTTCTCATCTGCATGGTCTACCAGGCCCATGCTTGTGGATAACAACAACTACTTTCTTAAAAAGGCTGGTATGATTGGGTTTTTTTAAGCAACAAGCCAATTACTACTCCTTAAACATGCACTATACATCTCTTTTATTGTATGTGGGTTTCCATATCTTTTGTATTCTTCAAGTACTGAAATTCCCTACTTAATATAAGGACATTCTCAAACTGAACTGAAATTCGTCATATGGAGAAAAATTACACCTGCTTGTAGAGGTTCCTGGGGCCATTTATCAGAGCAGTATCAATAGAAATACTGTTGAAATACTGTAGAAATGGTTCTCAGAAGAATAACATCATCACTTTGAGAAACAGGAGCTACTGGTTTCCTCAGAATACGGTGTATTTCCCTCCTGCATATGTAGACCAGAAAAAAATCTTCACATATGGCACAAAGTTTCTTTAGTAAACATTTAAACTTTTGTATGCCAATAGGAAAACAGAGTTTTCTCTTACACTGACTATATTTCCCACTAGCCTTTCTTTAAGCCTGTAGATATTAAACTACCTGTAATTTGATGCACTACATGTGGCTTCAATGACAAAAATGCCTCTGAAGACTACCAAACTTTTTTTTCTAGGAGATCTAAATACATAAGAAATACTAAATTGTCTAATCCTTTAAATTCTATCATGAAAAGCTGTAACAGAAGAAGAACTTAAAAAAGAAAACAAACACATAACCAGAAAGTGTTAGCAACATACACAGTGATAGCTTAAATAACCCCCCTTTCATCCAACAGTTAAAAGAAAATTTGCAGGTGTCACATTTCACCTCGTCTTTTCACATTATCAATAAAGAACATTTTTTGTGAATTATTTGTAAGTAACAACAGTAGTGCACACTCAGGTAAGATACAATGAGCAGAAATCAAATACCCCTAAGCCACTTGATTAGCTAAATACTTGCCACTAGTCATACTCACTTTTGAAAGGTGGTGTTCAGATGAAAATCCCAAGCCATACACTGTATTTGCCCTGCTGTCTGCCCACTGGCCAAACTTCTGGGATGTTTTAGTAAATGTCATGTTGGGGGTAATGGTGCTATTTATTATTGCCTGAAAAAAAGTAATAGCTGTAAAAAACAGATATCTGTGTACAATGAATGAGACACACAATGGGAACTAGGGAACACTTCTAATTCAATCACAGCTATAACTATGAAAGCATATTTTCACATGCGTTCTGTAAAAGAAGTAAAAGCTGGGGTGGCACCTGTTTGCAATTGCAGGCTGTCATTTATTAGTTAGAAGGTCTAAAAAAAGTCCATTAAAGGATCTGTATAGGCTACTGAGATCAGCATTGGAGAACTAGCAAAGTAATTTTTTGTATCAACTTATTTCTTTGTCCCTGAAGGCAACACCGCTCAAGTTCAACTGCAATCTTCACTGTTGCATTTCCTCCACCCCCCACAGCCAACATGATTCTCACTGGAAAACATACAGTAAAATGAAAAGCATATTTGTTTTTTAAGTTTCTGTACTACAAGATTCTGGTTTTCCTTTACACACAACCAAGCATGTAGTCATACACCAGCTACAGAAGAAGGGCTACTGTTATAATAATTTTTCTTCTTTGGTTGTCAATACATACAGGATGGAAGAAGCACAACCTCCAGCATACAACTTCTGCTAACGTAAACAAAAATGGCAACTACTAGGTGAGATACTGGTCCCTCTAGAAGTAAATAAAGTTCTACCATGGATTCCAACAATAATTCCATCACTTTGAAGTTTGCATAACATATTCTCAACCTGTGGTGTGGAACTACCCAGCTGACATAAAGTATGTCAGCATAAAGTCTTAGAGTGACACCAATGGGTTCCATTTAACTAAAAAACTAATGGTTAGTACAATCTATAGCCACCCAACATGATCCAGACTAACTATACACCCAAAGATATGTGTATTTTAAGTGAAATGCTGGCACACTTTCTCATTCATTTAGTGCTACTAAGAGTTTCAGCCACATTTATTAAATAATTCACAGCTCTTTTCATGAATCACTGGTACTCTGTAATACCCACATGGAAGAGATCATCCTTAAGACTTCCCAGAAGACAGCACACACTGTGAGTAGAACAACATAGCAAGAATATCTCTTACATGCCAGTTACTATGCTCCAAAGGTTATTGTCAGTATGTGTCCTACTACAATTACCTTAAAGTAGCAAGCTGGGAATCTTTTGAACAACAGTGCACACGCTTCCTGCTTCCATGAGACCACAAACCCTGCCTTACCCCTGGCAGGCTAAAGCCAGTGATTACACAGGAATCCTAGAACAGCAAAACCCACAGGGTTCAAATCATCTCCTCTGTCATAAACAACAAAATCTTTATTTTATTCTTTGAATAGTAGGAACTGTACAGACATGTGGAGAGCAACACTGTTTTCTCAGGATGGTGACAGTGAGAAACTTCAGCATTAGAGAGACCAAGTACTACTCTCTCAAGTCTGAGATCTTCCAGAAGTCAAAATCAGTCTATACTACTTGTGAGATGGCCTTCTGGGTGAATACTAAAATGAGTAGCTATACAATTTATAGCACCCTTCATTTTTGCTGAGATTTGTGTAGCACTGGAGCTTAGCTGCAGTCAACATAGAATTTTCTCTGAATTCTACAAGGTAACTTGTAAAATCTAGAGCACAGGGGCCAACACAGCCCACAGACAGTTCCCATGTGCTTGTGGTGATTCTCAGATGAAGTGGCAGAGGAGTACTGCAATAAAGTACAGAACACATTGTATTGCAACATATACAAAGACAACCAAAGATATTGCAGCACAGATTTAAGAAAACTGGCATCTTCTGCAGTGGCTCTGGCAGCTCCACTATACTCACATGAAATTAGAAAAACAAATCTGGATGTAGCTGAGGCTTTAAAATAGGCAGTTCTGATAACCTTTGCCTCAAAATGTAAGTTTTGGCTACCATTGTGAACAACTTCTCGAAAATTTTGGAATGCTTGAAAGCTGACATTTGAACCAACAAGCATCATCAGGTCAAGGACAGGATTTACTGTGTGACTAAGAGACTAGAGAACCACTTCCAGCATTAATTGTCCACAAAACATCTCCTCAGATTTTTATATAAGAGAAGCTGGTCAGTGAAGTCACTGGTAATTCAAACACCACTCTCTCTTCTTTAGGCATAAGCTTCGGAGACCAAGTAAAGCTGGGAAGCTTGCATTTACACTGTGGTCTCCAACTGACCTCATAGGAAAAGGCTGTTTATTTCACATAGGACAGAAAGGTAACATGAGACGGGGAGGTGGAGTTCTTGAAAAGGAGGTGTTTGGGAGCACTTTTTCTGTACATCTCTTATCTTCTTCTACACTGTTAGTGCTTGGAAGTCCACTTTTGCAATAACCTGGTGGAAGCCCAGAATAGAGCTATGCAAGTTCACTTAATCAGTCTCACTTACTGTGGAAGCTGTCAATAAGGTAAGTTCAAAATTAAATATTCTTAGGACAATGTAGAAGAGTCTTGATCCCAACCCAAGCTCTAGCTATGTTGCCTAGCTTACTTAAGCACTAGACCATCCATTGCTTGATTAATTTGAACTTGCAGCACAGATCTAAAGAGTGCATATTATGTTACGGATGTAAATTCCTCAGTGTAGAAGACTGAGGACAAGGACTCACGATCTTCAAGCAACAGGCAGGTTTAAAGGCCAAAGGACTGGCATTTGCTACAGCAGCATATCTGCTTGCAAACTAAACCAGAGGAGGACCTTGGAGAAATCAACCAGTTTTTAGCTGAGACAACTCACTGCTCCAGTTGACCGTGTGAGAATCCAGAACCGGCTGCCTGGATCACAGTATGATACCTCTTTCGACAGTAGGCTGCATTTAGGCTCAGTTTCAGTGAAGGTCAAACTGCGTCCTTGCAAAGGAGAAAGGTAGGAAAGAAACTTTAAAAAAAAAAAAATTGTATTAAGAAGTTGCTGTGAGTTTGCTCTTTATTTTGCAGCAGAGGAAACTCTGCTCCAGTGGACAGTCCAAAGACAGAGAGTTTCTCCCTGGGAAGTCTATGTTCAGATCCCAGTATTGTAAAAAGAGTCCTCTTCTTAGATTTATCAACTTTACAAGGAAATCTAGGCTTTCAATCCTCTCTGAATTAAAAGCAGTATTTTAATACGCTAGATCTCTCATATGCTAAATCAATTATGCTTTTAAAAAGTGAAATACAAGAGCATGCTACAGATACAGCCAGTGCCCACTACTTCTGGAAAACATTAGATATGAATCCTTCACAGCTTCAGCTCAAAAAAAATTGGATCTTTTAAGTTAGAATTTACAACTAAGCCTGCCTTGTCTACTCAGATAGGTACTGTTTTAACTGCTCTTCTCTACACCAGATTTCACGGTAGAGCTACCTGTATAACAAGTGTCAAATAGTTCATCAACTTTTAAGAATGTTTTTGGTATAAATGTACAAAGATGTCTTAAAACCAGAACAGAGTCAATCTGACAGGCAGACATTTAGCTTTTGAAGAAAGCTGACTTTGTTATCTTTTGATTTTGTTAGAAAAATAAAATACCTTTCATGTTTTCCTTTCATATTAGTTCAGTTATAAGAAAATAGGGCATGCATCTGAGCTGTTCATTTTACTGACTACAAACCCAACAGCTGCAAGATATACAGCAGTGGTCAAATATGATTTTATCTTGTGCTAAAATTGATAGCAACAGTAATTAAGACAAATAGTTCTATTTAACATCTTCAAAGGGATATCACTAAACACCTGTGCTTACAGGCCTTATTTAAAACCTGCATTTAGCATTAAACAGGTTATAATTTTCATGTGCAACTTGTTTATTTTACAACAGTCATTAAAATGTAAAGATCATCTATTACAGTAATACTCAAGGGAGACAACTCTGAAATAATATATACAAGGCTCATGGAACCTACGGACTGGAAAACCACTCTTTCCTAGAGCCTTCTCTTGTTTCAAATTATTAGGGTGTTTTTCCTATCCTTCATCTGTGGAAAAATTAACAGAGTTAAGTAGTACTGCAGGATCCACACTACCTGCTCTCCTTTCTTCTCTCAGCGACTGTCAGACTGAACAGAAAAGACAGCAGGATTCTGGGAAAAACCCTAGTGTCTATTTGCAGCGCTACTGGAGAAATAATGGAGGCTTCTTTCCATCACCTAGGAGAAAGAAGTACTAAAACACATTTTCAAAGGAGCTGTGAAATTATTATATAATTAATGGGAACCAAAAGCCTTAGCAACAACTACTGAATGTTGTCATGGTATATTGCATTAATAAATCTTATTTTTAAGGTTTTCTTGATTCCTAGAATGGTAAGAGAAAAATGTCGCATTAAAGATATTTATTCAAGAGGTCATGGAAACCAGTCTCAAATTCTATCAGATTATTTGCATCAAGATCTCCCTGCCACGGTGAACAGGGATCTAGATACTGTATGGGACTATAAAATAAGGGCTGTGCACTGATCACCTTGAAGCTGTAGAACTTTTTCTGGAGTCAAGTTAGAAGGGAATGCAGCATTTCAGGTGCAAGGTATTGTAAGAGAAGACTGTAGTTTCAGAAAACAACATTACAAACAGAACATTAAAAATAAGCAGAACTTGCTTCTATAGGACCTATCTTGGCTGAGTCTGCTCACGGACCCATTGATATAGAACAAGCTAAAAAATGCTCTCTCTCAAAATACACCAAAGACTCCCACAAACAAAAGTAAGTGGGAATTTGCTATGTGCAACAGGATCACTCAGAATTGAGTGAAGATCATGTCTAAAAAATGTCTGTTAGTTTTCAAGAATGATTCAATGACTTTCAAACAACCAGTATAAAGCCTAAAATTTTTCCAGGGATCCTACTGAAACCCATAGAGCTAAAGAGAGGAAAGGGAGTGGCAGAGAAACATCACTCAAATCTAAAGAATACCTCTCTCATTTTTTCCTTACTGCAATCTAAATGAACATACCTGTGAGTTGCCTTCAATTACTGACTTACTGTTGAGCATCTGAGTGATCACAACTGGGTGGCCACATGCCATTCTACCCACTGTACAAACATACAGGATGCTATAAACCCCACCAAACCCTAGGTATTTAATAAAACCTGTTTCGATCTATTCCCTCCAAGGGAGGGGCATGACAGCTTCAAAACCAGTATGGCTGGTGGTTTTGGCCACTGGCATTACATGTATTTGAGATGTTTTCCACGTAAAATTTGGGTGTTTTTTTTTAAAAACCCACAAGATCACCTTTATTGAGTTTCATTTTCAGAACTTAAAATGGGAGAACTAAATTGCTTAGCTTTTTCTCCTTTGCAAATTTAACACTGCTGTCTGATCAATCAACAATATCCAGTATCACAAGCTCAGATGCCAGCAATGTTACTGATACCTGGTTATACGTTACATAGCAGACACACCATCTAGATGCACTACAAACTTAAGAAAGCTTTATATTTCACCCTTTGTACATACTATATGGTATATATGCAGACATGTTGAAAAAGATGGGGTTTTAATTAAAAATTAAAAAATTCTCCAAGAATTACGCTGAAAACATCCTTAACATTTTCCCATGGGTCCCCTACTATTCATCAGTGGGTGTTTCAGAGCAGCTGCAATGCCTAAAACAATGACTCTTTATTAATCAGGATTGTGATGCTAGATTTTAGTCCAGACATCTAACAGCCGGGTGAAAACATTATTAGGATTGCAGCAGTCATAGAGAGAGTAAATAAAAGTGACAGATTGCGTTATCAATGTACCTTGCCAATAGTATTACAAATGTAAAAGAAATGCTGCAGTAGACAAAAGAATAAATAAATAGACAAACAACAGATTGACAATAGAACATAGCAGCCACTTTGCAGGAGATGCAGCTTTAGAAGAAGGCAGAAGAACCCCAGTGGATGCCAGAATATGGATTTTGTAAACTGCACAGATCAGTTAAAATGCTCCAGATAACAACCAGTAGCCTTGATTTCCTATAGCATCTAGTTCCAATCCCTAAGTCTTTATTTATAAATGGACACACAAAAGGTATTTAATTATAAGTAAGGTTGAGAAGGGAAGAAACTAAGTAAGACTTAAATTTGGAAAGATTCCAGTAGGCTTTGATACCAGAGTCTCAATCACATGAGGCAGTATCATATAGAGATTTTTGAAGATGAGATCTATTTCTGCACATTTCGTTAAGACAGAAATTCTCCTTCCTCTTTTCAAATATCAATACTCTGGATTTGAAAAAAAAAAAAAAAGAAGAAAAAAAAAGAGAGAGTAAAGGTTTTCAGCTTTCAATAGACAGCCACAAGATCTCTGTGAATACTGCTGTACACTAACACAGTATTTCAGTTCCAACCATCATAAACCGATTCTCCTTCAGAACTGCAAATTAAAGTATCTTGAAAGGATTACAACATTTGATTACACTCTATGTCATTAATGTTCTCATTTCAGAGTTTTCTCATCAGTCATCTGTAGAGTTACTGTTTTCATATCCACCTGGGGTTGAACCTAAGGAACAGTCAAGTATTTTCTCTACACCAAATAAATGTCTTAGACAAGGTCTCTGGCAACAGCAGCTCAACACACCATCCTACCTAATTAAAACAAAAAACCCCAACAAACTAAAAAAGAAAAAAAAAAAAAGAGAGAAACACCCCCTAAAAAACCATAGTCAAGTCAACTGAGTTTTGATAAAAGCTTACCACTGAGAGCTTTATTTGGAGGGAATCCTCACATTCTCTACAGCAAAAATTGGAAGATTACATAATAAAGGATTTACTAAGGGATTACAAGCACTGAACAGATGCCCCTCATAATGCTAAAGTCAATGATATTGATAGACTGTTGAATGTGGACATGAAAACAGGCTATTGTAACCCTATTTGTACTTTTTAGTGCATCTGACAAGGGGTGTCTTTTTAGCCTGCTCATAATATTACCTAAGTAATGGGTCATCACTTATATTTAGTAACAGATTTATCAAAGTAAATATGATTGCATGGGAAATGATGTTTACAAATAAACATTTAAAACTGGTAATGCAGCATTTAAAATACATAAGGAAGCAACGTCACCACTTTAATGTGTCGTAATGTGACTCAGATAATGACAAAAGTATCTGAGAAGACACATGAAGGACATCAGACTAGAAAATAAATTAAAAAAATGACGAAGCAAGCAAGTTTTCTGTATTAAAACTTACCTTTGAGCCATCCAAACTGATTATCCTGTAGACATTTCTTGTGCTGTCATAGAAGTAGGACACAGTAACAGCATGCTTGCTGGTGGGAACCCAGTTCTTCTTAGTGTTTGGGTCAATCTGGAAGACGTGAGCACGGGTGCTGAAGATGGGTTGTTCCCTGAAGGACAGAGCATGAAAGTCATGAATCTAATTTGTACATAATATTGCTGCACACAAGTTATCTGCCAGTTGTGCCCACTGGGATGTACACATTCCACTTTGCATGATAATTTTTTTCCTAAGAACTTATGTATGTGCTACTGCATAGAGCAGATAAGTGCATTAATATGCACATGCAAGTGAAATGCAAACCTTCTGAGGCAAAATCCAGCACCCCGTGGCACAGTCAGATAACGACAGACATCTTTAAGATAGATTCAGCCCTGTCCCAACACCTCCCTATCCCTCACTCTCCATCTGACCTTTTAAACTAAATGGCATTAATACATTTGTAACTTCATCTCATTACACCACACACTGCCGAATGTGTGCGACTTCAAATCCCCATTTTCTCAAAAAAATCTTTTACTACTCTGACTATTCTGATAAATTTTAGGCCATAATCTGAAATTGAACTGGCTGATTCAATGCAATTACTTGAAAACTAACATTAATTAGGGCCAGGAACATACGTTGTGAAATCCTCACTCCTTGGAGCTTCACACCTGAACATTTCCACAGCAACACTAAATATGTATAAGACACATGGTTCAAAGTTAACTGCCTAGTAAAAAAATATGTAAAGAAAAAAAAAAAGCCCCAAACGAACAACCTAATGTATTTCAAAATTTACAACTGATTTTCCCCATGACCATTACCAGGACATATAGTACTCCACAAAAATCTAAAAATATTTTCATATCATTAAGATGGTCGTCAGTTTGAAATTAGCTACATTTTAGTGACAAACACATTGCTGTATTCTTCAGGGAATGTTGCCATTAAGTCCCAAAGATAGTTCAATTTAACACCAGGTTTTTGATCCTCACTTCCAGGATGTGAAGAAACTTTGTCCCTACCCTCATTTCCTTTCAAGAGGCACATTTTTAATACTTTTTTCTGCCCAAAATAAAGCAAATGAAGTAAAAACTGGATTTTGAGAGTTTACAGTCGAAGGGGTTTAATCTGGCCTCCCTACAAAGGGGTATATGTGAACTCTCGGAAATATCTCTACTGCTTGGCGGCAAGAGCAGCTGAGACTAGCTGCCTTCAGCAGTAGAATTGTTTTACTCAGCTAAGAGTTAAAGCTCATTGAAGTTCATCTGCCAGAAACCACCACGACAGAGGAGGTCAGGTCGCCATTTTCCTGATCCCAATCCCTTGCACACAAAAGTTATGCAAAGGTGACTGTTACAGACCTTTTGTTTAATAGAATCTTTACCACTAATTCTTACCCTTTTGAATATCTACAATTACTTCTTCAATCCACAATGTTGATCAAAGACAAACCAGCATACTTTGCAGGGCACATGTGGGTCTGGCACAGGCATTACAGAGGAGTATGGAATAGCATAAATGAAGCAGACTCACTCTTTTTAATCACTTCTGATAAAACTAGAGTTACAGTCTTTTCTTTCCATGTTTTAACCAGATCTACAGCTCTGCCGAATGACAAGCTGTCTACAGTCTGTGGAAAAAAAAAAAGCATAGCTCCTTCATTGAACTAGCTGGATAAATCATGATTTTGCTAGATGACTGGGGTAATTAGGATTTTTTTCTGACAAAGACGCTAAACTTCAGATGCCTCTTGAATTAGAGCAACTTTTTGAGACCAACTTTTTGACACTTGATGATGAACATTTATCACAATTATTTCTTCAAGCAAATGGAAATTATACACCTTATGTCTACAGGACTAAATGTGTTATAGAATCAGTTACTGATATGCCACTGAAGTCCTTCAAAGCTGCTGTACAATTAAGTCATACGTTCCCATTTGCAGAGCTACTTAAATTTTAGATTTGCTAAAACTTTCAGAAACAAATAAAAGGCAATAAGGAAAAACATACACAAGATTTGTAATTTCAGCTGATCAGTCTTTACTCAAACTTTTTGTTCTTCCACTGTTCACAGAGGACATGATGCCCTCCCAGTCTGGAAGTTTCAATTAAGTCAGCTGAAGTAATGCTAGTTATAAGAGTATTAGTTAAATGGAGAATAGTTTCATTTTCCCCCTACTAAGTGTTCTATTACTCTACACTAAAATTGTATTTTATTATAGATAATAGATAATAGATATTTTTATACAAAAGAATTTAAAACCTACTTTTGCCTATATAGTGTTGAGATAGGAAAAAGAAAACAGTTTTAAAGATGAAAAAACAATCTGCAAAATTCATTGACAGCTCTTTACTCTCCTCTCCTTTTACTTCCTCTTTCATCTCCCTCTTGTGATTCTTTCATTATCAGAAAGTATTTAGTATTAATTAAAGACACCAATAGGAACTAAGAAGAGAACTCATCACTACTTAGGAAGAGAAGTATTTCATTTCTCCAGAAATATCCTGATGCTGAAACTAACAAGAATACCATAGTAACATTAAAAATGTCTGCTCAGGCATGGCAGAAGCATTAAGGATAATATGCTGCTGTTCTTAATCAGCATGGACTGCAATATTACAGTGGTCAAACACAGACTAAAAAGAAATACGTGCCAAGTCCACCTGGACTTAAGTAGCAATGTGAGGACTAAAGAAACATGAGAAGCACCACTCAAGCAGGCAGGCTCACACCAGATTTTTTTCATCAATAATACAGAAATCTGTTCACCAACACACGATTAGTCCCTGGCTTAGGAGAAAAACTTGTGTCCTAACAGTTGAATGAACAGTGTTTTCAACCACTCTTTCCATTCTGACATCTTAACATTATCTTCTTCAAAAAAATGCAGACTATCTAATACAAGAACTTCAGTTTTCATTTTTCCATATATTAGACTAACTAAAGCTTTCACAAAAGAAGCCTAAGTTAGTACAGAAGGCTAGAAAGAACTTTCCTTGCTATTCCATAATCAATATTTCCCTTTTTTTTATTTTAGAAAAAGCATATGTTCTTTGGTATGTCTGGTACTTTCAGATCATGCCAAAACTAGTACTGAAGACCTCCTTCCCTTTATTTATTTCCCACAGTTGTTTATAACAACTCCAAAGTTATTTTCATTGCAATAATATCCACAACTTCAAGGCTGGGATTCTGCCATATCTGTTAGTGTAAAAACAATAAGGTCACTGAAAAGAAGGTACGAAGTTCTACATCAGTTGATGTTCTACTTGTCACCCCTTATGGTGTGTTAATAATGCTTTTATTTTTTTTAATTAGACACCTTCCTCCTTCCCCCATCTCCAGTGGGCTAAACTGATAGGGTTTTGGTAGGGAAGTGTGCTACACCATGCGGGATGGGGTCAGGGTCTGCCCTGTGCAGACACAGGATTAGGCTTGGAGATAAAAAAAAAAAAGACCTAAGCAGAGGTGTTATCTTTATATAACAGCCTCTTGGATCCTCAAATCATTCAAATACACTACAAGTTTTAGGTCTAAGCAGAGCTATCTCCCCCAGCCAGTAGGACAAAAGAGGATCAATAAGCACAGGCTCCTCCTACTCAGTTCAGCTTTGATAGCTCTAAAGTATCTATCAAGTAATGGGAACTCAATGAGAACAAACGTTTATGTCAAACATTTCACCAATTTCTTTTCCCCTGATAAGAGTCTTAAAAACTCCAAAGTCTGTTATCCAAGCTGGCTTTGATGCACATGGAGTCCACACACAAGACTGTTCTTGAGACAAGTTAAAACAAAACGTGCCTTCGAAGTCCTTTTCATCACATTTGCAAGCTGCAAAGAGAGCAAGATCTCACCCTTTGGATTTTGATCTCAGAGTTTCAGAGGAAGATGATGCCCTGTGCATCCAACAGCCCTGTGCTCAGAACTAGAGTACAACCACACTCCAAGTTCCCTATCCCAACCAAGACTGCACAAAAAGGATGCTGCCCTCAGCCCATCACAGTCACAGGCAGCCCCTGGCAGTCCCTGCAAGCTCTCACAGTGGTCATCACACAAGTTTGTGCAGGTGGTAATTCTGCACAGAGTTGAGTCCTGAGCCTCTGTAAGATTTGCCACCCAATGTAATTTCTCCTCATATCAGGCATGAATCCCCTGCATAATCTCTTAGGCATTTGCTAATTATCCTCAGACTCAGAACTGGACAAAGACCTTCTTGGTTTTTCAGAATGACAGCATATCAAGACTACTGCTTTCTCCCAATGACCTGCTACAGTATTAAAAAATACTCTCCTTATCTTGTTCTTAAAGCTGCAGTAAGCTTTGTTAGTCTAAGCAGCCTGAGAGATCCCTAAAAATAAATGAGGAGAGTTGAGTGAAAGTGCAGCTATAGTCAGCTATGACATCAAAACATGGCCAATGGGACTCTGAGTGAACAAGCTCTGCAAACACAAAGCTACAGAAAACCAGAGAACTTTCCTTATTCCTAAAATTGCTGTTAAGTCTGATAAATTCTGAATATGGTAGCTTGCGGTACAGTATTGCATAACTTTGACTGCCTGTTGTATGGAGACAATTCTGAAATAAAGTCTTTTTTTTCTGGATAGAAAAAGACTCACAATGGCCACCTTGAAATAAAAATAATTCTAAAATAATTGACAAAACATACTCAGCATACTTATGAAAAGAGTACAGCTTAACATTTTACTTCTATAGGATTTACATACAACAACTTTAATGTCCCAAGAGATCTTTGAGATACCAAAACTAGTGGAACTTACAATCAAGCAACCAAACCGAAATCTCTCCCATACCACCAGTGGTTTCTCTAGTTTTACACTTACATACTTAAACCTGCTTTTGCCATTTTGTTTTGGGTTTGAGTCAAACTTAATCAAGGTCAGCAAAAGCTGAGGAAGTTGTTCCTAAAAAGCTTACTAAGTTTTTTGTGCTCAGTCAGATACTAATACCATATATGCACCTATTACCTATAAAATTTAACGTGTTATAAAATACGTTGTATAGCTACATAATACTGCATGGTGCAGTCCCTTCAAGCTTTTTTTTCTTAACTGTTTTGTTCCCATTTAACAACTATCTTTTACTATTATGCCATTAACTGCTTCAGTTATCATACTACCATAAATAACACCAGCAATTTTTCAGAATCTGAAGGGAGAAAAATGGTCTAGAAACCTCATAGGTTTAATGAAAGGTAAGTGAAAATACATTTACCTTTGCTAGAAATATCATTATATGCTGCAAGTTAGATTTTCAATGATCTGTTTTTTCACAACCAAGGTGTTTCACAGTACTTAATGGACACAGGATATAGGAATTCAGAAGAAAAACATTTAGTGATCTGCTCACATTTACATTTCTATGAAATCATAGTTTTGTCATGGGTTATCAGGATACAAGCCCTGCTGATATACCATAAGACAGATGCCAGGCCTGCTGGCTTAATCAGCTTGGCCAGCTCCAATACATAGTTTTTCCAAGGGAAAGTTTTAACTATGTTTTTAAGATTTACTTTTATAAATCTACAAAAGACGATTTGATGTCTAGTACTGCCTGTTTTGAGGGAGGAAAGGATCACAACCCACTGTAGTCCCTGGCTCCTAGCTTGCCCCTCTGTGCACACTACAGGATCCATGCTTCTTTATCCATGTTTCAGCCTAGTCTTACAAAGAAGTTTCAAAGATGGTAGAAATACAGAACATGGTTTGAAGTAATTCCAATCCTATTAAACTGCAGATGAGACTTTGAAAATACAGAATAATTCGAACACTAGATTTTTAAAGTTCCCTAGATGCCCAATAACTTTAGAAGATAATGGCAAACCTGTCACTGAATCAACGAAACAGCTTCTAACAAAAGATAAAAGAAAAGCATTACTGGTCTCCCCTCTCAAAACTGCGATGCAAAACAGTAGCATTAATGTTGAGCAAACTAAGTTCATAGCTGGCTTTAGAATTCAAATTTACTTAGCAGCTTTAATCCAGTGAATTGAAAATTACAACAGTCTAAGATACTGTCTAAGCTGTAAGGGATTTTTAATATCAGAAATGATTCTGTGATGGTTCATATAAAAGGCCCTGGAAAACAGCCCACAGGACAAGACTTCAGAGCACTGGTATTACTTATAATGAAGGCAAACAATTGGGTCTAACATAAATACCATGGTATCCATTCCAGTGGAAATGTGACAGAGAACTTCGTTCAATTTCACACCCACAGCATTCATGCTGAAAAGACAGGTTATCCCATAGTCCTGCACTGTTCATTCCATGAGGAGCTGTTGATGATGACGGCAATCCCTTTTCTTCTTTATCAAGTTTGTTTGTTTGTTCAAAGTATCTGTATAAATAGTAGAATTAACAAAATTTGGTCTTAAAGAAAACTCTAACTCACAGCTGGACCTCCAGTGTTTAATGAAAGGAAGCTTCCACCTGAAGCTTTACAGCATCTTGGGGCAGAATATTTGACCCAAGAGATTCCTGTGACTCAGGAGTCAAGCTTTTTGCTCTCTCAACTAGAAGTCTTTTTGACCTGGCCCTTTGCTTCCGTAAAATTCTCAAAAATCTATTATCCTTGAAATTTCAGTGTCCCTACAAAGACTAGTTGACATTTGAGAGCTATTCAGACAGGAGGGGGGGCCAGTTACACTATATCTGCATACCTTAAAAACCTAGGCTTTTTTTTTAAAAACAAACAAAAAAACCACTTAACTATTGGCTAAGAACTATATGCAAAACACATATGCATACAGCTAGGTGCAAAGAATATAGTTTTATGCAAGGCAGTCTTACTTTAATGCCTATGAGTAGACAGGATTAATTAGGTCAGTGATTATGGACTTTCGTTAGCAGAAAAACTGTCTACTTACGATTATTTGTATCAATGAATAAAAGTTTCTGTATGACACAGGAGCCAAGTCAGGAATGCAGTTAACACCATCACTTTTCTGGAGTTCAAATAAATAGACACTTTCTAGACATGGACCTCAAGAACAGTACTCATAGTTCTCTGAACCACTACAAGACCTACAATTTTAAGGGGGAAGGGGCAGGGGGTGAAAAAAGAAAAGAACATAAAAGGAAGAAAGAAAAGCCCTGTACCAGTAGAACAAACACAGCTCTTCAAATACAGAAGCAGAGAGGGTGAGAGTACAAAGTTGCTTTTGGTGTCCACAGACAGTGCTGGTAAGCTAGGAGAAGGAAGGCTCCATCCAGATGGGACGTGCTTTTCAATCTACTGCAATCTCCAGAATGCAAACCTATTCTAATCTGGCATGTTTCCCTTGTCACGTTTCACAGACAGCCTCAAATTAGTTCATGGACTCTTAGAGAGATAAAGTTCAGTAGCTTTCTTTGCAAAACAATTTTCAGTTTGTGAGAAGGGTTGTTAATGCCACTCACAAATTACTAATTAGACTGACTGATGCTGAATAGACAAAGTGAAAATTAAGCCAAATCAGATGGGGCCACTGAGGTGCTGTTGCTGAGGTGCTGTTGATGGGGAAAACCAGCGCCCTGCAAGCACATGAATACTGCTCGATGTTAATCTTAGTGTTTGGTGGGATATCAGGGTCATAAGACAGCAGTTGTGTAAGTGCCACCCAGAGCTGTACATTCAAACAACTGACAGATTGAAACTCTTTGCTTTGTCCTGAAATGAAAGCATAAGATTTCAAAAAAAAAATCAGCACCCTCTGTTCTGAAGTTTGGTTAGATCAATTTACGTGCTGTAATGAAATCCTTCAGCAGCACTGACAAGTGTCAGTGTGTGCAGCTAGTGCATCAAGAAGGAATCAAGAACAGAGGCTTGGCACTAGACCACCCAGTCATGCAGCACTAAAATAAGAGTGGCAATCCTGCATTAGCCTCAGTTCCACAAAACACAGCAGAATTCAACAAACAAGGTAAATGCAGTATTTCCTAAGTTGACTTTCAGTGTGATTTTGTGCAATTTTACCAAGTCTCATCGTTGTCCACGTCCCTCTGGATGACATCCCATCCTTCTGGTTTGTCAACTGCATCACTCAGGTTGGTGTTTTCTGTAAACTTGCTGAAGGTACACTCGATATCACTGTCTGTATCATTGATGAAGATATTAAACAGCACTGGTCCCAGTATGGGCCCCTGAGTGTCACCACTTGTCACGGATCTCCATCTAAACATAGAGCCATTGACTGCTACCCTCTGAATGCAACCATCCAACTAATTCCTTAACCATAGAGCAGTCCACCCATCAAATCCATCTCTCTCCAATTTAGAGAGTAGGATGTTGTAAGGGACTGTATCCAAGGCTTTACAGAAGTCCAGATAGATCACATACATTGCTATTCCTGTGACGTGGTCACTCCATCACAGAAAGACACTAGGCTGGTCAGGCAGGACTCATCCTTGATCAAGTCACACTGGCTGTCTCAAATAATCTCCCTGCACCTTGGCCTTCTTGACTCCACTACACAACTGGGCAGTGTTCCTAGACTCTTTCTTTGTCCCTGCCTGCACTACCTGTGAAGCTTCCTCTCACTCTTCAGTTTGACCGGTGGGTCTTGACTCAGTCATGCTGGTCCTTTCCCCTCCCTGCCCGATTTCCTACATCTGGGGACTGAGCACTCCTAAGCTTTATGAAAATCATCGTTAAATATTTGCCAGCCCAAGGGGTCCTGTTGATTAACTCCTTGAAGAGTTGGAATTTTGCTTTCCTGAAATACAGGGTCCTGACTATACTCCTAACATGTCCCATATCCTTCCAGACCTTGAAATCCACCTGTGTGTGATCCCTGCAGCCCCAGCTGCCTCCAGTCTTGATTACTGATGAGCTTCCTTGCACTGGTGACCACCAGGTCCAGTATTGTACCCACTTTGGGCAGAGGTGTCTACTACCTGGGTTAACAAGTTATCTTCAATGCACTCTAGGAGCCTCTTGGATTGTCTACTGCTTTTTGTGGTGCTACTTTTCCAGCAGAAGTCAGGGGTGGCTGACATCTTCTACATGTGAAAATGCTTCCTACCTTAAAGGGCCTGGCCCGTGTTATCCCTTTCTTTTCCAGCTTAAAACCCACAAACCCCTTATTTAATGTTAAGAAGTCATCAATTGGCAGTCAGTTTTGAGAGCTTTTATGCTTAACTCTCGGAAATAAATTCCCCAAAATAAATCATTAGCATGACCTGCATGTTGAACACAGGCACGTCAAGCTCAAGTGATGCTTCCACCAGCACCCGTGGAAGTATCACAACTGACATATGAAGTAAGCAGAACGAACCAGGCTGAAAAAACATGTATTTCATCACTATCTCCATCAACTATCTTCAAACAATTTGCAATGCCATCCAGACTGCTACAGCTACATGCTAAGTTTCAAAAAGAATCACTGGTCTACATCACAAGATAAGGCTTGAATTACTTCATTTGTATCAAGGAACTGAATTACACTCTTAGAAAGGTAAACAAATTAATTTTATATTCATAAGCAACAAATCAATTTGAATCATTGCACTGAGCACTGCAGGAACTATAAAGCCTCTTTAATTCACTTTGAGCATGGCATTACCATGCCAGCAAGTCCCTCCCTTCTGATAACTTACAGCCTAGTAAACACTATTGAATTCTGGAAGCAGTGGTTGCATTTATATTGAGCTGTAACAGGCAGTGACAAATTTGTTTTTCTGATTTGTTACACCAGACACAGGCCAAACATATTCTGAAACTCCTCCTAAGGCAAGACACCCAGCTACTGTCTCTGATGGGCTTCCGGAGCAGTCTGCTCATCAAATCACTGAAGGTATTCCTAGGACAGCTCCAAATAATGTTTCCCCCAGTGACATGCCTTGCACTCTCAGGCAACTTCCCACCATAACGGTGAGATTCACAACAAGCATACAGAGCACAATCCATTTTACAATATATCAGCATGACCATTCATTGTTCACAGAGCAAATGGTGTCCTGCATAGCCCATTACAGAGGCTGACACGGGAATGGATACACAGGTCTGCACAATAAATGTCATTCATGTGACTGTACCACGTGTTGTGCTATGGCGATGGGCCCCAGCAACTGGAGAGGATCAGTCATATATGGAGTAGGCTGTCTCGTTGATGAGCAGCTCACAGGGAAGACAACCATGCTGGAAATGCAATGGCTGCATCAGCACCACCCTTGGGTACTGCTACCCAAATAATGTAAAGACACATGACTTCACATTCCTTATCCTCCAGAAAGGCACCTACAATGACTGTAGTTCTAATCCCAAGACAGAAGATAAGATCAGAGCTTTACCCAGATGGAAATTGCTTTACTTATTGTAGTTATATAAAACTGAATCAGATCTCAGGAAATTGCTTAGTATTTTGACAAACAAAGCACACACCATACACTTCTGCACAAGTTGGGAAGAGTCTAATCAAAGACCAGGAGCCTGGTCTTTTAACTGCTTGTTAAAAGCTAGCTACTTATTTCAATATGACCCCTTTTATAGAAAGGAATACTTTTCCTTACATGGTATCTGAAAGAACTGGTAGGGTTAAACACACTCAAAACCTATGTATGAACCAAGAACTAGAAGCCTCCTTCACCCACTCTTGACATAAATATCAGAATAGATAGTAAATCTAGGAAGTCACATCCCAGTGTTTCTTTACCCAGAAACACATGCAACATCCTACACCTGTTGCTTGAAGTGACAACAAAGCCCTCTGAATCAGCACAGTCTGAAGTTTTACAGAAACAACAGCCAGTGGCAGAAGCAGGAAAACAAGACGACAAGCAAGAAGGTGGAATAGAAGGTAACCTTTACAAGACCTAGACTTGGATCCCATCTGTGAACACTTAGTTCATGCAAGCAGTTTGAAGACTGCCACGCCCATCTCTGAGCACTCAGGAGCAACAGTATTCTTTAAATCAAGGATTTAAGGTTGTTACTAAGGAGCAGATGAGAAGGACTTTTAAAATGTATTTTCATGTTAAGTAAAATTGTTCTTTGTAAGAACAATTGGGAAAGTAGGAGATTGTTTGCCTTTGTCTAAGAACTTCCCTCCAGTATAGTATTATTTCTCAAATTCTGCTAACGTTACAAGTAAGTCACAGATGTTTCAGAAAAGGTCCCTACAACGTCCTTCAATCAGCTTCAATAAAAGATCTACTCTAGCCATTGTTTCAACCAGATTTTAAAGATTCATAACTAAAGTGGGCAGAGACAGAGAATTTTTTTTAAAATACCTATCTCACATTTAAGGTCACCAAATACATAATAATCAGTAAAAAACTACCTCAGATCTTGAGCACCCCATTAAGATATGTTGTCAAAGGCATGGGTAGCATTTGCATTCAGATGTGAGGCATCTTAGGGAATCCAGAGTTCAATGGTCATGTTTCACCAAAACCGTATCAAAACAGGCAATTACTTAATTATGTGCTTGAGAGCCTGTGCCTTTTTCCAGAAAATTTCCCAAAGTTCCAGAGTTTTACTATTGTGCATAGCCAGACATGCTGCCGTCTGCACTGTGCCGTGTTTCTGCAGAACCAAGCCTACCTACGACTCAAAACAGCAGGGCACCACCTAATCCCAAGCACTACCCGTCATTCCCTGGTAGGAACCCAGTTCCAACCTATATCAAGACACAGAGTTCTGGATGCCTGTGTAGTAGGCTTGCTAAAGCCGATACGGAAATTCCTTCTATGTTTGTTAAAGAACAACAGTAAATATTGACATAGGAGTGACATATACTCAGATGTTGAAAAAGCATGTTGAAATCAGTATACAGAAGCTGAAAGTAAGTTAATCCAAAATAAAATGTTCCTGTCTAATTGCACGTTAAGACTTTTACTCACACGCAAGTCAGTGAAAGGCACCACTAGTACAAAAGCACCAGTATTCCAGTTCCAAAGCCAATTGGCCAAAGAGCTGTTTGGGACCTCAGTTTACTGCATGCAATGATTTGACAACAGAGCTACGTGGTATATACTACTCCATATGCTTATTTTTGTTAGCGTGGAAAACACTTCATGCCTAAGAATCCCTGACATGGCTGCACACTCCACAGTAAGTCATGTGTTGGAGAATACACTGGTTTCTGCAATATTACAGTGTACATTCTTTTAGATTTTTGTACAGACAAGCCAGGGCTAGCACACTGTTGGAAATGAACAGGCACAAGGAGCAGAAATTATGAGAATATGTGTCAAAGATGATTTATTTCACCAACACTTCACTGTAAAGTGTTGACCACTTAGAGCTCATTCTTCGGTTTTCAAAACTCAAGGAAGGTCTCATTATATGTCCTGTTACAAGAATAGCTTCAAGATTAACTACAGTATACTATTTACAGAACAAATCATTTAAAAGCACTTTTAAAAGACCAAATTCTAACCCACAACAATATTACCTGCTATGATTTTTACTATGAAAGACTCTACTGAAAGGGGAAAAAATGTCATTTCTCAATAAGCTAAGACTTAACCCACTGGACAGCCTCAAAAAACCGTTTCCAGACTTGATCTTCGAAACAAAGGAGCAGACTAAGACAGGCACAGTTCTGAGCCTTGGTCTTTTTGACTGCTTCCCACCTGAAGAAACAGGCAACACTGTAGCTAAAGGTAGATCGACCCCACTTGTAATGACACTTCCCTTGTGCCACCCCTGTCTGCCAGGTTACAGTACCGGTGTGCCGCATGGCAGCCCAGTCTTTCTTTTTTCCCATATTTTGATGGCAAGTTCAGTGAAAACTTAACAATCAAAGACGCTGACAAAGGATACAGCCACAAACATGGACCCAACAGTGCCTGTGAATCATTTGTGTGTATGTGAAGGAAGAAGAAAAACCTCAGAGGAAATACGTATTTCAGGTTCTTCCCTCTTTATTCAGTTAGAAGCCATTAGCCAAAACAATTGACATGCATTGCTTAAGTTAGCTAAGTTCATATCTGTAGCTAAAGAAAAAAAAATATCATGACTAGACCCTGGAAATCCCAATATAAGCTTGTATGTGGCAATCCAGCATTGTCTACTGCATGCTCAAACACTGTCTGTCGAGACTAATTTTTTTAACGATGACTTCACCACTACTTGCCACCAGAGAAGCGTGTCAGAACGTTGCATGTTGCCAGAAGAAGATTTGTGACGCATTTCCAGAAAATCAATACAGTATTCAAACACGGTTCCATTACTTTGCAGAATGGAGCAGACAATACTAACGCTGCTACCAGGGCTCCATGTAAATACAACACAGCTCCCTCTAGGATCCTCTCTCCTCTAATTTTGGTCGATCTTACATGGCCCAGTCTTGGAAAAAAATAAAAACTAAAATAACTCGCAACAGAATGGGGAAAAAAAACTTATTATTGAAACTAGACCTAAAGGAGGATTTTTCATACTGCAATGCTTCCCTACCCATTGTACCTTAAGATGGAATAAATCTGAAAAAAGCCTCACAGGGAGGACGGCATTAAACCCTGACCTCAAAAGCATGCTCCTGTAAATATTTTTACATAAGGCTTTCACCTAAGTAAAGCTTTTAAATGAACATTTCAACCTGACGTAGTATCTTAAAACAGACATATGGACTGAATACTCTGATTTTTGTTTCTATTGTAAGTAACACAGAATACTTTGTCTCTCTATTACAGTTTCTTGTTACTAAGATTATAACCATAACCTGGGAAGCCTGAGGTTTTTCTCCAGTGCAGGACTGCCTCAGACACAAAGGGTACAGTGTTAAAACACAAGCCACTTAATTTCTGTGTGCATATACATATATATATACACGCACACACATATATACATACACACATATGCACACACACTCAAGTGAGTCCATTACAGACCTGATCTCAAGCTCGATGGTTACGTGCACAACACACCTGCTCCCCTGCTAGCCACCTCTTAAACTGTAACTCCTGGACCAGCAGAGATATAAGCTCTCGTTAATTTTAGACCTCAACAGTTTCAAAATTAAAGATATCCAAAACAGTAGAAGAACAAAGCTTCTAACCTGTAAGAAGTGTTTGCATTCTTAGATGGTCACTGATCTGAAATACACTGGAAAACCATAGGCTTAGCTGAAATGGTATCTCAAGCACCTATATTGATGAGAAATTACTAGTAAATAAGTGTTACATCACATGACAATGCTCTTCTGTGTAGTACACTAACACACAGACCTGGATTTGGAAAGCTGTGATTTAAAGACTGATCAGCTAAGAGCTTTAAATCAAATTACAGTCTTAAGAGACAATCATAAAGAATAAATGTTTTCTCATAAAATTCCCATAAAAGTGATACTAGAGTTCTACTTATTACTTTTACTAACTAGCAAGCAGAAACAGTTTACTGTCAGTTAAGTGTCATTGCCTTCCCTGTTTAGAACCACTGGTCTGTTGCAGTATTTCAGGCTATTGCAATCTCTGTGGCTTTGAGATTGCCTATTTCCTCAAGTATTGTCTTGACATCTGGGTATTAGTTTTGCAAAGACAATGGGAATTGTGGTAGAGCAAGTACTCTTTGGGAAGAGAGAAATCACAAGAACATGCACAAGAAACATTCATCTGATGTTTTCACTGAGACACGGAGAATAAAAGTAATCTCACCATGATCAGTTTAAAGGACTGAAACGTTTTGGGTTTTTTTCAGCAGAACTAGGACTTCACCCAAACCGCAGGACTACATAATCTTTAAAATGCATGGAAATACTGAAACTGGTCAATCACAACCTTAAGGCATTATAGATAGATTCACCGGGTGAGCATGGACTTGATGATCTCACAAGTTTTTTTTCCAGCCTATACAGTATAATTCTGTGTTCAGGATGCTTGTTTATGTGTTGTCAGGCCAGAAAAGCTGGTTTAGATTTCTCATGCTTATTTCATGGTCATAAAACTACTGTGAGAGAAGATAATTCAAGCATGGCAGAGGGCTTTGCACTTTGCTGCCTGACACAGTAGTTCATTAACCATTTTGGGCCGATTTATATACCGTCCGTCTGTTTAGGTACTTATTTTACTAATTTATTTTGGTTTAGATAATCAGTTTTTGTGCGTGTTATCTATAGCTAGTGGTGTTTATTTGTTTCTGTTACACTCACCACAGAAAACAGCATAACGACTTTGCTGCCATTGCTTTCACACAGCAAGGATCTCATTTTACCCTCCGAGATAGCTGGATGACCAGGAATTGCAGTAACACTGAATTACTGCCAAGAAACCATACCTTCTGTTCCATTATCTTCAACATTTCTGTGTCAAAGGACTACAGCAAATGAAACTGTTTCTAACATGAAGTTTTGGGAGAGCTATCATTAAGCCTTGTGGGAGGCAAAATGATAGGGTAGCTGACTCAGGACAAATTCAACCCGAGGTGGCCAAGAAGGCCAATGGCATCCTGGACTGGATCAGAAACGGCGTGACCAGCAGGTCCAGGGAGGTTATTCTCCCTCTGTACTTGGCACTGGTGAGACCGCTCCTCGAGTACTGTGTTCAGTTCTGGGCCCCTCACCACAAGAAGGATGTTGAGGCTCTGGAGCGAGTCCAGAGAAGAGCAACAAAGCTGGTGAAGGGGCTGGAGAACAGGCCTTACGACAAATGCCTGAGAGAGCTGGGGTTGTTTAGCTTTGAGGAGGCTGAGGGGAGACCTCATTGCTCTCTACAACTACCTGAAAGGAGGTTGTGGAGAGGAGGGTGCTGGCCTCTTCTCCCAGGTGACAGGGGACAGGACAAGAGGGAATGGCCACAAGCTCCACCAGGGGAGATTTAGGCTGGACATTAGGAAAAAAAATTTCACAGAAAGGGTCATTGGGCACTGGAACAGGCTGCCCAAGGAGGTGGTTGATTCCCCTTCCCTGGAGGTGTTTAAGGCACAGGTGGACAAGGTGCTAAGGGGCATGGTTTAGTGTTTGATAGGAATGGCTGGACTCGATGATCCGGTGGGTCTCTTCCAACCTGGTTATTCTGTGATTCTGTGATCAACAAGGCTTCTGCCTCTTAACAGCTTTGTAGTGTTCACATCTCATTACCAGGCTAGAGAAAAGAAACTGAAGTTTAAGGACAAGTCTGTAGCATGGAAACACATACAAAAGCAAGTTAACAGGCAGCAGACCTAAACCGGTTTCCATAGCAAGCCTTGTCTACCCTACATGTTCAAACACTACAGACTTTTGCATATTTTTAGACTTTAAAGCCTCAAATGGGCTTCATAAAAATTATTACATTCTACAGTTTAGCATTAGCACAATCTGTCAGTTCTTCTGCAGCTATAGTCTCCTCTCTTTAGAATGGGACCCTGCCCCCTAAGTACATTAACCTGCTCCTGACGGCCAAAAATTAAAATAAAATGTTTATTTCTAGGCAACTACAATGCTAAAGTATATTCTAAAATATTCAACTTCCACAATATTCTCCAGCCAACTTAACAATCCCAGTATTCTGCCATATTAAACCGACACATATCATAACCACATTTATGAAGATAGCGTACTAAATATAGTCCAACAAAAGCTGAAGTCTTTATAAAGACACCTTGATTAACATGACATGACACACACAAGCACATCTTACAGAAGCTTTTGCCTTGTAGTTCCTTACCAAACAGCAAGAGGAAAGGAAAAAGCTAGTAAGATAAATTTGGATAATTGTCCTCAGCACAGAATGCCATAAAGGAAAGTGGTTACAGTGAGACTACCCACTAATAAGCTAGGAATTAATCCAACAGATTAACAGGACACCAGCTTCTCACCCCTACCAGAACTCATAGTTGTGTAGCTTCCATACTATGTCTAGCATTAAGTGCATTCACCTCAGCCTAAGCAATGACTGTCTCACAGAATACAAATGCAAACCTCTAACTCCCTTGCCCACAGTTTGACGTAAAAGCAGTACCAGTGACCAGTAAATAAAATGACAATGGTTTGAAACCTGAAGATGGAATTTACCTGGCCAAAGTATACACTAGTCTAGGCTACCGATACACATCCTCAGGGTGTTCACTTAAGATCTATTTCTTGAGCATTTTTTAATGTAATCAAATCCCTGCTCAAAGAAGATGGCATAATACTGACAAATTCTGTCTTTCTCAATACTTGCAATTTCAAGAGAGACATGTTATGAACTAGGACAAAACATGCATTTACACAAAAATCCATGTTTTCCTATTAAATAAAACTTATTCTGCGTGGTCAACCCAACAGAAGGGCCTGCAAAATGTTATATCAGCCATCAGTAACTATTAATCAGAACTTGTCTTTATGCAACAGGGAAAAGGAACTAAAGAGAGGAGAGACAGATTGACAGAGAGAGAAGCAAGAGTGGACATCCTGTGTGCCTGGCCTACGCAACCCTCAGAGCCCAGTTCGTTTACCTTCTCTTGTAGATGAGAAGCACCCACAGATATATGAGACACAGCACTAAGAAGAGCATCTGCTAAACTACTGCACCCCACAGTCCACCCTCTAGTTTCAACTGCCTCAAAACAAGTACCTAATAGCAACACTGGTCCAGACACCAGTCCCCAGCAGCTCGGCATCCACCACGCACGCTGCACATCGTTACCTGGCCTGCCCGATCAATGCACTGAGCTGGCTGAACTACACTGGCAGAACAGTGACTACAACAAATGAAACTAAGAAAGCCACTGCTGGTTTGGCAAGCCAATTCCTCTCTCCCATCTCTAGATTTCTGTGTTCTGATCACTGGAACAGGTAAACTCTCCACCAGGCAGGTAGTACAAGCTTATGCAGGATAACTGTAGCTATTAAATACTATCACACACAGACCAGGTACACTGTTTATCAACCATTTTGCAGCCTGTTTCCAGAGTACTCAATTTTAAGACTTCAGTAGAGTATGAGAAGACTACTTTTACAATTGCAGTGTCTAGAAATACACCTAAAGCCATGCCCAACTTCATTAAGATGCTACCAGAAAAGAGCTACTGAATCCAGACCTCTAGTCTGAATACTATGAAATATGTAACTGCAGAGCTGGGATTGGCCCTAGCTTGCACGTGTTTGTTCACATTTAGAGAGCACAGAGCTTATCAGTACCACAGACCTACGTTTTTGTCCAACTTGTTAGAAAATGGTCTGCAAAGGAACTCTATACTGCAATACCTCAATGTGTAGTGTCTAAAGAGGCTTCAAGATCTTCTTCAGAAAGTTGTGCCTTATTGACCTCAATGTGCCAAAATACTACTCAAATCCACACCTACAACTTCAGTATTTAGGATTATTTCAACTGTCTCTACAGATATGCATTTGTACTATTTCTTAAGAAGCTACAATACTGAAACACCAGCAGCACTAGTGTTGATGAAATGGGAGAGTCTTTTCTTGTTGAAGTCTGGTTTTTATTTTCAGAGATGCTCAATTTAATTTTGGGGAAAGAACGTTTACCTCTCTTCAACAGATGTGTATTTGTAACATTATGCGCTTACCTGGTGTATCTACAAACAGAATTCTGATTGTACAGAAACTGGAATGTAAAAACCTGCATAATTCTGTGTCTGCTTAACAGTTTTATGAATATATCCCCAAAAATTCATAGCATCATTTTGCCTTTCGGCAGGTTTTTGAAACACTTTAGATGATTGCAAGCTTGGGATTTTTTCTTCTGCCTTCTTTTTTTGTTTTTTAATGGAAGGGAAGACAACAGAAAAATAACTAATTTCTTCCTACATCTTGTATCATCAGCCCCAGTGACTAGGACAGAGCCAAGGATGCATCTATTATCACTACATGCTAGGAAGCTAATGAATTAAGAGAATTCCAATTGTCCTTAATGGTTTGAGAAAAGGGACATTTTTAACTTCCATATTAATACATCGATTTCACATTCGAATTCCTGAATGACCAAAATATAAAAGACACCAATTGGAGCTTTTATACCTTTTTAGCATTAGGAAAGCAGGTTCCTGCTAATGCGTTAGAAGGCTGCCTTGGCTTTGCAGTTAACCAAATCACACCAGATTTCTGCTGCTGTTGAACATGGACGAGTTTCCATTCCATTCAGCAGCTGTCAGGCCGGTATTAGGGGTTTATTTCTTCATCTCGCTATACAAATCACTAATAGCACAAACTGCGGAAAGTTTCCACAGGTACCCACCATCCCTTGATTATCGACTACTCTAGATGTGACCCGATTCATTTTAAAGATGAAAACCTCAAGCCCACATCCCGATTTACGGGCGGACCCGCTGTAAAAGCGGATTCCCTCAGCGCCTTCTTCGCTTCACCAGGGAACCCACGCGCCGTTCCCGACCCTCCGAAGGCTCGTTTTAAGTTTCCTCTCGGCTCCCCGGGATGCAGGCAGCCGTTCCCGGGACCCGCCGCGTCCCGGCGAGCCGGGGGCAGGTCCCCGCGGCCGGGGGCGGGGGGCGTCGGGAAGGACGGTCCCCGCGGCCGGGGGCTCGCGAAGCCGCGGCGGCTCCTCGAAGCGAGCCCCCTGCCCTCCGTCCCCGCGGGGCCGCCCAGCGCCCCGCGAGCGGCCCCCCGCCCCGCACAGCCCGGCGGCCCCGCTCGCTCCTTACCCCATGGCGGCCGGCGGTGCCGCGTCCCCGGGGCGCTCCTCGCGGCTCCGCAGCCCCGCGGCGGCTGCGCCGGGCTCGCCGCGCAGGCCCGGAGGGAGCGGGGCCGCCCGCGCCCTTAGGGAGCGCCCCCCGCGGGACGGGCTCCCATGCCCGCCGGCCCCCCGCCGGCAGCGGCTCCGGCCCCCGGGCGGGCGGGCGGCGGCGGCTCCGGGAGCGGACGGCTCTGCGGGGCGACGGCGCTCGCCTCCTTCGCTCGGCGGCTGCGGCGCTCGTCGCCGGGAGGCGAGCGGTTTCAGTGGCGGAGCGGGCGGGGGCTCCGCGCCGCCGCTCCCCCTAGCAGCCCTGCCGGCAGCGCGGCGGGCACCGGCGCATTCTCCCGAGGCGGCAGAGCGATCCGCGGCACCGGCATCGGGGCTCCCGGCGCGAGGCGGCGGGCACCGCGCTGCCGCGACGCGCCCGCCCGCCCCCGGCTGCGGAGACGCGGGGCGCCGCTCCTCCTTCCCGCGGCGGCTCCCCTCCTCGCCGTCACGCCTTCTGCTGCGGCGAGCGCATCGCGCCGGGGCGCGGCGGGTCGGTCGCTGCCGGCGGGAGGGGCTCCTCTCTGCGGCTCGGCCCCGCCGCGCTACGGAGGGAGGGAGGGAGGGAGCGAGCTGCTCCGGCGCCCCCGAGCCGCGGCCGCCGCTCGCTCGCACCCCCGGCTCGCCCCTCCGCCACCGCCCGCCCGTCCCCTCGCGCTGGGCAGGCGCGGGAGGGGAAAAGCCGCGCCGCACCGAGCCGAGCGGAGGCCCGCCGCACCGAGCCCTACAGCCCGCCGCCGCCCGCGCCAGCCCCGCTCCCCGCCACACGGGCTCGCTCTGCCTCCATCCTCTGCCCGGGGGACCTTTAAATAGCGCACGTCACCGCGCTCCCCTACGCACCGACGTCACGGGCCGCTGCCGGCGCTGACGCCACCGCGGGTGCGGGGGATGATGTCAGAGCGGCCCGGAAGCGCCGCTGCCGCGGGGGGAGCGGCGGGGGCGGCGCGGGAGCTCCGGGCGGCGCCCCCCCCGTCGGCACCGGCGCTGCCCGCGGAGCCTTTCAAGGGGCCGGCGGCGGCTTGTCCCGCGGACAGGGGGCACCGCCTGGCGCCCTGCCCCGGCGCGGGCCCCGCGGACGCCCCTGTGAGCTCCCCGCGTGCTCCCGCATTGATAAACCGCTCCTAGGCGGCGCCGGCGGCGCTGGATACCCCGCGGGTAACGTGCGTTCCTGCTCCCTGCTGTCTCTGGGACCGCTGTCAGCATCTTCCTGGCCTTGAAGGAAGGAGTAAATCATGGTGTTAAGGGAATGAATTACCCTAAGCATAACGAGAATAATACGAATAAAATCTTGGCCGGCTTTCAGATAAAACGAATGTGACTGTTACAGGAGTTCAGGTTGCTTAGTAATTGAAACAAGGAGCAAATCGAGTATTGAAGGCAGCAGGAACAAAGGACAGACCCGAGCTCACCAGGAGGACGTAGTGAGGAAGGAGATGAGATAAAAACCATCACAGGCTTCTGAAGTCACAAAGAAACTGTGATATATGTACGAGAGTGGGTGATAAACCATGATAAGTCATTCCCGGAAAAACAATGGACATGTAATGTGTTTCTGGGAATCTATATAGATATGTATGTTTAACCAGTATTTCCCAGAATTTATGCAAGTTTAACCAGTATAAAAGTCACATAACCAGTCTCAGTAGTGGAACACATTAGGTGGATTACCCAATGTGTACCCTGGTGCCATTTATTAAAGGAATACCTGCTTAATAATCACATTGGCATTGATTATTGAGTTTTGCTTCTTCACAGCATCAGTCTTTTCCTGCACAAGCAATGTTGTAGCTACCAAAGGCATATGAAACTATAGCGAGTGTTAAGACGGAGTTTACTGATAAGGTACAAGATGTAAATCACAACATAAAAATGGAAGAAGACCCAAGTTTTACCACCAGATGCCATGTCATTGTAAAACATGACAGAACCAACGATGGTATGTCCACAGATGTTGCTCTCGCAAAGGGTTAATCGCCTTCTCAGAAGATCTCTACTGCCTGGGATCAAGCATATGCCAGGGAGTGTCTGAAATAAAAGACAGTGAAAAGATTTATCTAGCAATCTGATATCTCTAGAGAGATACATTCACACTGAGTGGCAACAGCATGAGGTTTTTTGTGGGCAGTGCTCAGCACGTGCACACTTAACGACAAGGCTGCATTATATCTCTGGACTGCCACTGTCATTTCTTGGCTGGATGTTACATGCCAACTCTGAAACATAATAGGCACAAGGTGTATTTCACTAAAAATCAAATTAGATGCACAGGCTTTGATCACTAAAACTGATTGAAGCAGTCCCCAGTGTTGGTGGGGGAAACGTGAAGATCCACAACAGTTCTTTCTTCCGTATAATTAGAGTGATAAGAACAAAAGAGACCAAAATAAAAAATAATTCAGACTAGGTAGATGTTAAAATCACACAGCTTATAAATATATCCCTCAATATCAAGCAGCTAGGAGTCCAGGTTCATTAGCTTCTGAAAGTCCCACATGACATTTTGCACGTGGTAATGGCAGGTCAGGAGCAAAGAAACTAAGGCTCTAAATCCAAATATGAGTAACTCAGTTGCATCAGTTTTGTTCTTTCAGCTCAAGCTCACACTAATGCAAATGCTTCATTATTTCATTATATCCGAAGCATTTTGTTTAGATATCACAGAGATGGCTCCATCTGTCTCTGCCTTTCAACTTGTTCACATATTTGGCTCGCATTAAGTAAGTTTTCCCACTGTATGGGTATGGGTGCAAAATCAGAAATCCCCAAGACTGAAGATAAAAATTAAAAATACAAAAGAAGCACACTGAGCCCTGGGGGAAAGAATTGCGTGTTCACTTGAGAATCAGAGGTGTGAACAGATTCAGGGGCAAAGAAACCCTGCTATCTCCAGAACAACCCTGTGTGGTATAACGAGTGCCTTTTCTGACTAGTGGAGAGCCTTATATATTTCATGCTTCTCTAAAAATAATAAAACATAAGCACTGGGACAGAAAATATTCCAGGTGGGGGAGCAGAGCTGTACGGGCAGAGAATGCATCACTACAAATAAATCTCATAGTTCATTTTTTTTTTCGTTCTAAATTGTTCATTTAAACAGTGTTTGCTGATTAGTACATATAGTGTAGAAGCTCCACATGATTGATTATTTCCCTTCCATACTTATTGTTACTACTTCTCCAGATCTGTTGGAGCTTCCTCTAAGCCTTAAGTTTTGTCTCAATTACACCCTTTTATAATTTTGATCAGTTTCCAGGTTGATTTGGTTGAGTTAACATCATTTGTCTTGTGGGAAAAAGGCTTTGTTTACGCTTGCCAAGCTTACTGAAATCACTTCTCTGTCTTGCCAATCCTCAAATTAAAATATGATACAAAAACATGGTGACATCCATCAACTAAGGCTGAACTGTACATGCAGATACAAAGCAAGCAAGCTAGGCGATTAAATCACAGACATTAACAGGAGAAACAATGTGCAATCATCTCATCTTCAAGACTGTAGTTATATAACACGGAGAAATTTAACAGCGGTGACAAAAGGCTCAACTCTAGTTGATTGTATTGGTTTATTTCCCCTGCTACTTTTAAATTTCTTTGCCTAGAGCACTCTGGTGGAGGCAGTGTTGAGCTGCCTAGCACACTTCCTGATGGAAAATATCAGCAGGTCAGTGACTCTTACTCCACAAAGATACCAAGCAATGCCACAATCAAAAAAGATGTGGGTGGCTTCACACAGGGCAAAGCGCAAGGTGGTGCAGGAGAAGGACTGATGTTTGATGCTCTGAAGTAGCTTATTCCTGGCACATGCGTTCATGCCAATGACTGAGCTGCCGAAGCCTGTTCTGACGCTGAATGGCCAACCAGCTGGGGCAACACCTGTAAACCTGGCAGCAGTATCAATACTTCTGAAGGGAGTGCTGGCTTGAGCTACCCAGTGGGATACCTGTAGATGGGAAAAAAACCCAGATGGCTGTGCTGTCTGTATATCAACCCTGCTGAGTATCAACATGGCCACTGGCCTGGCCAAAGCCCTGAAAGAACAGCAGAACAGAGCTGGAAAAGCAAGAAGCACCACAAGGGTCTGCATTTTTGCCTAACCTTCCATGGAACCTCTGTCTTCTCTATGCAAAACTTGATCTTTACAGGCTGACCACACATCAGTTAGGAGCTAACATTTGCACGGAAAAGAAAATCATGCTTCTCAGAGGCAGGGAAACCCAATTTCTGTGCATGAAGCACTGAGAAGACTTGAACTGCAAGTCTGTGTTCAGCTCAAGAAAAAGGAATTCTAGCTGCATCAAAATCAGAGAGAAACTCTAAGGATGTTTAGGGTACATCAGAGCTGTTATTTTAGAGTAGAAAAATAAAAATTGGTTTGTTTAGTTTATCAAACTAAAATCCAACATAACATAAAATTATGCTCTCCAAATATTTTGGATGAGATTAACACAAGCAAGGGAGCAAAAAGAGCTACTCAAGGCCAAAAGAATAAATCAGTATGAACTCACTAAAAGTATTTTTTCCTGGCATTGCAAAGTCTGTTGATCTTCAAAGAGCTTGTAGCTTCAAGAGTAGCCTTCCAAGACAAGGTCTAGGTGCAAAAGAAACAATGATTGAAAAGTGATCAGAGATGGCAGCCATCACTGCCTGCATGTGGGAGGAGGTGAAGGTAGCTGGTAGGATAGAGACATCCTTCCACTAACAGTTCGCAGCTTGCAGACACTACATCCTCCAGGGCTCTAGGCTGGGGCACTCCTGCTGCCTTCTTACATTAGTTTATGTTTGGTTTAATACCAAGTGAATGTAAATTCCAAAATCCCTAGGAAACCAAGTATGTTTATTCCCTTTGAAGATGAGGGAGCCAGCACCTCTCGCTCCCCTGACTTCTCATGCATTGCTGCTATTTTGTGTCTCTTCCTTCCTCCTACTCCTTTATGCCTTTTCCTTGCCCTCTTTTCTCCTGTCTAATCACAAATTTCCCTCCCCACACACATGCTTCTTTCAGTGAGTGGGATCACTTCTCCATCACTTTCCCTTGCAGCATCTGCATTTAATTTATAAATGAAGTAGAGAAAAGAGGGGAAGACAGTAACTGGCGTTCTCTTCTCTGAGCTCAATGTTTCTGTCTGCATTTTTATCAGTATTGGAAAATCTTCCCTTCATATCAGGTGGGCCTGGGAGGGATTCTGGAGGAATTTGCATTCACTGTTTTTTCTCTTGGAATAGATGAAGAAATATAAATGTTGCCTTATATTCAACTAAATGTGGTACTCTCAAACTAAGACTAGATTTGTTTTTGAAAGCAACTGTATGACATAATTCCCTGAGATGCCTTATGGTCCAATATTTCTAACTCTGTCCTGTTGCCAGTGAATGCTAGTTTTCCAACACCCACTTCCAATGTTTCATTGTCTTACTACCAGAAATAGATCACACATCTCCTACACAGCTCTGTGGCACTACACCCCTACAGGAATTTTTTAAAGATATCGAGCCCTGAGTAATGCTTTTATTTCTTAGTCAGGTTTATCCAGTGGTTGTTATTTCCTCTGGTGTTTTTTCTGACTATACAGAATGCATGGTTTATGACAGCAGGCTGATTATGTCAGTTAGTCATTTTTGTCTAATTACTTCAAGTTTATCTAGATAAATCACTCAGCTTTGCTTCCCCAAACCCTTGCAGATATTTTTGCAGTTTCAGTTGTAGGTGCTGAAAATATTGTAAAAAACCAGAGTATTTTTCACTTATGAGTTTGGAAATGTAGCAATAATGGTGTTGTAGATCTGTCACCTCTCCAAAAGAATTCATTTCTTGGCAAAATTGTACTTGAACGCTATGAGTCTTCTCTTCTAGTGTGTTCTGTGTGGAACACATCTGCGAAAACGCATACTGATAAAAAAGTTCTTTCAGTCATGTTTACATTATAGGCAATATGGCCTGTGTTATCAGGAAGAGTAAGTCATAGAAACCATATGGCATTTTTCTTTTTGATCACTCCTGACAAATCAGACCAAGCCAATTGCTAGTAGATCTAACAAATTCCAAATATCATCTGCGATTCCTATATCTGTTCCTCCTGTCTTTGAAACTATCAGTTAATATTTTTATTTCTCAGGATATGAAATCTTGTAGTGTATGAAGTACTCATTCACTAGTGAATACAAGATTGCCTTAGAATAATTAGCTTCTGTTTTTAGCAGTTCTTCTTTCTACTTATTTTTTAGAAGTTCTTGTAGATGTTCTAACAATAGAACCTGTGACTATTTGAAGAAACTACTTCATTGTCTGCCTGAGTTTTCCTTCTCAGAGGTGAGTTTTTCTGAAACTTTGAAAGAGGCATATTTTAGAAAATTATGCTGTATTTCTGTAAATCTTACCATCCAGAATTTCCAGCTACTTCCACAGATTTTCCGTGCATCTGGACTTCAGCTGCTGCTGAGAATGGGAGTCCAAGCATATACAAAGATTTTCTCCACATGAGAAAAGACTGACCAAGATTCAAGAAACGCTAACATCTTCACGCTGTGAAGCAGCAAATTGAAGCTTGGCTGTAAACTTCCTGAATTTTTGTTTTGTTTTATTCATTTTTAGTCTTCTTCCATTACTCTGGCAGATTGGTCAGATTTACAACAGGCTAATTTTTGAAACAAAGGAAGACTTTTCACACGTGCCGGGGAATTTACCTTTAAATCTTTAAAGACTGCTGCAGTGCCATTCTGCAGTTCAGGCTTAAGAGAAAACACTACTCTCAATCTTGGACAACCTTGGTCAAAACTCTGACCAGCTTCTCACATTATGGGAAAACAGTCACAAGTCCAAGTGGAAACCATGATTAAGGACCAGAGAGAGGAATGGTAGGCAAAGGAATGGCAATCAAAAAGACCAAGAATGAAACAGAGATCTGATAAAGACCTAGAGCTACAATCCAGTGAGAGAAGCTTGAAAAGAGTTAGCAGGCAGGGAAACTGATTGAATTAAAAACTAGAATGGGGAAAATCTAAGCAGGAGGATAGAAGGGAGGCTCCAGACTGGTAGGTCAGTGAACCAAAAAGCCTAATGTTTAGGAGCAGAAATTGACAAGTCAAAGATAATACAGACCTGAGAAGTCAAAAGAGGAGAGGGTGAAATTAGGTGTGACAGAATTGTTCAGATCTGATGGGTGAAACTGGACGGCAGTGTGCTCAGCAGGACAGGTGTTTCCTCCAGATGCAGGTAAAGGACCCAGTGAATCACTCCTCTGCTGTCAACATGGGTTTACAAAAGGCAGGTCTTGCCAAACTAACCTGATCGCCTTCTATGACAAAGCGATCCACCTGCTGGATGAGGGAAAGGCTGTGGATGTATCTTCCTGGACCTCAGTAAAGCCTTTGACACAGTTTCTCACAGCATTCTGCTATGGAAACTGTCAGCCTCTGGCCTGGACAGGCACACACTCTCCTGGGTGGAAAACTGGTTGGATGGCCGGGCCCAGAGAGTGGTGGGAAATGGTGTTAAATCCAGCTGGAGGCCAGTGACAAGTGGGGTTCCCCAGGGCCCAGTGCTGGGTCCAGCCCTATTCAATGTCTTTATCAACGACCTGGATGAAAGTATCGAGTACACCCTTAGCAAGTTTGCAGATGACACCAAGCTGGGTGGAAGTGTGGATCTGCTGGAGGGTCAGGAGGCTCTGCAAAGGGATCTGAACAGGCTGCACCGCTGGGCAGAGTCCAATGGCATGAGGTTTAACGCGGCCAAATGCCGGGTCCTGCACTTGGGGCACAACAACCCTGTGCAGCTAAGACTAGGAGAAGTTTGTCTGGAAAGCTGCCTAGAGGAGAAGGACCTGGGGGTGTTGGTTGACAGCAACTGAACATGAGCCAGCAGTGTGCCCAGGTGGCCAAGAAGGCCAATGGCATCTTGGCTTGTATCGGAAACGCTGTGGCCGGCAGGTCCAGCGAGGTTATTCTCCCTCTGTACTTGGCACTGGTGAGACCACACCTGGAATCCTGTGTTCAGTTCTGGGCCCCTCACCACAACAAGGATGTTGAGTCCAGAGAAGAGCAACAAAGCTGGTGAAGGGGCTGGAGAACAGGCCTTATGAGGAACATCTCAGAGAGCTGGGGTTGTTTAGCCTGGAGAAGAGGAGGCTGAGAGGAGACCTCATTGCTCTCTATAACTACCTGAGGGGAGGTTGTAGAGAGGAGGGATCTGACCTTTTCTCCCAAGTGACAGGGGACAGGACGAGAGGCAATGGCCTCAAGCTCCACCAGGGGAGGTTTAGGCTGGACAATAGGAAAAAATTTTTCACAGAAAGGGTCATTGGGCACTGGAATAGGCTGCCCAGGGAAGTGGTTGATTCACCTTCCCTGGAGGTGTTTAAGTCACGGTTGGACGAGGTGCTAAGGGGTAGGGTTTAGTGTTTGATAGGAATGGTTGGACTCGATGATCCAGTGGGTGTCTTCCAACCTGGTTATTCTATGATTCTATGATAGGATTAGCATAAACCTACCCAAAATTACTCTCGTTGGTTATAGTATAGCACATAATTTGCTATTGGTTAAACACATCTGAATTAGCTTTACTTGCTATGTAAATTAGCATGCACACTCCTTAAGTCTGAAGTGGGGGGAGAGAGGGGAGCCTCTTTGGTCCTGAATTGAGGTAGTGCTTACAATCTCTCACTGCTGTCTTCATGTTTCTTTGGCAATTATCTAACTTTTGGGCCTTCTGGGATAGGATGTTCCCAACTAATCAGTCTTTTAGCTCCTTTTCAAGGACAAGCCATGCAAAGAAATCTGGCTTACAGAATAAATCTATCCTTCAGTGGTCCTTAGTCAGGGATAAGAAATAGGTAAGTCCACAAACTTACTTAATGCTTTAACGCCCTCAGACTGCACATACACTGTTACGTTAACTGTCCAGTATGTATGATGGGAAGGCATCGCATGTGCTTACCTGTTTGTAGTACTCAAGCCTGTGTAATTTCTGAGGGCCAGCACTCAGCTCTTTCATTGCCTCAGTTGCTGAGCAGGTACATCACTGATAGATGCTTCTGCCATACAAAGTTACCATTTATTCATATACTTGTCAGCATATGTATACGCACAGAAAAAGCACTGCCCCCACCAGTACTGCTCTACTGGCATCTAACAAACAATATATCAGGATGTTCTTTCCCCCATCTCTTCACCTCTCTGAACATTTGGAAATTATATAGAAAGCATATAATTACAGTTTACATGATTTTACCTCTTTTCTGCTAGAAGTATATTATTTTCCTTTTTGCTGTTCATACCCCCTTACTGTAGCTTTGATTTGCCTTTGCGTAAGCAAAACATAACAGCTGCCCCTATGCCCCCAAATATAAGAGCAATTTCTCATAAGGGCAGCATTCTCAGATAGGTTACAGCATTAGTAAAGAAGAACACTGGCATTAGTTTTGACCTCTGTGTGGGAACTGACGTAAAGGGAACAGGATTTATTGCTTGGTAAATTTTAGCCAAAATGTTCCTGCTAGCTCAATAGCTTTCAGCAAACCACTGCCCCCGAGTTCTTTGGACCTTGTGGTATCAGGAGTAACAGAGTGCTGAGCTCTGCAGCCCTCTTTCATCATCCTTTCCTAATTGTGGAAGACCCGAGATCTTTATGGACAATAAGCAAGGAGACAGCGGGGGTAACATAGGTAAACTTTGCTCAGTGAGAGAAAAAAAAGACAATGACCTTAAGTTGTACTGGAAAGCTTCTAGACAGAATTCTGTGAAAACAAGTTTATCTATCTATCTATCTATCTATCTATCTATCTATCTATCTATCTATCTATCTATCTATCTATCTATCTATCTATCTATATGAAGGGCATTTTGCTTTCATAGAACTATGGATTTTTTGTTGTGATTCATACTGTCAGTCATACATTACAAACATCAACCTTTTCCTTACCTGCTGTGTGCAATCCTAGTGTCAAGTACATCAAAGCAGAAAGGACACAACTGCAGTTGGAGAAACATAAGACCTTGCTATGCTGCACATATTGCCCTACAGCTACACAGTGCTGCAGCTTTTCTCCCATGGCAGGAGTCAAATCACCAATGAGCTCTGCTTCACATGTCTTCCCTGTGACAGGCACCAAGGCTCAGTGCTGCCAGCTTCTCAGAACCTGCATTGTAGGGGACACTAGAAATGTCATGTATGAGAAGGATGTGTGGCAGCATTTTATATCCTTAGGCAATAGATTGTTCAATCTATGTGAACATCCCTTCCTTTTCCTTCTATTTCAGCTTAAAAGAAAGGCTAGCATCTTAAATGTAATGAAAAAATAATAGCTATGTTCAAAGTATTTTCTTCAGTATTTCAATTTGTGTCCTTTGCCTCTAGTCTAGTTACTGAGTACCAGTGAGAAAAGGCTGTTTCTGTCTTCTTTTATGCCTCCCATCTGGTATTGATACACATACATGAGATCCTGGACATGTGGGTTGGACAAGATGACCTCCAGAGGTCCTGTCCAACCTCAAATATACTGTCTTTGTGTTATTTTGTGACCCATGTAAAGGGGCTCAGGAAGAAGTCCCAGCTCTCTGACCCTTTCCTCTTACCAGAGATGTTCTTGGGAGTGCCCAAAAGTTGTGATGAAAGGTCTCTGGATTGCAAGGCTCATACCAGAATTTCTTGGGAAATGCTCAAAAGCAGAACACTGGGATGTGTTCCAGCCCATTGATGATTTTTGTCACCCTCCTCTGGACCTGCTCTAACAAGCCCATGTCTTTCTCATACTGAAGACCCCAGAGATGGACTCAGGGCTCCAGGAGAGGCTTTCACCAGAGCCAAGCAGCAGTAAAGAATCACCTCGCCTGACCTGCTGGAGATGATGCTTCTGCAGTCCAGGATACAATTGGCTTGCTGGGCTGTGAGCACACATTGCTGGCTCATACCACCAGTTTCCTTCATGTCCTCCTCATCAAGGCTCTTCTCATCCATTCATCACCAAGAATGTATTGATATTGGGGACTGCCCTAACCAAGGTGCAGGACCTTGTGCTTTGCCTTATTGAAATTCATTAAGTTTGCATGGATCCACTCCCAGAGCCTGCCTAGGTTGTACTGGATTGCATCCCTTTCCTCTAGCCTATCAGCTGCACTCCTCAGCTTGTCACCTGCAAATTTGCTGGGTGCACACTCTATCCTACGGTCTATGCCATTGATTAAACGCTATTGGTCCCAGTATGGATCCCTGGAGGACACAAATCATTAGAGGTTTCTACTGGGCCACTGAGCCATTGTTCAGGGGCTTGTGGAAATGCACAAGTCTCATCCCAGGGTTTCTGGAGGAAGGTTCAAAGGCGGCAGGTGGGGATGTGTCCTACCAGATGTGGGGGAAGCAGTGCCTTTCAGCCCATGGCACAAGCATGCTTTGCTTGCATGGCCGTCTGCCTTTGGATTGCCATCAAAATCCTGTGATGCTCCAGACTTGGAGCTTTGTGTTCCTGACTAAGCCCAAACTGATCATGCTGATCAACAGACAAGCCTCTGCAATGGCTTTTGGGAAGCAGGCAGTGAGAAGGCCATCGGGCTTGGGGATGGAGGATCTGAGCTGCTACTGCCAGGTGTCAGAGAAAGAGGCCTGGAGGACTGTGACTGGAGGAGGACTGTGACTGGAGGAGGACTGTGACTGGAGGATGACAGAGGCTGTTTGGGTGTAGAGACCCCAGCAGGTGACCCCAGCAGGTGACCGTCAGGATGGCCTCTATCCATGGCACCTGGCCTTAACAAGTCTTCAGGATAGGCAAGTTGGCTGATGGAGAAGGACCTTGGAGAGCCCTGGCCCAGTACCTTGAAAGGGGAGTGGAGAGCATGAGTGAACAGAGCTCTGTTGCAGCTTTAAAGTTCATAGCACACTCCAAGAAATTCTCCCCCTTTTGCTTTCCTACATTGCAATCCTGCTGGAAAACATTCCCTGCAATGGTTTATGCATTGGGTTTTGAAAGAAAAACACCTCAAAAGCTTCTGGATCTTTATTGGATTTCCATGAAAACAGCCAGCCACGGATGCAGCACCAGCAGGTTTTAGTGGAGAGTGGTTCTATCCATCAGCCTGGCCTAGCGCTGCTGTGAGGCAGAGGCATTGGAGCGCTCTGGAGCTGTGTCACCCTGTGCTTCTGGATGCCTTCCTGTACGTTCCCTTCTCCCAGATGGAGGCTCATTGTTGGTGGGCGCTGTCTGCGGGTGGTTGCGCACCTGCTCCATGGTTGTGGTCCCCTGCTGGCAGGCAGATGAGTTGACCACATGCTCCTGGTAGTCATCATCTGCCCTCACCGTGTGCAGGATGTGGCTGAAAGGCTGCTGGCAGAGAGGGCATGCAGCTCTTCTGTCAGCCCACTGCAGAATGCAGCTGAAGCAGAACGTGTGGAAGCATCCATCGATGTAGGCTGTGTTGCTAATCTCACCCAGGCAGATAGAGCATGGGTCATCTGCCTCCCATTGCCTTGCCTGCTGCAGCTGGCTGGTGACAGCCATCATGGCAGAGCCACTTGGCTCCAGAGCCTCCGAAGCACTGGATGCCATGTCCTGCCAAGAGAGATGTTCAGAGTTGTCGTGGTGCTAGGGACAGAAGAGCAAAGAATGCCCCAGAAAGCATTGGGAGAGGAGAAAAAGGGCCTCCAAAACGGTCTCCTTGCAGGCTGAGAAGTGGCATCAGAAGCAGCCCCATGAGATACTAGTCCCAAGGGCAGCTTTCCTCACCCCACCTGCCTGTCCCTTTTGGCTCCTCCCAGGGACACTGCCCCTGTTCCAAGACCCTCCGGCCCTTTTTTCCTCTCTCAGACAAACAGCACAACTCAAGCTACCTGAAGGAGGCAGGCAAGGAAGGCAGAGGAACTGGCTGGGAGAGTTTTCAGTGGTGCCCACAGCCAGCAGCACCCCTGCTAGCTATGGCTTTGCAGAGAAGTACTATTCCAGGTGGAGGGCCACAGTCCCAACAGAGCTTACACACTCTGTGCATGCATTTGCAGGAGCCCTGGACCAAAAGTGCCAGGACAGATGCCTGCCAGTGATATCAGAGCGTCTCTGGGGCTGCCCGACAAACTGCCAATGGGCAGCCCAGTAATGCCATCAGTGAACCCTGGTGACCTCCTTGGTGCTAAGGGCTCCTCAGGGCCTGTCAGGGAGAAGGACTCATCCCTTGTCTGCCACGAGAAAGCCTCAGGGCTTGGAAAGGACCTCTGGAGATCATCTTGTCCAGCCTCCCTGCTCAACCAGGGCTGCCTAGAGATGGTGGCCCAGGACAATGTCCAGGTGGCTTTTGAAGATCTCCAAGGACAGAGACTCCAACAGCTCTCTGGGCAACCTGTGCTAGTGCTCCTTCACCCTCGATATTCAGAACCTCCTGTGTTTCCACTTGTGCTCAATGCCTCTTGTCACTGGGCACCAGCAACAAAAGCCCAGGTCCATTTTCTTCACACATTTCTCCAGACATTTATACCCCTTGATGAGATCTCCCTTAAGTCCTCTTTGCTGGGCAGTCCCACCTCCTTTCTCCCTCAGCCTGCTGGCAACACTCCTCCTAATGCAGTTCAGGAGACTTTTGATCTTCTTGGCCACCAAGGGACACTGCTGGCTCAGTTTGCACTTAGCATCTATCAGGACACTGAGATCCTTTTCTGAAAAGCTGCCTTCCAGTTAGTCAGCCCCCTGCATATGCTGCTTCCTTCCCAGAAGGAAGACTTTACAATTCCAGTAGTTGAATGTGATGATGTTCCTTTCAGCCCATTTCTCCAGCACATCAATATCTGTCTGGATGGCAGCCTGACCTCTGGTTTATCAGCCACTCCTCTCAGTTTTGTATTACCAGTAAAATTCCTAAGGGTACACTCTGCCCCATGATCCAATTAATGAAGGTGTTGAAAAATATTGGACCCAGTATTGAACCCCAAGGTACACTACTTGTTACTAGCCTTCAAATCCTGCCTTAGCATGGCAGAAACTCTGAGGCGATGCTCTCCTCAGTCCTCATGTTGATTCTATAGCCCCATCACTTGAAGTTCCTTAGCTTTTTCTCCCTTCTTAACTTGTGTGACTAACATTTGTTGAAAGCAGAAAGTTTGTTCCAGTCATGCTTAGGTAACCAAAGACAGCCTGGATGCAAAGGAAATAATAAAATTGTGAAGCTGTTACTTTTAAGTATGACACAACAGAGGCATCTGAAAAAATCATTCTGATACAAAAGAAAAGAGTTGAAACAATAATTAATTTGGAGTACCTTTGTACTGTGAGCATAGCAAGTTGAGAATCAGCTGGAATAGATAGGATTTTAATAGATGCAAGGAAAGTCTTTCACTGAATCATAAAAATTGATGATATTCTATGAATTCACAGAATTCTATGCATTCATAGAATTCTGCTTTCTTAGTAGGGGTACTAGAAGCCGATCATCTTCTGGAATCCAAGGTGTGTAGTGCAGATTTCGAACTGAACAGAGTCAGGATGGATTTGACTGAAAGCTTCATGTATGATGGACTTTCCAGGATGTGTGAGAGAGAAAAGGTGATACAGAGCTACATTTAGAGGAAAGCACTGAAGTGCATGTTGCCACACTAGAAAGCCACCAGAGAGTAGCCTCCTATAAGGCAAGAGCAACAACCCTGGGCCAGGGCAGAAGATGGAACATGTATAAATTCCAGAGGAATGGGTGAACGCTCTTACAGAAAACAAAGCCTTTAAAGCTAGATTCCTGCTGCATTAGATCTTATATATGAGTAAGAAGCATCTCAATAATTGTGAAAACCAGGTAGTCCTTTCCAAATTATTTGCCCTTTTACAAAGAGAAGGGTTTGAATATGATAAAGGGTTAGAGGCACCTTTTTTCTGCTTACGACAAGAAACAAGGACAGGCTGCCAGTTCCATTAAAAAAAAGAAAGGAGCAATCACCACTGTCCATTGTCAAATAAGAGAGAAGGAAAGAGTAAAAGAAACTAGTTACATATCTGTTCAGCTGGTTGTTCAGCCTGTGGGAATGGAAAAAGCAGCTCAAGGATGATTATACAAATAAACTTGTAAGCATCCTAGCATTGGTTGACACAAAGGAGCAGGAAAGGACACAAAAAGAATCTGGTACATCTTTCAGTGCTCAGCAGGAGGGCCAAAAAATAACTCCAGCACTACAATGTGAGAGGAGAATAGCAGTTTTGCAGTTAGTTGTAATTGTTCCTCACCTTGAAGTATCACTTAAAATAATGTTTCTCCTCTTCCAGTCCCATTTTCCCCACCACCCTCAAGACCTTCAGCAGGAGATGATGGAGATTATAAGCACAGATTTCAGTCATGGTGAATTGGACAGTATTTATACTTCTTTCCAAAGTGGATATTTCTTAAGGCCTGAAGTAATAGCATGAAGGATGGTGTCCTACAAGAGAAAAAACTTGCTGAGATAACAAAATTCTTCAAACTAAATTTTAAAATAACTAAGCTGTTTATGAACAATCTTCAAATTTTTTTCATACAGAAACTAGTGTAACTTTATAAGAAAAAGTTGATTCAATTCATTTTAAATTTAAATATATTCCATAGTTTTCTGAGAACTCAAAAGACTTTGATGACTTTTTATTTTCCTTCTCCTTCCAGAGCAAGACAGTCTTAGAGAGAAAACTAGCCTGTTAAACTGAAACTTCGCTGCTGTCTTAAGTGGGCTAAAGTTTCAATAACTCGGTTATTATGAAAGCAGAAAGGGGCAACAGTTCCTTTTGGGAAGAAAAAATGCGTAGTTTTTATAATATTCATTAGGCATGAGAAGTAAAAAAAAAATTCTGCTTCAAGATGTCAGCATACAGTGGATTAGACTAAAAACATAAAAAGATAAAACTTGATGTTTTCTGTAATCCTAACTAATGTCCCATGGAAACTAAGAAGAAAGCCGAAGCAGCATGTTTGCTTCCAATTACAAATCCTGACATAATTAATTTATGTTTTCTAATAACATTTCTTAAATGGGACTCTTACCTTAAAGGCTAAGAAATTTCAGATTTTTACATTAAATATCACTACCCTATGTAAGAAATAGACTGGGGGAAAAAAAATCACAGAATGAATAACCCTGTCCAAGGTCGTCAGAAACCAGCATGTCTATTAATATGGCCCTTGTGTTCTGAGGCCCAAACTAACATCCTGTCAAGTTAGCCACACTACTTTTCTGTAAATGTATTTCCTTACTGATGCCTGTACTCCTGTTATTATTTCTGTGTTGGTTTTCTTTAATTTTATTAGTACAATAAACCATTGGGATTGTGTCCAAGTTTAGATCCATTTAGCCTCAGTACAAAGAAACAGATCCATTATGGTACAAGGAAATTAGTATCAAAAGGTATACAGAGCAAATGTTTTATTTTAGTTCATCCTTTGTGATGATTGTGAAAAATTATGGATATAGACTCAGAAAGAGGAGTATGCACATCACCACATTCTCTGCACAGAATGCAGTACATTCTAGGATATGCATTCATTGCCTTTATCTTGGTTAGTTATGTTGAAAGGACTAGAACTGTAACAGCTTAGGCACACTCATATGTAATTTCTTGAAGGGCCCTTTTTTATTACCTTAAGATATCACCTCTGGGATGTCTGATAAGAGCAAAATAGGCAAAGGTTAGTGCGTGGTTCTGTGGCATTTGCACTAACAAAACTTTTGGGGTAGTTCCTAAAACCTGGCAGGAATATAGATTGGTTCAATGTTGTTAGCTTTTGTGACTTTTTCTTCATGTTCACATATGTTTAGGGAAGTTTATTTCTCTAGATTCTTGCTCATGCTTACTGACAAAAGGTAACCCTGCCATGAATTGAGTTCATAACACGGAGTGAAGTTCACCTTCTGCTTTACAGAAGTATACATTCACTGCAGGGGCAGTATAGGGAAACTAGCCTTTCTGAGATAGTTTTCCTTCAGAGGCTCCATGGAGGTGCTTCACATTGTCATTGGACATACCTAAACTAGGGGAGGCAGACATGTCACTTTGCCACAGCACAAATACCTGTTGGGAAGCAACATTTCCCTGTTTCTTGCTCCAGCTCTGGCCTTCTTAGGAGACCTAGGTGTGCAGACATGGAGAGAGCAATCGTGTAGAACAGTGCACTTTGACCCCTAGAGGAACACAGCTGTAATGCTAAATAAGGGAGACAGTATAGATAGTGTGAAACAGTATCTCTGTGGGGAGATGTCAACCTCTAACCTAAAAGTTTGCTAGCAAGAAAAGTGAAAACAAGATCTTTAAACTGTCAGCAGGGAATAATGGAACCCAGCAGATACTTGTTTTTAGCTGGTATCTTCTTCATGCTGCCCTAAAATTCTACTACAGGTAATTTACTGTGCTTAGGAATACTAGGATTCAAATATTGCTACTGCTCAACTAATGCTCTAAATTCCCCATTTTTCAGTTTTACTGCATGCTTTCTTTCAACATCAGGGGATCCTGGTTGTGATTTTTTCACAATTCCATATTAATCACTATGACACTTGAAATGCAAAACAGATTCAAAGACAGTTTTGTAGCTTGAGGTCAGATATAAACTTGGTATCCTTCCCTCACTCATAAATTAACCTAGAGAAGGACTACATTCACTTGTATATCACATAGAAGATCCCTTGTACTTGGACTCTTGAGGCTACAGGTAACAGTAGTCTTCTTTGTTCTGCTGATGTGATGGCTGTTAGATGCCTCCCCAACCTGAAGGGCTCCTGAAGCAGGTGCCAATCCTAGCAACTTCTTGGATGCCCCTTGTGTCATTTTGTATCTGCACACTGCCTGCCTGACTCAAAAGATGGTGTTCTAATCTAGATTCATTTCCAAGTTTGTCTCTCAAGTGAGTCAGCAGCACTTCCCAGTTTGGTGTCATCAGCATACTTGCTGTTGGTGCATTCAACTCCTGCATCCAGATGATACATTAAAGAGAACTGGCCCAAAGGAACACTGCTAGAGGCCATTTGTCAGATGCAGCCCTTATGGCTGTGAGCCTTTTCCTGGCCATGACATTTACAGCCAGACATTTAGGCCCTGATTTGTCCACGATCTCAGAGAGAAGTGCTCAGCAGCAGAGCAGGTCAGAGAAGGTAGAAGCACATTTACCTTTCAGCTTTAAATCTCATTGGGTGCTGCTTGACATGAATTTTAGCCATACAAACATAGACACATCGGCTGATCATGTGGTCTGAAAGTTAAAGAAGTCTGGCAGTTAGAAAACGCTGTGGCCCAAGACTCTCTCTCATTCCCAGACTGCTTTCCACTGTAGTTGGCTCTTTGCATTTGGACAGCAAGCTCACTTACCTCATAGGAAGAGCACGAGCCTCAGGTAGCACTCCTGTGTAAATGTTGTCTTTGCCTTTTGGGGAGCACCACGAAAAGCACTTTGAGAAATTAAAGGAGGAAAAAAATCTGAGCTGGGAGCAAAATTTGATTGTCAGAACTGGCCTAAAATCTGAGCTGGAAGGAGAGATCTTATTTTCAGAACCGGTGTGTTAATTAACAGCACCCAGATCCACGTACTTTTCACAGCAGGAAAGCTAAAACTCGAACCACAGAATCATAGAATGGTTTGGGCCTTAGAGACCATCCAGTTCCAATCCCTCTGCCATGGGCAGGGGCACCTCCCACTGGATCAGGGTGATCAAAGCCGCATCCAACCTGGCTTCGAGCACCGCCAGGGATGGGGCAGCCACAGCTTCCCAGGGCAACCTGTGCCAATGCCTCACCGCAGAGCCATAGACCCGTGGAATCACTACGGTACACACCCTGCGCCAACGCTGGCCTCGTGTGAGAGGAGCCGCTCCCGTCAAGCCCTGCCGCTCCTTCCCGCCCGCTGCCGCCAGGCCCCGCCTCTCCCTCCCGCCCGCTCCTGCCGCGGCTTCGCGCCCTTCCCCGAGCCCCGCCCCGCGCCGCCGCCGGCCGCTCGGAGTGGCCCGGCCCGAGGGGCGAGCGGTGCTGCCCAGAGTGGGGCGAAGCAGAGCGCCGCCGGAGGTTTGAGAGGCAAAATTCAAAATTAATTGCACTCGCGTCATAAGATCACCTAGCTCCAACCCCCTGCCATGAGCAGGGACACCTCCCACCAGCCCAGGCTGCTCAAGCCCCATCGAGCCTGGCCTTGAACACCTCCAGGGATGGGGCAGCCACAGCTTCCCTGGGCAACCTATGCCAGGGCCTCACCACCCTCAGAGTGAAGAAATTCTTCCTAATGTCCAGTCTAAATTTGCTCCTTTCCAATTTATACCCACTGCCCCTCATCCTATCACCACAAGCCATTGTGAATAGTCCCTCCCCAGCTTTCTTGCAGCCCCTTCAGGTACTAGGTCACTATAAGGTCTCCTTGGAGCCTTCTCCAGGCTGAACAACCCCAACTCTCAGCCTGTCCTCAAAAGGGAGGTGCTCCAGCCCTCTGATCATCCTTGTAGCCCTTCTCTGGACCTGTTCCAACTGCTCCATATCCCTCTTAAGGAGAGGATTCCAGAACTGGACACAGTGCTCCAGATGAGGTCGTACAAGAGAGGAAGAGAGGGGCAGAATCACCTCCCTTGATCTGGTGGCCAGGTTTCTTTTGATGCAGCCCAGGATACAGTTGGCTGTCAACATCTCTCTCACAGTGTATCCTTTTATTTATACTATTCTGATTACAATCTTCCCAACTTCAATGAATGTACTAGAAATTTTAGTTGAAAGTGTGTCCTTCACTGGAACAGATTCTCCCAGACACAAAAGGAAGGAATAAATCATTACGTTGAGGGAATGAATTGACTTAAGCAATAATAAAAAGAATCAAATCTTGGCCAGCTTGCAGTTAGGAAGAATGTGACTGTAATAGGAGTTTAGCTCATTTACTAGCTGAAACAAGGAACAAATCAAGTATTGGAAGGATAGTCCTGCAGCAGGAACAAAGGACAGACCTGAGCTCACCAAGAGGACGCAATGAGGAAGGAGGTAGATAAAGACCATCAGAGGCTTCTGAAGACAAAGAAACTGTGATGTGCTTACAAGACTGAGTGAAAAAACAATGGACATGTAACATGTTTCCAGGAATCTATATGGATATGTATGTTTAACTAGTATAAAAATCATTTAACTAGTATGAAAGTCATATAACCAGTCTCAATAGTGGGACACATTAGGCAGATTACCCCATGTGAACCCCAGCACTGTTCATTAGAAGAATACCTGCTTAATAATTAAATTGGTGTTGATTATTGAGTTTGTTTTTTAACGGCATCAACATCATATGAATTCCTTTCATGAACAGAGGACTTTTTCTCACCGAAGTACCATACAATTTGCCACACTTTCAAGATACCATACCAAAAATGTTAGCTTGCTGCCAGGTTTCTCAGCTTGAGGTTCCTAATGTTCAACATCTGGACATTCCTTGCACATCAGTTGAGCCAATGGCTAATTAAAAGAAGGCAAAACTTCAGATAAGTCTGCCCCTTCAAGGCAAATATAAGAATTCTGAATTAGGCTGGACACTTTACAGGTTTTCAGCCTAATGCAAACTTTGCCAAGGCTTCATGTTCATCAAGCCATTGGGAAGGAAACTGTAGGAGAAGGAGCAAGCGTTGTGTCCTGTGAAGTACAAGATGATGCACTAGAGGGAACAATGCACATTTCTAAAGCACTAATACTATATTTTCTCAATTTCCTGGAAAAGCCATCTCTCGTCCTGGTTAAGTTTCCAGTTTTCTAAGATTTTGCTCTTCTTGTGATATTACTGTGTAATGTGATGGCCTCAAGCTCCGCCAGGGGAGATTTAGGCTTTAGATTAGAAAAAAATTTTTCACGGAGAGGGTGGTTAGGCATTGGAACGGTCTGCCAAGGGAGGCGGTTGAGTCGCCATCCCTGGAGGTGTTTAAGATTAGGGTGGATGAGATACTTGGGAGAATGATTTAGGGATTGGTGGGAATGGTTGGACTCGACGATCCAGTGAGTCTCTTCCAACCTGGTTATTCTGTGATTCTGTGATTCTGTGATGGCCATATTGTGCAATTTTAACTCAGCAAAACCACTTTTTAATACCTTGGCCAATAAACCAGCTGTAATATTCTTTACTAGATACACATCATACAGTCACCCTAATATGAGAGTGCAAGATACAGTCAGCCACAGCTAATGCTTGATTTCTAATGTTTACTGAATAACCAATGTAATTAATATGTATTATAAATAGCATCCAATAAAATTAGAATTCACATAATAAAAAGAGAACACCTTTACAGAGTTGTATAAAGAGGAGGTATTGAAAACAATATCATACTACCTACCTATATATCTAAAGATGTAGAGTTAAGGTTTCCACGGCAACCTTAACTCTGCATTTTCTGCCTTTTGTGGTTTCAAGAGCTCGCTTTCAGTGTTGCTCTAATATCGTATTTCACAATGAATACTTTTACCAATACATGGATTATTTTGAAACCTGACATTTCTAGGGCTCCTAATACTAACCCAGTTTGCACAGCAAATTATAAATTATTCAGAAGAAACTGTGCTGATACACAGCTCACAACAAAGACTGAACTTGCCTCAAGCTGGTGCAACGTATTATGGATATGTGGTAGCCTCTTCATAGATAAGGTGCTGGTAGGTTCCCTTTGGAGTCCTTTTTCATCTCCTCTGTGACACTGGCTGAAAAGCTGTCTGGCTTGACAAACACTAAATTAAAGCTGAAGGCAGGAAGGAACACATCTGCAAATGTAAAATGGGAAAAATGACTTTATTTAAATTACAATTCATTGCAGAACATATAGCAAGTGCACCTGGAAGATTGCTGGTTGTGAATAAACACCATGCTGTGGATTGCTGCTGCATTAAACAGAATTGTTCGATTTTGAACCTATAACTTCTGATAAGATTTCTGTAGCTGACTTCAGCAAGTGTCTATGGGCACACAGATACGTGTCCATCTCTTGGCTGCCTACAACTTCAAGTCTCTTGTATAGACTACTAGTAACATAAAGGCTAGCAGCTTGAAAGTCTGGGACCTAGGTTTGCAGAGCCAAAGTATACTTTTTATAGGCTACTTTACTTAAATGGTAAGTGAAACCTATGTCTTTATATATTCCTGTTTTAAGGCTTCATAGAAAAGCCCTAAAGAAAACACATATACACACATTGTAAAGTTTAAGGTAACCTTTAAACCTGTTAAGAAAAATGTTCTGGTTACTTGAGTAAAACCTCTTAACACTAGTAGATTTTATTTCAAAGTCTTCATGGTACATAAAAACGTTCCTCATTCTGCCAAATTTATTTGAAATTTGACAAACTTTAAAATAGGTTTTGTGTAAGGAGACTTGTAGTACCCATAATAATAATATCTTTAGTCATCTGCTCTGGGAGGGTAAGGTTAACAAATTCCTTAGTTAACAGGGACACATTTTTGCCAGCAAAGCCACTACATAAAGTTTTTTTTCCATAAAATACTGTAATTATTTACATAACTGAAAAATTTAATTCTTAACCAGCAGAAAACTCCCATAGAAAATAAACTAGGTGTTCAGATGCATGTTACACAAATAAGTATGCAATCAAAACCACATATAAAACCCAGAAGTAGACAGTGAAGAAATCTAATAGAATGGAATTGAATTTGATCACCAAAAAGTTAGCTCTGGCACCCTATTCAACCTCTGTCAGTGCATGTGGGAAATGTTAGGAAAAAAGACATCAGGTAGCAAGTTTTACTATATTTATTAACATATAAAAGGGCCTTCTTAACTTGTTCAGATCTCAATATGGTTGCTGAGACCTCCTAACTTCTAAGTGCATGCTTTATTTAGTAAAGTCACATTTAAAGTACAAGTGATACTTACTGCCTCTATAAAATGCTTAGTTCAAGACAGAAAGGTACCTTGTATTTCTCTGTCCTCCTGCTTGAGGATTTTAATATATGCACAAGGTTAAGTTAATGAGTAGGTACTGACTCCAGATCCACTTAACCTAAATCAATTTTTCTCAGCCACTGGTAAAAAGTAGGCCACTATGAAGTATTTTTTTACTAGACCTTTGTAACAATAATCCAAGTCCATTTTAAATATCCAACCCTCAGGATGTGACTTACCGGGCAAACCCTTCGAAAACTTTAATGACTTGGGGAAATGAATATCATCCCAAGATTATGAGGTATTAAAACAAAAGTAAGTGAAAAAAAATAGTTTTGTAGAGCTGTGCGGAATTAATAGACATAATTCACTGTTTTTAGTTAAAATTTAGAACCCTGTTTATTTATTCTAAAACTTGTCTTTATTCACACAGAAGAGAAAATATTAAAATTTAGGAAAAACTAGAAGAGTTTGATTACAAAATTTACAAAACCAAAGCACTGCAGTAATGACATTTCTCAACAAATATCCTTATTAAACTATCTAGGGCACAGCAGTTATCACAACAGCCTTCATTCTCATTAAAAAAAAAAACCAAATAATCTAAAATGGCATGGTACAAACAACTCATCTGAAAAAGATACAGGGGTCATTCATATGTAGACACATTTTTTAGATCATCCCAAATGAAGATAACTGTAAATATGTATTTTGCTATAAGTAAGCACAGTACTTTTGTAAAATTTGTATTTTATGATTTTAAATTGGCATTCCTAGGTAAAACATACATGTTTGCATAGCTGCTTAACATTTTCATATCGATGCCTGTGATACACTAAGTATACTTACACATGTTTAATAAATGTATCAACGGTTCTCTCACTTAAAAAGCACTAAAGAAAGCATATGAAGGCATATATTAACATCATTAAACATTGTTGAATGTTGAACACCAGAACTATAGTGCTGCACAGCAGGATAAAACATACGGCACTTGCTTAATTAAGAGAATTATTAATTTTTCTTTCAGTATTTACTTACTAAACTTTTGAATATTGCTTTTAATACAGTGGAGTGGATATTTACATGGACACTTGCCAAGCTTCAGCTTTGTGCCTTTTGAATATTATTTCTTAATGTACACCTAATTCATGATTTTGTATTATTATTAAAACCTTGAATTGTTTTCCTGAGGAAAGCTGCTTTTTGCTTGGTTCATAAAATTTATTTTAGACTTAAGTCTCTGGTTTGGCTTCAATCCCAGAATATCCCGGCTGCTAAACAAACTGCAAAGCATATCGTATGGGTATCGTGCTTAAAAAACAGCAGGCTTCATTGTGGATCCTGTACCATATTAATCCCTGTTATAGCTCCATTTATTTAATCAGAGTTATATTTCTTACTTTAATATACTTGCCAAACTTGGTCTCAGTACAAAATATGAAAATGGCGTACTTAAAAAGAAGCACTGTATTGATACAAGTTTAATTATTTCAGACCCGGTTCTGGAGACTAATAACATCATAAATGATCACGTATCACAGCTGGTTTTGAAACTGAAAAATGTTTCAAGTAACTTGATTAATTTCCCAGTAGGGAAAGAATGCATACATGAGTACATGTTTTTAATCACTCTTAATCAGGTAACACTTTTAAGAGTAGGAAACTGCTTTGTAACGTCCCCTGGATAAAAGCTTTTGAAGGTACTGGGGTCCATTTGTGCTGGTCACTTTTTAAGTATCGCCTCCTAAGAGCACAGGACCAGGCAATTCCAAAATGCTGGAAATCATGCAGGCAAGGCATAAGGCCAGCCTGGCTTAGCCGAGAACTTCTACTGGTACTGCGGCATAAAGGGAAGATGTATGGCCAGTGGAAACAAAGACAGTTGAATGAGAGGACTACAGGGATGCTGTTCACCACTGTATGGCAGAAATTTGTGCAGCCAAAGCTTAATTAGAGTGGAAGCTGGCCAGCACTGTGAAGGATAATAAAAAAGGCTTTTTAAAATATGTTAATATCAAAGGGCAGGCCAGAAATAACATTGGCCCATTACTTGGTGAGAGTGGACACCTCATAAACAGGGATTTAGACAAAGCAGAGACATTTAATGCTTTTTTCATCTCTATCTTCAGCACTGATTATGGGCTCAGGCACACACAGAGCCCTAGGCTAGAGGACAAAGACTGTGCAAATGATAAGCTTACCATCAGTCCTGAACTTGTGTGGGATTTGCTGCTCAAGGGATTTCTGTAAGTTGATGGGGCCTGATGGGATTCATCCATGGGTACTTAAAGAGCTGGCTGATGTCATTGTGAGACCCCTCTCAATGACTTTTCAGTCTTCTTGGGAAACTAGAGAGGCACTAGTTAACTGGAAGATGGCAAATGTTGTCCTAGTCTTCAAGAAGGGCAGCAGGGATGACTCTGGTAACTACAGGCCAGTCAGTCTCACTTCAGTGCCTGGTAAGACTATGGAGAACACTATTCTGGGAGCTACTGAAAAACACCTAAAAGACGACAACACTCATTGGTCCCAGCCAGCACAGTTTTATAAGGGGAAGGTCCTGTCTGACAAACTGGATTTCCTTCTATGACAAAGTACCCACCTATTTGACCAAGGGAAGCCAGATGATGTAATCTTTCTGGATTTCAGCAAAGCCTTTGATATTGTTTCTCCCAGTATCCTTCTAAATACAAAATGTCCAACATACAGCTGGATAAATACATAATGTAATGCGTGAACAGTTGGCTGACGGACCAGGCTCAAAGGGTCATAGTAAATGGGGTTACATTGGACTAGCAATCAGTCACTAGCAGGTTTCCACAAGGATCCATCTGAGGGCCAATATTCTTTACTATCTTCATAAATGACCTGAATGAAGCCCTTGAAGATCTACTAACCAAGTTTTCTGATGACACAGAATCAAGCAACAAGACGCTGCAGAGGGATCTATACAAATTGGAGAACTGGGGAATTGCCAGCTGCATGAAGTTCAGCAAGGGCAATTGCTGGATTTTGCACCTGGGACACAGCAACCATGAATATACGTAAAGACTGGGGAGCAAGAGGTAGGAGAGCAGCCCAGTGCAAAGGGAACTGGGGATTCTGGTTCTCAGCAAGTTGAACATGAACCAACAGTATGCCCTAGCAGCCAGGAGTGTCCTAGGGTGTATCAAGCACTGTATTTGTAGCCGGTCAAGGGAGGTGATTGTCCTGCTCTCCTCTGCACCGGTAAGACCCCACCTTGAGTACCATGTGCAGTTTTGGGCACCACAGTACAAAAAGGCTATCATGCCACTGAAGAGTATTCAGAGGAGGGCCATTAAGTTGGTGAAAGGTTTAGAGAGGAAGTTGTGTAAGAAGCAGCTGAAGTCGATTAGACTGTTCAACCTGGAGGAGACTGAGGGGAGACCTCATGGCAATTTACTGCTTCCTCACAAGGGAAGGAGAAGGAGCAGGGGCAGATCTCTGCTCTCTGGTGACCGATGATAGGACCAGAGCGAACAGCAGGAAGATGTGCCAAGGGAGGTTTAGGTTGAATATCTGGAAAAGGCTCATCCACACAGACAGTAGGGGAGCACTGGAACAGGTTCTCCAGGGAAGTAGTTCCAAGCCTGACAATATTCAAGAAGCATTTGGACAATGCACTTGCACACGTTGTGTGAATATTGGGTTTGTCCTATGCCAGGATAGGAGTTGGACGTAATGATTCCTCTGAGCACCTTCCAACTCAGGTCATTCTACAATTCTATGATGATTCTAAGCAGTAGTATCAAATGATCTCTCATAAGGCTGTTTGCTATGGTAAGGCACATTCTAAATGTACATCTGTCTCAGTTCCCAGAGGCCTCCTCTTGTCCCAAAAGACAGTGAAAAGAGCCCCTAGACTTTTTAAGACTAGATAAAGGTTTCCACAGAGGAATAGGGGTGGGGAGTACTATTTTTTTTCCCCTGAACTTTCCAGTGTTGAGCTACTTTGATGAAACTTCCAAGCGCTACTTACCTTCAGATGGTAACTATACCTGAAGCACTTCAACTCAACAGTTTCAGAAAGCTGCAAATAGCACCAACAGGAACTTTAATGTTGCATAATTGTTTATATTCTTTAAGACAGATTACAGCTGGTTTATCAGAGACCTCTTTGCTAATGACTTCTGGAAACCACTCTCTTCTATCCTTCCATCCATCAGAACTAAATATTCTTTGTAGTTTTTAGAGGCTGAATGTAGCCTATGCTTCTGTTACAGAACATAATTTTCTTTCATTGGTAATTCAGTTTCTTTGTTGTTACCCTTCTAATAAATCAGTTCTACAAACTGTTCTGCTACAACAAATAGCCCTTTTTTATTCTAAAGCAATATTTCTCTTTGGTCCTAATTCTACTCTATTCTGGGATATCTGGTGGCATCTCTAGTGCTAGTTCCCAAATTCCTTGTTGTACAGTTATTCATCTGAGTATCTCTTGACCAATGGTCTAATTCTTTGCTTGAATGACTAAAACCAGAAGCAAGGTTTTGTAGGTCTTTTCTGACAGAAAAGAATCTAACCCGTTAACTTTCTGAGGTTACAGTCAGGGTCAAGAAGGAAGAAGGCACATATTGAAAAAAAATAGAGCTGCTCTCAGCATTTCAAAGCATAGAGATTTGTTTCAGAAGGTTGCTGGCTATTTGTAAAACACTGGGTTATTTTGGGTGCCTCACTGAAATGTGCAGCTATTTTGACAAGTGGATGCAGGTAAGACATGAGGAAAAATCTTTACAAGGGAACACTCTGTTCCAAAAAAAAGGGTTAGATTTACTATCTGTATTAAGGCAAATACAAAATACCAGGTTGTCTTGTGCCAAGGAGCAGGGGAAAAGGAGACAAGGTAAAACATAGCAACACAAGGTACTTTACCCAGGTAAATGCCCTTCTAAATCTTTTTTTTTCCTGTTCACTCTATAAAAAATGCTAATGTTTAATATAATGCCATAAACACTGCCTGTTACCAGGCATCTCAAATGTATCATATTATATTTATTGTAAATAAATACATTGCAAATGTGAGCAGCCCTGAAGAATGATAAATTATTGGTTAATGGATGGTTAATGGCTAGATAATGGCAAGAAGAGTGATCACATGGTCTGAAAACATTGTCTGAATGTGACCCTTTCAGTGAAAGGGTTATCAGACACTGGAACAGCCTGCCCAGGTAGCTGGCTGAGTCACCTGGAGGTACTTAAAAGATGAGTAGACAAAGTTCTCAGGGATATGGACAGGTATAGTTGGACTCACTCAAAGGTCTTTTCCAACCAAATAATTTTATGATTTTGTGATTCTATGAAGTGGGGAAGTCCAGATATCAAGACTGGTATCACTGACTGCAACTGTTAAGACACAAAGCTTCTGCCTTACACAGAAGCTGGAAAGTTAGGTTTTGATTCCAAACAAATAGCATATAAAGAGGACTGAGTCCCAGATGAAAATCAAAGTCACGCATAACTGGACACTGCTGAGATTCTTGTGAAACTGAATACCTATTATACTATTCATCTTCCGTTTAAGATCTCTAGGGACTGAATTCCTTCACAGGGGAGGACTTTTTCTTCACCCCAATACTGCTCATTTCAAATCCTTATCAGCACTTGCCCCTCCCCCCTGACACCTCATACTGGGACTTTTTAACATTTATAAGCCATATCCTTTACTCTAGCCCTGTTGGCTGTGGGCTGACCTTAACCAAAGACCCTAAACCATGGCCAAGACAGAAGAGTTTTCAGGGGGATTTTTTTTGTGATGCACAAACCTGCCTCTGGTAGCCGTTCTGCAGCCTCACTGTGACAGGACCCTTCAGCTTTATCTCTTTTCTAATCCTAACCCTGGAAGTGTCCAGGAAGCCTTTAAATCCAGAAAATCAAACCCATGGCTCAGATGAAGAAGTTCTCAGGAGAGAACTTGTTTGGCAGCCCACACCTTCCCTTGGCAGCCTGTCTGTAGCCTCACTTTATCTAGATCCTTAGGCTTTGTCCCTCCTTAAACCTTATAGGCTAGAAGTACATAGAGCTTTAACACTAGACAGCCCCAAACATGGCCCAGATAAAAAAGTCCCCAGAGAATTCTTTCCGCACCTCAGGCCTTCCTCAGCAGCCTCAATCCAGCTAGAACTCTAGGAGCTCTCTCTCTCCTCACCACACGTGGCAAGGACCTTAACCCCAGCTAAACCCCAACACGGCCCTGACAGAAGTCTTTGAGGGCAATTCCTCTACATAACAGACCGTCCTCAGGCAGGCCCTATGCAGATCCACAACTAGAGCCCTAGGTCCCTCTGCTAATCCTAAAATTGCCCAAACTGTTACTTGGCAGCTTCTCTGCAGTCCCAGTCCACCCTGGCCCTTTTGCTCCGTCTCTCTTGGAACTCAGACCCTAGCCTTAACCCCAGGCATGTACTGAGCCTTATCCCAATACCTCAAATAAGTAAAACCAAATAGTAATCACAAAAAGTACTAAGAAAAATGGCCAAACCAAAAAATTGCTAAGGGAAGTTACTTTGTCACTAAGCTTTCCTTTGGCACTGCCTTTGCAGCTTCACTCTACATATGCCTCTAGGGTTTCTCTCTCATAGCTGTAATGCTAACCATAGCCATAGGCTGACCATTATACATGCACCATGAGCCATTACTAAGATGAAAAAATTCTGAGGGAAGGATCCTTTTTGCAGCCCAAACTTTCCCTTGCCAGTCCATTTACAGACCCACTTTACCTGGACCCCTGCACTTTGTATCTTTCACGTCCATTAAGTCTGTCTACGAGTGGGCAGATCCTTAAGCAATGACAACTCCCACTGTGGCTAGCTCTCAGCCAATCAAACATTCAAGCAAGAAGCTCTCAGCAGAGCAAGCCCTCAGCTTGCCCCTTCCCACTCAAAAGTGGAAGCTTCTGTGCGTGCAAACTCACTGTATCGGTATCTGCTCGATGCCAAGAGTTCACTTTGGGTGATTGTCCTTCTCCAGGGGAAGGAATCAAAGCTTGATTTGGCTCATGTATCTTCTGAAATCCTTATCCATCAGGGTGCAAGCATTTTAGCCAACTCTTGACTTCAGATTTATAAAATCATAGAATCATAGCTTAATTAAGGTTGCAAAGGACCTCTAAGCATCAAATCCAACCATCAACACAATACCAACATGCCTATTAAATCCTAGCACACCTACAATCTCTGGTGGCCAAGTCCTCACTTAATTATTGAAATATTATCTTTTTGACAGTCTTGTGAATAGCAGTTTTGCTACAATTAGTCAGTAACTTCAGAAATCCAAATATCCACACTGCTTTTTCTACCTTTTGGCCCTGGCCAGAATCAGCTGTCAGTTGAGGGGCACTGTGAACCTTTAACTCCTCTGTCCGCACGGGGAGGCTGTCACTGCCAGGTAAGACACTTACAGAACCCTAGAATCATGAAGGTTGGAAAAGACATCTAAGACTGAGTCCAACCACCAGCTGAACACCACTGTGCCTACTAACTAATGCCCAGAAGTGCCACATCTATATGCTTTTTGGATACTTATAGGGATGGTGCCTCTACCACTTCCCTGGGCAGTGGTATTCCATTCCTCTTTCAGTGAATATTTTTTCATCTAATAACCAATCTAAACCTTCCCCGGTGCCACTTCAGGTCATTTCCTGCTGTCCTATCACTTGTTGATTGGGAGAAGAGACCAACACCCACCTTACTACAATCTCCTTTCAGGTAGTTGTAGTGAGCAATAAGGTCTCCCTATGGACTGCTTTTCTCCAGACTAGACAATCCTAGTCCCCTCAGCGGCTTCTCATAAGACTTGCGCTCCAGACCCTTCACCAGCCTCACTGCCCTCCTCTGGACACGCTCCAGCAACTCCATGTCTTTCTTGGAGGGAGGGACCCAAAACTGGACACAGGAATTGAGGTGCGGCCTCACCAGTGCTGAGTACACGGGGACGAGAGTAGTGGTCAATGGCTCGATGTCCAGATGGAGATCCATGACAAGTTGTGTCCCTCAGGGGGCTGTACTGGGACCAGTGCTGTTTCTTATCTTCATCTATAATATAGACAGTGAGATTGAGTGCACCCTTAGCAAATCTGCAGATGACACCAAGCTGAGTGCTGCAGTTGCCCCACCAGAAGGATGGGATGCCATTCAGTGGAATCTGGACAGGCTGGAGAAGTGGGCCTATGCAAACCTCATGAGGTTCAACAAGGCCAAGTACAAGGTCCTGCATCAGGGCAATCTGCAGTTTCAATACAGGATGGGGGATGATGTGATTGAGAGCTGCCCTGTAGAGAAGGACTTGGAGATGCTGGTTGATGAAAAGCTTGACATAAGCCAGCAACATGCACTTACAGCCCACATGGCCAACCATATCCCAGGCTGCATCAAAAGCGGTGTGGCTAGCTGGTTGAGGGAGGTGATTCTGCCCTATTCCTCTCTTGTGAGACCTCATCTGGAGCACTGTGTCCAGTTCTGGAATCCTCAACATAAGAACAAGTAACTGTTAGAGTGGGTCCAGAGGACAGCTACAAAGATAAGCTGAGGGCTGGTGCACCTCCCATATGAGGACAGGCTGAGAGAGTTCGCATTGTCCCGCCTGGAGAAGGCTCTGAGGAGACCTTATAGTGACCTTCCACAACCTCAAGAGGTTACAAGAAAGCTGGGGAGGGACTGTTGACAAAGGCTTGTAGTGACAGAATAAGGGGCGATGGGTATAAAGTGGATAGGGGCAGGTTTGGACTAGACACAGGGACAAAGTACTTCATGATGAGAGTGGTGAGTCACTGGCACAGGTTGCCTAAGGAAGCTGTGGCTGCCCCATCTGGGACCTTGGGCTGCTGGGAGGTGTCCCCGCCCATGGCAGGGGGGCTGGGACTGGACGGGCTTTAGGGTCCCCTCCAACCCGACCCGTTCTGTGATTCTGTGACCCCTCTCCATTGTCTCTGGCCACGCTGTTTCTGACACAGCCACTCGAGGCCTACAGCCACCACCGCCGCCACTCCGAGCTGCGAGGCCGCCACCTCGGCTTCCGGCGGGGCGCTGCACACGCGCGCAGGGCCGGGAGGGGCGGGGCCTCTGCGCCGGGTGAGAGGGCGGCGCCGGCCAGAGGGGGAGCCGCTTCCGGCGCGCGCGAGGGGCGCCGCGAGGGGCCGCGCGCCGTCCCGCCAGGCCCCGCGTGAGTCCGGCAGCGCGCGAGCGGGGTCCGTGCGCGGGGCGGGGCGGTGGGCGCGCGCGGGGCTCCGCGGGGCTCCGCGGGGGAGGCCGGGCCCGGCCCGGCCCGGCCCGGTCCGGCCCATCTCCGAGCGTTGTTGCCGGCGCGGGGGCCGCGGGGCAGCTGCCGCTCAGCCCGCCATCCCGAGCGCGGTGCCTCTGCGGGAGAATGATCGGGTGCGGTAGAGGGCGAGGCGTCTGAGGGGCGGCGGGAGTCGCTCGGTCGGTTCCGCCTGGAGAAGAGGAGGCCGAGGGCAGACCTTATCGCGGTTCGCTGCTTCCTTACAGGGGGAGGAGGAGCTGGCTCTGAGCTCTGCTCGCTGGCGACCAATGACGGGATCCGAGGAAACGGCAGGAAGGTGTGCCGTGGGAGGGTTATGTTGGGTGTTGGGAGAAGGCTGTTCACCCAGAGGATAGCGAGGCACTGGCACAGGCTGCTCCATCCCTGAGGGTGTTCGAGACCAGGCTGGAGGGGGCCTTAGGCAGCCTGATCTAGTGGGACATGTCCCTGCCCATGACAAGGGGGGTTAGAACTAGATGGACTTGTCCCTTCCAACCCAAACCGTTCTATGATTCTGCATTCCAGAAGCATTTGGACGGTACCCTCAGACACATGGTGTGAATGTTAGGTTTGTCCTATGCGTGCACAGGGGTTAGACTCGATGATCCCTGTGGGTCTTTTCCAACTCGGGACGTTCTGTGATCCTGTGTTTTATCTCCATGAAGTGCTTGCATGTACAGTGTGTGATGCTGAGGGTGCGTGACATGAGCGAGGTGTGTTAACAGCTGCTGCATCACCTGTCTGGTCCAGGAATGGGAGAGCTTGAGCTGCGCATAAATAGCAGTCAGATTAAATGTCAGGTGACTCTCGTGTCATGCAGTTTCATTTTGATTCTTCAGCGGAATTGAAAGTAAGCGCCCCCAATGTAACTCCACTAATACATAATATTTCCATGCCTTGTTGCTCTTATGACTTATAAATGTTTCAGTTAAAGTTGTTCCAAAAAACTTCCTCAAATATTTGAATCCCTGTATTGCACTTACTAGATAAATATTGATATGCAGAATATTGATGATTGTCATCTGTCATTTGGCTGCCTCTTTGTATATCATGTCATGGGAGAAAACCTGTTTACTTACAGCTTGTGATCAGCTGCATCTACATGTTCTTATGATGTACTCAAGTGGTTTTTACTCTGTATTGTGAACCTCATTGTGGAATGTTTGAAATAAGAAACATACTTCACTGTAATAACTTATTACTTTTCCTTGAGATGAAAACTGCTATATCCTGCGTCATATAATTTTTCTAAAAATTAAAATGGAGGGAAGCAAATACAAATTCATTTTTGAATATAAATTAATAATAATTGTGAAACTTTAATATTATATAGTATTTTTTTAGTGCCTTGCCCTGAAAGGAGATAAAACTAGCTCACAATCAGAATTCCTTTAATTATTTCAGGAAATATTTTCTAGATAATTTGAATTTTTAAACCAAGAGTTTAAAAGGTAACTAGTATTTCTTGTTGCCTAATATAGCTTTTTTTTTTTTAAATGTAGGCAAAAGGATACATGTTGACTTCAAGTAGAAAGGAGCATGTTCCCCAATTCATCCAACATGGGTTGTCCGCCCTTCCCACCAAACCATCAACAACAGAATAATTTCTTCAATAAATCTCCTCTTAATATACCACCTACTCTTCTCTCTCACCAGCAAATTATTGATGCTCAGCTTAGTTTTCAGAATGCAACGTAAGTACAGTAAAATTTGATAGGGGTGATTAGGTTGAAAAGGAGAATTTATAGTCTTGAGAGAGGTATTTCTGTTTTTGAAGGATGTTTTTCGCCAATTTAAACATTATACTGTGTTAAACTTTACAAAATAGGAAGGTGTCACATGTGAAGCCACTGTATAGTTTCTGTTGCTGACCTGCAGGTCTGGTCTTAATGCTCTCCTGCATTGTGCATAATGCATGAGGTGTCATTGCACTGGTTTTAGTTAATGCATAGCTCATTTTTAAAGATCTTCAGTTGTACTCCTTTACTGAGGAAGACCGGGAGGAGGTGAGAAAGGGAAGAAACATTTATACCTGGGAATAGATTTGGAGAAGCTGTAGAGTTCTTTATGCTTTTAAGTTTAACAGTAGCTTAAGTTAATTTATATGGTAGCTTCTTATTACACGTGTGCTGTGAAGAATGGTCATCTTCTATTTTTAAATGAAAATTATTATTAAATATGGAAATATCTGTCCATTTTGGATTGAAAAGAGAGCTATATTGTTTTATGAAAAGAATGACAGGACTTACTAAGCTTCGTATTCACTTAATAAAAACTATCAACCTTTAAAAAACATCTTAGTTGTCATATGAATAACAGTTACGTACTGTAGTCTTTCCAGGGCTCGCTTGAGTGGGGACCTTGCAACTATTCCAGCTGTTAAGCTGCAGACAATGACTTACGGAAATGACAGTCTAGCACAAATGTCTGATGCATCCATACCATTCCGAGGAAGAAAGTAAGTTCTATGTGTGCATATAATTAATTATGGTTGTGGAGTAGTCATAGTGAAGCTTGTCTATTATCAGTTTCTTGTGCAACTTGAATTTTGTTAGGAATTGTAAGAATACTGAACAAAGTGTTTTTTGATTAAACAGGTCATGTCATGGCTTTTTAAAGCATTCATGTACCTGCTTTTGCACTTTTAGTACTCTTGAATGACTCTTCCAACAGCTATGGCTTTCAGCTATGACTTAAGTGTTTTGTTTTAGGATTGTAATAGATTGTAGTCAGTGTGTGCCTGATTGTAAGAGGGTTTATGGCAATTAACTGAATATTCTCTTCCTGTTGATTTGTCAAGTTAAGAGTAAGACGATGTTTTATGGGAACAGTGATGGTTTTCTGTTGATAAAGTAGATATTTCTCCTGATTTTATTAATTATGTGATACTTTATTTTTCAAGTACAATGTGTTATCTTCAAGCAAGTTATTATTTTTAAGAGGAATTTTATGAAAACATTTTTTCTGCTTTTCAAATAACTGAACTTACTTCAATTTACTTAACTTCCTTTGTTACTTGAGATGCAACAAAAAGAGGGATTTCATATGAATATATTTTTTTTTTCTTTTAACATTCTAGAATAAAACCACTGCTTATCTCTTCAGGAATATTAGTTTATGTGTGTTTGTAATAATTATGTGAATCAGCTGATAGAAGGGAAGCTTTATGTGATATTTCTCTTCCAGACTGAACAGACTAGAAAACAGGTACAATTAAGCATATGGTATTAAGTTAGAGTTGAGTATATAGCTATAATGTCAACTAAAGAAGTTCCTGGTTTCATATGACATGCATGTTTTCTATTGACCAACTATGCTCTGTTACAAAATTGCAGTCAACTAGTTAATCCTTAGGTTCGCAGTTGGTTCTTCTTACGATATTTTCTGAACATGAGCTTATGCAAGATCTTCTCAGTCAAAATAGGCTGAAACAACATGGTGTTTTATTTTAACCTTACATTATGGGTCTCTAAGATTTTGGGTAGGTGATATATCAGAACTTCTCTCAGACTTGAAAACTGAAATGATGACTGAAGGTCTTTTCAGTTTACTTTTTTATTATCGATAGGACTATCCAAGTCCCCAAACTACTTTGATGCTGGATTTTCTGACTACAAGAAATGACGGTGGTTTTATTAATAGTTAATTTATTGATACATGTGAACATTTGATTTCATGCTTTTTAATTAAAAAATTATGTGAGTATCCCATACCATCTAACTTTATGGAACACTTGATGTACAAACAGAACATGAATGTCCTCTCCTTATTCTTTACTGTGAATGGACAGCTTTCAGTATGACATTTCTTAAAGAAGAGTTCAGGTGTTGATGATCTGTCTGTAAGATCACTGTACCTCTTAAAATATACTTAAATTCCTGTGATAAATGACTTAATGAGGAGATATAGACTAATGTTTGAAAATGAAATGTTAGTTTTAAGACCTGTGTAGCTTAATGTAAGTGTTAGTTTGATTTCTGAAATTAATACTGTTTCTTTTTTGCCCAGATTACACGGTTTACTGTATATAATCTAAGACACAGACAAATGCAATATTTGAATGGCTGCTGTGATGAGTTGGGCTTTTTCTGCCCTCCCCTCTACTGAATTTATTTTATTCATTGCTGGGCTTTCAAAACTCATAAAACTTCTCACTGTACTTATGTTGATTTAAAAGAAAAATACCCTTTTGTAGTCTGCAGTCACCAGAATAATATGACCAACTTTCTGAGCTGTCCTGGTTAACTGAACTTGCCAGTCAGGTTTCATTTGGTTAACACAGACACTCTTGTAAAGTAGTTGCATTAATTCACTTCAAGGGTAGCTGTACTCTTCCAGTTGTGTGTTCTGTTTTCCCATTCCAGGTTTATTTCACCCAGTATCCAGGATGGGCATGCTGTTTGTTGTGTGCAATACTTGCTTTTAGTGTAGTAGTCACTAACTAAGTATTGGAATTTGGAATTTGTAGCGATAGTCTTTTAATCACAGGACCTTGTTAACTAGAGGAATTACTCTCTCTCTTCCCTCTTCTCTCTATCTTTTTCTCTTTTTTTTTTTCCTTTTTTACCAATTTTTAGGAGAGTAGGGGAACATAGAGTTCCACATGATGCCAAACGGCAGCGGTTTCATTCCCAACACTCTGAAACAACTGTAGTTAACCAAGCAGTGCCTTTACGAGAAGAACGTAGGTTCTCTTTCCCAGGATCATTTCAGTCTCTGCAGCCTCATGCACATTGCACAACAGATCTAACCGGCTGTGTCCCTCCATTGCAAGATACTTTGTTTCCAGACCCTATAGAAACCAGTCTCCCTGTGGCCAAGGATAAGGTAATATCTTTCTACACCTGTGCATTGCATCTGCTGTCTCAGTAGACAGGATCCAATAGTGCTGTGGGAGACCACAGAAATTTCTGCAAGGTTGTTTGACAGTGTCACAGAGTTTCCATCACTGAGCTGCTATTAGAAGGAATATCAATAAACGTAGCTGCCACTATGGTCCTATATAGCTTCCTTGTATGTTTTTGGGTTTGGAGCATTTTTGAGGGGGTAGGGATTTACTTGAGTTATTTGGTTTCCATACTAATGCCAGGAAACCTACATGTCTGCTCCAGTAAGTAGAAATTGAAGGGATGGACCTCTTGTCACGTAATTATGAGGTTTAGTGAATCCTGATGAAATAAAGCCACCCTTGTAATGTCAGAGAAACTCATTCTGAATCCATACAGTATTGAACTGCTACAGGTGTCCCCTGCCTCTCTTCGGATGCAATAAAAGTCACTGCCCTAACTGTTCTGGAATATAGAAGAGGGTATATTCTGTAGTTGGACAGTGGAGATAGAACTGGGGATTATTTACTATTTTAATTTAGGAAAAAAAAAAAAAAGCATGTGGCAAATCAGTATTCATACTTAATCTGCACCATCATGAAAGGAGATTTTACTTTTTTTTTAGCTTGTTGATTGTACCGTGTAACAGTGTTGTGAAAGTTAGTACCTTCTTCCACCAAAGATCTGACTACTTCTTTAGTAGTTCTTGTGGGATAAAAAGACGAATAGCTAGCTTAAATAAATTTTAATTTTTTTTCTTTTGCTCCCTATTACTGGTTGGCACACTGTTGATGTTAAAATTGGCAGAATATGTCTCTGGTCTTTCCCAGCAGATACTGATGAGGCAAAATTATTTTCTGTGGATATACAGAAACAGATTGAATTATATATTCTATTATAACAGATTGAATAAATTTAAATTTAAAAACTCTGCAGAAATTTATTTCAGAGTTATACAACATGAATTCAAGTGCAGTAAAACTCAAGACTATGGGAATAGATTGTGTAAAATGATGCATGACTTGTTTGGATTTTTTTTTTTTTTAATGCAGTCTTCTGTGTTTCATGTATTGCATCTCTGATGGGAAAGAATGTTGATTTCTCTGTATCTTTACTCTTTGAATGTGTGTGTCAAGTTAAGTAAGCAGGTTTTGGAGATGTTTCGTGCATGTCAGCAACAGACCTGTGATTTGAACAGAAAAGAGCTCTGCAGAACAGAACTCCAGAGAGAAATTCAGCGAATTTTTCCACGTATGTTTTGAATTTGATTACTTAATCTCCGTTTAAATGTTCTTCAGGTTCATGGTTTTCCTTCGTAGTAAACTATAATAAATCACATCAGTTTCTATCCTGTGGCTCTTCTGTTACAGAGAGCAGACTTTTTTTGGTTGGTTCCTCACTGAATGGGTTTGGCACTCGTAGCAGTGATGGTGACTTGTGCCTCGTGGTTAAAGAAGAACCAGTAAGTAATTTAAAACACATATAGTTAAAGTCTGTTTTTAGAGGATATGTTCTTTTTTATAAGGCTGAATTCTATAATAAAGGGATTTCACCACTTGTTTCTTAATAATTTATTTTTGCACTCATCATAGCTATGAACTGTATGCCTGATAATGTTACAAACATTAATCCGATAAACCCTTAAGCCCAACAAAACATGCAAAAAGTAAACATTGCCTTCACTCAGTAAGCACAGAAGAACAGAGAAGTAAATTGTGTAGAATAGTGAATAAAATTGTTTAGAGAACTTTAATTAATTTTGTGAATGTCTGGTAGTCACTTTACATTTTGAATATGAATTGTGCTGTCTTTCTGGGTTTTTGCTACACTGAATGTATAGGTTGCAGAATGTGTTGGTATATACGTTGTTGTATTCTGAGAATTAATTCTGTTTGAAAACTAGAGCATGCTTACCTGGAACATCTAAGTGAGAGATATCAACATTTTTCTTTAATTTTAATACCATATTTCAGGTAAATCAGAAGACTGAAGCAAGACACATACTCAGCTTAGTCCAAAAACTCTTCAGTACTAAACTTTGTAAGTTCATGGCTACAGTGAGGTGGTAAGACTATTGGCAATTCTGGAAGAAGTATTGATGCACAGTTGTAACAAATTTATGTAATTGCATTTTTTCTAGCTTCTAATCACAGTGTTGCTTGGAAAAAAATTTGTAAATATTTAGCGGTGTTACTTATATTTGGGTGAATGGATATTGGTTAGAAAAGACGGTTGCCTTGCAAACTAGTGGACTTCAGGAAAAATTAGTGTCTGAAATGGTTTTTGAATTGTGGACCACAGTTGGGCAGGGGGAACATAGTTTTCTCTAAGGGAAACTTCTGTTAGTGAACCCCGACTACTGTTTCAGGTTGGAGTGCCTTCACAGGGACAAGATTCTAAGCATTTGTAAAATATGTCTCTCAGTGGGCTGTGTAGAATTGATATTTTGAGGTCTTGATACCAGTAAAATAATTGGGTGCCTAGTGAAGGGGATATTAAGTCTTGACAATACCAGTACATATAGGAGAAGAATGTCAATTCATAATTCTTATAAATTGTTTAGACTCCCTTCAGATGAGGAATTCATGCGGGCACTTCTTGACTTAAACATAAAAGCCTCCTACTTCAGAGAGGTTTTTGGTACCATCTTTTGAATTATAAAAGACTCATTTATTTATATCAATGACTGTGTCCCCTTGCCTCAGACTTGTGATACATTCATTTATGCCATTCTTAAATTGCTATTCTGAACGATCCTACAATAGTAAAAGGAACAAACCTTAAATTTAAATGCAGACTTGAAGATTTCTTCATTGCCAGGTGTGCACACCCAGATTTCAACAGTTCACTTCAAGGGAGACTTGATAGATCCATCACAGAATAGACATCAGATATTTCAGAGATCAAAAAGGAAGCATCTAAATAAGCTATCACCCTTTATTTTTTTTTTCCTTCATGGAATTATGTTCTTTGACAGTTTTGAACAAAATCAAGTTTATTTGCCAGGGAATACAAGTATCAGACGTGATGGTCACATTGAAGCAATCCCTGAAAGTGGGTGGCTGTGCCATTGCTCATTTTTGATGCTTTCCTAATTCTTGGTTATCTCACAAGTTCCTTTTGTCAGATTAATTTAATAAAAATGTTCTTTGAAAGATGAGGCAGGACAAAACCTTATTGGTATTACTGCTCCTGTCAGGCTGTGTTAATTGTGGTATGTAGATTTCCCATTTGGATTTAATTCGTTTACAGACTGTAGAAAAACTACGCTGAAGTTCAGTATTTCTGAAACAAGAGAGTTGCCCATTTTTTTTTTTTTGTTAAAGCTTATTTAGGCAAATATAATTGCTGTCATCCATAATGTCAAAGTGTTAAGGTTCATCTGTACCAAGAATCTTTTAAGAATTACAATTTCATTTCAACAGGATTCTCTGTTTTTTTGCATATGGTTTTTAATAGCCTAAATGATACGAATCTTCTGAAGATTCCAAAGTTATAATTCCAAAGTAAGGGCTATAAGAAGAGTATGATTCTCTGCTTATTTCATCTTAATTCCATGATTCTTTGATAAATTAGGAAGCATTCCAAGTGCCAATTATATCAGTCTCTTTCACAGTTTGTCTTTCTTTTAGGTAAATGATTCTTGGAACTTTAAGTGCTAACCATTTTATCCTTTATGTACAGTTAACTGTGATTGTTTTATTAGCGTTTCATTCTAGGAGGCTTGGGAAGTGGATGAAATTAATTTAAGCTTCAGTTTATTTCCATTTCAGGCTTGTAAATGTGTGAGTAAGGAATTTAAGCCTGTCAGATTTGAAGTTTAAAGCAAAGACTTTTCTGTGTTGTCATTCTCATCTACAATACTGACTGAAATAAAGATGTATTCTTTTTTTTGAATAGTCTAGTCACAGAGTAAAGTAGGAAAAAGCTTCTGATATTTATTCACTGCTTTTGTGGGCTGTATTAGCCTTAAAGGCATGCAGTGTGTTTCTCCTGGAGCAGAGTGATGTAAGGATAGCAGAAATAAGCCTTCTGTTTCAAAAACAATTAGAGTATATCTAACTTTTGACTTATTTGTTTGTATACCTGCATATATCTATGTTTTACAGTATTGGCTAACATTCCCAGAACTGTGCAGTCAAGTCAATGTCTTTCAGAAATGTAAAATATGAAATGTGAATTTGGGGTGATAACTGCTGCAGCATATTGAAGTGAGTGTAATCCAAACCATTGAAATTAAAGTCAAACTGTATACTTCCTTCAGATTTTTCTAGGCAGTATTCATTTGAGAAACAGCTTAGCAGTACTAGTTTACTGGCGCTTACTGTCTGAGTAAATAACAAAGCTCGTTTTTGCTTGGTTGTACAAAGAGGTGGAGGAATGTTGAGACTAGGATATCAGTGTGGAATCTGCTTAATGATTGTCTAGTGGGGAATGTGCAACAGCAAGGACAAGAAACTGAACTTGAACTCGAGTGAATGACCTTGAAGGGCAATGATAGTGGGTGAATGAATTCCAAGCATGAACAATTAATTCATCCTGTGGTGGGTTGTACCCTCCTAGATTCTTCATAACTCTCATAATTCAGACTTCTGTGTCACTCAGTTTCTCCTACTATAGTATAACCCTGCCAGTGAGAGCAGGCTACATGTGCAGGATGCCAAAGATCTTTCTGGCGTATACCATGTTTGGGATTAATGTTTTGTAAAATTTCTTACTCTTATATTATGTAGAAGAAAAGAGAGATTTAAGCTATTTGATCTGAAGTTCTGCATGAATATGTTATTTATGCAAAGGTGCTTAGTCTTCTTTGAAGTAGTTGTAGGTTGTATTTTTCACTAGTTTATGGGTGTTTTGTTTCACTACAGCTGAAATAGCATTTGTGACTTTTTCATAGATATGCCCAAAACTGGAGCAGCTCTGTGGAATTCTTTACGTGTATTTTGGTGTAGCCCCTCTGGTCTTCCCTTCAAGGTCAGATAGTCAGTTTCCTAAAGCTCTCAACCTGTATGTATTTCAGAATTCCATGTCCTGTGTTTGCGACTGTTTCTTCCCTTGTATGTATGACAGTCTAGTGTACACTGGAGATTCTATTAGCCTTGTCATCAGTATGAGCCAAGAAAGAGGGTACCAGCAGCAAGTTACTGCCTTCTGACATGTTCTTTGCATGTTTCATTCTGGGAAACAGATTTGGATTATGTTCTGGGATATTTTTTTCTCTTAGCAAACTAACTTGGCACAAGCCTCCATCAAATGTTGGGAGGCCTTTACAGACAAGGATGCGTTTGGAAGTAGATTGCCAGTAGAATGAGTTCAGTTATCTTCTGAAGGGCAGTTGAGAAGGGCCACAAAGAATAAAGTTGGATTGTTATGGCACACAGACAGATACCCACCATTGTCTACCATGTGCTGAGCTGTTGGGCAACTTTGTCTTAACTTTAGTAGTGAAGTGAAAAGAGGCAGAGCTCTACATGCTCATGGCTTTGCTTTAAGAATATTCTGGGATGTTGGAGGAGGATTGCTTGGATGTGTCTGCAGGTGCAGCTGGGAAGGGGGGATGCTTATGTAGGTTGTACTGGATGGCATGTTCAGTCAGTGTGGGTTGGAGTTCTGCAACATTCTTCCCTGAAAATTTGTTATTTAGTAAGATGATTATTTTTGTTTTTGAGTGCCAGTCTGTGTGTTGCTTAGGATCATACAACATAATCAAATGCAGGCAAAGGAGTACCTAGATTAAATCTATCTAAATGTATGTATCCATAAAACACTTTCAGAAAGCCTAAAAAAACCCCCCAGTGTAGTTTAATTAAATTTTGCACAGTAGAGTTTTACCAGAGCTGAGGTTGTCTTCTAAATGCAGTGAAGGTAACACTGTTTAATAGAGGTTGCTATCCAAACTGATAGAAAATCCTTTCTTTCTCCTTGCACAAGTGAAACTTTTATTTAAGGATTTATTTAGTCTGTATTACTTCTAGCATTTTCATACTTATTTATGGTAATTTGAAGTTAATGTAGAGAAGCAAGGGGGTAAAGTGTAATATGACATATAAGCAAATTCTAGAGGTCCTAGATTTTGGAACAGGAGAAATTACTGAAATCCTGGTTTTGCCTGAATTCATATAATGCAACTAATTTGCTCTACTTTTCTGTGTCTTTTCCATTACTTTCTTGGGCATGCTTGTTATTCAGGATTATGGGCAACTACTAAATGTAGCCTGAGATATCACCAAGAATAAGGAAAGCACAGATAATGACTGACACAGCAGTTTTGGGGAGCTGAGTGCAAAGCTGGATTGGGTGACACTGAGTTTTGCAGAGCTTAGTGTGCCTGGGTTCGGAAGGTCTGGCATTGAGCCTGTTTGTCTATGCTGTGTGGATAATCATATGAGGTGCAGTCCTTTGATTGTATATTTATTGCATATCCTACCATCATTAAATCAAAAGGCAAAAAAAGCTTATCCCATCTTTGATAGAAAAAGATGTTTTGTTTTCAGTAACAATTTGATAGGAAATGCATTTCTTGATATGTACTTTAGCAGACAAATAAACAGTTTTTAAAGGAATTTTAAGCACAATCAGTGCATAGTGAGTTATGTTAATATTTTTGGTCAGTAAAGTGCGTAATTTCAACTGTAAGCAAACTGGACATGATTAAAAAGTATGGAGCTGATCATGTGCCCATTCGTACAATGTAGTGCTGGTCTGAAGTATCTGTCCATCCTAGAAGGATATTTTCTTGCTTCTTCTTTTGAACCCTAGTTATTACTATTCAGGATTTCTATCACAGGTACCACTTAGTGAAAGAGTTACAGAACTGCCTTCCTTATGCTGAAAATTCTTAAGTTTATTTCCCTCAGAAAAATAATCCATAAATGTTTTTCTCTACTGTTTAGTGCATGTTTTTTCCACAATTTCCTAGATTGCATTTTTGATGAAGTTTGCTAAAGGTTACTCAGTTTGGCACAACCCTTCCGAGAATATGATTTGCTAAGTGTGATTTGCTATAAATCAGTCAATATGAATCCACTTTAGGTTCTTGTTTTAAGGTCAGCATCTTACATGAAACTTAATAGCATATTTTTCTCTCTTTCAGCAAGCTACATAGAGCGACCTCATCTGATTCGAGCAAAAGTGCCAATAGTGAAGTTCAGGGATAAAGTCAGGCAAGTATTGTGTTCAACATAACTTTTAACTCTGGTAGGGGAATGTAGCCTATACGTGATGGTTTTTGCTCTATGCTTTTATTTCATTTACACCCTATCCCATATTTACTATGTATTATTGCGTATCTTTTAAAAACTAGAATAATTTCTGTCTAGTAACTTTATTTTCTAACTGCACATTGAATAAGTCATAGCATTACAGGAAGAATGTTATTTTCTAAATTAAAATCAGAAAATAAAAAGAAACCCGATGTATGGAAGTGATTATGTCAGAAGGTTGAAGTATTTTTGTTAAGCATTTATACTTCATATGACGGTCACTTGTGAAAAACAGTAACAGTCATGGTATTCCTATACCTTACAGACAGGATTTAAAGAATTCTGTATTTCCTACTACGTAAAACTATAATTTTCTTAGACTAGAAGCTGCCCACTAAATTCTTCAGAGAACAAAACGACTACTGTTCACTATCTGGTCTCCTGTGGGTTTTTCTTTTTTTTTGTTTGGGATGGGAGAGCATGGACTGATGACATGACTTGGGTTGGTTTTTTCTTTTATTTTTTGATTTTTTTTCTCTTTCCAGTTTTTTTTTACTTACATAACCTGTCACCTCCACCCATGTTTTGTCTTTTTATTTAAACATCTGTCTCTTTCCAGTCTTTTTTTTGCCTCTGTCTTGTGTAGGCTCACAGTTATGCCTATATGCACATTCATTTATTTTTTTCCAAAGGGGTTTTGAAAAATTGCTTTGATAGGGCAATAAGCTTGTTCTAACATAACACAGAAACTAAACATGACAAGCTTCATGTGAAAGTAATTTTTTCTTGATGTGCTGCAGCTAGGAGAAAATAATAGCATTCAATGGGAGATACCTCTGCATCTGGATCCTAGTGTGTTGCCAATCGTCCATATATACCTGAAAACTGCCAATTCCTACTTCCTTGAATAGCACTGTAATAGTAAGCAAATATCCATTTGCATTTAAACTTAGTTCTGGGTTTTTTAGTCTTTCCCAGGAAGTAATTTCTGTGCTACCAGACAAGCCTTTGATTTCTCTACTACACAGGATGCTAAAAATGTTACTTTTGATGTACAGTTGACTCTTCCTCTCCTTTGGTGCTTTTGGTAGAGCTTGAATCCCAGCAATACTAAACCTTTTTCACTTGCTATAACTGCAACAGCTATTAAAAGTGCATATTGAAGTACCAAATAACTACAATAGAACTTGCTTAGCAGCAGCTGGTAAATAGTAATCTTGTCAGTGGGGGATAGTTGGAATTACGCATGTAGCTTCACATGTTTCTTTGTTGTATTTGCACATACAACTAATATTCTTACTGGGGTTTATGCTTATATTTATAACTGTCAAGCAGTAGCTCAAGCTTACTTATTTCCTGTACTATTATGTATTATGCTTTTAATTCATCTAGTAAATCATGCTCAGTTTTAGTTCAGGTTTAAAATTATGTAAAATTTTTGATGCAAAGCATGTTTTAATATAGTTAATTATGTCAAAAACCTTTTGTAGGCGTCAAATTAATGTGTTTTATCCAGTTCAATAAATTCCAGGTCCACGTTCCCTTAGAAGAACTAAAGAAAATCCAAAGAAATATTTAGGAGAAGAAATGCTGTGTAACTGAGACTTTGATATATAAACCAGAAATAGTTGTACATAGCGGATAGCTACTTCTTTGTCAATAAAAGGGTCTTTTTGTTGCAAGTCACAGTGTTGGTATAGCTTATTGCTTATTAATTTAATGTCATTTCTTCACTACTGGGAATAGTTAACCTCTGTGTGTGGTATGTAATTCAAACTTAGGAGTGGGGTCAAACACAAATAAAGCAGGTAGTACTTTTTTGCCTTGTTCTTGTTTGCTGTTAACAGCATGAAACAAGTTATTAAAACTATCTTATCACAAAACATGCAGTATTTACTAATAAACAGTTTTCATTTCAAAGAGCTGGTTGATTATTTCTGACCACCATTGTAGAAGAGAGACCTACATTTTGACCTTTTCCAGTTCTCCTCAGTTTATTGGCATGATTTCCTAAACTGATACCTCAGAGAATACTTCTGTCATCAAAAGCTGTCCATAGCATATCATATAGGGCAAGTCTCTCTGGGAGAAATATTATTTTAAAATCCAAAACATATTTGATATATTGTTGTCCTAAGGTCTGAATTTGGATCTACATTTATTTTCTATGTAGAGCAACAATTACTTCTTTATAACAATGGAATTTAATCTATGAGCAATTTGAGGACTATAAACAAAACCAGAGCAGAAATCACAGTGTCAAAACTCTGTTTGAAGAAAATTGCTAGACTGATATCTTGAAGTTATGTTTCTCTACCTCTGTCTGTCACTAAATAAATATTCTGAAGTGGAATACCATCACGCTTAATTCTTTCTTTTCTTCTTCCCAATAGCTGTGTGGAGTTTGACTTGAATGTAAACAATGTTGTAGGAATAAGAAACACATTCCTTCTGAGAACCTATGCATACGGTAAGTTTTTAATGTATTTTCTTATTTATATAGACTTTGGTTTTGAAGATTGTATTTTGATATTTATATAATGTTAACATTCAGTTGAATATATTAAGTTACTATATATATAATTGCCTAATAAGATATTCTGGATAACTTTAAGATAACTTGTTACTCTAAATATATGGAGAAAACTGATATATCGGCTGGATGTTGAATATCATAATATTCAGAGGATACTTATTAATGTCTGTATATCTGCTAGAAGGACTGCTTCAGTATTCTGCAGATAATGACATCGTTATACGACTTCTTTTCTAGTGGTACAATCTCCAGTTTATTTTCCTTACAGCCACTGATAGGCAAGTATGGCTAGCTGTGCCTGTATGCTGTTATTTTTTCAATGGAAAATGCAAAATACTGCTGCAGTTCTTGAATTGACTCAGGAATTTTGCATTTTAGGGAGAGACTGTGAAAAAGACTTCTGAAGGGAAAATAATAAGAACTGCAGTCTTAGTGCTTAACTAGGGTTTTCTTACTTAACATCACAATGTCATTTTGCAGATAAATATATAAGGAGTGGACCTCAGGCTAATTCTTCTAATTCCGGCTGATTCTCCCTTTGTGGTTCCTCCTTTAGTACCATCTTTAGTTCTTGCATACAGGAATTCCTTTCTATTTAGGGTAGGAAGTTATCAGTAGAAGTTACCTTTACTAGTTAATTTTTACCAATATTTTAGTCAGAGTAGTTCCAGTGTTCCATATTAATGTTTCCAGGAGAGTCTACACATTGTCCTGGATCAGCTGATTAACTATAATTTCGTCACATATCCAGGAATACGTATACCTTGGGAAGAATTTTCCTCCGAGCTTAAAAATTTTAGGGAAATACTCTGTCATTCACCACTGTAGGTGAGGAGTCACTTCAGCAAGTCTAATGTTGATGTAGTTGTTCCTGGCATCTGCAACAGACTTCTCTTATTCCCCTTAGTAAGTTGCTGTGGGAAGACAAGAATCTAGATGTGAAAAAGCAGTGGAAGTGGTCCTAGTATCCCATCTTTTCTTCCATTCTGCCTTGGTGCTCACTTTCATAAGGCCAGCAGAATAAACGTTGTCTCCTGATGCAGGACAAATATTATTTTCTTGAGGTCAAGGAGTGAGGTAGTATTTAAGGGAAACTTGTAATTGAAAATATTATCTCCTCAATGTGTGAGACTTCCTCAATATGCGAACTGTATCAAGCATAATCTATCTAGTTGTATGAACCAAAAGGTGATGTAAGGCAGTCGAAAGTGGGAAGTTTTATCAGCCTGTCTCTTCACATACTTCTAGAAGTCATAACAACCAGGATGGATAGCATTAAGAGTATTAGCCTGCTCACTTAAATTTGTGGCTGAAGGGCTTTGCCCTGCATGAGAGGTAAAAAAACCAGCAAATATACCTCCCATGTGGAAGTTGTATGGGTCTCTGTTTTCTATTAGAATAAATAAAATGCTCAGGCAAACAGAGACTGATTATCTCAGTGAATATAAAAAAATCATAAATATTTGTGGATGCTTTTTGTGGTTTGTTTTTTGTTTGTTTGGTTTTTTTAATTATGTTGGTGCATAGGTGCTGTAGTAAACATCAAAAATGATATGGCAAAGGGAAGCAGAATGTCCACAAAAAGTGTAGGTAGATTAAGGAGAGCTAGAATCTGAATTATGTGCTCTTGTGTTACCAGTTATTTGCCAAAGAAGGCGTGTCTGCAATTAAGTCAGCAATTGATGGCAGGTTTTTTTCAATTAGTGAAAGCTAGACCTTTGCGCAAATTACTGAGCATTTTCTTGAGGAGGTCTCTTGTTGACTGGTGAAAAGTTATCAGGAAAAGTTTGCTGGTCATGTTATGCACTAACTTTGTTACATAGCTATTACAGGCACTAGCAGATGAAGCCTTATCTTAGAATGAGTTGAACTGAAGAGAGGTCTTTTCTACTATGACGTGCACAGAGTTCCATGTGGAATTTGAGCCTGTTTACATGGTACTGTCCTATTTCAGTTAATGCGTGTTCCTATGATGTCTGTACAGTAATTCTGTATCCGACAGTTACTGTACTAATAGTCATATTTATTTTAGTTCAGCCACTGGTCAGTAATTCTGGGAATGGAGTGACTGGTGCTAAGGAGTTTTGCTGTTTCTAAGGAGCCTTCTAGATCTAGAACGTGGCTGTTGAGAAAATGAGTACCGCTTACAGAGGCATGTGTGCTGAACTGCTGTAAACAGGTTGTGAGGAAATGGGGTTTTTGGATTAGCGTAGAGTACCCCAGCTTGTGCTCTTGTAGGATATCTGTTGTCCTGGGTGAAGTAATTGTCTGTCAACATATTCCTGTCCTGATGTGCAGAATACGAAACTTTGTGGTTGGATTAGAAAAGATCATAGAATCATAGAATAACCAGGTTGGAAGACGCCCACCGGATCATCAAGTCCAACCATTCCTATCAAACACTAAACCATGCCTCTCAGCACCTTGTCCACCTGTGCCTTTAACACCTCCAGGGAAGGTGAATCAACCACTTCTCTGGGCAGCCTGTTCCAGTGCCCAGTGACCCTTTCTGTGAAAATTTTTTTCCTAATGTCCAGCTTAAATCTCCCCTGGCGGAGCTTGAGGCCATTGCCTCTCGTCCTGTCCCCTGTCACTTGGAAGAAGAGGCCAGATCCCTCCTCTCTACAACCTCCCCTTAGGTAGTTGTAGAGAGCAATGAGGTCTCCTCTCAGCCTCCTCTTGTCCAGGCTAAACAACCCCAGCTCTCAGCTGTTCCTCATAAGGCCTGTTCTCCAGCTCCTTCACCAGCTTTGTTGCTCTTCTCTGGACTCAACATCCTTGTTGTGGTGAGGGGCCCAGAACTGAACACAGGATTCCAGGTGCGGTCTCACCATTGCCAAGTACAGAGGGAGAATAACCTCCCTGGACCTGCTGGTCACACCGTTTCTGATACAAGCCAAGATGCCATTGGCCTTCTTGGCCACCTGGGCACACTGCTGGCTCATGTTCAGTCGCTGTCAACCAACACCCCCAGGTCCCTCTCCTCCAGGCAGCTGTCTAGACAGACTTCTCCTAGTCTGTAGCTCTGCATAGGGTTGTTGTGCCCCAAGTGCAGGACCCGGCATTTGGCCGTGTTAAACCTCATGCCATTGGACTCTGCCCAGCGGTGCAGCCTGTTCAGATCCCTTTGCAGAGTCTCCCGACCCTCCAGCAGATCGATACTTCCACCCAGCTTGGTGTCGTTCGCAAACTTGCTAAGGGTGCACTTGATACCTTCATCCAGGTCATTGATAAAGACATTGAACAGGGCTGGACCCAGGACTGAGCCCTGGGGAACCCCACTTGTAACTGGCCTCCAGCTGGATTTAACACCGTTTCCCACCACTTTCTGGGCCCGGTCATCCAACCAGTTTTCCACCCAGGAGAGTGTGTGCCTGTCCAGGCCAGAGGCTGACAGTTTCCGTAGCAGAATGCTGTGAGAAACTGTGTCAAAGGCTTTACTGAGGTCCAGGAAGATACATCCACAGCCTTTCCCTCGTCCAGCAGGTGGATCACTTTGTCATAGAAGGCGATCAGGTTAGTTTGGCAAAACCTGCCAAACTTTGTAAACCTGTGTTGACTGTGCCTGATCACCCGGTTCACTTGCATGTGCTTCATGATAGCGCTCAAGATCACCTGCTCCATGCCTGTAGTTCCCTGGGTCCTCCCTGCGACCCTTCTTGTAGATGGGCACAACACCAGCCAGCCTCCAGTCCAGTGGAACTTCCCCAGTCTTCCAGGACTGTTGGAAGATGATGGAAAGGGGTTTGGCCAGCACATCTGCCAGCTCCTTCAATACCCTTGAATCCCATCTGGCCCCATAGACTTGTGGGTGTCTAGTCGGGTTAGCAAGGCTCTGACCACCTCCTCTTGGACCATGGGAGCCTCATTTTGCTCCTCTAGCTCTGGGGTTTGTACACAGAGGGAACAACTTTCTTTACAAGTAAAGTCTGAGGCAAAGAAGGCATTAAGTACCTCAGCCTTTTCCTCATCCCCTGTCACTGTTGTTCCTTCTGCATCCAATAGGGACTGTATGGTCTCCCTAGTCCTCCTTTTATTATTTATATACTTATAGAAAGATTTTTTGTCATCTTTCACTGAGTTAGCCAATCTGATTTCTAGTTGAGCCTTAGCCCTTCTGATTTTTTCTCTACACAATCTCACTTCCCTCCTGTAGTCCACCCAAGAAGCCTGCCCCTTCTTCCAGAGCCCATAAACATTCCTCTTCTTCTTGATATCACTCAAGATCTCCCTGTTCAACCAAACTGGTTTTTCCCCTGCCAGCTTTTTTTTTTTTTGGAACATGAGGATGGCTTTATCCTGAGCTGCTAGGATCTCCTTTCTGAAGAGCTCCCAGCCCTCGTGGGCTCCCTTGCCCTTAAGCACTGTCTCCCATGAGACTTTGCCAACCAGCCTTCTGAAGAGTTCAGAGTCTGCCCTCTGGAAATTTAATGCTACTGTCCTGCTAACCACTCTCTTCACTTCGCTTAGAACAGAAAACCCTATCATCTCATGATCACTTAGTCCTAGGCGTCCTCCTACGGCCACATCCCCCACAAGGCCTTCTCTGTTCACAAACAGCAGGTCCAGGAGGGCACCTTCCCTTGTTGGTTCATTCACCAGCTGTGCAAGGAAGTTGTCTTCCACGCACTCCAGGAACCTCCTAGACTGCTTCCTTTCTGCTCTATTGTACTTCCAGCAGATATCAGGATACTCTAGAGCTTATAAGATATTGTAAAGCCATTTAAAAGGCACTTGACTGAGCTGATGATCTACTTCCACATATCTGCAAGTAATAATTAAGTATGCTGCAAGGTCCCTGGGAGATGGTGGTGAGTGACATCTCCCTGCAGTATGTTAGTACCTTAAGTAAAAAGCTATCTGTTTTCCTTAGAAATTCAGAAGATCATACCTGGAATATGACTGGCTTTGTTTTTCCTCATGAAAACAATGTGTCGTGATTTAATAGGTTATTGTATCTAACATCTCATCTACATAAAAAGCTATTGAGGACAAGGCAATTTCAAAATTAATGGTTGTATGCTGGAGTTACTGCTTTCATGGATCTTGAGGAAAATTTAAGAATTAGTTCTGTGCCCTCTAATCAGGAGATTAGATTCTTTTCCTTGCCCTTGAATTTTATATAAACTAAACAAAATAAGAAAAAAAATAGATATGGTCTGTCCTGGCAGCAGGTGAATTCAGGGATAATTAATACAACTGTGGAGAACATAAAAGTAGAATGTGACACTGCTGCATCGGCTAATGCATCCAGTTTTGCCTTATCTACAAGTTACCTGGCAATACCCCTTGTAATATGTCTGTGGATCTTACTACTCAAAAGACTGTTTTCAAATGCTTTTTTTTTTTTGTAAGATGGCTAGTAGTTGTAGAATAACTAAGTAAATTCTATAAAATGGTTGCAAAAGGTAACTTTAGAATACAAGAGTATCATGTTGATCAAGAAGAAGCAAATGTTGATTGATTCTTCTCTAGTTAAATGTGCTTTTTTTGAGATGTATTTATTTTACTTACAGTTGAGAATAGAGTTCGTCCATTAGTACTTGTTGTTAAGAAGTGGGCAAGTTTTCATGGCATAAATGATGCCAGTCGTGGTACTTTGAGCAGCTACAGTCTTGTATTGATGGTTTTGCACTATTTACAGAGTAAGTATTTTTTTTATTTGTTGAAATTGTCCCTTTCAAATTCATATTTGTATAGTTTTCCTCTTTAATAAATCTAAACATCAGCAGGAGTAATCTTTCACAAAAAAATCTGAAAATAAGGCAGATTTACTCTATTTCCTTAGTGCTGCATCTTTCTTTAACAAGTGGACCTCTTCTCTGGAGGCAGTTATGAGCTTTAAGAAAGTTAAAAAAAAATCCATGTATCTGTAAGACACTGTAACTGTAAAATAAACTCAAGCACTAGTTATCAGATTCTGTGGTTTAGCATGGGGGAAAACCTAAAGGTGACAATTTCAGTGGGTTTTGGTTTGCTTTTTTTTTTGTAGTTTGGGTTTTTTTTGAAGGGGAAGGACTGTCGTCTAAGAAATTGTTTAGCTCAGTGTGAGTTCCTTGATTATTGGGAAAGAAGTGGCTTCAGAAAGGAAGAAAAGGAACACATGAAGTGCTTATCTGGTGAAACAGTATGCCTGTAGAAGTTATTTTCTTAATTCCTGTCAGTTCATATGGAGATTGTATGTTTTGCTGCTTATTTTCATTATACACCTTTTTTTGGTTTGTTTTTTTTTAAATTGTACTGATTATTCTTGTTATAATAATGACACCTGGTTCTTAACATTTTATGATCATATTTGTGGACAAACTGTGTAGGCTATCATTTTAGATTTTCCCCTTTGTCATTTTCTGTGGATTTTATTTTTTTAATATTTTTTTAATAAGGTAGAAAGAATGTTTAGCTCCTGACAGATTGTGTGGCCTGGAATGTAGATACTTTGTGTAGCCAACTATTTTTTTGTTTGAAAATCATGCTACACCCAGTCTGTAGTAGGTGGCTTTTTATGATAGTTGACTCAAGCTGGTGGCCTTTCAGTTGAACAGTATTTGTAGTAGAGGACTGAGGAGAGTGTTCTGTATGTTTGGATTCCATTTGGCTGGGTTACTTCCGAATCCTTTGATTCCCATACTGTGCTCTTCTTAATGTAGTAATCATGAGGACAGTAAGATATAAAGTTGTCTATCCAGTGACTATGTGAGGTTTTTTTCCCTTTTTATTTACTATCGTGGAATTGCATATGTTTCTTTGTTTTGATGAAAATAAAATGAATCTGATGTTGCACCTCTGAAACCATACTGTAGGTGACAGAGTACTTCGATGTAGATCTTCATGCACACTAGGAAGGAGGAGATGAAATGGCAGTGAATTTAATGCCACAGTGATTATTAGATACAAGACTGAAAATGTTGGAAACTACTGGATGTGAAAAGTGCTGTGCAAAAGTGAAGTATAAGCCAGAGGGAAAAAAAAGTATCTTACAGGAGCTAGCAGTTACTGACTGTCTTTAGCAGTGACTTGATAAGCATGTTACACTTTTAATGAAAATAGGCCTTTTCACTTGGAAATGTATTCTCCGAAACTATTTTCATTGTATTGAAGTTACTCTGGAGACTTGCATTTGGTGCTGTGTACTGTCCTGGGTAGCCAGTTACTGAGCGGTACGTGCTTACTGAGCGGTACGTGCTTACTGAGCGGTACGTGAAAGTAACGCATGAAAGGGAAGAGAGTAGGAGTTACAAGGAAGCGTAGTCTTGCCAGAGTGCTAACAACCCTGCAAGCATGAGGGCATTTTCTTTAGCCGTTTGTGGCAGCTGCCACAGCTGTCTAAGGAAGCGGGGGAAAGGAGTTCAAATAATCCTTTTCAGGCAAAACTGATCAGTCAGCTGCCTGGGATGGATCAGCAGTCTGCAAACCAAAGAAGAGCCTGATACCTGTGCTTAATTGGCCTTTTTGCTGAAAAAGGCTGAAGTGTGGCTCTGAACAGGTATCCAGCTCTAGCCATTTAGATCCTAATGTTTTATTCATGCGTATTTTAACTTTTTTTTCTTTTTTCACTTCTCCTACATGCATGTGATGCTACTGAAAGTAGTTTATGTCCTAGTCATAGAATTCCTAATAGAGCTTTTGTTGATGTTATTGGGGAGAGGAAAAAGATAAAAATAGAAGCTTTCTTCAGCACTAAGTAGTACTTGCCCTGTCTTCACTAGGCAAATTTCTTTCCTTTATGCTTAATGTGGCTTGAGTTTATTTTGTAGATACATCATTGTTTTGTACATGAACTTTCCTCCATGTAAGAGGTCCAACTGTTTTGTACAGTAAGAAAAACAAAAATCATGTGGCGAATGCTAGTGGTAAGTGGTGACTTGTCCCCTTAAGTCCATCCTTTTAGTATAGCATAGAGACCCTGTTAAAATATCGTGATTGATTGTATTGCTCAGGTTTTGTTGCATTTTAGTTTGGCAGAGGACTGGAAATTATCCAGGGTGCTGCAGAAATAAGATGCTCTTGCATGTTTCTAAATTCCTATAGACAAAATAAAAATATTATTAAAACAGCTGTGATCATATTCTTGGCAATCCTGATGGTAAATTCAGTATACTAATTTAAGATATCCTAAACATATTCTGAGAGATTTGCTGTTCTGAGTATTAGTCTCCATGGAAAAAGGGTTCTATAACATCACATCCCGTGAGACTGAAGGATAAATTGAGTCCCAAGTTAAAGTCCTGTGTGCTGAATTTAATTACTGTTCCTCCTAGTAAATTATGTAGACCAATTTTTTTAAAAAAAACGACAACATGCTGAAGGCATGATGTTAAAGCTTTAGTATGAAGAGAGCTCTAATAGTTCTGTAGCTGCTTTAAGGCTTGAGTGGGATGTGAATACTCAGGATCTTTTTCTATCTTATCTGTAGGACTATGTAACCTGGGAGATAATTTTTTCCCCCTGTGATTTGTATTGTGCAATAAGTGCTCTCCCCATCCATGATTTTGCATTCATTAGTCTTGCTAATGTCTTCATAATTACCTATTTGCCATCTAGCAGACCAACTAACAGCGTTAGACTGTATTTATGTATTTTATGGAGATTTTGCTAGTAATGCCTACTAAGTCTATTGGGTGTTCTCTCTTCAGGTTACTTTTGGGGACTCAGTATGTAGTACTTTGCAGCTGAAGAATGTACTTTTGCAGTATCTGGAGACTTTCTGTGCTGTGATAGAATTGTATCGTTTTAGATGTGGGGAGGGCTGGGGTGGGAAAAAACAGTGAAGCTCTGATTTTTCCTTTAGGGAATCCAGATAAGTTTCATATAGCCATGAATTAATATGAATTTTAAAAGTGAAGTCATACCCAGCTACTGTAGAATTTTTGATGTCTCCTACAAATAGTAATATCTTAGCAACAGCTTCCCTTAGCCTAATTAACTCCTTATATTACTATATACAAAATATAGTAATAGAAAGATATGCTGGATCATGTGTTTTGTAAAATAAAAGTTAAAGTTCTTGATGAGTGTTTTTAAGATGGAATTTCAGCCCTACCCTTTGGCGTAGTTGATATTGTTTCCTGTTAATTACATAAATCACAGCAACTTTGAACTTTTTTTTTTATAGCCCTACCTGAACCCATCCTTCCTTCCCTCCAAAAAAATTACCCAGTAAGTGGTTTTTATGAATTTACTACATCATATATATGTGTGAAGCTGCTTATCTAAAATATATGAGTTTTTAAATATCTCTAATGGATTAAGTTAAACACAGTCTGTAAGCCTGGTCATTTATACACTAAACATGAATGTGTGAAAGGTTATTTGCTGCTTTTGATCATTTATTTAGTGAAAACTGTCTGTTAAAAGTGAGATTATTTCATGCACGGGTGGAAATGAGTGCTAATGAGAGCTACTGACATGATTTTCTTTATGCTGGTATGAAAATATCCCTTTCCAGTTCTTATTTCTTCATATGTTAAGTAGTGTTTTTTTTCTGTCCAGCTGTGGTGTTTCAGACTTCCATGCCTTCCCACAGTTGTTGGGTTGCCTGATGTTACTGGGTGCAGAGAGTGAATGAAATGTGTTTACCAAGGAGCCTTTTGAGACCTCTCAAAATTGAGCCTCAGTCCAATGAGAAAGCACCTTTTTAGGATTCTGCTGTTATGTCAGATCATACTCTTATTTCCAGAGGCCTCAGTGAATCAGGGTTTTTTGATCCATTGCAGAATTAGGACTGTAATTAGTGAGCCTTAATCTAAGGAAGATTACCTAGTAGTAAGAGCAAGCCTGTTAAATATTTGTCTGGGGACAAAAGAGCTATTGCTTAATAGTTCTGTGCTATAACTTATTTATAGAAATTACTCAATTCCTTCCTCCTTCACTTTCCTTCATCTGTCACTACTTAAATTTTTCTTTATTCATAGTTGCCATAGTTTAGTGTCCCTGTCTATGTATGTGTTTTTAATGTTGCTTTTTAATGTTGAGGTAGTATGAGAAAGTAATTCTTTCTTCTGCATATATTTCTCATAATGCTGAAATGGGAATTGCTGATAACACTGCACGTCACAGAGAGAAAATACTGTGGTGTCAGCCATGTTGGATAATTAGGATGATTGAGATGCAGAAAAAAGCTTTGAGCTGTACTACACTGCAATTTTATTTCTATTTGTAGTATATTTCTCTATTTTGTGGCATACCTATGCTAACTTTTATGGGAGGATTCATTTATTTTTTTTTACTGTACTATATACCTTCTACTTTCTTTATTGTCAGTGCTGAAATGCAGTTGAAACTGTTTTTCATTTCTTGTACACTTAGCTTTATCTGATTTTTTTTCTGATTGCTAAGTTTGGCAATTATGTTTGCTTGAAGCTTGTATGCTGTAGTATTTAAGTTTTGTGTAGCATGTAATTTAAAGAAAACAACTGTAAGCATGTAACAACTGGTAACTTTTGGCTCCTTTGTAATAATAATGCAAACATTTATATTTATAGCATCTGAACTGCATGAAGACCTTCAGAGCACTGTCCAAATATTAATGGCTTAAATGGTTAGAGCAAGAAGTATACAATACCGTATGCTGAAAAACCTAATGAATTTGAACTAAATATGAGGTTTTATCTTGTGTCATGTGGAAGTGGTATATCATTTGCAGTTTCCTGTGTTTCTGAAAGATTGCTGTAAGGGTAACAATTTTTTTACCTTCTTTCAATGTAGATTTTTTTGTTATTAGTTACCTTGCCTTTGGAGGATGGACTAAATATTCTAGGATTGCTAGTAAAATAGACTATTTTATATATGCATATTATAAAGCCAAATCAAACGTTTGTATTAAGTTTTTTTTTTTAATTATGATAGAAATTTGCAATTATGTTTTTGGTCTGCTGTCTCCATTAGGAACCTAATTAATTGCTTAAAAATTGTGAAAGTTAGAATTTCTGAATACTGCTCATACAAAGAAATTTAAAATCAAAGTGAGAAATACACCAAAACAATTCTGGTTTTGTAGCTTGCAGTAATTATTACAAAGCATGGGCAAATGTCAGTATCCAAAGAAGTTATACATTTTTCTTGTAGGGATAGTTTGTCAAGGCTTGTCTCTATTCTAATGCTGCTGAGTACTGCTTGTTCCCTCCTGAAACAAACCACAAGGCAGCTGCTTGTTTTAAACTGTAGGTGCTGTGTAGAAGGGACATGGTTACTCTGAGAGAGAAACAAAAGGCAGATGCTGTGCCTTAGTATCTCCTCATTGCTGATGTGAAGGTTGAGGAGTCCTGGGAAGCTGCTAGCTCTGCCCAACAGTGCATTCTTTTGCCCTGGGGGAGTCTCCCCCCCCCCCCCCCCCCCCCCCCCCCCCCCCCCCCCCCCCCCCCCCCCCGGCACCAGGTGCAGCCACTAGTTTAGAGGAGTGTCGTGTCATGTCAAATGTGGAGTTGTATTCTGGGACTTCCTGCCCCTCCAGTCAGATGAGGTAGATGAGTTAGCCCACAAAATGTATTGATTGGGACTGAAGTCTGTATAGAACTTGGCTCCAAGTCAGGACTCTTACACATGAGCTCTGAAGAATTTATGGTGGCTTAGGCTATTATAGCTTCTGGTTGTTTTGCCTGTGTGTTTGCCAGTGGTGATGTTGTTCGAGCTTGGAGTGAGAAGGGAATGTGTGCCCAAGTCTCCACTATTCCAGAGCAGCCTGGCATATTGGCCTAAATCCTGATAGAGGCGGGTCTCCACTAGTGCTCTGAATTATGAACTTCATGGACTCTACCACGAACACATTTTTATTTCTGCTGCCTCAGCTTCCTGAGCAGCCAAATCTCACAAAGGGAGGGGCAGGAGATGGGATTGCGCTTACTGTAGCTGCTTCATGAATGAGAATCAGACCTTGAGCAGACACCATTTGCTTCATTGTTTGAGCTGCACTTTTTAAAACTATAACCACAAGTTTAACTGTTCATTTGTTAGACTGGGGAAGGCTTGTGCAAATACAGATACCTCTCAGAGGTGGCAAGGTATTATGCTGGTGCTAGCTGCACTTGGGACACACAAAACCCGTGCAGCACTACAGGCTTCGGAAAGAGTGGATGGAAAGCTGCCTGTCAGAGAAGGACCTGGGAGTGTTGGCTGACAGCCAACTGTGGCCAGTAAGGTCAATAGCATATTGGCTTGTATCAGGAACAGTGTGGCCAGCAGGACCAGGGAAGTGATTGTTGCCCTGTACTCAGCACTGTTTTTCAGTTTGGGGCTCTTTGCTGAAGAAATACTTTGAGGTCCCAGAGTCTGGCTGGAGAAGAGAAACAAAGCTGGTGAAGGGCCTGGCTGGAGAACCAGTCTTACGAGGAGTGGCTGTGAGAACTGGGGTTGTTTAGCCTAGAGGCAAGGGGGCTACGGGGAGACCTTTTTCAATGTCTCTAACAACCTGGAAGGAGGTTGTAGAGAGGTGGGTGTTGGTCTCTTCTCCCAGGTGATAGGTGATAGGATGAGAGTGAATGGCCTTAAATCACAGAATCACAGAATAACCAGGTTGGAAGAGACCCACTGGATTGAGTCCAACCATTCCTATCAAACACTAAACTATGCCCCTTAGCACCTCGTCCAACCGTGACTTAAACACCTCCAGGGACGGTGAATCGACCACTTCCCTGGGCAGCCTGTTCCAGTGCCCAATGACCCTTTCTGTGAAAAATTTTTTCCTAATGTCCAGCCTAAACCTCCCCTGGTGGAGCTTGAGGCCATTCTCTCTTGTCCTGTCCCCTGTCACTTGGGAGAAGAGGCCAGATCCCTCCTCTCTACAACCTCCCCTCAGGTAGTTATAGAGAGCAATGAGGTCTCCTCTCAGCCTCCTCTTCTCCAGGCTAAACAACCCCAGCTCTCTGAGATGTTCCTCATAAGGCCTGTTCTCCAGCCCCTTCACCAGCTTTGTTGCTCTTCTCTGGACTCAACATCCTTGTTGTGGTGAGGGGCCCAGAACTGAACACAGGATTCCAGGTGCGGTCTCACCATTGCCGAGTACAGAGGGAGAATAACCTCCCTGGACCTGCTGGTCACACCGTTTCTGATACAAGCCAAGATGCCATTGGCCTTCTTGGCCACCTGGGCACACTGCTGGCTCATGTTCAGTCGCTGTCAACCAACACCCCCAGGTCCCTCTCCTCCAGGCAGCTTTCTAGACAGACTTCTCCTAGTCTGTAGCTCTGCATAGGGTTGTTGTGTCCCAAGTGCAGGACCCGGCATTTGGCCTTGTTAAACCTCATGCCATTGGTCTCTGCCCAGCGGTGCAGCCTGTTCAGATCCCTTTGCAGCCTCTCTACCCTCCAGCAGATCCACACTTCCACCCAGCTTGGTGTCGTTCGCAAACTTGCTAAGGGTGCACTTGATACCTTCATCCAGGTCATTGATAAAGACATTGAACAGGGCTGGACCCAGGACTGAGCCCTGGGGAACCCCACTTGTAACTGGCCTCCAGCTGGATTTAACACCATTTCCCACCACTCTCTGGGCCCGGCCATCCAACCAGTTTTCCACCCAGGAGAGTGTGTGCGTATCCAGGCCAGAGGCCGACAGTTTCCGTAGCAGAATGCTGTGAGAAACTGTGACAAAGGCTTTACTGAGGTTCAGGAAGATACATCCACAGCCTTTCCCTCGTCCAGCAGGTGGATCGCTTTGTCATAGAAGGCGATCAGGTTAGTTTGGCAAAACCTGCCAAACTTTGTAAACCTGTGTTGACTGTGCCTGATCACCCGGTTCACTTGCATGTGCTTCATGATAGCGCTCAAGATCACCTGTTCCATGACTTTCCCTGGCACTGAGGTCAGACTGACAGGCCTGTAGTTCCCTGGATCCTCCCTGCGACCCTACACTGCGCCAAAGGAAGTTCAGATTGGGCTTTAGGAAATGTTTCTTCACTGAAAGAGTTACTGGGCACTGGATGGGCTGCCCTTGGAAGCAGTTGAGTCACCATCCCTGGAGGTATTTAAAAGACGGGTAGATGAAGTGCTCAGGGTTATGATTTGGTTGTGGTCAAGTATGGTTAGGCTTGATCTTAAAGGTCTTTTCCAACCTAGTGATTCTATGATTCTATGAGGCTAAGAGGCACTAAGCAAATGAAGGATTAGTTTTAAAAGAAGCTGAATTACTTGCCTTCTAGAGCAAGTTAAGAAGAGGAAGAATACAGGGAATGCCTGCTTGAGAATAAGGAAGTTTTGAGTACACTTTATAATTCTGCTTTTTTACTAGCCTCCCATATGTACAGAACCTATAAGCTGTAACTTGTTCTGTTTATCTAGTTATTCCCAGGGTCCCTATGGTAGGAAGAAAGCACTGTTATCTATTCTCAACAACAGGTAAATGGGTGCTGTTGGATTTTCGTGGGTTGTCATGACAAAGGAGAAAAATGATCCTAGATATCCTAAGGTTGGTCTGACATCGTGCTCGCTTTGTTCTGCTTTGTTAAGAAATGAACTTAAACTGCATTGTTGGTTATTGATACATTGAATATTGGTCTGTCTTGACAGAATTTCTCATTAAATCTACCCTGTACCGATTTTGAAGTAATAATCTGATTTTCACAGAATCACAGAATAACCGGTTTGGAAGAGACCCACTGTATCGTTGAGTCCAACCATTCCCACCAATCCCTAAATCATGCCCCTAAGTACTTCATCCAACCTCACCTTAAACACCTCCAGGGACGGTGACTCAACCACCTCCCTGGGCAGACTGTTCCAATGACTAACCACCCTCTCTGTGAAGAATTTTTTCCTAATCTCAAGCCTAAATCAACCCCTGGCAGAGCTTGAGGCCATTCCCTCTCGTCCTGTCCCCTGTCACTTGGGAGAAGAGGCCAGCACCCTCCTCTCCACAACATCCCTTCAGGTATCTGTAGAGAGTAATAAGGTCTCCCCTCAGCCTCCTCCAGGCTAAACAGCCCCAGCTCTCTCAGTCGCTTCTCATAAGATTTGTTCTCCAGTCCCTTCACCAGCTTCGTTGCTCTTCTCTGGACTCGCTCCAGAGCCACAACATCCTTCTTGTGGTGAGGGGCCCAGAACTGAACACAGTACTCGAGGTGCGGTCTCACCAGTGCCGAGTACAGGGGGAGAATAACCTCCCTGGACCTGCTGGTCACGCCGTTCCTGATACAAGCCAGGATGGCACTGGCCTTCTTGGCCACCTGGGCACACTGCTGGCTCATGTTCAGTCGGTTGTCAACCAGCACCCCCAGGTCCTTCTCCTCCTGGCAGCTTTCCAGCCAGGCTTCTCCTAGTTTGTACCTCTGCTTAGGGTTGTTGTGCCCCAAGTGCAGGACCCGGCATTTGGCCTTGTTAAACCTCATGCCGTTGTTCTCAGCCCAGCAGTCCAGCCTGTTCAGGTCCCTTTGCAGAGCCTCCCTACCCTCCAGCAGATCCACACTTCCACCCAGCTTGGTGTCATCTGCAAACTTGCTAAGGGTGCACTCGATGCCTTCATCCAGGTTGTTGATAAAGACATTGAACAGGGCTGGACCCAGGACTGAGCCCTGGGGAACCCCACTTGTCACTGGCCTCCAGCTGGATTTAACTCCATTTTGTGTGTAAAACTTTCCAAACTCGTAATAGCAACTTCTCCCATAACAAGTGTTCTGTATTTCAGAAAGGCAAAGCACCTTTTGTTTCTTCTGCATCTGGTGATCAGCAACTCACAGTGTTTAAAAAAAAAATAAGTTGACTAACAATCAGAAACATATAATTAACAGTTTGCTTTAGTTAGTGTAAAAAATGTATTTTCTTTCAGAGAAGTAGTTTCAATTATGCTTTGTTGATTTTTAAGAATCACTTTCATTGTATTATAACAGCTAAAGCAAGTCAAAATGGGAATTGTTTATGTGTATGTCTCTTAAACTGGACGATTAGCAGTTAATAATTTAAAAATCTATAGACTGTAATTTGTATTTTACTGCTGAATTGTATAGAATAATATATGTTTATTTTTTCAAGGCAAATGCCTGTCTGAGTAAGGAAAATTTATATTTGCCTGACATTCATGTGAGGCATGTATATTTAGTATAAACGATAAAACATGGAGCTGCAGGTTTCATGAAATTGAACTTGCTTTTGGAAAAAAATAACACAAAACCAAACAACAAATTAATCATCATCATTTTAGATTGCAGAATTGAACAGTATTAATCCTAAAAAATAGATGACGATTTGGAAAATTGTCTTACAATGCAGTTTAGGAACTTCATATCTTCAGCTATGGGTGGGAGTCTTTGGAATATGGTACGTTCTTTGCACCTGAAAAGAGTAGGCTTTCAGTTTTACCACTGTTGTTAGTCATAACATGACTTTTGATCAGTTGCAAACTCAGTGAAGAAACAGAAAAACTAAATATCCAGAAAAATGCTTTTATCCAGACTATGCTTCTATCACAATTACCCTTTCTCAAATATAAATTTGTAATTTTTAAACTTTGCAAGATTTTTTAACTTCCTATTTCATTAACTGCTAAGAAATCTTATTGAAAAATATCCTTGGATAAAGTTACAATTATATTTGTTGTTTTATTACTAATATAATAACTTATTATTTCTTACTCAAGGGGCATAGACACACTAATAAAAATTGTGATGAATATAGGAAAATTAAATAAAATCTGCTCAAAGTCAAGACTGATAGGAAAAAAGAACACCCTCTCTTAAGACTGAAGAAAATAGCTTGTTTATTATTCTGAAAAATAATATACCAGTTTCTAACTTGCTGGCTGCTTAGTATGCCAGCCTCGCTCCAATGGCAGATTTTTCTTGCAGTTGAGAAGTTCTTGTGCATTTACACATTCAAAGCTTAAAAAAAATAGTCTTGATCTCTGTTTCAAAAATATCTACTGCCTCCAGGCATTTAGAAATGTCATAGTACGCATCTGTTGTAGTAATTTCATTGCATTTCTTCTTTGTGTTGTTTGGAGGTCAGCGGCCCTTGTTCTTAGTCCTTTTTATTTTTCTGTGTCCATTACCTCATGACATGTTATACTACTAATCCTAAATGAGTTTGTTGTGACTTTTCTACAACTTTGGGAAGGGACGAGGAGTGACTTGTACTCTAATACCTGTCTGATTGCTTTTGGGATTAAAACTGTGTGTATGTATAACATAGGAACAGGTGTTATCCTTTTGGGTCTTTATATACTGTGTATTTGCTTTTTGGGCCTGTCTCCGTGTCTTTGATGTGTTCTGTTGGATTGTAAGTTGTTAAATTTTGAGCTTTAACTATAAAAGTATTTTATAAGCAAAGTTATATTGTGCAAGAACAAGACTTAACATTTTCCATAGCTAGAAGAATGGCCTGTTTTCCCTGGAGGTTTTATGTAAGATTCCAGGAAGTTTTGCTGAACTGGTTGAAAAAGGATGAGAGTTGTAAATTTCCAGTCCTACTGATGTGATAGCTAACCATGCTTTTCTCAGAGGAAACACTGCCAGCTGTGAGCATGGAAGTATTATTGCAGTGTATTGTAGATCCAGTGGTATTCCAGAAACTTAAATTTCAGTCATGGCTGATACTACTCTTTAAAATAACAAAGAAGTGGGAAGAGAGATACAGAGTTTCTGAAGATACTGAAAAGGTTCATAAATGTACATAGATACATTTCTTTATATGAGCATAAAGCTTGCTCTTTTGTATCTGGGTTCATTTTCCTTAAAGTAAACAACATTCCTGTAAAATGTAG